>CM062219.1:10782500-11397500 GCA_031216445.1 Lateolabrax maculatus
CCAATGAATACATTTTAACACAGGTACTCCTACTTCTACTTGAGTAATACTGAACTGTACTTCACTTGTGCAGGGTATGCGAGTTCTCTTTCCACCTCTGGTTGAAAGTTATCTGGCTCACAACAACGAGTGACACATTAGACCCAAGTTCTACGACAGGTACTCTTAACTGTGAGGGCACATTTACTTCACCACTGATTGTAAACTCGTAGCTGTACGACCACAGGCAGCATTGAACACACTGGAGTTACAGCACCACACCGAATAAACAGAGATCACAAGTTGCCTATGACTTTGTGCCAGCTGAGACGTCCCAAACCTCAGAACAAAAGTTAGTCTGTGAGGAGCATCATGTTAAACAAAAGCTTATGAAAATAAACATTGGTATTTTCTTAGAGGTATGACATACAGTTTATAAATAGAATAGCATTTGAGTTATTTTGATAAAGAATTACATGGATACATACATCTTATATATTTGCATAATGCTATTAAAATTGATTCAAAATGGATTTCACATGGGACCATTGAGGCCATCACTGTGACAACTGCGCGCACACACACTCACTCACTCACTCACTCACTCACAAGTATGGCTGTAACATTATAACTCCAAAAAACTACTGATACTTTACTTATAAACACATTTTCAACCGGAGCGGAGGGACTGAACAGTGAAATCACCTGCTGGAGCTGCTGGATGGAATGAATGTTTGCACAGTCTCGGTACCGCTGGCCTTACATGGTGCTCAATGCACTGAAGCTATTTCTATAATCACAGTTTGCTTACTAAAACAAACATTTGAACTCTTAGCAAGTGGCATCACAATGATTCAAGATTAAAATACTGTAATTGCATCTTAAAAAACATTTAAAATGGCTAAAGGAAAATAAACTGATTTCACTGGTGTAGATTAAGGCTCATCTATATTGATCCTTGATGTCGGGTGTCTTGGAGACCTTTGTCCTCTCTGGCAGCTCATCCATGCCTGACACCCGACCCCGAGGACCACAACTGATGACCTCTATGGAGAAAAGTACAATGTAGGAGGCTCACCTGCTTGTTGTTCTAATTGTATTATATATACACACACACATTGCACTTTTGGAAATGTTGTGGACTAAACGGTTATCTCTTTGCGAGATAAAGAATAGTAACACATTCTGTCCTACATCTTTAAAGATGTTTGTTTACTCAGTTTTACCATGACACAAATACAAGAAAATAAATAAAGATTTTGATTGATCCATAATTTTGTGGTGCATCTTTCTTTTAAAGATTTCTCCATCTCAAGGAATGTTATGTGAATGTTTATACTGATTAATATGGGAAAACAAAACATGGTGTTAACACTGATTAAGTTGAAATTAGCACGATCATCAATAAACTCTATTTTGGGTGTATCAGGAATGTCTTTGGGTTTTAGTTAGTTGTTGTTTTCTTTGGTTGTCACGGTGACCAGTTGCTTGGCAGCTTTGGCAATGTCGTAGGCGCACTGGATGACCTGCTGGGTGACCAGCTGGATGTCCGATGGGCAGGGGTTGTGCTCTGCGGCCTTCTGGCACTCTCCATGGAGCCGGCTGGCACTCGAAGTGAGCAGACACAGAGACCCTCGCACGGTCTCCGAGGACGGCCTCTGTGAGGGAAAGGAGGGATGATGGAGACTCGATATGGGACTGACACGACAACGTCCATAAATAAACCCTCATTCTGGTCAGTGGGCTGTGTGTGTGTGTGTGTGTGTGTGTGAGAGCAAACATAGAACAAAGTAATCCGATAAAATGGTAGGCATAAAATCAAGTAATGCAATGAACAGGGCCTACCCGATCTGAACAAGTCAGTTCAGATTCCCTTTGGCTGTTTTCAAACAAACAACAAATCCCTTAATTGCTCTGGGGAGGGACACCAAGCTGTTGGGGGGAGTCATCTTACCTTGGGAAACAGGGCGGCCATCTCTTTCACAGCCATGCAGATCTTTTCTGAACAAGGCAGGAAGCTGCGAGAGATGGAGACAAAAGGCTGAATGGGCGATCAACCACTCCTGTGCCATGTATAGAAACATCAACGCAGAACAGCAACCACAAATGTTCATTATCAAGGAAGGGAAAAAAAAAAAGAAAAAAGACCAACCTGATGTAATAATCCTTTAGCCAACAGTATATACCATTTATGAATACGGTACACTGCACATTACATTCCATTATGAAATGTGAAATTCTGCTGCTTTGCTCAATAGCAAACTTTCCAATCATCATCACAAAAGTACCTCATACTTGATGCCTCATTTCATTTTCACTTTCATGTCACTTGTGCACCAGTCAAGCAAACTAACATACCAAGTCCATATTTCTCACAAAATTAAACAGAAAATAAAGGAATGATTATATTTACACTGGAGAAAAACTGGGATGATGTAAAATAGTTATTATCTCACACCATATAAAAAATTCAAAATTAAGTACAGTAATGTATAACTGTAAGAAACAAACAAACAAACAAACAGGAAATTAATACATGGCACATACAGGAAACCTCATTAACAAAACTAACTTGTGGTGGATTTGGCAGGTCACAGGGGAATACGTGGTCATGTGGTGTTTCCTGTCAGCTGCATATAAAGACCCGAGGCCTACCCGCAGCAGACATAGTTTCTAGGACACAAGGACAGAGGCCAGCCTGAGGCTAAAAACCAGCGGCCCTCATTACTGCTCTTTGAGACCCGGGTACTGCTGGTTTGCTATACTGCAATCGCCTTGCAACTCAGGAGTAAATAAGTCACTGCTGGCTAGAATGAATGTAAAACCAGCAGGGTCTTGGGGCCTGAAGACAACTATTGAAACGACTGACCTAGAAGCAGCTGAGACAGTATAGCCATTTTCACATATATAGTCCGGACAATGTCCAGAGTTACCCTTTCACACATGTAGCACAAAGCATATAGTATAATAGTTATCTATTATTTATAAACTACCTTTCATGTTTGGTCTCCTGGGCAGCTCTCAGAAGCTCCTGTATGTTCTTAGTGATCTGCTCTGTCTTACAGATGACATCCTCTGTGCATGGCAGGGTGCCATTTTCCTCACCCTCCTCTCTTGGCTCAACTGCTTCAGATGCTGGAAGAGGGCTTTTGCAAATGAAAAGGAATAAATGTTTAATCACTGCTTTATATGCATCGCAACTCATAAATACACAGGTTTATATACACTTTATATTAACTATTAAACAGAGTTTTGAAAAGAAAAAGTGGTGTGCAGGTGGTGTTGGTAACACAAATGTGATCTAACTTGTAATTTGAAATTACAACAATTCAGCAGAGGTTAAGGCTGGGCATCATAATTCAGTGCCAGTTAGGTTGCATCCAAGCCAATATTTGGCTTGGATGCAAACTGGTAGCAACTGGTAGTTTATATCAGACAGGTGCCCGTCCTAGTCCTGGTATGTTAACGTAGTCTTGAACAGCCAGACTGTTCTAATCAAAGACTCTTTTTAAACATCTGTCAAAACCAATAATAGTCTAGCTTCCTCCTTTCTTTTCATGTGACCTTTCGCTTTGTAAGCTTGTTACGATGATGTCATAATCTTTTTTTTACTCCATGTTACTGCTGCCACCCATAACAACATTTTATTTCAGTACATACTGCATGGATCTCATAACTTAATAACATAAATTTAAAGAGTTAGTATATAACAAAAAGGTTTTTAATTTTGAAGAACCAATTAGCTTGTTTTATATAATAAATTTAGGATTTTTTTCAGGGGTGAATTTTGTACAGGTGGGTACAAAGTTAACATATATTTTCTTACCCAGTCTCCTCTAGTTCAGAGTGGTTGGGCGTAGTGTCGTAATCATTCTCCAGCATGATACTCTGTCCTTCCAGACTACAGCCCTATAGAGACATCAGTGAATTACCATCAATCAAACACTGTATATGAGCAACTGTATAAACACATACAAATCAGAAACATGCATTTCTGAAATCGAACCAGTCAAAGTTTGAACCATCACACATTTGGTTTCATAGCAGATGAAGAGAAAAGAGACAGGAAATACACAACAAGGTCATCGTGGTGTAGTACAGTACATACGGCAGTGGATGCAATTAGTAGATGCGAAGAAACCCTGATGTAAACTGTGGGTGCTATTATCAGCGACTATGATATGATAGAATTTGTTCATTGTGATGAGCCATTCTATCTATCTTTCGTGGACATTGCACAGTGTTCCCTGGTACAACATTTTTATCATCACTTCTGATGTTTACTTGAGCCAGAGCAGCTCTGGTTAAGGTTCTCTGTGGGAAAAAAAAAAAAAAAAAAAAAAGCTGGAGTTGTTCAGATAACTGAACTGAAGCAGAGGCACTGTGGTGCATGCAGGCAGATAGGCAGGCGATACTGATAAAAAGCAGTTTAAAGACACAGGTCAGGAGAGAGAAGACTGTGGGGTCAAGCGGGGGAACAGTTTTCACCGTCCCCTGGGTGCTGCCTCTGAACTTAGGGGAACTTCAGTACTTAACCCTTCGAGATCTCTCATCCCACGACCAGGACAGGGAAGAGGGGAAGGTAGGGAGGGAGGAAGCAGCCGTCCCCAAAGGACCCCTCCCAATCTAGAAAGGGGTCAAACCAAGTTGAGCATACTCTATTGAGATGCAATGAATGAATGATTGAATGAAACACCTACACCAGCCCCAAGCCAGGCATCACTATGTTGTCTTGTGAGGACAATCCTGCAGGAACATAGCTGCTTCTGTGCTTACATTGGTTGGGAAGGGTTGTAAAATGACTCCATCCTCATGCCGCGCCGTTTCGCCTCGGTTGGGGTACTGCCTCGGAGCAGAGCCCGTCTCGTACATAGACATGGCGCGACCTCCCCGGGGTGGGTGTCGACCACAGGGCCCCTGGAGGTGTTGTTGTCCGCTGGGGGTCTGCCATCGCAGTGTTGTGTTTTCAGTCTGCAGGGAGTTCAGCTGAAGGGAACAAAACATCCTTCAATTCAACTCTAGCTGGGGGATGATCTCCTTACGAAAGCCAGGCCAGACATCAATAATAAAGGGGAATACGGCTAAGCCTCCAGGAGAAATGCAACTCCTCTATGTTGAGTTCATCCTCACCTCTATTTTGTTTTTGGTTTCTCTTCAAAGTTTTTCTCACAACAAAAAGGTTTGTTTTTGTAACAAATGAAGTGCTGACACTGTGTGTTGATAGTAACTCCTGAGGTACGACCCCTTGAGAAACGGCTGCATAAGTGGCTGCCCTTATTTACATGAACAGCACTTAGAATCTAAAAAGGGCAAAGGGAAACACGACTTGTTCAGCTTTCTGTCTAACAATTAAAGTCCATATTATTATCTTAAATTATCTCAAAGTCAACGGCCACTGAGGACAGGCAAATCTGATGAAATGAATTCATCAGATCACCGGAGTGATCCAGCCTGGGAGACTATGACCCCATTTGCACTTCATCAAAAAAGTGAAGACGAAAAAAAAAAAAGCATGCCTTAACACCACTGGGTTAAGGGAAACAATCTACTTTTTTTTACTACTAAGAAATAAGTAACTGAGTGATGTGATATGTGCGGAATATAAAATATATATAGATCAGTTGTGTCTTGCTAATGCTTGCTGCATGTCTCCTGGAGGTGTCAGTTATCTAATTTAATGACAATTGTGTAATGTGAGCGCAGAGTTGAGAACTCCAGTGATACAGCCACAGTCAAAAACTCTATTCGACGGTTCTGTAGATTTATGATGATGGATCATAACATCCTCTGTGGTTACCATTTGTTGATTAGTACTTGGCTCTTTTGACATCTGACTTGGGACTCATCACACTGTTTTAGACCACAAACAACCATCATCCGGTCCTGTTTTATCGTTTCACTGAACAGCATTGCAGAGGAAGTCTGGTGATTGTTAATTACTACCACAGGAATTTTACCCCATCCAGATACATAGCTGCCATTTTCTCTGTTACACTGGTAATGTAGAATTTCAATTGAAATTACAACAAGTATTATGACCTTCTATGGTATTTTCATCCATTTCATCCAAAAAAACAACAAATGAATGCACTGTATAACTCATACACTGTATCATTTTAAATAGGCTATGTCTGAAAAGGACAGGCAGGCATGACCTGAACATAAATTAATAATGTCTCTGGTAACATGGAGAAGGATCAAGTTTTGTACACACAGTCAAATTTTAACACTAGCTGTGTGAGTCATGAGGAAAGCCAGTATCAGAAAGGATGTGAATATCCTAATTCCAGTACAAAGTGACCTCTAATTATGGATCTTGAAATATTAATGTCCACCATCTTATTTAGGTGAGGAAAATCAAACTATGAGAGCATACTGACTTTGAACCCATTTCTGCAAACCAAAGAAATGTGAACAGTCCGCAGGACAATTCTCACTTTGCTTAGCAATTACATGTGAATTTACCTACCTTGCCCTGCATCAAGCGCAGCTCTTCACTAAGGTGACAGTTGACTTTAAGAAGCTGTTGTATTTTGGCTTCTGAAGCAGTGAGGGCGGTCTTCACCTCCATAAATTCTTGCACTGTGATCGGTCCATCAGAGAGGTCAGATGACTCTGAGCTCTGCAGCAGAACATGTTACATAGGATAGGATTCGATCAGTTTTAAAAAGTAAAGCAAGATGTATGTAAATATCTTGATAGTAGCAGGTTCCAAAAAAACATTAACCTTGGTCCTTCTATCATTGCAGCTGTCCCCGCAGGTAGCCTCTTGCACTGGATCTTCATCTGATGCCACACTGTCGTAATCTGGCTGGTCATTGTCCTGGCTCTCACTGTTGTGGCGACTGTCTATTCCCTGAAGGATCAGCTCCACATTCTCTGAAGGCAGACCACCAGTTTAAAGCATTAGAGATCAAACGAGCAGGCAGATGTATAAATCAAATAGCTACTGAACACATTTTATTTTTGTTGACTGAATACAAAAGTCGGGACTTGCTCTTCTTTATTACCCTTAAAAAAAATCTTCCCTGAGTATACACAGGGAGGAAAACAGGCTGTGATGTGGTTTGCTATAATTTACAGAATGCAGAAGTTTTCAATATTAAAACCCAAATTTACAATCTGTTTTTGGCAACATTTCTGCACAATCATCAGTACATATAGTCCACATTCTAATTATGGTCTATATAGCTGAGCCCACAAGGTCCACATTTATATGCAAAATTCAATACAGGCTTCCTGCATCTTATTTGCAACACCCAATCTTTACTGCTTAATGTCTCTCTTCTGTGTATACGCTAATAAACACATTTACTGCAATACAAACCCAAAACAAAAGTACATTAGCAAGGAAATTCAAGGTCTGTTAATAACCAAAACTGAAAGATATATTCTACCTTTGGGACTTTCGCAGGAATTACCCCACTGCCGTCGTTTAGCATCAGTTAGAATATCGATGACCAGGGTGGCAAATTCATGAGCACTAAACCTTGCCAATTTTTGACGACCCTGATTTTTTTGGGGGGCAAAACACAAAAAGGGGAAAACATGGCACCACTGTTAAATCCAGTATTTACACAAAAAATTTAATTTTAAACAGGAGGCAATACTGGTGCAAACACTTGCCTGGTTTCTGGTAGAGGAGTACTCTGGATTGACAGGCAGAAAAGGCACAACTGTGGTGTCTGTTACAAGTGTACTGTGGTTCTGAGTGGCCAACCACACTGAAAAAACACAGCATAAAGATAAAACAATAAAAAGCAGGCATAAAAAGAATTACATTACATACAGCATTATATATTGATATATAATATGTTGTTCTACGGTGTTTCACCTGCATCGGTTTCTCTTCTGTCAACTTCATCATAAACGTCCATGGCAAGTTCTTCAAACTGATGGTTACTTAACTGGCACAAAATAAAGCAGAAATTCTGGTTTACTGTTAAAACACATTTAGATTTTGAACCTCAGATCGCATGTCAAAATGTCTCACCGACTGGAGCTTCTTCTTTGCAGCTTTTGCAAACTCTGACAAATCCAGGCTGCTTTGGACGAAAAATTCAAATTGTTAATTTTTCTGTTAACAAAATTCCACACAAACAAAGAAAGAGACACACAATGGCAAAACTAACCAACATACTTACTTATTTCTTATCCATCAAAAGAATGCAGCATAGGAAAAATAAGATTAGGTTATTATTTTCTGAATGTCTATCCCACTATCTTTACACAGAGCAAAAGGCAAACAGCATTGAATAGCAGCTAGGAACCAGTCAGTCAGAGATAATAACATAATTTGGTATTGTTTTCTGTGCATTAAAACTTCTCAACTTTTTAAACTTTTTTTGAACTCCGTAATATTGGTTAAGTGAGGTGCCTGTGCAGAGCCTTAAGGATATTAAAAGACAATACCCAGCCTGTACAGTGCTGCTGTCTGGCTAGAGATACAGAAGTATCCTGCTTTCGCACCACCAGACTACACGACAGCTTCTTTAACTCATCCTCCCTCACCAGAAATAATTATTATTTTTCTTTTTAACAATTAAATAGCAAAATGGGACTATATCTGCATCTTGTTGTACAACCCTGTGTTGTAGAATGAAATGAAATTAACCATGTATCCTTGTAACTAATTAGGTACGGAAACAAAATTCTTAATATGACTTAAACATAGCTATTACCTGTCTGCCATCTGTGGAATGATGAAGTGCTGCCCATTTCTGTGATCTACAATACAACAAGGACATAACAGAGAGCAATTACCATAGAGAAAAAGAGAAAACATCAGCTCTCAAATGCCATGCAGCGGCCTTGCTTAATGTGCCTACTTACCTGGTCGTCTACCACAAAGGTAAAATGTTAACCGGTCAGTGAGTTCATACTGTATCTCCACTAGCCTCTCTGCGAGCTCCTGATGCCCAGCTTGTCTGTGCAGATTAGGATTAAAAAGGTCATGTTTCAGAAATATGCCACAGTACTAAGGATAACAAATGCCTAGGGTAGGATGCCTTTAAATTAATCTATGTTAAAAACACGAGGCTATAAAGTTCACAAAAAAATACATTCAAAAGTACATAGTTGGTTTGGTAACTCAGTTTCTAAGTAATAAGCATAGAACTGAAGGAGAAGATCTGTGGGTGTTAGCTGTCCATGGTGACCAGTCATGCTTACACACCACCAAGCCTCTGTTACGCCAGAAACCATAAAATATGTAGTTTTTACTAGCTCACATTACTGTGCAATGCAGAGATTATCTAGAATATCTGTTGTGTAAAAATAGGTATACTAAAATTAACGTGACAAATCACTCTCAGCTTCATTATATTTATTTGTTTCATTTTTTGTTTTTGCTAAACTAGTCAAGCTGAGTCAGCTAGAACACTATGCTACGGAGTTTTTCCTTCCTCTTTTGCCTCAGTTAGTCATACTCTTATTGCATTAGTCAGTAACACATAATGCCAGTGGGTCTGTGTCTAATATGCATTGTAGTGCAAGGCATGCTAAATATTTTAGCCATTTCAGCTGGAACTTTTTTCAGTATGTAACTAGGCGTTTTTTTCTACCAATTTCTACACGTTTCCGTTTACCTTATCCTTTTAAGCGACAATGTGCTACATTTCCTTATTAACACCTCAACATACAAATAGTACTCATTATATACACGCAACACTTTATTTCTGTGTACATGCTTAAATCTCCAGGATGTGTATCATTTCCTGTAGCACAGCCACCAGAGAGCTGGGCTGTGTCTGCTAAGATGATGCGGCCACACAACAGGTTTCAGGTTTGTTCAAAGCAATAGGTTTCATATTGTGGCATCTCCAAAATCATAGAGGCGTCAGTAATATTATATAGTGTTGGTACAGACTCCCCACTGTTCATACCTAAAGAAAACATCCTTACGTAGAACAAATAAAAAGATAAGCCCTTGTTAAATTAAAAACATAAGCCCTGTTTTACCTTGCATAATCGATGGGGGTCTTTCCACTGGAGTCCAGAGCCCCGGGATCAGCTCCATAGACTGCCAACAGTTCTGCTTGTAACATTTGTCCTGCTTTTGCTGCTATGTGTAGTGGCGTATTTCCTTTCTCCTGTTGTCCCAATAAACAACACAGCGATGAAGCATTATTATTATGGTCAACTTAAACCTCACAAAATGAGTTTTTTTTTTTTTTTGCTTATTCCACTACACTTACTGGATGGAAGAAGTTGGCCTGTGCTCCCAAAGATAAGAGTCTTAGGCAGGTCTCCAGGTTTCCAGTCCGAACACTGGAATGGAGTTGCTGAAAGGAGATTGACAAGCAGAGTAACATGACGCATTATCCTGCTGGAAATTGAGATTATGTGGAATAAAGGATACACCAGGGGCATCATTTTAATAGGGTGCACAGTTATGCCAATATCAGTTTATGGGGGCATTAAAGACAAAAGATTTTTATGCCTTCAGTGCATTCACTCAACTGCACTTTTCTATTTCGAAATTACAAAGGCTTTGCTGTTAGTCAACCATAAATGGTAATTGAAATGCCTACTATTAATATGCATTTAATTCAGTTTGTAATTCAATTTTTTGTTATTATTTTATTTGGAATATTAGAGAATGAAGAATGCAAGTTACCACAAAAAAACAAAAATAGAACAAATTCTCACCTTGCTGAGGTCTTTTGCGGTTACACTGTCATCTTCCCGACAAGGCATCCGATGAACATACGCCAACATCTGATATTTGGCCTTGATGAACTCTGTCTTGTTCGGACTGGAAACAACAAAAAAAGATGCTCACATCTAAAACCAGAAACACTGAAAATCTGGACCACGATTACACTTCACATAAGCAACTATATATGTCTGTTTAAGACAAACAACATTCACAACATATAAACTGGGGATGTCCTGATGTCTAATATTAAAATCACACAATATCTGAACATTTTAATGTATAGTATTTGATTGGTGGCAAAGCAATTCCTCCATTAAGTAATCCACTATAACACATCACAAGATCCTAGAGATCTTGTTGTGCCTTATATCAAGAAAAGGTTCTCAGAAGTTCCCTAGCAATTATGCAATTATTGTTGCAAATTCTGGGAAGTATTGATAATAATAAGCTTATCTATATAGCACCTTTCAAGAACAGGCGTCATAAAGTGCTTCACAAGAAAAACAAAAAAAAGAATAACAGACAGTGTAACAGATATTAAAAACAGACATCCAGCAAAAACACAGGCCAGAGACAAAGTAAACACAACAAATTAAGCAAAAGCAAGTCTAAACAGATGGGTCTTGCTTTTTAAAAGCGTCCACAGTGTCCACAGATCTTAAATCCAACAGGAGAGAGTTCCAAAGTTTGGAGCTCAAACCTCAAAAGCACAGTCTCCTTTAGTTTTGAGTCTGGAGCAAAGAACAACCAATAAACACTTATCAGAGGACCTCAGATTCCTACTGGTATTGTATGGCTGCAGTAGCTCTGTAATGTAGGCAGGTGCCTGACCATGCAAGGCTCTGAAAGTGATTACCAGAATCTTGAACTGGATTATGGATTTGATGGGAAGCCAGTGTAAAGAAAACAGGATTGGGGTTACATGAGACCTTTTGGGGGACTTGATCAGGCAGCGGCATTTTGGACTACTTAAGCAGCTTAGGGATGTTTTGTGGAGACAGGTGAAAGGGGAATACAGTAATCAAGACAGGAGGAAATAAAGGCATGTATAATCATCTCCATTTCAGCTATGGACACAAGGGGCCTGAGTTTATGCAATTCAGTAGAAAACGACATGTACAGTTGAATATCGTCCGCATAAATATGGAAGGAGATACCTTTAAAATTACTTATTATCTGCCTGAGAAGGGCAGGTACAATGCAAACAGCACTGGGCCCAGGACAGAACCTTCTGGAACACCGCAAAGCAGAGATTAAATTAATGAGGAATAATTATGAACTGTAACCAAGGAAGTCTTGGCTGATCTAAAAGTTCCAGTACAGAATATTCTCCTGCATCACACTGCATTAACAGATAATTTGAGACTTTAAGAAGAGCGGTTTCTGTTGAATGCAACAGACAGAAACCCGACTGAAACTTGTCTAGTATAAGTATATCTATCCTTCCTCATTGTCAGATAATCTCTGTACAGAAAGAGTACTGAAGGAAGCTGACGCAACTATGGGGTCTGTAAAGCCCTGAAAACTCCAATAGTTCCTGAACAATCAGAAAGTACAATCCAAAGAGAAGGGACTTTTTTTTAACACCTGGAACTATCCTACAGGAACAAAATGTAGTCATGGTTCTTTCAGCTTAGGCAGGTTTAGTTCCCAATTTCCTGAAAAGTCCCTTGGGAAAGTTCCTGCGGTGGAAACGCCCAATAAGAAAGCATTCATATTGAAACTTGATTTGGGATCGAGGATAGCTGCGTCCTGTTTGGTGCAATGAGTACTTTCTGTCTGTTGTCTGGTGATTGAATGTGTTTAAGTGCGAGGGTCGTAGTCAGCATGGCTGTGTTTATATGTGGCTGATTGTTTAACTTTACTCCACCAGCCAGACACCAGGCCAACACAGTGTTTATAACTGGCAGTGGATGTGGGTGACTACATCACATCTCTCATTTTGTTCTTTGTTATGAGTTACAGTACATACTGCTTGTTAAAAAAGCATTCATAATAAAGGAAGAGCTGCGCCAGGCCACTAAAATGTACTTTTTTGCATAACCATTCAGTTAATCAACAATTGTCAAATTGATCCCATACAACTAACATGATTAGAATATTTCCACTTGGATTTAACTGTGCATTCATTCTGTTATCTATTTTCCCATCTGCATGATCAGGTCACTACATTTCTTAAAGTTACTTGAGACTGGCCACGAGTCATGTCCGTGGTACAGAGGGCCAATTATGCATGTTCACTGACCTTAACTAGGCAAATCAATTTTGCCAGTAGAGCTTTATATCAAAGTGCAAGCAAGCATACCAAAAACCGCAGTGACACATGAAAATCCTTAAAAGCACTTACTGAACTCTGTCCTGGGGGTTGGCTTTGCGCTTCCCACTCACTGAAGAGGAAGGGTCCAGAAGGCTATGCTCCCATATGGAATTAGCTCCATTGCCATATAGTGTCTGGACCATCTAAAACATGAAACCACATTACAGGTGACCTGAATCCATTGTCATTATATGTAAAGTTGCCCTCTAGTCGCCTGATGGTGCGTGTTATTGTGCAACCAACCGCTGTATTATCTACCACACAGTCTGGACGTGTGGTGTGTATGTCCCCTCACCTGTAGCTGGGAGGATGGCCACGGGGAATGAGTCAGATGTCGGACTTGAGAGCTGTGTCGCCCCAGACCCCGATGGATGCTGCAGCACTCATCGCAGATCAACACACCCCTGTTAACAGAGGCCCAGCGTGGCTCTGCAACAAGATGTAGATGTTAGTTAACCCAACAGTCCATCGTTAGACGACCGATCACGTCAACTTACACACGTTCAAATTGAGAGCGTTTATGGTTTTAATTGATTTAATTTAATTCGCTGAACGGCAGCGACGGACGACCCCTCCAGGGTTAGCTGCTTCCCTAATGTCTTCGACCAACAAAAAAAAAATAAAATAAATCACAATCACAAACGTAGCCAGGCGCGGGTCGGATGGGCGACAGCGTTGGTTTGTATGTTACCAGTAGCTGACTAATCTGTTAAACCCAACCCGAGGTTTGACGTCTGACCATAACAAACCCTCACTGGAGACAAATTCACGCCAAGAGTTTCAGGATCAGACAAGTTAATGCAGACACGACACATTTTAACAAGTGTTTCCACGGGAGGAACACTTACAGACATTACAATTAGCCATCGAGACAACTGTCAACAAGCTGCCGGCGCTTGGTAACGACACTGGGTTAACTAACTAACCAACTAACTAACCAACTAACCAGCTAACCAACCGACTGACTCGTAAGTCGAGGTGAGGGTTTAGCTGGCTAGCCGGGCAGCTAACGTTAGCTGGGTTGCCATCGTACCCGGAGCGCTGCAGTCCGCGCAGACCTCCCTGCTTCGCACTCGCTTTGACATCCCTCGCTGGAAAATCCTTGAGTCCGGGCAGGACGGACGTTTGAAAGACTCGTCAAAAACACAGCTGGACCGAGATAAGAAGGGGGGAAAAAAGGGGGTTAGTCCGCCCTCGCAGGTTGTAGTCAACGATACTAGCGGGCGAAGCAACCGTGGTCGTCTGCCCTCCCCTACTGTTGAACAAAGCGGTGTCCCGTTCCAACACTCACACTGCCTCCTTGTCTGCCTCCTTGTCTGCCTCCTTGTCTGCTTCCTTGTCTGCTTCCTTGTCTGCCTCCTTCCTTGCTCCCTTTGATGTCTATCCCGTGCATCTACTCATCATGATAGCATTATGTGCAGTGTGTCCTGTATTTGGATATATGTGGGTCAACATGTGGCACCTACATAATTATTTCCCTAGTATGTGTGTAAAAATAACAATATAGTTATATGTGGTTTAAATATTTGTATATATGTTCTATGTGTGTGTGTGTAGCATGAAGGGACTACAACTTTAATTGTGTTGTGTTACTCTGTGTTGTAAAATGATAATTAAATTACCTTGATATCTTGATCAAAATGTCCACTTCGACAAATGGAAATCTGGTGTTGGGTATATATAAATAATTAACTTTTACCAGCATCTGTTTGCCCCAAGGTCACACCAGATTTCCATTTATCGTTGACTCAAATACTGTACTCCAGTACAAGTCTGAGGCACTGTACTTGAATATTTCCACATTATGCAACTTAAAACTTATACTGCACCATATTTCAGAGGGAATTGTGTACTTTTAACTCCACTAAAATTATCTGATAGCTAGTATCTATAGTTACTATAGATAGAGATAGAGATTTTACATTCATGATCGTCTTATAAAATATGAGACATTACTTCTAAAACTACCCTAGAATATATTACATTTCTTAATTAAAATGTGTTCCCCATTGGCCAGCTACAACATTGAAATGTTTCTTACACACCAATGCATCAGTAATAATAATATTTATATGAATAAATGTTGATAATATTAAGAAGGTAAAACTCTTTTACTTCAGTAAAGGCTTTGAAACTTCAACATCTGCTCTATACCAACCCGCCCATGTACCAACTTAATTTCTAGGCATTGTATTTAATCCTTCTAATTTAAAATACTTCATCATATTTGATTTAAACACATCGATTTCATTGCATGCTCGTGTCCTCATCCAATCTCTGGTTTACCTACCATTTTTATAGTGTATACCTCTGCATGTACAAAATACATGTACTCTATATTTCACTGCATCCTACTACATTTCAAATGTTACCTCAAGTTGATTGGAACATATTACACAGAACAGCACCATCGTGTTTAGCAATGCTCACTGCATACTGTCATGGTCACAAGATCCTGGCTACCTATTTAGAAAGATGAAGCAGAGATTATTCTCTCTTCACTCTTCAGACCAGTCTGGAGTTAAACAGACAAAGTGTATCAAGCCAAACACAAATCTCAAAACCTTTTACTCACACTCCACTTATCATTTCCTTCCTGATGGGGAATTCAGATTGTGTGTCCTGCGGTTTGTGTGTTCATTCATGCTGGAGTTTGTAGGAATGGGTTGAGGAAATGAGCTTGTCTGGTGTCCGCAGCCTATTAACATGGTATCAGTATCAGTACCATAAATACTCCGATGCAGTTTTACTGTGATATAAAATCACATTTACCATAATATAGAAACACCAAGCCACAAGCTATGGCCACAATGACTCTTGAATTACACACACACACACACAGATATATATATACACACACTATACTACTGACTACACTACATAGAAATAAAATAATATATGTGGTAAGATGGGATATAGTTTAACAATGTGAATGGTGAACTGTGAGATAGTGAACACCATAATGTGGAGTGGTTTTGTTTGAATTCATTATATTGAAGTGATAATTAATTTAATCAGGCCTCGATTAATTTGACCTGCGGCTCATTAACCAGAATTATACCTCCAGCTGTGGGGAAAAAAACAATCAGGCCCTGACGATTTTGTGGATAATGTGACTAAAAAAACTTTACATGAAACACCAAAATATTCCAAATCTGTATTTGACTCAACATGAGTTGGGCACCATAGATACACGTTGCATATCCCAACGTGTCTTGTGTGTGTGTGTTGGGTGAACGTATAGGCTACTGTGACTTTAAAGGGGTGTTGGTTCTCTGAGAGGTAACAGATAGGATTAATTTAGTCGCTAAGAACACATCGTGCATCTCGCATCCTCTCTGCCTTCAAACCGGTGTTGTCTACATCGCTTTCAAGGCGTTCTCCAAAAAAAAAAAAAAAAAAAACAGCTGTGCACCGCTGCACCCTACACCCGGAGCTATGGGAGGTACAGCCGCCGTTATTATTATTATTATTTTTCCTGTCGTGTGCCTGTCATTATTTATTTCCGACACAGCATCTGATCAGCATGTTCCTTGTGTTTTTCCCCCGTGGCAGAGGCCGAGACGCGTCAGAAATTGCTGCGCAATGTCAAGAAAGAGGTTCGTTGCGTTTTATTCCTGTCTTGCTCATCACAGTTCATGTTTACTGGAGCTGGAAGCGTAGACAGTGTGCGTGCGTGTGCGTGCGTGCGTGTGTGTGTGTGGACATCGTTCATGTGGTTTGAGCCACGACTACGCCACAGGCCTGTTTATCATAAAAAATTGACCATTTATTTTAAAAATATTTTATAATACGAGTGGATGCGATTAGGCTGCCTTGTATGATTTTGACTGGGAGACTGGCGTAAGAGGATGATGATGACGATGATGGTGGTGGTGGTGGTGATGATGATGATGATGATGACGACAATGATACAGATGATGGTGATGATGATGATTGTATTGGGAGGGGACTACCCATTTAAGAAGCAGTGCACAAATGCATTTGTTTCTATCCAGGTTAAGACCTGTTTTTTTTATATCTTGGAATCGTCTCTCTCTCTCTCTCTCTCGCTCTCTCTCTCTCTCTCTCTCTCTGTCACTCTGAAGAAATCATGATTAAACTGACATTCCTACAACACACCATCTTATTATCCAAAACTTGAAGGGGTCTATCTGTTTCGTTGGTATTTTAGCGTGTGCTCTGGCAGCCACCAAATGCATAGAAATACGCAGAAACTAAAGAGAGCACGCAATAGATCCTCCAAACTGCTCAGTGACTCGGTGACTCCCCAGGGAGCGAAAACAGGATGTTTTATTCATTACTGAGAAAGCCGGGTACTTCCAGGCTTATCGTGTCCGTGCTCCCCCTCACCTGTGACTCATTGTCTCTCAAACATCCATGACTCTGGTGCTAGATCCTGCAGCAAGGAGGGGCTTTGCTGTGATATATAGGTTTAAAACACAGTATATGACTAAAATAATGGGTTTTTGGCATTTCAATTTTCAGTTCAGGTTGATATAGATGTCTGTTTATTACAAAGCAGACTTTTCCCCTTGTTTAGTCATATAAAGAGGTTTGAGACACACACCATTTTTAGCTCTACAGACAACTCATCTGCAATTTTGTGATTCTGGATGGCTTTATACAATAGAATTCTATTATACACCTAAAAAGGAAATTCTCATTTTGATTTATGAGAAGACCATTACAGTACACTATTCTTGATAGGATTCTGTGGACATAAAGCAAAGAACGTCACATTAAAGTCAGTCAATCTTCCAGTAAAATGTTGCATTGCTTATCAACACACATAAATATTTGTGTAACTTGTTAACATCAAAATGTTAGGGTTTACAAGTACATTTGTCAGAACAAGTTAACACACTCATCCAACAAGCAATGCCTATTGCAGTAAAATGTCAACCTTTTATTCATTGAACATGATTATGGCAAGAATGGCAACTAGCCAGTTAAAAAAACTTACATTTTATAAAGTAAAATGGGAGCTAAATCAATCTACTTATTCTAAATTAACTTAAAGGAGCAAACCACCAATATTACACATCAAAATCAGTTTCCTACACATGAGGATTACTGCTCAGCCCCTTAAAGACAGTTGTATAATGTCTTCTGAGTTTCTGAAGGGGCTTTGTCCAGTCTGAGAAAACAACCCTGACAATGTCATCAGGGTTATCTGAGACTGTATAGAGACTGCACATTTCTAAAAGAAAGCCTGCGTTATAGAGTGGTACTAAGATGTGTGTATTTACCTGGCAGGGATGATCTTAATCTGAGAGACTACAGAGTTACATTATGGAAAGTGTAGGATGCAGCATTTTGGGAATTTTACCCATAAGGGACTAAAAGTTATGATATTTTGGCCCATCTCTTTTGTCTGCTTCAGTTGTGACCATATTTAAAGATCAGTTTCTTGTAAGTTCTCCAACTTTATGGAACAACGATACTAAGTGGCCGGAGTACCCTTAAAGGATGCAAGAAGAAAATACTTGTACTTATCTGATAGTGGCTACAAGTGTGTCAGACAGACAAGATAACACAACAAATAGATAATTTGTCTATATGTTATCCTCAAGAATGTGTTATCCTCATGAATGTGTGCTCCCTCTTATGCTTTACGTTTTGTCTCCCTGACACCTTATGCAACTGTGTCAGACAGATTCAATCTGGTCTCACCGTGTACCTTTCTCTCTTAGGTGAAACAAATTATGGAGGAGGCAGTAACAAGGAAATTTGTGCACGCAGACAGCAGCCACATCATATCCTTCTGTGGTAAATGTGTTTTTGTACTAAACCGATCGCTTTCTCACTACACCATCTTTCTTGGGCAGGGTGTTCCAAAGTTCAGAGTTCATGCTCAAGGCGTTTCCATCAGCTTTAATTTTTAACCTTAACTTAAGAATGGGTCTCGTTGGCTACACTAGAGGAGGCTATAAAGAGGGAGAGACTAGACAAAGTAAATAAGAAAGTGATTTTGTGGCATTATTTTTTGTTGTCCTAGAAAAATGTGTCTTTTTGGGCAAAAATAACACAGCATTTTATATCCAATTTAAGAGATAATGGCACAGGACATGCTGTATTAAATAGTATTAGTCACAGCATTGGGTACAACCACATTTACATATACAGTGCAGAATGATGGTTGACATCAGTTTGTGTCAAGCCGTCACCTCCTACGATTTCATCCTCACAGTGCAAAATAGTCTATTACAATCTGTTCAAGCAATGTAAATCCTAACAATGTATTTTCAGAATGATATTAGTCATGTCTATTTATATTTAATAATGTGCATGGATGGATATGTATTAAAGTAGACTAACACCCCTCTAAGGTGTTGATACTAACCAGTGAGTTAGGCGTGTGTGATTCACATCCCTCATATCCTAGCAACGGTAGGCAGTGTTGGGCAGATTTCAGTCTACTTCTACTTGTGCTTTCCTTTCACCTGTTAAAAATGTTAAGGCTTGAGGCTTTCACAAAGAGGAAATTATATTGTGCAATATATGAGATAAAAACAAATCTCAAAGGTAAATAAAAAGATTCCACCTCAAGGAAACAAAAACAGGAATAAATTGAATTGAAATAAAAAACAATCTAAATCAAATATTGGCTAATGCTCCATGTGTTTGTGTGTGTGTGTATAGCTGTAGTGGAAGCGTGCATGCTTCATGGACTGAAGCGGCGTATTGCAGGCCTGCTGTGCAGTAACAAGGTTGCAGCACTTTTTATGAAGGCGGCAAAAAGCTTTACGCCAGCTGAGGAACTCTGCCACAAGGTCCAGGAGCTGGAACAACTTATCGAAAACAGGTGAAATGTTAACTTCTGCCTGTGAGAGGCCAGTGACATGAAATCATTATATGCATTCTCTCTCTTCTAGTCTCGCATATCTTTCTCCATTGTGTTTTACTTTTATGTGCCATAATGAGTCCTAATGAGTGATCCTGTTCCATTGTAACGACCTATACAGAAATCTCATCTGCCAGGTTTTCTTTCTGTTTTTTAGCAAGCAGAACAATTCTTCACTGAGCAATGACCGCAGTCGGCAATCCAAGTTGGCCAACCTCCCTCCTCAGGCACTGAAACACCTGTGGATCCGGACTGCGCTGATGGAGAAGCTCCTAGACAAGATTGTCCTGCACTTGGTGGAGAACAGCGGGTACTGTTATACATTTTTCAATGCAATTTTAAGCTACTGGCTATAGAAGATCTCCTCCAATACCATAAGTATTTCATGGTGAGTGTGCTGGAAAGTTTTGAGCTGGTTCACTCTAACAAGAAGTTTTAGGAGACCTGGATGTCTTACACAGGAATATTTATTGAAGCTCGATCGAGGAGAAAAGGGAAACACCACATGTGAATCACAGCATACTGCTACCCAAGTCTGAAGATGGTGTCCTGAAGCTCAGTATTTAACCCTCCCCAGAACTGATAAGTTCTGCTATATCCAAATAGGGTTATTCCTAACTCAGCCTGACATGTGTGATGACTCTATTGGATATCAGATCCAAACAAGGAAAGACGTCACCCATTGCTGTCCTAACAACAGCATAGCCTCTCTACTGTCTCTCTTATCCAGCGTCAACAACCAGGCGTCAGCCTGTTGTGTCTAAACCTGAATACAGAAGATTTCTAGCAGACATTGGTCTACCAGATGCTAGAGCCAACTCGGCCTTGTCTGGCACACAGAGTGAGACAGGCGAACAGAGACAGGCAGTTGACCTGACCTGTGAAGCACTGTCCTAAGTTACCTTTAACCTACAAGAGGGACGTTTACCATACAAGAAGGAAAATTCCCTCACAGTGAGAACTGATTCTTTTACTGATCTCAGAAACAGCTGACGGTGTCTGTTTCTGCTTTTATGTATCTCAGCGTCAGCAGTTTTCAACCTTTTTGAAATTTTTGCAAAACATTTTATGCATCTAAATATCCTCCTATTGCACACACTGTATGTCACATCCCATATTGTTTCCTGCAGTGCCTTCTATGAGAAAGAAGCTATGCTGATGGATCCTGTGGATGGACCAATTCTTGCATCTCTATTGGGTATTTATAAACAGTCAAACCCTTTATTTTGCCTAACTGTACTAACTTTAAGTTTATCTGATCAGTTATTCAGAACTTTAAAAAAAATCTTTTAACTGAATAACCTTGTTTTACAGTCGGCCCTTGTGCTTTGGAGTACACCAAAGTTAAGACTGCAGACCATTTCTGGACGGACCCATCTGCTGACGAGCTCGTACAGCGGCATCGCATCCACAGTGGCCATTGTCGGCAAGATTCGCCCTCCAGAAGGCCTGCCCTGGTTAGATAGTGAAGGATTTCATTGATTTTAATCGAATAATCAGCTTAGCTCACTACTGTATGTAATAACAGATGTGTAATACTTCTGATGTTTCCTTAACCTGATTCAGATACAGAAGAGACAGTCCAGTGGTAGCATGGATGATCGCCCTATCATGTGGGTGAGGGAGTATGTTGAATCACTCCACCAAAACTCCAGAGCCACACTTCTGTTTGGAAAGAACAATGTCCTGGTGCAGCCAGTACGTGTTTTTCATTTTAAGTATATCCTTTTTTTTTTTTAAATACATTAATAATACAACCCTAGTACTTGCTTTAAGAGAGGGAATATTAAGAGAGGCTTATTTACTTTCTGGGGAACTTAGTGCATGTGTTAATTGATTTATACTCAACTTATCTAAATAGTTTTGCAGTCAGACATGTTGGTATTTGAAAGCTCCTACTTGTATCTGCAGAGAGATGACATGGAGGCCATCCCAGGCTACCTTTCTCTACATCAAACTGCAGACCTCATGACACTGAAATGGACGCCCAATCAGCTGATGAATGGCAACGTGGGGGAGCTGGATTCTGAGAAAAGGTTAGGCTGGTAGAACCCAATCTAATACATTTCATAATTCTAGTTTTTACATAGTTGACTCCATGGCTCCTATTCTCTCGTCTGTCTTTCAGTGTTTATTGGGATTATGCTATGACAATTCGTTTGGAGGAGATTGTGTATCTCCACTGCCATCAGCAAGGTACAGTGATCCCCTCATATTTGTTTGAAGTAGCCGGAGTGGGAGTTTTAAAAGATATCTATCTCGTTATGTATTGTATTAATCTTTCCAGTGAACAGTGGTGGGACTGTGGTTTTGGTGAGCCAGGATGGGATCCAGAGACCTCCTCTACATTTCCCCAAAGGAGGCCACCTCCTCCAGTTTCTCACCTGCCTGGAGACCGGCCTGCTACCTCATGGACAGCTGGACCCACCACTCTGGAATCAGAGAGGAAAGGTCAGCATGAACAGAGGATGATAAAATACTTCTGTAGCCTGTTATTTTCAATAGTTGATAAGATAATGCTATATTAACTTACAACTATTATCGGTTCTAAAAGTTATTATTCCTTATATACTATTTAGAGTTAACAGTATAGATGAGCACATTGCCTTTCCATTCACAGGGAAAAGTTTTCCCCAAACTGCGAAAGAGGAGTCCACACGGCTCATGTGATTCTGTATCTGATAAGGAAGATGATGAAGCAACCGATTATGTGTTTCGGATCCTCTTTCCTGGCAATCAGATGGAGTTCAGTAAGTGTCTTTAATCTTTCTGCTCTGCCTCCCTGAACTAATCTAATAAAGCATCATCAGAGATTACATCTACGACTACATTACACTCTTAATACTGATTTACAGATTAGATAATTTCAGTCTAGATAAATATGTTTTCCCTTGGCATATATTCAGTGTACATCTTTTCTAATTAATTTCTGTCTAATGTTTAACTGCTACATATCGCATATCATTTTCCTGTCTATTTAGTGTCTGTGTGTCCATTTCACATTATAGTCCCATCTACAATAAGGAGACTTTGCATGGACATACAGTAACTGTTCTGCCACATCTCAACCTCCATCCTCTCACTTGGTTTGTTTTTTCCATTTAAAAAAAAAAAAAACGTTTTTCCTATTATTTGCAGAAATGCACCATCATGTTAGACTCTATTCATTTTTTCTTGCTTATGATAATGATAGCAGGCAACGGTAATGATAAGGGCTATTATGCTGTGCAGTGGCCCTGGAGCTGATAGAGCAGGGCGTAAATATGTGGCAACCGACACCCAGAAAGTCCTCCTGCTCCTCGTGCTCACAGAATGGCTCTTCTGATGGCTCTCTGCCTAATGGCTGTAATCAGGAAAGGTAAGTATTGCCTAGGGACACGCTAACATATAAAGTCAGATTAATCCAGTTGACTAAATTAGCCATTTTCCTTTCTTACCAGAGCCCCCTTAAAGCTCCTTTGTGACACCATGAAGTACCAGATAATCTCCCGTGCTTTCTATGGATGTGAGTACAAACAACTGTGGGTTAACTTTGATTAATTTGGGGAACAATTTCATTCAAATGTATTGGTGAGTATGAAAACTTTTATCTTTCCTCTCCAGGGCTTGCATACTGCCGTCATCTGTCCACAGTTCGTACCCACCTTTCTGCTCTGGTCAACACCACGATAGTTGACCCTGTGCCATGTGGTGCCCGAGAAGGCCTCTCTGTGGAGGTTTGGGGCAGGTTCCTTACGGACAGCTCTGTAAGATTTACACTGAAACACCAAACCATAGGCTATATTTGGGTATTAATTCATTACAGTATTAAATGTTTTTTATAAGTTGTATGTAACCAGACTCATCCTTGTTCAGGCCTATGAGGAACACGAGATACACAGGCTTGTGTATTTTGGTGGTGTGGCTCCTTCACTACGCAAAGAGGTCTGGCCCTTTCTGTTGGGACACTACCAGTTTACAATGACTGAGAAATGCAGGCTAGAGGTATTTCTACGTGCTGTCAGACTGTATAACTATAATCATAAGGTACGTATACACCATGGGGTATGTTACTATCTTTGTTTACACAAGGTTTCTATTTCAGATTGATGAGCAGATGCGGACCATGTATGAGCAGACTATGAAGGAGTGGCAGGGTTGTGAGGCCATTGTCCGTCAGAGGGAGAGAGAAAAACATGCTGAGGCCATTGCCAGATGTTCATCTGGAGCCAGTGTGGAAAGAGGACCGGTGCAGCGGGACTCCACCATCAGTACAGATGCAAGTTTGACCTATTAGCATAAAATGTGCTGCATTATGTAACCATTGTCACAACAGACAAAACATGAAAGAGAAACTGTTTCTTGTATTATGAGGAAGACTATCTGAGCAAGTTGGCTGACAGCTATGCTTTTTGTCTCTTGTGTGATGCTTTTCCCCACTCTAGTCGTCTCTAAGTAGCAGCTCAGATCAACAGAATGCCCACTTACAGAGTGATTCCAGCAGTTGTCCACAGGTAAGATCTCATGAGCATCACAACAACCATGATCTCTAGTAAAAAACCATACCAGTGTTGGCCCACTTATTCTAACTTATATATAGTTTACTACAATTATCCAAAGCATACCATGACTTTGTGGACTGATTTCCTCCCTTTTATTAAAATTAAATTACAATCTTCCAGAAACTTGTTTGGAATAGGTAAATAGTTTTGTCACCTTTTAATCTTTTTCATATTCTTTGTATATAATTGTCAAATAAAATTTCAATGGAATGCCAAAACTTGACAGTTTGTAGTTCACTGGCAAAAAAAACATTGCATTGATCAGCTGTGTTGTCAGAAAGTTAAATGGGAAAGATAAATTATGATTCTTACATTAACTAAAAGTCTGTCCGAGGCCGTATTAAGGGTGTACTGCCATTGGTTTTGCAGGTAATTAGTCATAAGTCAAAGAGCTGGACAAACTGAAAATTTGTACCTGATGGCACTAGATGAAAAGTCATTTGCAAGTTGCATGTGTGGTCGGCTTCTCAGTAGCCATTTTGAGGACCGCTTGCTGACTCCTCTGAGGCTTGATGGTCCTCTTCTTGTGTTTGCCTCTGATGCACACACACTTGCAGGATATCCAGATTGCACATAGTTTGCCCTTTCCTCTGGTACTCATAATGTGTGGTCATTCTAGGAGAGGTTCCTCATTGGCAGACAGTGCTCAAATTTTAGATGGTTCCTTGAATTCAATTAGAGGAGGCAGGAACAAAAAACTGTCTTTTGTAGTTTCATTACCACTAATACTTGTAAAAAACAAAAAAAGGAAAAAAAAAAGATGACCAGTTCTACATTGTGATGGATTACATATTACAGTTTATGCATATTTCAAATCTCAAAGTGATTTTCATACAGTAATGAATTAAATTGAAACCAAGGGGTGCCTCAAAGCTTGGAAGTCATTCTGAGAAACTTATAGTATGCCCTGGAGATTTTTCAATTATATTTGATTTGTAGATAATGGCCTAACACATGCAAAACCACTGGTGTAATCATTCAACATTTGTTCATTTCATTGATACAGGATACAAAATGTTTTGCATGTTCACTTTGGTTACCAGGTATTTGAATCGGTTGAGGCTGCGGATCAGATTGAGACTGAGCCAAGGGCTGAGGAAGGAGAAGTACAGCACAGCAGTCCACTGAAGGACATCACAAGTGGCACTGCAGACGCCCCACAACCCTCCTGCAACCCCTCCTCTCCAGATCTGTCAAATCAACGTACAGGTTCAGAGAACAGCCCTCTGGTAACGGAATCAGCTGCTGGATCTACAACCTCTCAGCAGTCAGCAGAAGCGTCACAAGTCTTAAATGAGAAAACTAAAACTGGGTCACAGCCAGGAGGGGAGCAGGCATTGGACCCAGCAGCCAAGGACGAGCTTTCAGAGACAAAGATGGAGACAGTTTCAGAAGGTGAGGGGGTTAAGGACTGTGGAATCAGTAAGTCACGAGAGACATCTGAACCTGAAGAAAAACCTGAAGTAGAAGAAAAAGATGGAACAACAAATGAGCAATCTGAAGATTTAAAAGCAGTAGACACAAATATGAATTTAAAATGTGTTCCAGAGAACACTAATGTTCTAAAGCTAGAAACAGAGATTCATAATGAATATTTCCAAGCACCCCCACTTGGGCACGTCTTGACTTTTCAAGCACACAAGAGCAAAGATCTGGAAGTGGAGCCATTATGTCCACCTACAGCAGAAAAAGATACTAATCCACCAAGTGAAAATAAGCCAGAGATTTCTGAAAAACCTGAAACAACTTCTGAAAAATACCCATCACAAGTGATAAAGGTCTGGACCACAGAGTCAGAAAGAAAGGATGCTGAAGCAACCATTTGCGACTTGGCTGAAACCAAAAAAGCTGCAGAAATTCCATTTGAGAAACCTGGTTCAAATTCACCTGTCAGACAAGTACTGAATGCTCTTCAGTCAGCGTCACGGGGGAGCCTTTCATTATCGTCCCACTCTCGGCAGTCTCCAGACACAGCAGATTCAGATGATTCTCCTTCTGCCCTGGAAATGGAGGACATTCCTGCAGGCATAACGTGTGTGACCTCTGAGGATATCAAGGCCAGGCCTTTGGCAGGCCTTGCTGCACCCCCTTTCTCCTTTGCACAAAGAGAGAAAATGGCATCCGTGGACTTTGTCCTAGATCACCATCTGGACACAGCCTGTAACACCAGTCCTGAGGGCACCGATCTGGCCCTTTCTGAAGAGGAGCCGGAGATGGAAAATGTGCTCATTGAACCAGACTCTGCAGAGGTGGGAGGAGACGCCAAACATGACGAACCCTCAGAAGAACAAACCTATTCTGTAAGCATTACATATGACATGCAGACATACATTACTTAATAATTACATAAGCGTGCTAACAGAATTTACTATTATTTTTGTAGCAAGAAACACTGGACGTGTACTTGATCAATTTGCATCGCATTGACAAAGATGTCAGACGTTGTGACAGAACATATTGGTACTTCACTCCTGAGAACCTGGACAAGCTGCGAAACATCATGTGCAGGTAAATGTGTCACCATGCTAAATATCTCTCAAGTTTGTCTCGACCCAAAACAAAAAATCTGAAAAATCTCTTTGTAGTTATGTGTGGCAGCATCTGGATACAGGTTACGTCCAGGGCATGTGTGATCTGCTGGCTCCCCTGCTGGTAATTCTGGATGATGGTCAGTTAAAACTTTTGTGCAAACACTATTGTCTAAATGCACATAAATGGCTAAATGAGTAACTTTTTAAATGTGTGTGTGTGTGTGTGTGTGTGTGTGTGTGTGTGTGTGTGTGTGCTTACCAGAGGTCATGGCATTTAGCTGCTTCACTGAACTGATGAAGAGGATGAACCAGAATTTTCCTCATGGAGGTGCCATGGACTCTCACTTTGCCAATATGCGTTCTCTTATCCAGGTATGTACATATATGTGTACCAACACATATAGACATACATGCAAAAGCTATAGTGTAATGATGACATTTTGTCTTTATACTGATAGATCCTGGACTCTGAGCTGTTTGAACTGATGCAGCAGAATGGAGACTATACTCACTTCTACTTCTGTTATCGTTGGTTTCTACTTGACTTCAAAAGAGGTGATGGGAAACGCAGGCATCGTGATATGCTTGAATTGTCCATTAAAGAGAACTTAGCATTTTACATGTCATTATACCGAATGTAATCTGATTTCTTTCTGTTTTTTTGCACAGAAATGGTGTATGACGATGTGTTCTCTGTGTGGGAAACCATCTGGGCTGCCAAGTACACCTCCTCTGAGCACTTTGTGCTCTTCATTGCTCTGGCACTTGTGGAGATGTATAGAGACATCATCCTAGAAAATAACATGGACTTCACAGACATCATCAAGTTCTTCAATGGTAAGACAACATAAGAGAAATACAAATGCTACAATATGGTGGAAACAGTGCCAATTACCCGAGCTTATCCATAATGACACCAAATTAATATACAATTCTAATAATCAGTTGAAACAAAGTAAATCAAAGTAAACTAGTGTAGGATATTTTCAAAATAGGCACACACATGTCTATAACAGAAAATATAACATTAAAAGTGTTGATTTTACTCACTCAGTATTAAGGAATAATAAACGATTAAATATTATTCATATTTATATGCACTTTACCTCTTGTAAAAATTTTCTTCTCAGAAATGGCAGAGCGACACAACGTCCCGCAGGTCCTGATGATGGCTCGAGACTTAGTCCACAAAGTGCAGACGCTCATAGAAAACAAGTGATGGAGGATACTGCTGTCCTGCTGCTGCTCCCATGTTTCTTTGTGCTAAATTCAAGATACTGACACAACCACATAATAGTCATGTATTAAAAATGAAAGGAATCAATGTAAATGAAATTCAGTGATTGTTAAGTACTGAAAAGACCACTGGTAGTTAAAACTGCTTGTTATCCTAAGATAGTTGCGTAACAACTCTCCAGTTGCTCCTCTCTATATTCAGGAGATGCAGCCAGTAAATTTATTTTGAAAGTGTTATTGTTCACCTAGTGAATGTACCCTTGTTGAAACTGCTTCAGGATGTTATTTATTTTGCCTTAAAATTTTTTCCTATTTTTTCAGGGATACAGCAACCAAATTCTTCACTGTGTTGTTACACATTCCACAGGGTTAATTTTGTTCAGTTATATCTATCATACATCTCGTGATATACTTGAATATATTTTCAGTATGACTATTATTTAGCTGAAATTGTAGCTCCAATGATTAAACATCGAGTGATGCAGTTGAATATATTTTCAGTGACAATATCTGGCATCATTAGATGATTAGGTTTTGTAAACATTAGAGGTACATTAGAGGTACTAGCACTGACCGACCCCCCTGCTTGGTCAGTGCTAGGTTGTGTCCAAGTAGCATGCGTGGTTGACTTCTCAATAGCCATTTTGAGGACCACTGTGGCTTCTCTGAAGCTTGATGGTCCTCCTCCTGTGTTCGCCTCTGATGCACACAAGCTTGCAGGATATTCGGATTGCACATCGTTTGCATATACAGTATCGCCCGTTCCTCTCGTGCTCATGCTGTGTGCTCCTCCTGTCTCTGACCTCCTCTATGCATTGACTAAGGTGTGATTTGACCCCTCTCCCAGCTTTTACTTCTCTGCCGACCAGGGCTTCTCTGGAATCGGCTGGCCTCAAATGGTTAATGCACATAATACATTCTTCTTACCTTAAATAACACAGTGCTGCTCAGGCTGACGACTTCAACTGTTGGTTTTCACGACATCAACTCAGTTCAGTGCTATTCTGCTTCCTCGCAGCATTGCGACAGCTGTTGTGATGGTTCATTTTAAGTTAACTCAAAGGGGTGTGCAGTGAAGGCAGCATGCGTCCTCTGCACTTCTCTCTTTCACTTTCATCAGTTGCCTCTGTCTTGCCCCGCTGATCTCGGCTGCCTCGTCTTTAACACGCTCTAGTTGATTGTTTTTATATGACCAAACCTTTGGCAACAAATATTACAGTAATTGTTTATATTTCCCAGAGTAACTGTGCATTTCTCTTCATTATTACCTCAAGATCCCACGTGTTCATGCCTTTTGGAAAGTAGCTCTGCTTGCTGGTATAACCAGTATCACATTCATGGGTTCACTTTGGCTTGTCCCATTTCTTATTTGAAGCCTCTCCTCAGTACCATTTTGTTTCCTTGTAAAACTAGTGTGTATCTCCATGCATCCATTTGAAAGAGCAGTCAACTAGTGCTCAGCCTGCTGAATCTTACCTGTTGCCCTCCAGTTCCTTGGCGGGCTCACTTTTTGGCAAGACTGTAATGGTCACCAGATGTACTACTGCACACCTCTGAAGAGTTTCTGTTCATTGTACTGTATTACAGTGCTGCTCAGACTGTAATTACTTCAGCTACTTGTATATTCGGTCTCTTTGAGGCCCTCATGAGGTCTAGTAAGTACCAGTCAACCTATTACATTTAAAGGGTCGGTTTGGTGGTAGCTAGTCAGTGGTGTGTAGCCATGCAGATATTTTCGGATTCGTGTGTGTACTTTTTGAGGTTGAAATCGTCCGCTGCTAAACCAATGCAAATGATGGATTTCATTTGTTCGGCTGAAAACGAACATTTAACAGCAACGTGTCTTTCCAGAAACAATGTGCTGGAGTTTTGGTGTCAGTAATTTAAATGGAGATTATTTTGGTAGAAATGAATTCCAATGTAATTTGGCAGAAATTTCAGATGGATATGCTAAAATCTCAGCAGTTAAATACAAAACTGTCTACATGGCTAGATCCCAGTGTACGTATGTCAAAAAAATGTTTTTTTTTTGGTGCCAATCACAGTTGCAAAATAGCCAAAACTCACCCATGTTTGGTTCACTGTGGCTTGAATTCCAGTGTTTTGATATCACTGCTGTGTCTCCATATGATCTTCTAAAACAAGCCTGATTATTGCTGTTTGTGTATTGCTGTGTTTGTTGTCAGAAGATTTACTGTATACAATGTGTTAAAAAAGAAACTGACTTATTGTATAACTAAGCTAGTACATATTTATTAAATGCAATACAATGTCTGTATATGGGCTTTATCGGATTATAATGAACACATAGATAAAAAATATGCCATTGGAAATAAATATATTTTTATTTTTTTCTGTGTCTTCTCAAATTGTCACCTGGTATAATTAATTTATTGCGTATTAAAAATATTATATTTTGCATCCCATGTGCCTTATGTATATTTCCAGACTTGACACTTTAATAAGTTACACACCTACCTTCTAACTATCTAATGAAATTAGAAAAATGTTCCAACTAGTTAAACTAGTAAATAAGGGAAAACACATTCACTGTCTTTGCTCTGTACATCACTGAAAGACTAGATAGTTTCTGTAGTTAGTACTGGTGCGTTATCTTTTCCATGTTAGATGCGCCTGGCCTTTAAAGGCTATCTTTCAAATTTAAAAACAAGAACATTTAGAATGTAAATGTGAGCGTGTTTTTGCCTACCTGTACAACCACTGGGCCTGTTAATAACCGACAATGCTTCATATTCACAGCCAACTTAACCCTCACACAAGAAGGTTACATTTCAACCACACTATACAGTATCATTGATCAAGGTTGAATAGGCTACATTTCAGGATATACTACATTTGTGTGGGATATTTGACAGCTTACTGCTCAAGGAGTCTTAATCTAGTGTACCTTACTAGTAACACTACTGCTTTTCCCGCTTGGTAAGTCAAGATGTCTGCTGTGAAAAAGGCCTATTTTTCAAATGTAGTGATATGGGGCTCATTGATGTGGTTGAAAAGCAAACAATGAGTTGTCTTTAAAACATAGTTTTATATATTATTTTGGGGTATAACAGGGTAACCTGGTACACTTAATTCAATGTCCACACCAGTAAGTTAGGAAAAGGAATGAAACAGTAACAGTAAAAGTGTCTTCACCATTTTATTGGTAAAGAAAAAATTAAAAACAACATTAAAGATGCATACAAATTATAGTCCACCTACAGGCCACCTCGGTCAGAGGTTCACACATTAAAAAAATAATCTGACAGGTGAGGCTCACAGTCAACATGTGTCACTACTCTAAAAAGCTTACTAGTTGTACATGTTTTGAATAAGAGAAGGATACTGATTAGCTTCACAGGTTCTAAGATTGTTAAATATGAAGTTTTGGCCAAAGTTACAAAAATGTGACACACACAAAAAGGAAATTTCTGTCAAGAATTTAAGCAGTATGACGTTTAGCCTGATAGCTGCAAATTGTGTATTTTGTTTTGGACAATATAACATTACATGTGTATGTACTCGCTCCGGTCAATTTTTGACATCACAACCCAGGATTTCTTTATAAAAGAAACCGATATGTTATCCAATTTGTTATATTATGATCAAATACATTTACCTTTCTAAGAAAAAAACAACAATCCTGCTTCCGGATAACACATATGGGTGTTTAAAGAACAAAAAAAAAAATCTTTAAGGCTGTGGGGAGGGTCAAGGTGTTCAGGCGATCCCGACCATGGAATGTATTCAACAAGAAGTAACAATGATTTATCCTACGAGGAGGCCTGGGGTTTAAAAAAAAAAAAAAAACATAAAATAAAAAGTAGAATTACAAAACCTTTTCCTCAATCCCTCTATAAATGATGGCCTTTCTACCGGTAATGACGCGGCGGTGGGCTATGGTGCTGTGGAGGGTGCCTCCTGGGAGGGGGACTATGGCGAGACATAGCATGACGTGGAGGTGACTGGTAGCGTGGAGGGGGAGACCCTCTATTATGGTAGGGAGGTGAATAGCGACCTCTGGATCTGGAGCGGGAACGCGACCGACCCCAGTTGGGAGTGCCCCTCTCCTCATAGACGCGGATGTACGCAGTCTCGCCCTACAAAAGAAGAAAAAAAAAAAAAAAAAGAGAAAAAAAAAAGACATTTATTCCTTTAACCACCGAGGGTAATAGATAATTAAATCTCATTTGCTTTGCACTGGAACTTACTTGATGTGAACGAAACTCAGTCCGATCCAGTCTGCGTAATGCATACTCCATGTCCTCTCTACGGAGAAATTCCACCACACCCTCTCCATCACGCTGCACATCTGCAAAACAAACATCTCCTGCCTCGCGCATGTGATCCTTCAGATCCTGCCAACTCCCAGTTGGCGGTAACCCTGGAATGGGAGAAAGATAAATGTGATGGGACACAATGTACTTCCTTACTTTAAAATACCTGGCACTTTAAAACTAAAATCAATACAGGGGCAGGTTTCATCAAGTGTCCAAAGTTTAAACCCTTTGAGGTAAACACCTTTATTCATTTTTATTAAGTCTGAGCTTCACAGTAATTGAAATTTAGGAAAAAAATAAATAGAGGGAGAAGTAAGAAGAGCTTGGATTTTGCATGTTTTTTTTCTCACTGTAAATTTATATAGGAATCAAAACTAAATTTTTCAGCACACAGTCGAGTCTCATGTATAATGTCAATACTTTGTGGTTACAATAAAGTCATCATTGTTTACCATATTCCTAACAAATCACTTTTTTCTATAAATTACATATGCCAAATGGCACTTAAACCTACTGTACCTCTGAACTTTCGAGCTATGTGATTGGCTGTTTCTTATGGCAATGCTCTTTGGGACTCTTTCGGAAACGCTCAAAAAGGACAGCTACCTTATTTCTCAATATGAAAGAGGAATACAAATTTTATTTGAGTAACTCTCTGGACAGGTATAAGTCTACCCACTTCTCAACTCAATATTCACAAGATCTTTTGTATGCTACAGAAGTTGACTGATAATTAAGGAAATCTAACCCTTGTAGATAAAAGATGTGCATGTAAAACTAATTAAATACAACGATCGGGTGAATGTTTCAGAGAGCCGATTATTTCAGACCAGAGTTTTACTTCCAGAAATCTGCTATTGTATAACCGGTCAAGTCAGACAACAATAAAAAACAAAAAGGGGTTGGTCTTAGATAAGCACTCCAATTATAAACAGCTTGCATAAACATGCTTGTATTAACATGAGATATATGTAGCACACAGTAAATAATTAATGATATACAATGACAAAATTACACCTACCAGTCACTATAGTTGGTGTTTGGGATTAGGCAGCCAACATGACCATTTTCAGTTTACTGTTTTGTTTTTTCATGACTTAAGGAGCTGACTTGACCTCATCCACTTAGTCCCCTTGACCTCCAGTCCGCCATGAGAGAGAGAGAGTAATATATCTGCCTAGGACTCATGATGTCCATCTACTAGTCCCTTTGTCCTCCAGTCCTCCATGAGAGAGAGAGAGAGAGAAACATATCTGCCTAGGACTCATGACGTCCATCTACTAGTCCCTTTGTCCTCCAGTCCGCCATGAGAGAGAGAGAGAAACATATCTGCCTACGACTCATGACGTCCATCTACTAGTCCCTTTTGTCCTCCAGTCCGCCATATGAGAGAGAAACATATCTGCCTACGACTCATGACGTCCAGCTACAAGTCCCCTTGTCCTCCAGTCCGCCATGAGAGAGAGAGAGAGAGAGAAACATATGCCTACGACTCATGATGTCCACCTACTAGTCCCTTTGTCCTTCGATCCGCCATGAGAGAGAGAGTGAGAGAAACATATCTGCCTACGACTCTTACGTCCACCATCCTACCAATCACCTTGATTTCCAGGACGCCAAGAAAGAGAGAAAAGAGGTTAACTGGCTATGACTCATGACGCCCACCTACCAGTCACTATGACCCGGAATTCTGATCTTCGAGTTGGGGGTCCAAACCTTCCCCTAGGTCCTCCTCCTCCTCCTCCTCCTCCACCCCCACCACCTCCTCCTCCTCCTCTTCCGCCTTCTCCTCCTCCGCCTCCACCTCCCATAGCACCAAATTTAGCACCAGAGGATCGGGGATACTCTACACGTAGCTTGGAGTCTCCATATCCATATCCATTCCTTCCATAGACGGCATCATCTGCATCCCTAAGAGAAGAGAGCACAGAACTCCTTACCAAAGTACGCCTGTTTCACTAGCGGACATAGACCTGGAAAGGCCATCTCCATCCATTCCCTGTTGTCAGTCACTGGAGACGATATTATATCACAAGACTTAAGGTATCCAACAAGGGGAATGTGATTCTTGCCAAAGACCATCCCTAAAACTCACCGTGGGTCTTCAAATCGGACAAAGGCAAAAGGGATAGTGCCTCTATTGTTCTTCAGTTCAATATCACGGATTTTTCCATATTTGTAGAAGAGATCCTCAATGTCTCTCTCCTGGACATCCACGGGAAGATTCCCCACATAGATCCGGCCATCCGACATGGTGGTTCAGAGAGTGGCACTGCTGAAACAGAATGGAGGCACCTGCAGACTTTAAGATCACTTCTTTCTTTCAGAAATAGCTGTGGAAGTGGTCCTTATCCTAATCCTAGTTCCAATCCAAAATTTTGTCCATCCGCCTCCAACTCCTTAATTTATTCAAAAATAAAACTCTACACCAGGGACGCAGCCATCATAGTAGTAAAAGATGAGTTAAAAAAGTGGCACAGGAACTTGGATCCAAGCCTGAAAGCTTTAAAACACAGGGTAATGAATGTCCAACAACTTTGATAAATAGTCATAGTATTATACTGATTGAAATTATGAGCATTGTGTGGATATCTACTGGAAAAAAACCTTACTTATGCATCTGTTTAAATACACATTGCGTCCTTCAGAGTGTGTTTGTGAATATGTACAGATGGGTGACAAATTAAAGGCCAACATATTTTTAATGGCCCTCCGTCATCTGGGTTGATGATTTACGCCATATACATACTTATTAAACCAGTCTGCGGCCCCTTGTACCCAGAAAGTAAAGCGTTTTTCGTGGTACACTCATTTATTCAGGGTTTTATGCACAACAGCATTACACTAACACCCAAACAAGATATTTCTCTTTCACAACGTTAAAAATAACAATTGTCTGGACTTCAATACGTTTCCAGGGCCATTAAAGTCGCACTGAACAGTTGGTGAACCGACCAAACCTGTTTGTTTGCCACTTCCCTGACGGACGGGTGACGTCGATAAGTTTGACAACTGCTTTTAAAAATAACGTTAGCTGACATTTTTTAAGAGCTTTGGGTGAAAACATTGGTTTCGATATTAGTCAGTCAGTTAGTTTGATAACAGGGCCAGACTGCGGCCAAACCAGCCCCCGCTGCTGGCGTCGGTCGTTTCTGTTGGGCTGCTCGACTCTTCCGTGAGCGACCCACGAAACTGAAAAACAGCTAAATTGGTTCAGCCTGACATTCGTGGCTTGAAAAAAATCGAAAATGCTCCAGCAGTCACGACGACAGATCCGTCTCTCTTTGTTGACAGCGTAAGGTCAGCTAGCTCAGTCGGGCTAACGACCGTCGCTCTCGGCTAAAGTGCATCAACAACTTTTCCCAATCTAAGACACAAACAGCTAAGCAAGGCGCAATAGACGCGTGTAGTAAACGACACTAAAATTATCCAAAGTGTGCTGTTACCTTTCAGAGCCAGTAAGGGCGCCTTCTTTTGTATATTTAACGCTACCAGTTCGCACGCCGTGCTGCTTCCGTGTTAGCCAGCCACATTAGCGAGCAGCTCCGCGGCTTCTTCTACTTCCCACTTCCGGCAGGAAGCAGCGACGGCGGCGCTCTGCTGCCCCCCACTGGGAAGAAAAGGGATCACGGCTTTGGTATGTCCCAAAACTGATTATGTTATGTGCGAGTAGGTTTTGATTCCCAGTTCATCTGCATCCAAAAAATAAATAAAAATAAGACAGTTGTAGATTAGACTGGATACTGGGGGACTGTTCAGCAGGTTGCAGGCTACCTCCCTTCCTACCCTGAGCCACCAGGGCCGCTTCTGAAGCAGCATCCTAATCACCCACTGCAGAGGCCACAGCAACTATATTCTATTTTGTAAGAGCACAAAACATTAACACTGAAATCTCATTTGCCTCTGGAGTGCATCTGGAGTGGCAGTGTCCCCTATCAATCAACATAGCTTAGTGGGCATGATTCTATTTTAATCACCAGATGCTTCTTATCCACTTAAATCGAAGGATGCTCGATGCTGTTTTCTAACTCTCTCATGCGCATTCTAACATTTTCTCCCCCAAGACCCTCTGGTCCTTCACCTCGCCTCTGTGTCGACTCCCTCCTGTCCTGATTGGTTCTCTCTGGAAGTTTCAGGGATGTCTCTGAATGGGTTGTTACACAACCTATTATATAATATTTTTCTTTAAGCCATTGCCATCCTGGGACAATTAGATGTGCTCAGATAAGGAAATAAACTGGAATCCCCTCATCACAAAAAACACAATTCTTGATGGCAATTACTGGTAAAAACTTACAGTAATGTGGTATTATATAATTATTATATTGTTAAATTGATTAAAACAAGCGTAGCAATAGTAAGCTAATTGAGAACCACATGATCATCATATACAACACAAATAAGAACCTACACGTGCAATATAGAGTAGAAATAATGCAATCAGTCCTGTAATAAATACTACCCATGTGAAAGATTCAATGCTTATGTTTGTCTCAGGCCGTAGTGTGGTGTTGTATGAGATTTTTATTTTGTTTCATTCAGAACAACAAAAAGACCTCACTAAAGGACTGACAGGGTACCAGACATATAACCACATTGGGATGACATCAGTGTGCACTGGTGGGTTTATCAGTACAAACTCATGCTCTGCAGCCAAACTTTGTCCGAACCCAGAGGACTTTATTTACATTATTTGAGATCCCAGACATTCCAAAGATACGAGATATATCAAACTGAGTTTTGGGGAAAACATCTAGGTCCACTTGAAATGCTAATTTATTATCTGTAAAATACTTATTTATTATCTGTACATTGGTACTTACTACTTTTTGCACTTCTGGTTGGATGCTAAACTGCATTTCGTTGCTCTGTACTTGTACATGTGTAATGGCAATAAAGCTGAATCTAATCTAATCTAATCTAAAATATTTTCATTTGATGGAGTGGTGCGACGCCAGAAAACATGGAGTGGAAATGCTTTCAGTATTTCACTCCCCGTAAACATCATATATCTTAAAAGCTGGAACAAGCTGATGCAGAATAATACATATCTCCCTATGTGTGAAGCGTGCCGTTTAAAGTTTTACATCCCTCCTCGCTTGCCAGACGATTATTACAACCAACCAATCTGGCTTTTTTTTATGGGGACACATGAACGTCAAGGGGTTAAACCAACAGTTAAACCTCGGTGAACATTGTCTTTTTTAAAGGAAAAAGGAGCCATAAAGCCGTAAATGAAGCTGTTATCTCCCCCTGGGCTTTGACAGGGGGCTTTTGACAGCAGCGTGAACGCGCACAGCGCCACGCACCGTGACGTAACACGCGAGGCGCGAGATGGCTTTAAAAGTAACTGCGCGCACCACGCGACGCCATAGCAACCGCACGGCAAGGTGAGGCGGGTCGGTCGCTGTGTGAGGGGTTTTCTTTTAAATTTATTTTAGCTTTCAGAAAGGCGAAAAAGAGAAAGGGGGGGGAGGAAAAAAAAAACAATGTCGTACACTAAGTTCGCGGCCGCCTTTGTGAGGGCGAACTCGGGCGGCGTCGGCAAGATACGCGTTTCACCTGGAAGGAGCCGCTCGACGGCGGCGTCCGCCGAGAGCCGCGAGCAGAAAGAGCGGCCGATGGACGGCTGCGCCGTGGTGGAAGCGGTGGAGCCGCTGGAGCTCATCAGCCGGGGCCAAAGTGTTGCGGAGAAGCGGACAAGCAAAGTGCACATCGACTTCGACAACACGCTGGAAGCCTACAGAAGCAAAGGCAACATTGAGCTGCTGCGGAGTCTGCTGGTCTTCAAGCTTTGCACGATCGACGTCCTCGTCGAAAAGAACAAAGAGGTGAGTTTACTGAGCTGAGAGGGTCACCTGGTCGCGTCTGTGTGCGTGAGTGCGTGATGGTGACTCTTATTATCTAGCGGAACTAATTATGAGATGATAATAAACTACTGAGGTACAATAACTTGCTGTCCCTGTTTGGTTTCCAGCTGATGGCGCTGAGTAAGAAGTTGTTTGGTCAGTGGATGTTTGAGAAGCTGATGAAGATGACCTTCTACGGTCAGTTCGTGGCGGGGGAAGACCACAACTCCATCAAACCTTTAATTCAGAAGAATCAGGCCTTTGGCGTCGGGGCAGTGCTGGACTACAGTGTTGAAGAGGACTTGACACAAGAGGAGGCAGAGAAGAAGGAAATGGAGTAAGTAATGTTTTTACACGACTTAATAAGACTACAGTCGGTGGTGGAAGAAGTATTCAGATTGTGTTACTGAAGTGGAAGTAGCAATATCACATTGTAGAAATACTGGGTTACAAGTAAAAGACCTGTGTTCAAAGTAAAAGTACAAATGTATCAAGCATCAAAATATACTTTTGTACTGAAAGTAAAAGTAGTCATGATGCAGATTGGCCTGTTTCAGAATAATAATAATAATTATTAATAATAATAATCAAAGTTCTACTTAAGTACAGTACTTAAGTAAATGTACTTAGTTACATTCTACCTCTGATCAAGTGCAGGTTACTTTCTCATTAAGATTTGTTTTTCACATAGTCACAAGAAATGTTCTCTTGAAGCTTTAAACCAGGCACAGTTAATCAGTATCTCAACTTTAATATATGCCATATGTGCACCAGATGTGGGGCCATTTGTGAGTTGCATAACACACCTAACTGAAAAGGCCTTTTGAATCAAGTTTATTTGTATTGCCCAGTATCACACTGCCCAGTATCACATGCTCCACCACAGTATCAGTTCCTGATCCAGCCCATTTTCTCTTAAAGACAAGGGGATACTCTTTTAAAAAACCTGGGAAACTGGAAGAAACCCAAAGAGGCCATCTAAAGAGACCAGGTTAAAAGTCTAGTCAAACCACTTTAGTTTGATACTGTTTGTTTACTTCACCCTTGTCTGCATTTTATGTTCCTCGCTCAAATTATCTTTTGACTTTAAACATCTTTTGGTTTATAAAACATTCAAATGAGCTATAGTTTGATATCAGTTCATTTCATTATTGCATAACAGTGCCTGTCTTCTATTGGTCAGCTAGTACAGACCCCTCTCCTCTGATTGGTTGACTTTTCAGCTTGGGGATGTACCTCATGAAAAGGCTGCCAGCCTTTTAGAGTAGTGTACCGGATCCCTTCATGCGGCACACACGCAGAAGTGTTGCGCAATGTTCTAAAGAGAAAATAAGCTTATTTTTAAACTGAAGATTATCTCACTAAGCACAAACATACACATGCTGATCTACATTCAAACACAAATGTTTGATAAGGATCCAGGATTCACAGAAAGAAAAGACAGTTAGGTCCATGAAGAAGACAACAGGGTGAACAGTGTGTTGTGTTTGTTCCCTCATGTGTCTCTCATGTCACGACACGTTTAGAAGTGGCAGTTATAATTATAACTACATAAACAGGTCTCAGCAAGAGGAATTTCTGCAGTCTGGTTAAAATGACACGTGACATGTTGCCTTTCCTCAACATACAATCTTCTTATATCGCAGTAGAACAATCTTCCTGTGTTCACCATTGGCATAACGTCTGGGTAATGAACTAATTTGAAACATTCTAGGTGACATGAGATGTTCTAAAACAGAGAAAATACAGACGCTATAATCTCGTTTTCATTTGTTGTGTAGAAAATAAACCATTGTAGGTAGATGCAATCTTTTACTGTTGTATTCTGATGCCAATCATTCTTATTTTTCAGTTCATGTGTTTCTGAAGCAGAGAAAGAAAGTCCAGGTTTGTATATCAGTTGAAAATAAGTTTTCATTTATTGTATGTAATGTAGTGTAACTGTTCAATTGCCAAATGTGTTATTTAAGCAGGCAAATAGCAGGCAAGGCTTGATATTCAGTTGCTTCAGCTTAGCCTGAATGCAAAACAACTGTCAGGGTTGGTATGTCTAGTTATGTGGCCATGTGGTCTAGCCTGGACAGCACTGGTTATATCTGGATTCAGTGCTGTCTGAAATTTCAAGTCCAGTGGATACAGTGAGAAGAAGCTTGGTTCGTGTTATGGGGTTCATGTTTTGAAACTCAATATTTCATTCACCTATTAGTGCTTTCTTCTTTTAAATCTGATAATTAATGTTAATTTATCAGTAAGACACAGTAATTGCTTAATACATGTTCTTAGTAGCACTCTTTCTAGCTTTTCTAGCCTACTTGTTTAGGTGAAAATTTCAGATTACATGGCTCTTCATTGCCACCTAAAAGAATAATTAATAAACTACAAAAGTTCACAAAAAACATTTTTGTTTGTGATACATTTATTGTGGCATAAATAAATACATGTACAGTACTCAAAACAAAAGCGTGTAGTTAGTAATTAGTTAGTAATTATAGAACAAAGAGAAACTACTTTTAATAACTTGTTAAATGTTAATGAATGTTATGGCTTAAATGATTCTGTCAAAAATATGTGAAAAAAAACAAAACTTTAAGTTTCTGGTGAAAATTCCTTTTCCATGTAAAACAACTACTGTTAATGTCTTTTCACTCCATAAGCTGATCATCGTGAGAAGAAGTACAAGGCCCATCGTCAGTTTGGGGACAGACGTGGAGGGGTTATCAGTGCTCGTACTTACTTCTATGCAGATGAATCCAAATGTGACAACCAAATGGAGACATTCATAAACTGCATTAAAGCTTCTGGTAAGTAGTTAGGTTTCTAAGGAAACAGTTAAGAAACATAATATGTAAGCTGAAGTTCATAATGGCTATACAAACACTAAAACCATTATGAAAAAAAATTGTGATTCATTCGTGATATAAATGGACAGTTTTACAACATCGAGTGATAAACTTTATCAATTTCAGGGGGAGCCTCTACAGATGGATTTTCTGCTATCAAAATGACTGCTCTCGGACGCCCACAGTTACTTGTAAGTTTAACTTCATGTGTTCAATATTAAATGAAAGTTATTATTAAAGGATTTAGATAAAAGTGTGAATGGCATTGATAGGCAACAACAGTGCTGCCAGATCTAACACTAACAAACTGTGTATTGGCAGAAGATCACATATACAGGGTAATGGGAAAATAAAACATTAGCCATTTATCTATCTTTTTATGGTTTTGAGTCTATGCCAGTTTATTAGTGTGATCTTAGATTCACATTACTGTGTACAAACCAGAGCAGTTGCTATCAGTGCTATCACTGAAATTATTAAATAGCATCCACAATTCTGCATCTCAGGAAAGTGGAAGGAAAATGAGGCCAGAGGGAAACTGACAGGTGTAGGGAAAGTGTCAGATGGTAGATTCATGCCTTAGCGTCTCAACTTTCTCAAAGAAAAATGAAAATGATGTGCCAATTGACAGTGAGCAAGAGGTGTGATTTTCTGTGAATAAAATACTGATGTGTCTAGCTAACCCCATCACAATAGGATTCAAATGTAATAATATAATTAGATCATTGATGAATTGTGTTGTGTTTGAACAGCTCCAGTTTTCAGAAGTCCTGGTTAAATGGAGACGGTTCTTTAACTTCCTCGCAGCACAACAGGGAAAATCTGAAATGATGGTTTTGGAACAAAAACTGGAGCTGGAACAACTCAAGGTGTGTCTTGCCTTCAGCAAGTCTAATGCAGGTTCATGTACGCTCATCCATAAATGGTGTCCCCAAATCCTTTTGTTGTGTTCAATACTTTATGACTTTAAATGATGTCCTTTGTTAAAACAATAATCAGCAATTCATGTTTTTAATCATTAAAATATTTCTTTGCAGGAAAGTTTGACTGAACTGGGTGTTGGACACAAGGACGACATTGAGAATTGGTTCACTGGAGAGAAGCTGGGTTTGTCAGGGTAAGATAGTCACTCAGTGGTGCAACGATAACAACAAATGAACAGGGAGTGTTTAGCTTGAAATGGTAATTACACACAAACAAGTATCACAATACCTGTGGTTCAGTCCTCTTAGCTCACAACACTAATGAATCTGCAACTAAGATATTTTGGAGACAATACATTTATAAAGTATGTTTTACTAGAATTTCACATATTTTAATATCCATGTTTTCCAGAACAATAGATCTGTTGGACTGGAACAGTTTGATAAACGATACAACGAAAATCTCCAATTTGCTTATGGTGCCAAACCTTGAGGTGAGTCATTGTCATGTAAATATTTAGTGATGGGAAGGGGTAAAAAAGGACCATTTGTGATAGTTCAGAGAGTATGCTCATGTAAGTGGTTCAGACTGGTTATCTCTTATCTCCTCTTTATTCTGTGAGCGGTGCAATAAACACAGAAGGCCTCACTATAATCTTTAAAAAGGCATATCTCCAAGAGTAATAAAGTGTTTGATAGCAGAAACCCATTTTCCAGTTTTAAAGGGGAAAATGTAGCTAACCTCCTGAACATTTCAGACCTCTAAATTTTACAGATAAATGTTACTATACAGTTAATGGTCTTGTTGATGCTGATGTACAATACATTAGTAAATAGGTTCAGGTAAGGTAACAGTTTGTGTTTCCCCATCATAACTTGTACTACCCTTTTGTGGGAACAAAAGATCTTGTTCCAGTCTTGTTGGCACAAGTAATAGATCTTCTGCTCATAAGATACCTGCCGGCGCATTAACATATTTTCTTCCCACACGTAAACAGTTGTTCTGATTATGTAAAAAGATCTCATTTGGAACTTGTTTTCTACAAAAATGATGCATATGCCAATGTAGCCAGTGCCCTTGAGTGCAGTTGAGAAAAATCGAACGAGACATGGGACAAATTAGCAGAGCTCCCATCCCCACCCATCCAACCCCTGCCCTGCCCTGCCTGTCAAATACTGATAGAGTTTGCGGGTTTACCCTAATCATAAAAATGGCTTTAAGAGGTGATTGCCAAATAATTTGATGTTTTGTGTGTTGGTTGTGAAGACAGGTCATCTGGAGCCTTTGCTGAGCAAGTTTACAGCTGAGGAGGAGAGGCAGATGAAGAGAATGCTACAGAGAGTGGACGTTCTGGCCAAGGTAAGGATACCAAAAAAACAAAAAATAATTAGAAATTATTTTAAGAAGCAATACAGACATCTAAACCATATGTATTGCAATCAAATGCCTGATTCAGTGAAATCAAAGCAATCAGAACTGAAATGTGTTTGCTGAAGTATTGAACCCCTGTTTGTCCCGCACATTAATGATGTTTGTCACATATAGAGACATATACTGTAAATACTGTTTGTCTGTGCGCCCCAGCATGCCATGGAGAATGGGGTAAGGCTAATGGTGGACGCAGAGCAGACGTACTTCCAACCAGCTATTAGTCGACTGACCCTGGAAATGCAGAGGATATTCAACAGAGAAAAGCCAATCATTTTTAACACATACCAGTGTTACCTCAAGGTGAGACCACAGTTCCCCCATTAAAGCTAATCATGACAACTTTTTAGAAATTATTACTTCAAATATCTACAAATCCTTACTGTTTGTCTGAACTGTGAAACCAGAATCATCTTTTTGTCAGTACTGTTGGTACACTTTGTAACATTACGTTTTATTGTTATTACTAGCCAAACCATATGGATAGAAGCCATTACAGATATTTTGTTTGTGTACAATAGCAAGTTCCTGTCAATAAAGCTGTACAATATGTTTTATGGAGACATCACAAAATATTAGTTTGACCATTTTCCATTTAAATCTTGTTTTACTAGGCACCCTGCCCTGTAAGGATATCCTTTTGTGTTTTTCAATACTTTTAGGATGCCTACAGCAATGTAACTGTGGATGTTGAGCTGTCACGACGGGAGGGCTGGTACTTTGGTGCCAAACTGGTTCGTGGAGCCTACATGTACCAAGAGAGAGACAGGGCCAAAGAGATTGGCTACGAAGACCCAATAAACCCAGACTATGAGGCCACCAACAGGATGTATCACAAGTAAGTGTTGACTAATCACCAAGGCCCTATGTAGTTCAGCTAGAAAATGTCTAGATCCTGACCACTTGCCTTGTTGTTTGTCCAGGTGTTTGGAGTACGTGCTGGAGGAGATTGAACACAGCAGGAAAGCAAATATCATGGTTGCAACTCACAATGAGGACACAGTGAAATTTACTCTGGAAAAGTAAGTATGCTCAGGTCTGCATGAAAAATTAAAAGACGGTAGAACATCTGACATGCACTGAGTGCAGATTGTGTTTAAAAATACAAAAATGCCTTAAATGTCTCTTAGGCGTTTCTTTAAACCATTAGGATTAATCCTTTATAAAAGATATTGCTCTAAGTGAAATGCATTCTTTGTCAACTTTCCAAAACAATTATAGGATTTACAGAAGGTTATTACTACATCAATGGTGGAATACCAAACTACAGCTCTTGTTATGTAACAGCCATTCAACATGTGTGTTTTTTCAGGATGAATGAGATGGGCCTTTCACCAACTGAGAACAAAGTTTACTTTGGACAACTGCTGGGCATGTGTGATCAGATCAGCTTCCCGCTAGGTATGTTGTACTCAGCTCAGATACTAAAAGTAAACAGTAAGTTATGGAATCAAGGGGGCTTACATCACACAGTCATGTGGCCATAGATAGTCCACTGAAAGTCCTTATACACGTGTCAGATTTTCCACACTCAGGTGACCAATGACCTTACAAATGGTCTATCCAATCTATATATATCTTGGGAGCAAACAACTAAATTCTAAATGGCCTTAACTATCTGTTACCTAATTTTATGACAGTTTGGTTCAGCAGAGATGCACGCTATCAGTTTAAACATAAAGAAATCACTGCAAGTGAGTTTTGATTTTTAAATATGTGTTGCTGTTTAAAAAATGGTGCAATGATCTGGTCATCAGTTTTTCAAGCGGAATGGTTTATTGCAGATGAGTAATAGTGATGGTTAATGCTGTAGCAGCAGTTGTGAGACATAAAGGCTGATTTGACCTTATCATACCACTTAATAGCTAATATCAAAACCCTATTTTTATATATCAGTGTTATCTTAATGCAATGTTTATTCACCAACATTTTAAATAAAGGACAATGTTTTAATCTACTGCACCATTATTTAAATTTATTGAGAAAACATTGAGTGAGTTTTGACTGCCTCCCCTTACCCCAAGTTGCTTTGTAGCACAGTTATACTGTATAACTACCTTGTTAACTGTATGAGCTTTTGTCAGCTTAATGAATATATTAAAAAACATTTTTAATGTGCCTTGTACTTTTCTGGCCATTTCTTTGCTACATCCACATTTAACTTGTTGTTACAGACGAAGTCATGGCATGGAATGCACACACGGTGGAGATAGTGGACATTGATTTAAAATGTATCTCCTTGCTCTATGTTGAAAACAGGTCAAGCAGGTTTCCCAGTCTACAAGTATGTCCCGTATGGCCCCGTCAATGAGGTCATTCCTTATCTGTCTCGCCGGGCTCAAGAGAACCGTGGCTTCATGAAGGGATCCCAGCGAGAGCGCAGCCTGCTGTGGAAGGAGCTGAAACGCAGGCTGTTGAGTGGTCAGATTTACTACAAGCCTGTCTACTAGCTCACAGAAAGAGAACATACTAACTGCAGTGTAAGCATTCCATGGTCTTTACCACACCACTACCTGCTAGTTGCTCTTTGTAGAGGAAGATTAATGTCCATCCTTGGTTTGTTAGGCTGCACAGTATGGAGGAAAGTTTAGCAATTTTACTGACAGTTGTCGAAAGAAGTGTTCAAAACACTGCCATAATAATACATTGTGGAGATACTGTACACGTGCCACTCCATTAAGAAGTAATGATTGATATTTGTGTCTATATGAGATTTAGTTTGTTTAACTCAATTGGCCATAGTAATCCTCAGAATCAACTCAACAACAAACAGACAAAATCACTTTTAAAAATCAATCTTGTTTTGCCTGTCAGCAAGGAATTATCCAGGCTGAAAAAAGTATATTGTGAATGTATGGTTACTAAAGGTGGCTTACTTGTATATACTTATGTACAATGTATGTACTTTTTAAATAGTAAAAGACAGTCTTTATATATATTTTTTCAGTGTTAGGTATATTTTACGTCGTTGTCAGTCAAAAGTGGCTCATGATTTTTATCTCAAGATTAACTGGAAGCAGTCAGCTGCTGCACAACCTGTTTTTGTTACTGCACACTGCTCCAAGGGGATAACTTTTTTTTAGCCTGTTCATTGCTCATCCTATGTTTCATTGTATTAATCTACTTGAACATTTATTATGGTCATTATGTTCCATTACTTGTAAGTGTCTGTGTGCAGTAACTAACCTTCATTTTGCCTCTGACAAAACAAACTCCTTTTACTGTACTGAGCAGTACCAGGCTGAAGAGGGACTCTGTGTGATCCATTTAAGGGGATCATTCATGCCTAGTGTGCTTTAATACCTGGAAGATTGTCCCGACTTTATAATTCTCTGAAGTCAAGAACATCTTCTGTTAATCAGACAATGACAGAAACAACAATAACAGATGTTCAAAGCAGAAATGCCGGAACTGTTATGCCCTATACTCAGAAATGTCCCAGAAACATGCCATGGTTCCTGCTTTGATGTTTTTTCGAGGAAAACTACACCCAAGTATTCTAAAAACATCTATACTGTTGCATAAACTGCATGGGAGGATAAACTACATGCAAGACTGGTTTTGTCAGTGTCTCTGGTTTCCATGTTGCCCCTATCTTTTGAATCATTTGTCAGTTGTGTTCCCCACTGTAGGCAAAGAGCAGATCATATGTAACATTTAAAAAAAGCCAAGACACAGTTCATAATTGTGTCCAGGTTTATGTACTGTCGAGTTGTGCAAACGAGCCAACTACCCATTACTTGGAAGTGGCTGTTTGCAGTAGAGAACCTTCATTTCGCATCTGACAAAACAAACTCTTTTTACTGTCTACTGAGCAGAATGCGACTGAAGAGTTGACTCAGTGTGATCCTCATCATTCGTGCATAGTGTGCCTTAATACTTGACGTGTGCCAGATGGTCCTTACTTTATATTTCTCTGACGTCAAAAGCATTTTCTGAGACTATAATAGCAATAACACTTACAGATATTCAACCCAAAAGAATAGGAGCTGTTATGCACTTTGTTCAAAATTTTCCACAAACATACCATGGTTACTGTTTTGATTTTCTCGAGGAATATTCTGAGAATCTACACTGTTGCCTAAACTGCATGGGAGGATAAACTGCTTGTGAAGAATTCAAAAAGATCTCTGGTTTCTAGAGAAACCACCTTCTGTGGTTTCAGTGTTGCCTCTAGCTTTTGAATCGTTTGTAGGATGTGTTGCCCGGTATTCTCTGAAAGGTTGTCATTGATTGACTGAAGTTCATGGAAAATGTATTTCAATTTTTATGTTGTTAAGGACTGGAAATTCATACTGTAGAATTTCGTAAAACTTTGTAACAGTCCTAGAATTTAAAACTAAATCAATGTTTATCCATTTGAGTTGAGTTAAATAAAATTTATAGTGTATATTTGGAGACAACACAAAAGGTAATAAGGTTCTATTAAGTTGGCCTGTACTGCAGTTTCTGTTTTTAAAACAATTTCACTGTTACAACAGTACTGTATTTTTGTTCCAGTCTCAATGTCCTAATTCTAAGACAATACCTGCAATACACAAGCTGCTTTTATTGGAGTGGATGTTTGAAAATAATTCTTATTTTATTATTGATTATTAATTCCCTTAATATCTCTATTGAGTAGGAATTAAGTTTTATTTGAGTGCCTTTCCTTGGATGTTTTTCATTCTTTTGTGATTATTTACCTCGTCATTGCTGCATCAGTATATACCATATTTTGTACAGATGTAAAATATATGTAATTATTGATTAACACAATAAAAAACTGTTGACCTAAAAAGAAACCAGAATTGTGTTTACTCTTGTTACAGCTGTGGATATTGGAAGTAGACATTTACATATACAACACTGAACTGCAAATATGTAATAAGTAAGTCCATTTATTTTGTCTGTTGCTGCCTTAAAGTTATACAAACTCCAGCTTCTGCCATTGTAGGCAACCCTTACTATAACATCCCAAACTGGATAGATGCAACATTGATCTTATCTCGTGATGACGTAGATCTTTTGGTCCTCGCTGACGTATTCTGATGTCAATGACACTTGTGATACGAGGGCTGATTCTCTGGGTTTTGTTGACCAACATCATGCTGGAGCTGTACTGCCTAACGAACCCAACCCAAGTGAAGATTAGATAATTGAGCTAGGTCAGTCAGCTCCCAAGGAGACACGTGTCCTCTCAGCATGGCAAAATTACTGAAGGAAAATGTGACCACTTCTTGTGCCGAATCGATGTGACTTACTGAATCAGAGATGATTCCCAGCCAAACTCAACAGCTGAGGCAGCACCTGCGTCCAGGTATCTGGAGACCAAAGAAAAACAGCCCCACAACACAACACAGCTGTGTTGAGATCTAGCAGAACCTGCTGTGTGTGCTCTCGTGTGTTTATAACATTTCGGACTATGTACTGTATCTATCTGTACAGCTAGATGTTTTATGCAGTATTATACTTTCTTTCTACCTAAGATGTAGAGTACACAATGTGTGTATTGCTTTGGCACCATCAATTAACAAAATACATTTAATACATATTACATTTAGAATAGAATACTATTTCCATATTATGTTTGTTTTTTGGTTTATTTGCTTCCTCATTAGTTTTATTATCTCATTGTTTTGTGTATCTCAGTTCAAACACGGCATGTTGTTCGACATTGTTTATACAGGTTGTGTACACACATGAAGGCAACATGTTTCGGCCACAAATTCTAAATACTATACAAATACCACTTTATACTGGAGGGTTGGAAGAGGCCTACATGTATGCAACCACCTTGCGGAAAGAACATTGTAACATAAACAGAAAAGACTCTATGGGTAGCCAAGTGTTCCTATAACTGGACCAACAAGTTCTGATTAGAGCTATTAGCCGATTAATCGATTAATTGATTAGTTGTCAACTATTAAATTACGGGATAACTAAGCAACAACTAAGCGGTTAATCAAGAAAATGATTAATGGATAATGAAAATAAATGTCAGTTGCAGCCCTAGTTCTCATAAACAAAAATAAAAAAAAATCATCAGTACATTCCACATATCTGTGTTCTCTGCTCTGCTGCTGGGGTTAGGATAGTCAGTTAATGCTTTTCTAAGGTTTGGAAAATATCGTCGCCTTAGCAAATAAACATGGCTACATTGAAAATTGAGCATTTCTGGGAGATACTGTGGTGGTTATATAGGAGCGTCTGGCTGGAGGCGAACCTACAGTTACACCCATAATTCTTTTGTCCTACTTAAGACCCGTAAACATATCTTAACACAAATTTAAATACAGTGGGTTCAATTTAACACATTTTAAGTACTAATTCTGAATACATAAAGTAGCCTAATTACTATACGTATTCAGAATTAGTACTGAAAATATGTTAAATGGAACCATGCCTAAGTATACTTTTAGAAGATACAGGCCTACTTGACTTTTTATTGCTGTTAGAACAGTTATGTAGAGGTGTGCTGTCCTACAGTATCTTATTTTACTAACCAAACAGTCTCTGTGGGAGGAGAAATTACATCTGACTCTTTTCAGTTCTCACAGCCAATGAGATCTGACTTCAGGGAATGTGAACAGCATGTAGAACAACAGAGGTTTTTTTGTAGAAAGTCTTCACCCCAGGACACTGCGAATGCTGTCTTCTGCAGGTAAAGAAAGCTTCTTAACTTGTATTCCTTCAACACATACTTGCACATGTTGTGTTCTTATTTGATTTGTTCTTTCATTTACTGTGTCACTTATACTCTGGATGTTTTGATAATCAAAATAAGTTTTCCGGATAATGGGTCTGTAGAATTGTCATTTCAAGCTAAGACTAATTTGCAAATGTGAAGTTGGATTTATTTCATTATGTACTACAACTACTTTATGAGTCATTCAGTCCATAGTTTAATCAAATGTAACAAATCTTCTGCATACTGTAGATGACTACCGATGTGAAAGATAAAGAGTAAGAGCTGGTATCCAAAGGGACACACCTTTCTACATGTGACCAGGTCGAAAGTTGCAAGAATGTATCTGATTCTTTTATCTAAGGGAAGCATTTGTCCAGTGTTAACAATAGAAACCTATTCAATTTTTTTTTTTTTGTTTGTTTTCTTCTAAAGCAAGCTCTATGCTGTTACAAGATGCTTGTACCTAAACTGTGTTTTTAATGTTAGTGGCTTTTTTCTCCTTCCATGTCTGCCGTTTGTCGTAAGCACCGTAAACATGTTTATAGTGTTAACATGGGGGTACTGTGTTTTATTTGACACAAGCAGTTTTCTTGCCCGCTTTTCTATTCCCGCTTTTCTTATTCTACAGTTTATCATTTAGATCTTCTTTAAACCTCTTCTTTTTAGCTGCCATTGAGACCAGGTTAAATTGAATTGAAACAGTTCATACCTGGGTTCTTTTGTAAATACATAATAATAACTGCATTAAGGGATTAGGTGAGGCAACAGGGTAATTAGTTGGCCTGTGTGTAAGAATCGCTGCAGGGCATTACACCTGTTTATGAGCTTCATGTAGCTGCTCATGGGTTGTACGAAGACACAGCACTTACACAGGAAGGTGTGCATCGAAACTTCAAAGCCTCATCGATCTTTTCCCTATAATGGTTTGCTCTTTGTTTGTATGCTCCTTAATTCCATTTTCAGGTTCCTGGTTTTAATGATGTCTGGCATCAGAGGAAGTAAGTGCACACTTGTGATACGAGGGCTGATTCTCTGGGTTTTGTTGACCAACATCATGCTGGTGCTGTACTCCCTAACGAACCCCACCCAAGTGAAGATTAGGTAAATATTTAAAAAGGAAAGCATTATTTTATTGAGTTAAGTCAGTTGATCTGTTCGCTAATCCATATATTTTGTTTACAGGGGCTCCCAAGAAGACACGTGTCCTCTCAGCTTGGCAAAATTACTGAAGAAAAATGTGACCACTTCTTCTCAAGGGATAAAATCCCAGTCAGAAGAATGCTCCCCCACAGTGAACATCATGTTCATGAAGACGCATAAAACTGCCAGTAGCACGGTACTGAACATCCTCTTCAGGTTCGGAGAAAAGCACAAGCTTAAATTTGCCTTCCCTGATGGGCGCAATGACTTCTACTACCCATCGCCTTTCCTGTGCTCCCAGGTGAGGGACTACAGGCATGGAGACTGTTTCAACATTGTTTGCAACCACATGCGCTTCGACCATCAAGAAGTAGCCAAGCTCCTGCCTGCGGATGCTGTGTACATCACCATCCTACGTGACCCGGCTGATCTCTTTGAGTCGTCCTTCCATTATTATCACAGAGCAGTTCCTCTTACCTGGAGGATCAGCGGGGAGAACAAACTGGCAGAGTTTCTTAACAATCCTCAGACGTTCTACAGCCCAGAGGCTTATAACTCATTCTATCTTAAAAATCTGCTCTTTTTTGACTTCGGTTTTGATAACAACCTGGAGGCTGATGATCCTCGTGTAATGAAGGATGTTCATAGCTTATCGAAACGTTTTGATCTGGTTCTCTTAGCAGAATATTTTGAGGAGTCTCTTATCCTGCTCAAGGACACACTCTGTTGGACCATGGAGGACATCCTGTACTTCAAACTCAATGCTCGCAAGAGCTCATTTGTATCTCGGCTGACCCCTGAGTTAAGAGCCCAAGCTTTACAGTGGAACGGGGCCGACTGGACACTGTATCAGCACTTTAATGATACCTTCTGGGCCCGAGTAGAGGCGTATGGGAGAGAAAGAATGAAACAGGAGGTAAACGAGCTGAGGAGAAGAAATGCTGAGATGAAGGCCATCTGTATCGAGGATGGAGGTGCTGTTGAAGCCCAAAACATTCAGGACAAACGTTTCTTGCCGTGGCAGCCAGTTGGAGAATCTTCTATCCTGGGGTACAACATGAAGAAAAATACTGATCCCAAATTCAGGACAATCTGTGAAAAAATGCTCACACCTGAAATCCAGTACTTATCAGAACTGGGTGTAAGCCTGTGGCTTACTAAACTGTGGGGTTGGTTTAAAGATGCCGTTTTTACATTTTGACTAAAAAACCAGACCTTTAAAATATAACAGTTTATCCTGGAGCACGTGCATGATGCCTGTTTGAACTTTTTTCCTCTTATTTCAGTAGATTTAGTAAAGTTTTCTTCTGAATGATGGATCCACAATATTCATATTTTTTCACCTAGAAGCTGAATTCCTGTTTTGTTGCATGGAATGTGTTACATTCAGAAAACATTTACCACCAAATAGGTCCATACAGATGGGTCACAGTTATCTCAGATACCTCATCATCTGTTTGCCGTTAATTACTTCTCAGAGTTTGTTGTATCTTTCAACATTTTCAAAACTGTGCACCACACTTTTCTAGAAATGGGTCAGGCTTTATGTGCGAACGGTGATACTCCTCTATGTTGCACCTAAATTGGTAAAATTCTGCAGTTACTCGCCTCCCGTGTGCAAGCTTCTCTGGGAGCACTAATGTTTCTGGCCTAAGTTATATGTATGTTTCAGGACATAACATAACATAGTTGTCATGGGCCCTTGTGCTATTTTTTTGCCGAGCCCACAGGAATCAAACCAGAGCAATCAGTGAACGCTATAATGTTGTTGTTCTAAGTCCCTGTCTTACTCCGTGGGATAGGCAGTGTTAGTGTACCCCCTAGAGTCCCGAGGCACAGGTGCAGTTGTATGCAATGCATTTGAATGGTAGTGTCCTAGCCTGACCCTGTCATAATGGTTTACATAAAATGGCTTCATCGTTGACAGTAATAGTGGTTTGAGATGGCATGGAAAGCAAATACATTTTCTGTGTGTAAATGTTAACCTCAATTTAGGCATAAGAAAATGAGGGATCACTTTTATGATTATTTTTGGTACAGCTGGCAGCTCCTAACTGTGGCCCATACCTCTCAAAACGACCTATCTAAGGCGATTCATGACATTTACCCAAAGAGAAGATGGCCAATCATTCTACTTTGTAACTTTAGTAACATTCCCTGCCGTTTGCAGATTGTACTACTTTTTGCTGATTTGGCCAGACTTTTGTTATTTAATGTGGGAGCTACCACTAAAGAACAAGCATATAGGCACAGTTGGAACAGAGTTCTGTAAGTAAGCAGCCTGCGGGTACAGTATAAGGATCAGTGATACATCCATCATACCCTAAAGTTATCCTTATAACTGACAGCATTGGATCTTCAGCATGATGGCATACAGGTTAATCTGGATAAGAGCTTTGTTATTTTATGTCAAAAGAGAAGTTGAGTTTTAAATACTTAGTTATCTCATGACATTATTTGCACCACATAAGGCATATCTTTAGGTTCACTTGAGTCATAATTTACTTTAAGGAAGGCTTGTTCTGATAAACTGAAAACTGGTATAAATATACTTTATAAATATAGGTTTCTAATTATTATTGTATTATTTTAACTTATTTGTCATATGGACTTGTTGTTTTTGTTGTAATGAAGTAAATGTTGTAACAGTGAGTCTTGAGTGCCTTTTGTACAGCCCCATTTAATAAAATGTAATTTAACTGAATATCTAAGCCCCTGTTCGTGTTATTTGTTACTTTTCTCAGCAGAAATACTAGACTGCTAAAAGGGTGACACATGAAACATGAATTTCAGTTTGAAAAGCCCAACTGCAGAAACTTGAAAATGAATGTTTAAATATCTAACACATTACTAGTTTCTTTTATTGAAATACAAACTTATGTCTATCCACTTTGACATGTTCAGTTGTTTTGAGCTCATTCCTTTTGAGTATTAGTACCAGATACCAAACTGTCATAAAGGTTTCTGTTGAAATATTTTAAAAATGTGTTAAACCCTATAAAAACAGCTGCTGGTATATGAGAAGGACACAAGTATCCATACATTGTATATTTTGAAACAGCTTGCAAACAAGCAGCTAGCAAATGGAAACAACTAGGATTACTAGATATAAGTGCATGATGCATAAACCCTCCCATGTCCTTCTACTGAATTACTCATTTGATTTGTATATGAAGCTATAGACACACACACACACACACACACACACACACACTAATCACACCAAGATAACATAATGTGGATAGGGTGTATGCCTCTGAAAATACTAGTGAGATCCATTAAAAGAAGTAAAAACACTTGACAGTGGACTCAAATAAAGACGCTTCGCACCGAGACATGCAATCAAAACACTGGGAGATCTGTAAGACATTAACACATGTTTAATTTAACCATTTACAATCAGTGAGGAGAACGACCGCATCACAAACAAACAACAGGGAGGAAGTGGGAGAGGGCCAAGATGACGGGAGCCACTGCTCCATCTTCACGGTGGTCCGGACAGTCCGTCAGCTCCCACGGGTCCTCTGGTGGGCGCTGCCAGCCTGGGGCATGACTGCGAGCACATTGTCCATGTTGACGGATGCTTGTTTCGGGCGTGGAGTCCAGGGAGAATGGATGAAAGGAAGTGTGACAACAGTTGCACTTCAGCCTTAGATAACCCCGGGGCCCGCGTCCTATTCCTCGTCCTTGCTCTCGTAGTTGTGTTGGATGTGTTTCCATAGTTTCTACGGCAAATCACACATTAGGCAAAGTCAGACGTTTCACGCAAACAGACTGTGTCAACGAACAGAGATATAAACAGGAAGCAGAAATCTCGGCTTACACAGCCGAGCTAACGTTAGCCGCCGCTTCGCCCTCTGCGTACAAGGTCAGCATTAAAACCAGCGCCAAAACACCGCAGGACACACTCACCCCGCGATTCATTTGCTCGAAAATCGCGTCGCCGCCTTGGTCGAAAAGCCTCTCGAAGAACACCGCTCCAACCATGATGGTTATGGCGAAAGTGGACGTTCTCCTGAAGAGCAGGTTGTAGACGGACTTCGCTAGCGCCATGTCGGTGGGTTAGTGCGCATGACCGGATGCCGAGGCAACGCGGCTTCCGGTCCAGGAAAAGGCTCGTACGCGTAAATGACCCCGCGGGGATCCCGTACTCTTTACACAGCCATGGTGCAGTCACGTAGCGCTTTTTGGTTTGTTTTGTTTTTGTCTTTGTCGAGCCAGTTAGCTGACGTTACACACGGCCTTTTCAAAGCAAACACCACAGAGGGGGACATCGCTCGGCAATGGTTTGTGCTCTCTGCCGTTTAAATGAAATGTGCACATGGATTGAAGGCGGACGGTCTTTGGTGTGACAACAAACATGCGAGCTAACTGTACAGTTTGGTCCTTCAGGGACGTTTCTGTGCAAGAATCAAACTGCTCGTTACATGCTCTGTGTTTCTAAACAGCTTTCTACCTTAAGACCTTTTGGTTTCTATGTGTTAATCCTCACAGTAGAACAGGAAGTCATACCAGAACAAATACAAAACCGAAGTTGTTGTAAACGAGGCACCTCCATTAGTAAACCAGTAGATGGCAGCAAGATAATGTCGCTAACACCACTTGTCCTTGTTTATGATACTGTTGATGTTCTTGATATTAGATATTAGGCCGGTTTCAGTTTGTTTACATGATTGCAAAAGTCTTTGGCGCAAAATTTAACAAACAAACGAGACCATGATTATTTTATTTAAATGTGAAGAAATACTGTGTTTCATACTGTGTTTTGTTTTTTGCTTTCTGGTGCTAAAAAGATCAGTGGATGAATGGATTAGTGAATTTCTTTTAAATGAATCAATTGTTTGCAGCTTGGATGCGGCTTTATTTTGAGTATGGGGGTTTACTGCAGTTCTCTGATTTATATCACTGTAAATGTAATATCTCAGGGTTTTAGACTGTTGGTTGGACGAAACAAACAACAATTTGTAGACGTTGTCTTGGTCAAAAGGAAATTGGCATGACTATTTACATTTTATAGACAAAAGAATGTTTCCATGAATAACCTAATTAATAGATAACTGTACATATACAGTATGTTTGGCTAATCTTCTCTGTTTTTGTTTGGAAATACTTTTTCTTGTTTTGATAATGAATCAGCTTGTGCATAAGGATACATAACGCCCAGTAAATGTTGTATCATACTTAAACAATTTCAGTAGGCACAGCTATTCACTCACCATGTGTAGGACAGAGCAGTTATATAAAATTATTTCCTTTTTTGTTCACTGTCTTTCAGAGATTTAAAAGGTGAAATCTTGCTGGTTTGAGCACATAACCTGCACCATGGGGAGGAGATACTACTGTGACTACTGTGACCGGTCCTTTCAGGACAACATGCATAACAGGAAGAAACATCTGAATGGTGTTCAGCATCACAGAGCTAAGAAGGCCTGGTTTGACCATTTTAGAGGTGAGACTTGCAGTTAAAACATACTTAAGTCTTAAACCTATTTATGAGATTCTTATTGTAGAAATAAGCATGCTTACATTTAATTTTGCGGTCTTGGCTGCCCACCTGTTTACTTTATGATGAAAGATTATACAAACAACCATGGACACACTATCATTTTTCTTTTTACAGACTCTTCAGCCATTCTGTATGATGAGCAAACAAAGAAACCCTGCAGGAAGTTTCTCCAAAAAGGTTTAACCAAACACAGTTTAACCTTACATGTATCCAATAACCAGGAAATTGTATTAAATGCCTTTTTATAATCATAACCTTTTTCCTGATTTTACTTTTTTATTTTTTTAGGCATTTGTGATTTTGGACCTAACTGCAGGTTTTCTCACATGTCCGAAGAGGATCTGTTTAACTTAAAAAGACAGGTGGAAGGTAAGCTGTAACCAAATGGTAGTGCTGTTTACCATGTGAGTGAGAACTTTTAAAATGAATACATCACAGACGGCGACCGACAGAGTAGATGTATTTTGTTTCTTTCAGATGAAAGACAGCTCAGAGAGGACTCTGAAGACAGATTTATGCCTGGGCGAAGTATAGAAGAGTGGCTCTCTAGAAGGGAAAAGAAACGAACTGCCCCCGGCACCAAAGGGTATGCAAGTTCAACACTTTGTTTCAACACTTAGTCATACATGGTTAGCATGGCTAATGGTTATTCCTGTTGATTTAGAATTCAACTGTTCAATTATTTATCCCCGCAGAGATCTGAAAAATAAGGAAGACAGTGAAGAGAGCCAAGCAGAAAATGACATACCTCAACACCTCCTCTCCATTCCTGACCTTCCACCCTCTCTTCTACCGCCTCCTTTAGGCGGATGGAAAGTCAACGTGAACACAGAATGGGGTTGAAAGATATTCATAGTGTGGTTCAAATCACTGTTAAGTGGATACATGACATTAATAGAAGGAGGAATGGTACATAATTCATATGTTATTAAGAGATGGAGTCAGGTTTATATTGGAAGTAACTAGGTTTGTCAGTTTGATACCAGAAAGCTGTGTGTTGCCATTTCTCATTTTAAAAATAGAAATAAAATACATATTTGGTATGACAGACAGCACAGTCATGTTTGTTTTATTTAGAAAAACTATTAATTCATTAAGTTTTACTTAAGATGTCAAGTTTCTTGTTTAAGAATTAGTAGCTGATTTTAAAATGAGTAAAAGTTTGTATCTACATAAAACACACATTTTAAAAACACAGTAAGGTAAATTGCCAAGATTTCCATACAGGCCCTACAAAATAACCCCCATAATTGACATTTTGGCAGTGTGTTGTTGATTACTCCACCAATCTGAAGTAGAGTGCCTTTACAGTGAGACTCTTCCAAGGGGTGACATTTCATGTCATACAGGTTGCTCTTCATCCTATCTCCTCCCGTGACCCAGAAGTCGTTCCCTCTCCACCATCATGGAGGATCCTCCAATCCCATAATGCACCTTGAGGAGAGAAGAGGCTTCTCGAGGAGATTAGAGCGAGGAAACACAGGTGTATCCTCGCGTCTCTTCTTCGTATCTCTCTCACATCCTCGCTGGAAGGAGCTAAGACCCGAGGTCGAGATGCGAGTAAGGGAAGTGAGGAGACACGTTATCTTAATGAAAAGGCCCCACAGTCCTGAAAGGAATGGAGTGGTTGCTGAGCAGATGGAAATAATTTTTTGTTTTTGTTTTTGTTTTTTTAATCCTGTATGTGTCACTGGGGGAATCACAGATCCATCACTGAACACAACTGCTGGAAAACACCATTTTACTCCCTAAATTGTAAAGGTGGTTAACTAATGATCTTGATTAAATTTAATAATGAAAATTTTCATAGTTAGAAAGTTTGTTAATACATCCTTCACAAGGAGCCTCAAGCAGATCCTTTGGAGTTGTGACTAATGTATTTATAATTGTCATTGACCTTTTAAAGTCCTCAATTAGGTTATTCATCTATCTGGAGTAATGCTGAGATGTATATACTTCCACATCTGTTGTATACCTATTGCAGTGTTTACACCAGAATCCTTATTAAATTGTGTTTTTTTTTTCCTGTTTATATCATTTTGTCTAACTCTTCCTGGCCAGGTCTCCTGTGTTAAAGATGTCTCGGACTTTAACGGGACTTTACCTACCTAGTTGCCAAGTTAAAGCCATTCTGTGGTGTTTTTGACCACTAGTAGCAATATGGAGCAATGTTTTTTATGTGTGTGGTCCCTGCTTTGTTCGTGAACAATGAATGACAGTGAATTAAAGGGATAGTTTGGATTTTAACTGCTGTGGACTCGCATTAGCTTGCCATCAGACTGCCCTTTCCTTTGGCACTAAATTTTCTCAACCGTTGTGCACTTAAGTTTAGGAATACGGAAGTTCAATGGTTGGGAAAATGTAGTGCCAAAGGAAAGGGCTGTGCGGTGTATATAATCCAAACTATCCCAAAAAATGAAGAAGAAAATGCATTCAATACATTTGTTTGAACTCAAAGATACACACAATGCATTTGGTGAGAAACATAACTTTTGCGGGTTTACAAATAAACTCCATAAGGTACCTTTAAATAAAGTTTAGGTAACAAAAAATTGCAAGTGCAATTACTCATTTGCAGTCATGTTTGAGCACTGAGCTTGTGGCTTTATTTATTGCTGGATCGTCTTTGTATAGCCCTGTAATCACTCTTTGCACTCATCCCTCTCTGTAGCAGTAATTTGTATCTATTAAATCTCAGTCTACTTGTAGACAATCAATAGTCCACATGTTCATTAAGGCAACTTTGTATCTCCTCATACACTCTGAAGCTTGTTCAGATCCCTCTTGTGAATAATTTAGCCTCTCAAATGACAAATCTGACAATTTAAATCTAATAGTTGTAAGCTGTACATTAAAGAAAATTACTACTCCTCCTTATCCCAGATCTTGATCCTCTCGCATCTAAGCCACTTTATGTATATTGCTGCTGTGCTCACTGCCTACTCTTGTTAGCCCTCACAACTACAGTAATTGAACATGCATGTGATTAATTTTTTTAATTCCAAAGCCCGGGTGCTTGTGTACATGCTACAACATGAAATATGCCGATATATAGCAACAAGGAAGTGTATTTTCCTTCTTTGCAGGCTGTGTGCTGTGCTCTGTTTCTAATGTGTGCTTAACATGCCTAAAGCTGCACCGTCAGGGTCATCACACCAACAGTTTCTGACTGTTCTCTCCTCCTGATATGAAATTGTTGAATGAGGAATGAATTCAGAATTTCACCCTGTTCTCCTGTGTACCCTGAAAAGCATCTGGACCTGCTCCTCTGTTTTCTTATCCTTTCTGTACTTGATGTTAGTAAATGAATGAATGTTCCTTTTTTAAGAATTGTCCATTTGTAACCATTGTCACATTTGTGAACAGAAAAACAAACAGTTGGCTCATTTGAATGCCTTTGTTTTTATTGGACTACATGCATCTAGCCACCACTTACATTAGTGTATAATTGATGCAGTAACCTCTACATGTGCAGTAACAGTTACAGAAATAAAACAGTGCTTGATAATCATCAAAATTACCAGTAATGTCACTCAGTAGGATGGTACAACAAATATAAACTGAAAAGTAAGAGAAACCTTTACCAAGAACAGGGGAGAGAGAAAGACAATACACAAATACTTATTAGGACTTAGATTACTGATGAGTCATTTGAATTCAAAAATACATTTAGTATCAGATTATATTTTGTCAAAAGGGATAATTTTGTAAAATGAATTTCCCATCTTTCTAAAAGTCTTCCTAAAGTTACTTTAAGTCAAGGCATGACAGTGCAGTTTTTACTCCAAATGACAAAGGCACAGAACAGAAGACATCTACAGTCCAAATTAAATCAATATCAACAATTAAGACAAAGTGTACATAAATCTGCTCATTAAAACACTGTAACATACAGATAGGACACAATATTTGCTTATATGTCTTAAGACAAGAATTGACAATACTATATTTTACATTCACACAAAACCAAACCTTACATGATGTGTTCACATGAAGAGGTAATGTGATGTCATATAAGTAGTTCATACATAAACAGCTACTATATAAGAATAAAATAATATAAGTTTTATTGCCAGAATGATTCTCGCTGTCTCATACGTTTCCTCTTGTGATATAGCTTTGATAGACTTTAAGATTAAAAAAAGCAAGAAAATTTATATAGTTTAGTAAAACTTGACAAATATTTGACAAATATTTGTTAAAGAAAGCATTTAAGAAAGCAGTTAATGTAAGTGAATGGCCTTAATACACACAATAACTTGTATCTGAATGTCCAGTTAACCTGGAAATTATACATCAGAAACCTGATATTTGTTTGTAGATTTTTTGTTTTATACAAAACATTATGCTTACACTCACACAATAACAACAACAACAATAATAAATATAATAAAAAAATAATGAAATCACATAGATTTAATGTGTCACTTTTCCAAGTAAGAAAATATAACCATGTTATACTTTAAACAATATGTTGTTTTAGTGGTCCATGTAAAAGCCAGAAAACAACATTTTTCATGATATGTTAAATTATTGTTCACAGCATACTGCAAAGTATTTAGTATTTTCCTCGTCTGCACAACCACAAAAATTTGACATCTACAGGAGAATGTCAAATAGTGAGATTTTTTTTGCAACGATCACTTTACAAATTGCATAATTATTTGAATAAATACATCAGAATTCAATTTGATCTCACACACATAGAACACATTTATTTCTAGTTTAATGTACATGCAAGTGTGTTGTATTGAATTGAATGCTTTTTCTATAAATATTAGGCCTACAGTCAATACCTAGTTTTGTCGAAACTCTAAACTCTAAAAATGGTTGAATTTATTCACAGCTGGTAGCTCAGGTCATACAGCAACTCAACTGTCTTTCACTGTGACTCAGTATGACTCATTTCGGCGCCTTTCATAGATGCACAAATTTGAAATATGTAGTACTGTGCATGTATCGCTATCCAACGGAAACATGTTTTACCAGTTGTGTGTCAAGAGATCAATATTTGTCTTGAAGTCTGAGCTTTTTGCATAAATACCCATTCACACACACTTTTTTTTGTGATTTCCTTATTGCTTCCTTTCGGCCTTTAATTTGGACTTTATGGGTCACTTCATCTTAATTCATAAACCTTCCGTTGTTGACGTTTTTAGCTGGGAAAACAGCAGTTTAATTTACAAATCAATCCCCAGCTGCTCAGCCAAGAAGGCTCACTCTGTGCTTTAAAACAAACCAGTTAAGTTTTAGAAAACCTTGACATCTTCAGAAAAGGATCGTGGGATTTCTCTGCAGATCAGCTGACGGTACACAGCATGAAGTTGAGGGTCACAACCTGTGTCATTCAATCCCTCTCTTTTCAACCGTTCTTCTCAGCAGTGCCGCCGAGTGTGTCCCTGTGCTTGATCACCAGTTTATTCCTCTTGTTGGGTTCTTTGTACTTCTCACTGTCGTGGTGGAACGTTTGGGAAACTGACTTTCCTTCTTTTCATGTCATTGCTTGTAAATATCACGTGCCTTTACTGTAGTTAAAGCTGAGCCGGGACGTGTCGGATGATGACATGACGCTTTACAAAATATTAGATGGTTTTTGTTTGACAAAGTGGCAAGATTTCACCACACCCTCTGCATATCCTAAAGCTGTGTGCAGATTCACAATATTTTAACAAGACCAAGAGTCTACAGACATGCTCTGTGAGGCATAGCAGTGCTTTGAGCCAAATGCTAGCATGGCTCTATACTCACAGTGACAACACTAACATGCTGATGTTTAGCAGGTATGATGTTTACCATGTTCACCATCAGAGTTTGTTAGACCTGGCATGCTGACATTTGCTACGTAGGCTAACATAAAACACAAAGTACAGCTGAGGTTGATTTGAATGTTCTTGGTTTTACAGGTATTTTGGTCGTAAACCAGAGTGTTGGACAAATTTAGGAATTTGACCGGATGATGCCTCTAGATGAAAAGTCAGGGGATCACCAGCGGTGTTACAGTTGTCCTGAGGGGTACATGGATGTCCGTACCAAATTCCACGACAATCCAGCCAACAGTTGTCAACTTGATGGCGACGCCAGACGAAAAATCAGGGTATCACCAGAGTCGTTAGGATACATCCTCTGGGAACCATGAATGTCTGTACAAAATGTTATACCAATCCATCCAATAGCTTGATGTTGAAATGTTTCAGAGGATAAGTGAAAACTTTGACCATTACCATTCAACAGATTTGTACAGCTTTTAAGTCAAGAATTCATTAAGTGTTTATTAGTAGTCCAATCCCTTGTTTTGAATTAGTCTTTTGTTAAGATTTAGATCACAGTTTAGCAGTATGTTAAACTGGATGAGTGTTGGACTGGAAATCATTGGCACTAAAATATGAGTCTTAAAAAAAGACACATTATCCAGTACCCAGTCATTTATCCTTATGTTTTAGTAAGTGATTTAAAACTACTTGATATGTAGCCCATCAACACTTTCGTATTGCTTAATTACTATCATCAGTACTATCATTATTGGGTGCATTCCAAATGACAGAGTTCTCGTCAACAACATTAATTGTTTTGATATATTAGACACAACAAAGCTATTACTACAGCACATACTGTACACTGAAACAATGAAGTCTTCGGTCTGCTTTCCTATCTAATTTCTTAGAAAGCATCAAGAATTTGAATCAATGAGATACTACTGTTTTAGGATACTAATCAGCCCTTTAAATGTCTTTCTTTCGTTCATTCTTTTTTACCATGGTATGCTATGATTAGTGGCCATTGCATGACATCATTTTATCCATTATAGAGAGGGTGGGTGTTGAAAACATTGAACAAAACCAAAATAAGGCAAGTATTTTGGGTAATGTTTGCTTTGTCATTGTCCATCCTTTAATCTCTTTGTAGCCAGTTTGAAACAAATATTTACTTCATTCCTCTGCGGAGCATTTGATTTGCTGCAATGAGCATAACACTGATGATAAATGCAATGGCGAAGGCACAAATCAGGCTTTTACGCACACACGTGTGTTTCTCCTGTTGTGTTGGGCTTGCTGTGGAAAGATTTAGAAAAAAATATTAGCACATCTAAGGGTATTAAAAGAGCTGAACAATGTGTGAAATAAAAGCTTAATGCAACATACTGTCAATGTCCACATGGGACTCTGGACTGTTCATGTGGCTCTCCTCAGTGATGATGATGTTCTCAATGTCTTTCATGGTGAGGTGGTCACGGAAAGTGTCGTAAAGCAGTCTCTTAAGCTCATCCACAGTCAATTTCTGCATGTCACACTGGGGAAAACACCAAGACAGTTCTCACTGGCAGAGGAAAACGTTCTGTCTCAATGCCACTCAGTGACTCAGATAAGCTGTAGATCAGCAATAAATAGTGGCAGTACAAGGAAGCTCCTGGCTATGAATGTTAGTAGCTATATTTTGACATTAAAATAATACAGTAAACTAAATTATTTGATTATGCTACTAAATACAAGAAATGAAGATACTGCATAATGTAACAATAATGCTAGCATTAGTCGTTTAAATTATTTGATTTTACATCAGTAACTGTTGTACTGTAATTTCAATTAAAACAGAAGGTTCTTTCTTTGTCACAAAACACAAAAACACAAAAGCCAGAATGAAAACTCAAAAGTGGAAAGAGAATAGATTAATGAATACTGATAAAGGAAAAGGTATAGACTTCATTAGACTTGACTGATGATACTTATGACAGCATATACCTTCCAAAACACTGAATCAAAGTCTGCTCCGTGGAACTTATCAGGCATTCCAGCAGAGGAGAGTTTAGGCCCAAGCAATGTGACAAATTCTTCAAAGCCAACTTGACCATCACCTGATGAAATGGACAGAAACATGTCAAACATGTCACTGTATAGCTCATGTGCTGGATATTCATTATTAATGTATTTTAATATATTGTATTTTACATAATTGCTTGATATTTGCATGTTAATGTATATCTATTACTTATCATCAACCAGTGTTAATAATTTTCTGTAGAGCTTTGGCAATTTAGATTTCTGATTCTTCGTGCCAATAAAACTAATTTGAATATTAATTTGAATTAGAAGAGAGAGAGAGAGAGAGAGAGAGAGAGAGAGAGAGAGAGAGAGAGAGAGAGAGAGAGAGAGAGAGAACATACCATCTATATCAAGTCTCTGGATGATAACCTCCAGCTCCACCTCATTGGGCATGTAGCCCAGTGAGCGCATGGCCATACCCAACTCCTGCTTTGAAATGAAGCCATTCCCATCTCGGTCAAATACTTTGAAAGCCTCACGAATCTCTGTTGGAAGAAGGAGGGCAGTAATTATGTTAAAAGTGGAGAGGAAGTCATAGCACAACAAGCATGGTGATATAGATTTATCTCACTGTGAGTAACAGCAGGCTGGCTCAGTTGAACATGTTGATTTGAAATATGTATGTACACAATGTTTATATTAAGAGTTTAAAGTAGGTTAAAGCAGTTTAAAATTGCACTACTGTGTTGAACAAAGAATTTCAGGCAGTAGCACTGGGCCATAGCTCTAAGAGTATAATCCCATTATGTTTTGAGACAAGAGAAGCATGCCTAAATATTTAGTGTTTTAAGAGTTAAGATTGCTGGATTGAGATCAGTTTAAAACTTTTTTCTTGTTACAAATACTGCAGAGGCATTAAAGATAAGTCTGGTCATATTTTCTTTTTTTTTATGGTCAATAATTCCCTTGAAAAGACCCAAACCAACAATGATCCTACTGACAAGTATTATCTGTGTAGTGAAATGCTGATATACTGCAGTTTATTCCTCTGTACCATAGAGCCCCATTGTTGTCCAAAAACTAATTTAAAAAATCAATTAGCCATATTGTTTCATTCTGATGAAAACTGTGGTTTATTTTGAGTAAAGCCCACTTCTACACCAAATGCACTGTTCACACCTTTTTAGAGCTTTAGCTCTTTAAGAGAAACAAATGGGCTTGGGGCTGGGAATAATAGACAGGGTAGGGAAATATCAAATAATAACACTTTACTTTATATACCCCTATTTAGTAATTATAAGCAATATACCAACATTTGATAAATGGTTTAAAATACACTTTACCGTAGTAAACTGTAGGACTGTACTGTAGCTGTACGATAACACTTTACGTCTTTATTAAGGTACAGTAGTTGTAAACAATTACAACTTTATTTTATGATATTGTAATTTATTATGTGTTACCTAAACAGGCTCCACTTATAGGTGTCCACAGGATGAGTTACAGTCAATGGAAAAAAAATAGAGACAGAGACGCTGTAGTTGAATGTTTCAGCACCATGGAGAGAGACTCCTTCCCTGACTTACGTTAAAGTATGTAAATAGAATGAATAGATAAAGTGTGGCCCCCCTGTGTCAATGAAGATTTATTCGATTCTGTTTCAGGTTTATGTTCAGCGCAAAAGTAGGACAGTCTATAAAATATGTAATTGGTAGTGTACTGGTATTACCGGCCCTGTTATATTAAAAAAATGTTTTTCCGCCTAGATTATATAGTGCAAATTCCTTGTTTGCTTTAGATGTTTTATAGCAGACATACATGTATGTGTAATAGGCACATTCAATACCAGTTACCATGGCCATAGCACAATTGATCATGACAGGATGCATTGAGCAGGTTCACGTGTTTATAATTAACTACAACTTTTGGTAAATAATCCATAAACATTGCCATTTGGCTCCTGTCCTCACCCTGCATCACAATATTCTGTTTGATGTGGTAAAAAGAGCAGTTGCACATCAAAGGCACAGAACCTCCGTGGTTCTTTTTGATGTAGATCCTCAAATATACAAGTATCTCCAATGCTTGCTCAGTAGTCAAGTGTCATTTGATAAAACAAGGCAATTAAAAAAAATTGAACCTGTAGGACATGAACATCTACATGAACAATGCTAGCCTGATGTACTAGAAGCAACGTACCACAGACAAAACTCATTTGCATGCAAGTATATGATTGGGCAAGCACCACCTTTAATTTGCATGCAAGCCCACGAGTGGACAAGCACTGACCATCCATCTTGTGTACATGAATGACTGAGAGAATGCAATTTGCAAGGGATAGCTCACAGTGGCAGTCAATGGCCTTGTGGGAAAATTGAAGAAACTATTGCTAGAGGCCAGTCTTTGGTGCGTTCATTGAGGTCCTTCTGAACAAGTGACACTGTCTGTACCAAACCTTGACATATCAGACACAACATATTTGTCTAAATTACAACCAGCAGTGCTCCTTGAGTTTTCTTATCTTCCTTCAGCACCACCCTAGATTCAATGTCACGACCCCTGGTGCCAGCGACAAATAATGAATTCACTGAGCCAGCTGAGCAGTGGCTGGACTACTGATTGTCTTACACCATGAGGAGTGAATATTTAAAAAATGTACAGATGCAACCACTAGAGACACAACTGTGTGAATGGCTGCCATTTCTTGTTTTTAAGACACTGTTTTACCACTCTATATACAAAAATGTTTCTCTATTTTCTCTCTCTATTATCCACTTTTGGCAACACAATTGTTTAGTTTACATAAATGAAAAATGAGGGCCCATATTTTGAAGTTCATTTATACTGGAATGCAGAAGGTAGTCACATAATCTGGACACCATATGGTGCACTGAAGTACAACCTTGGATATAGTCCAACAGAAAAACTGATCATCATAAGCTTCACAAAGTAATTGTTATTTTTATCATTTGACATTATTGTGTCCAGCTTGAGTCTATCACAGTGAGTATTAGTAAATATTTTAAACATATCCTCATGAAGTGTTTTGAGGACAATAACAATGCAAAGTGCACATCTGGCAAACATACAAACATAAAACAGATGCATTCAGACATAGATACAGTGCAGACTTATGCAAAACAGCCACCGTTGTTGTTTAATAAGCAAATGGTTACATTTGAGCTTTTAGACGTTTTGTTGCACTGTAAGTCTTTGATCAGAGATTCTAACTAACCTTGCACTGCTCTGAGGGTGCAACAGCTTGGCCACCTAAAGTCAGGGCCAGACCATGAAAATCCTTGCACTGTGTATAATTACAGGAATTCGTTTTTATTTATTCAGCATTTCCCCAGCAGCAGTAAGTAATCAAGGTCTGCATGACTAAACTTTTTAGTGTTAATTCTGCTGATAGAAGGAGAACAGTTTCAGAACATTTACTGAAATACCAATGGACTTCAACACCATTTAGCAAATCATTAATATTGCTGTGAAAGAAGTTATGGCGAAGTGTTCAAGTCAGTGACTTTAAAAATGCTGTAAAATATTGTCAGTGAATAAAAAATTGTGACACATTGGTTATAAAAAATGAAAGAGTGTCTGTAGTCTTTGAGTTAATGGCATTGACGGTAACACAGTGAGTCTACGTGAACACTACGTCATCAGTAGGGGGGTAAAAAACATGGTCATGGGTGTGTCCACAATGACAAATATGCTCTAAAAGATTGAACACATTGGAAACAAATTCTTTGACATACGTGTTAAGGGGGTCATTGACATGGATATCAAAATCACAAGCAATAATAATATCATATTGTCCATAGAAAACGAATATGACAGGTAATAAAATGTGCTTTATGGAGATCATATGAAGCTTAACATATGAAGCTAAACATATTGTATTATCACTGTTGACTTTAAATTAAACTAAATCTTATTTTTGAGGAAAATAAACTGAAGCAAAAATCCTCAATAACAAAGTCTCAACAAACAAAGTTTCCTTATGTGCATTATTACAGAAGGGAAGTTGATTTTATGGTCCAATTGTTTACAATTAAAAAGAATAGGACATTAAACAGTTGGCAGGCCCACAAAAATAACATCCCTTTAGTTAGCATACACAATATGATACGCCAATTCAAAACAAGCCCCACGATGATCAATCTGCATTTATTAACACAAGAAATTCCCATGGCAAGTTAATTTGATTCCAGCTACAGTATAACTGAACAGCTCAGGTCCTGGCAGATACAGAGCCAATAGAGGAGAATTGTTTGTTAAACACTGGTTTATGGATGATCAAAACAAATGTGCATTGAATCGTGAGTGTGCAGCTACCTTTGTCTAAATCAGTGAATAATATCCTTTTGTTTTTGATAATGTGCACCCTTTACATCCTGATGACAGCATCATTTATAAAATGGTTCTGGGGACTGCAGAAGAAATATTTTGTTTTTGTTGCTTTTTACTTTGTGGCAAAAGAATATCTTTGATGTCCTCCAGTGTATCCTGTATTACAAATGTTGGTAGGTTGGGTCACTTGAGGCAAAAGCGGGGGGAAGTAAATGACATAGGATTATAATACAGTAGGCCGCCTTTTGAGTTTACTGAAACAAAAGTGATATGACCAATTTATAAAATTTTGCCATGCAGGAACAAAATGAAATATTGACTGACAATTTCATGGCAGGTTAGACCAACAGCTGCCAACAGAATCATGATGCTGATTGTTTCCTGGAGAGCAAACACGCTTGCTGATTTTTATTTATTCTTCAATAGAGAGAGCAGTTTGTTTTTTAGGTTATATGCCCTACTGTTCATCCTTCTTGACTCAAAGTTTACGTCCCAAACTTCGTGATACGCTTGCATTTACTTGTCCTAAACATCAAAGAGCCACTTTTACCATCCCTGAGATCTAAACCCAGGACTTAAAAGTCTGCTGACCTTCCAAGTGAGCTAAAACAGAACATGATGACCAACAGATCCCTCTGACCTTTCTGACCGACCAACGGAGTGATTCATCCTGGTTGTTGGTTCAGCTAAAAATGGTCAATGACGAAGGATGATGCCAAAAAGCCCACTGTTGCACATTGGCAAAGTTTCAGTGCCATTGGCATGGGCAGAAAGGCCACTGAAACTCTCTCACCTAAATAATTGAGGAAATCCCAAATAATGGCTTTGAGCCAGAATAAGATTGTGTGAGACCACCATGGCATTTGAAGAAAGATGACACTGTTGTGCATCACCTTGATATCCTTAACATGCCATTTCTATTTAAATATAAACTAACTAGACATTCATCACATCTAAATGGCCAACTTGTAATTAATAATAACTGTAATTAAGATATCACGGCGGGGTTGATTGATGCAAAGCAAAAATAGTCTCTATGAATTAACTGTGAAATATTTCATTGTGACTAAACTGAACTGAAATGTGTGGTGCTTGTTAGACTATTGCGTACGTCAAGAATCACCTAAAAATCCTATTCATCAAGTCATAAAGAAAAAGTCAAATGCATTTTGGTACATTACTGTGATAGGCACTGTTTGATGCCACATGTGGCGTGCCTTTAATAAGTTCTCCTGCTTCTTTCAGGACTGCTTCTTTCAAGACTCCAGACTGAATATTATGTTGTTGTTGTTGTAGGCATTTGTTTCCAAAATCAGAATTACAGTCATATCAGTATCACATTGTTTGTTGCCAGGCTCCCACTATGTGTAGCATTGAAGTGGCTAGCATTAACATGCCGCTAGTCGTCATTGTGACTATTTCTATAGTTATGTTTGTCTTGGGCGTGACTTTTCTTTTTCGTGGACTTCACCATTTAAAGAAAACAAAGTTGCAAAAGATTTCTCCGGATTTGTCAAAGTTTTAGACACGATTTCAAAAGGGCTGGGGATGCTCCACTCTGCCAGGCCTGTCAGCCCACAGCCAAACTCCCCCTGAACTTCCCCTTGATACTCCCACTTAGTTTCTCCAAAATGTGAGAAATCAACAAATAATAATAATTGGCTGGCCTTCCTTTTCTACTGAGTATCACAGATTGTGTCTGTGTTGCGAGAACCTTCCACCCCATATAACTGCTAATAAGGGGAGTAATCGAACAATACAGATAACAGAACAGAAAGTACCTAAAACAGAGTGTGTCTGCATCATTCGCATGCATTGGAGAAGATAATGGAAAATGATGGGGATTCAGGGGAAACAGGAATTGCCTTTTGAACGAGGGACTAAACCATGTTAACCCTACAGTGATTGTCCAGCTCACTGCAAAAATCCCTCTTCACCTTCAGTAACGATCATGACATTGCACAGGAAACGGTAATAGAGTTAATACAGCAGGAGGTAGATGAAGAGGTCTCTTTGCGCCACAGGAACTGAAGAGATGAGGAAAAACAACAGGTAGTCTTCCGTCTCCAAAGTTACTGTAAGTGCATTACCATAACTCACGAAACTATTGACAATGGGTTTTGTCTCAGAAAAGTCACCAGGTTATTAAAGTTCATATCAGATGTCAAATTCAGTTGTTTCTTTATAGATCATTTTTTGGGCCATTTTGCCTTTTTTTAATGACAGACAGTAGAGAGAGACGGGAAATGTGTGAATAGAGTAGAAGAATGACACATGCAAGTGGTCTAGCTGGGAGTGGAGGCAGGGACTCGCTGCTAAGAGGAGTCTGCGCCCATGTGGTATGCGCAATAACCACTCGGCCATTCTGTCGCCCCTCAATTCAGGTGTTTCTAATCCATGTAAGTTCTTGTATGTTGTTGTGTCTATCATTCAGCAGATAGTCAGTCACATTCAGAAACTGAATATCAATTTACACAGAAAAAGGGAGACTCAGGTCTTTTCACTAATTGCTTTTGGCTCATCAGGATCAAACGGGATCTTTTGTGTCAGTCCAGGATGCAGCAGGTTGCGGTGATGAAAGGGATGTAAATAAAGGCATCGGATACTTTTTTTCACAGAAAATGAAATCTTAAATTATGTACATTTTTACAGTAACCTCAGGTTTTCATTTCAAGGTGACAAAATATTACAAAGAGTGTCACTTGCCCTAATTGACATGCTCTACTTAAAAGGAAAAATTGTGGGGTTTGTCAGTTCCTTAAATCACGAACATAGTTTTCTTATCAAAAGGCTGCTTAGTGAGGTAGTTACAGATAATTGGTTAGAGGATAAAAATAATCACTGGGAGATGAATCAGGCTCTTTTCAATAAATAAGAGCCTCTCCCAGGTGGTTACATCAATAATGGTATGATGACACCCATGACATCCTTCTTTCTGATAATGAAAGAGGAAAAACATGTGAATCATATTAAGCAGAGTCTACAAAAATAAAAATGCTGTACAGCTCCCTAAGAGAGCTCCATTAAGGCCCTCTCAGCAGAACAAAAATAGGTCTACACATAATACAAATACACTCAGAAATTGTGCAGCAACTGCTAAGAACGTTATTACCTTGACGCAAAATACAACTAGTATTTCTAGCTGACTATAAACCCCAAAAATATGTCAACAGATATCTGACATCAATAACAGTCTAACAGGGATTTATATTATGTAGCTTCAAGTCTACACCTTAACTTGCTTGTAGGTTCTAAAAGTTAGTCCACTGTCCTATACACAAACACTTAGTGCTGTTTAAATCCTATACTGAATACCTCATTCATACACACCTTGATTGAATCTGCACAAGCACCAGGCTTTTGCAAAATGTCTACAACAACTTCATTCATTAGATGTATGTAGGAGGTGTCAGTGATCACACACAGTTCATTCAATTTCTTAAAATGTCTTGACAGCTTGTGATACACTATACAAAAATATAAAAAAATGTTTCTAAAAAAATGAATCAACCGCTCATCGCAGGTCCCACATGTTTACACTTCAACGTTCTTTGCTTCCACAGATTTACAGTGTCTTCACATTATTACATTTACATAAACAAACAACACACACAGTCACTAGAGATAGTGAAGATGTGCTGTGCAAGCCCTGCTGCTAAAACAACTCCTGCTGTCAATAAGTACATGAAATACTCCACAAACAGACAGCAAATATTTGACTTCACTCTTTTGTTATAAGATTTTAATGTTTCTGTTTGTTTTTTATTTGATGTTTTGTCAGACTTCATGTTGTTTCATTATGTTCCAAATCAATTTATGAAGCTGTTTTTGCTGGACAGATCTCTCAAGACTTTCATGATAAAATAATCATAATAATATGCTGTTTTTGGAAGTACAAGTTTCTGTTGAGAATATGTCCAGATCTTTGGTAGGTGAACCCTTCAATTTGTTGTATTTGCTGTAGCCTCAAGTTGAATCCTCTCACAGTTTTAATCAGTTAACATTTGCTTTGTGTCTAAGTGTTTCCCGGGTCAGCATGATGATGTCAATTAAATATGGCCGTTGTCGACCGACAGAAAAGGAGAGAGTAAGGACACAGTCTCTTAATTAACATCCTGTAATAGCATTAAATTATGTTGTTTGAAACTGTGGATCTCTGTGGACGGCTACAACAGTAATGACCAGACATTTGTCTTTGACCACGTAGGAAGCCACACTTAATGATGGAGCATTAAGTTTCATGTCTGTTTTTTAACCTTGTTGTTGCTGGTTTGCTGTGAAAGAAAAGAAAAGAAAAAAAAAAAAAACACAAATACTTTCTATTTATATTTACTAAAGTCAATGAACCAAATCTCTATTTCTCAATAGCAGAGTATGAGGAGCATCTCCAACCACTATGAATCTGGCCAGACAAATATTACTCTTCATGTGTACAGTATATTTACAGTTATAGTTCCCTGACAGCTGTAATGCATTAAAACCCACATATAGTACACATATACTTGTCTGTTTACAATGTTGTTGCAGAAAACACTCCATTTGTAAGCACAAAAGAAGACGGCTTTGCATACAAAGTGGAAGAGGCTCCACTCTCCACTACAATGCCTGATGTCTGGGGGAATCTCCTGCTGGCTGTGATCTATAAATACTGTTCACATCCTCTGTCAGCGATGCACCAAGGAGTGATACAAGCTCGAAGAGACCTCCAAGAGTGTAACTGCAGGGAAGTCGTAACTGTTCAGCCATAAAACGAGAGTCTTATCAGGTTCAACACATGTGCAGTTAAAGTGTCTGCCAGTTGACTTTAGGTTATAGCATGTGTTTTAGTAGTTGAAATATTGACCATGTAAGATCCTTTTTAAAATATAATTAATACATTGTATGTTAAAAATACTAGATATCTGATCTGGTTATTTACAATAGTATATGAGAATATTTTTGTTTAACACATTTAAAGTGCCAAAATACTGCTCAAAACTTTTTAGAATCTCATATCATATCTAATCTCATATATACTTTATGCACATATATGATACATAATCACATGATTAGACATTACTTTGTTAAATTTCAGAGTGTAATTCACCACAGTTTTACAAAGAAATTTCAATGTCTGTTAGTCTGTATCATCAGTATCATCAGATCTATTCAGTTATCCTAGTTGTTCAAACATAAAATGGGCTGAATTTAGCTCTGGACCTTTGGTTTAACGTTGTGCTCGTTAAATGGGGAGACACTTGGCACAGCATAATGTCCACATAGACATTTACAAAACCGTGCTCAGTGAAGGTTAACTCTCTCACACAGGTTAATACACACATAAATGTTTAATGAATGTGCTGACCAACAATCATTTGTTATGTCACTAGCATTAGTGGCTTAAGCAGCAGAAGTGCAGATGTAATTTGATTAAAATATCTGATTTCCTTCTACTGAGGGATGACCATAACAGAGCAGACCACCTAACAACCCAATGCCAAAGGTTAATAATTTAAAAGATTCTATAATTACAGCTCAATCTAATCAGGTTTTGATAAGAGATTTAAAAAGCTAAAATATTTAAGCATGTGTGCTGTGTTAGGTGGTACAATTGCTCGCACAGTAGTAATGGTTTGAATTCATATCAGGGTTTATGACAACTGCATGACACAAGGGCAAAGAAAAGGGCAGGAAGCCTTGCCACTGACCCTGCCCACCTAGGCAACCATCTGTTCGAATAACATTCCCTGGAAACTGCAGATCCATTAAGAGCTCTGAGTACTTAATCAGCCTCCCCAAAGCTCACCCAGTACAAACAATCGTCTCTCCAGTGCAAGTGTCTGCAATCCTCACTACTGTTATAACTGTTATACTGTTATACTACTATAACTGATGTATTTATAGAGTTTTCTCTAAATATTGTAGCCAATGTCTAATTTGCTTATGGTCAATATAGTTAATATTGAAGATATCACTGTGATCCAAATAAAATGTCAGATTCAAGATCACAATGGTCTTGAGACAGGATTACAAAGATTTACAGATAATCTCTATTGAGCCTTGAGTGTGCCACTGGAGTATTTATCCAAATTTTATTGGATAATTAAAATCATTAAATTAACTGGTGCATGTAAAATGAAACCCGTAAAGTTATTTGTTGTAATTACATTTGACTGAGGCTAAACGCAAAACTATTTGTTATAAAGTAACAAAATCCTCATTAACTGTTCAAGTAAAACAGTTTTTGAATGAATTTGTCTTTAATTTGAACTTGCTACCAAGTCACGTCATAGGAAATTATGCCATCTGTTGAGGACTGTAGAGAAAGGTTTCAACTTAATTCTCGAATAACAAAACTGGGAATTGTTAGTTGAATACAGTGGGAGTGTTACTGAAACAACATATAGTGGCTATTTAAGAAACTGCAGCTCAAGGCACATCTACATTGGCTTCAGCGTTTAACCGAAGTGGTCACTGGTTGCTTAAACTTCAATTTGCATGATGATATTGTTGATGGCCTCAAGAAAGTAACATATTAAATACAATTTTCTTGAGGCCATCAACAATATCATCAGGGACTTCAACCACTACAGGCACTGTATGCAAAAAAAAAGTAAAAAAATGAGATGTGTTTTTCTTTGCAGGAATCTCTTACCTACCCTAGACTGTTCAGAAAACTAATTTAAGTCACTGTCACCTGATTCATATTCACTTCTTCTACTAAAGCGTTCAATCCTTAGATCCTTTGTGTATCACTTATATTCTGTGTAACTTTCTGCAGGTTCACTGGTACAACAGACAATATCCTATTCTCTACTTTTACTGAACTAAACTCTTCAAACTGTTTATGTAGGGCAGTGTGTGTCATGTAATGTCCATAGTGTGACATGCACTGACTCTTAGCACAGGATGCAAGGTCCTTTTGTCCTTGTGTGTTGTGTTTGTCAGTGGGCACTCAAAAATGGTAGTCAGCATGTCTCGGCAACAATGTCACCAAGAGAAGTTCCTGTTGATTTAATCACAGAACTCACTGAGGCTTATGCCCATTTTTTAGTTAAAAGTAAATGTAAAGAAACCTATATTAAATCTTACATTGATATCTTAACTGCAATCACATGAATTTAATTTCTGTGAATTATGAATCTGGGTGTTAAATTTGGTTGGCTTTGATGTAGCAAAAGTGACTGACTGAATAGTATGTTAATTAACGTATTCTGGCCTTGCGTTGTGTCTTTATGACATATTTTAGAGATTTTATAAAGTCAACATGAAGACACACCATTACTGTGCTTATTTCTAGTGTTAGTTGTAGTCAAAGCTTAATATAATGTAGTTCAGTGATGTGTTTGTAATCTGTTTCTTAGATGATCCCAAACCTGTCAAATTACACTGGGTGTATATATATGTATACACACACACACCTTGCAAAGAAAAAGCTATTATAATAAATATGATTAGGGAGAGTAATTACATGAGTTGAGCAATCCGGGAACTTCTGCCCCACGGTAATTAAAGATTTTGTGGATGGAACAATATTTATAGGATGATTTTCAGACCACTGTTTTCGTTCAGAAACACTGGACTGCAGCAGTGTTCACAGACCAACATCAGCAGCTCCCACACTGTGTGTTACAGTGGAGCAGTAGTAGTATAAAGGGCAGTTGGCCAGTAAGTGGAAGGTTGCTTATTCAAACCATGTCTCACCGAGGTTAATCTGAAACTCTCTTACCTGCCTCAACCACTACAAGCACACACACTTTCTCTGCTGGTGGAGCTGCTCAGCGACAAAAGGTAGAGCACTGTTTACCCCGGGCACTGCAGAGGTGTGAGGCCATGTAAATGCAGCAGTGCATTATGTGCTCAGTGAATCTTTCCTGGGTAAATACATTCACGGTTGAATGGTCGGTCTCCCTATGTTCTGAATATTTAATGGCTCTCAATTAATAAACTAGTTTGAAAAGACTTCTCCAGTACCTTAAAAGCTGTACCGTCATTGACAGCACAGCTTTTTTTTTCAACACTCATCACACTTGCCATTTTACTGTTGTTCTAATTCTTGTTTTTTTTTCGTACCCAACCTTTTAATTAAATTTATGTCGTCATTGCAGATAGTGGATTTTCAATGTCAAATGAGTGGCTCAAAGCAAGGGCAGGCAGCCACTTGTGGGCCTGGGCAACCTACAGACAGAAGAAGGGGAAATGGAATTCCCTTCACATAAAAGACTTTGTGATATCAAATCTGATCAGAGTTATCTCTTTATTGTAGTCTGCCTGCCTTCAAATCAGCGCCAGCAGTGCTTTCTCATTGTGAAAACCATTTGCCAAAACAAAACCTCCATTCTCAATGGCGATGCACTATAGTTACTGTAGCAAGAATGATCCTTATACACCAATGAATCTTTTAGATGGCCTAAGTATAACACTGTGCTATTGATGGTCATTTTTATTAATTAATGATGAAATGCAATATATCAAACAAACCCGAAAGACAAGAGAGGTTTTAATTTAAGACTCAAAATCAATCAATCTCCCATCTTATTAATGGGTTTTATCTGGTATAGATTTTCTAGAAATTGTGTTGTAATTTACATTTTTATTTGCCATTCTCCATTTCAGACTCCTCTTTTCTGTGCAAGTGTTAAGCCTTGTCTCCCTGACTCTTCGGTCTTGTGTGTTGGCTCAAACACAAGCAAATTAGAGTAAGTTAAATCAGGTGCAATTAAGTCTCACAGGTGCCATGGATGACAATTGCATTGTGTACAAAGACAATGTTTACTCACAAGTTTATGACAATGTGCCACATATGGAGAACTTGGGATGTATGTGGTTGAAAACCACGAGGATTAAAACATATTTACTGCAATAATTAGAGGACGCTTGTGAAATTTTGAATTGATGTACACAGAGGACAAAAAAAAAAAAAAAAGACTCTTTGTGCCAAAAATGATAAGCAACAATTTGCAAACAGAAAGACACGGTGAAGAGATAAAACATGCGGACATAGAGCATACAGCTTGTCTGTGTATCCCAGATTTTTTTTGGAACATTTTAAACGTAGAATATCTGCACTGCTGAATCTTCCCTTCAAGCAGACCTACAGTTTCGTAAAGTCAGATTTGTGAATGATGAGAAGAAGCACAAACCGGCTGGAGCTCTCCAGGGTTCTGAACTAGTTTCAGGAGGAGGTTGCATTTGGGTGTAAACAGTCTCAACATTACAATAACAACTTGCGACCACCATCCAAACAAACAAACAAACAAACAAGACTCACCTTCCACCTCATCCTCGGGCAGGATAACAGGGGTCCGGTAGGAGAGGACATCTGGAATAGTGCAAAGTCCCTTGTACATGAACCTGGTGGTTACAGCACGCACTGGCATTTCTGCGAGGGAAAACCGACAACTGTGTCTCGATCTTCATAAATTCTCGCTCTCCGGAGTTGAGACAGACCCTTCGCTACTGTCCTTGCTATCTTTGAAAAATAAGTATCAAGCAAATGAAACAGAAAAAAAAAAAAAAAAAACCCCTCCGCAAAGTTGGACCCTCGTCGTGTTTGGGATGTTTTGCGCTGGGCTGCGTGTTTAACCAAGAATGCAGCTTGTAAATCGCCTTTGGTTTCAATGCATAGCCAGATATGGAGCAAATAGGCAATGCCTCTCCATACAAATGACATTTAAAACTTTTACTTCATAGCCCGATGAGCAGAGCTGTAGCCTCTGCAAGATGATTTAGGCGTTTATAATGCCTCAAATGAGCTCATATTAAGCTCTTGATGCAATAGAAGAGGTAAACAGTACTTTGTCATTCTTCTATCCAGCATAGTTCCTGCATTTCAGTATTTAAAAATGACTGGAAAAAAAAAAAAAAGGATGCTCAATTACTTAGAAAAATATTTGCACTAAATCGACCTTTTCCTTACTGATTTTACTGAATCCTACAACGCGTCTTGTCCTTTTAAACTGTCAGCTCCCGACACAGTCTGCCTCACTTTTCTTCCCCGTTTCGACATCTTCTTATGAAAAAAAAAAAAAAAAAACACGAATCGGGGATACAAGGTAGCACAGCAGCACTGACGAGCTGATCCTGTCCAGTGAGCGAAGTGCAGACAAAATCTTGTAACGTTTCTTTTTTTCTTTTCTTTTTTTTAGGTTTTCCTGGAGAGCCGCTTGAAGGGAATCCTGGGTGACCCCCTTCTCATCTGACACAGAGGCGCTGTATGAGGCAGTGATCCTCTCTCTCCAGCTGTCTGCTCCTGTCTCGTTTGGGCTCTCACAAAGCGCGCACGCACACACGCACACGCACACACACACGCACGCACGCACACACACACACACACACCATACTGCTGTCTTTGTCACAGCGGAGTCTGTTGGCCGTTTCCAAATTGTCCGCCTGTAATGTGATTATCTTCATTTTCGGCGTTTTTTTTTTAACCAGGCTGTGTGTTAAATGTTGACACAAGTCAAAATAGATTTGGGGTAAATATAAAGGCATGTCTAATGGATCAAAAAAAAAAAAAAAAAAAAGTGAGACGTGAAGGTGGGAAATATTGAGCCCTGTTGCTTGCCTGTTTTACATTTTAGCTCCTAGTTTGCTTCCAGTTTCAGGTCAGAAATGTGCCATAAAGCTGGCTGAGGGCTGTGTGGAATTTGAGGGACTAGTACTGAAAAAATAAATTAAGCCCCAGACTACCTGGTCCCAGGCATATGTCAGGCATTCAATAAACAGTTCATAATAAAACATGAATTCAGTGAAATGTAGAATATAAGATTAGAGTTATGGTTTTGAGAGGCTTATTTGTCAGAGTGATATCTCCAAGCACCATCAAGGTTCAAGTCAAAACCAAATCAATTCATATGGTAAAATGAATTGTTTAAGGAAAAGCTGTTTCTATATGATTCTCCCAGCAGCCTCACAGTAACCTTTCTGTAAAACCCCAACTTGTCATTTCTTACACTTTACTTTTAGATTAAACAGAGTTACAGGCAGCCCACTCTATCATTTTCTTAAACCCCAAACAAACCTGCACACGCCCTCATTTTTTGTTCAGAACCAGCTGTATGAATCACTGAAACGTGATGGATGATCAGTGTGATGCATCCACATCAACACAACGGCAAACCCATTGCAAATGGCTGCATCTTGCATGATGATTCCCTGCATTAGTATCTTTCCACCCTGGTTCACACCAGATAAGTGTGGTGTGTGCTGAGAGCGCTGCATGTGGTTCCAGTGGTTGGCTCTTCAAGGGTTTACGGGACTGACAGGTCTATTCCCCTTCTAAATGTGAAGGGATTGTCTCTCTCTGCTGCACCTGAGCCTCCTGCTGGCTCTGCACTCAGACGGGCAAACTTAAAACCTGAATAACAGGCTTTGTCTTCTCTCAGATTCTACGCAACGTGATGGAAATGTGACTGCTCAGATTCTGAGACTTCAATCATTTTGACACTTTCTTTAAAACTGTGGAACCACATGGTGAGTAGCAGCAACGGAATTTTATACCAAAGGCAATAATATTTGACATGTTGATGTAAATTATTTTTTGAAAAAGTCCTAATGCAAGGTATTGTATGTAAAGCTAACATTTGAACAAAGATGTTTTTTAATCCCTGGAGAAGGCTTGGAAAGCCTCCGTGAGCAGCTCAGTCACTCTCAATCTCTTCAAACCCAAACCTGCCACTAATTAATGAATTAAGAGTGTATTGCATTTGATGGCTGTACAGTTACATCTAGAAGAAGAAGGCTAATATATGCCTCCTAGGGCGAAAAGGGAGCCATGGTGGTCATTCAGTGGGGAGAAGATCATCCCAGCCTGAGGGCTGCTACTGCTGGAGAGCACCACATACAACCTTGAATATCTGTTGCCGGCGTCTGGTTTTACGAAGTTACTTTTTTTGATATTAGATTTGTCATTTGCAAGTCAGACAGTTTTACAAAAGTAAAGTCTGATTTAATGAATAAAAACGTCAGCCAGCATACCTCCAGTCTAGCCAAGAGCCATATTTCCATGGTAACAGTCAGTGACACCTGCTGACCAGTGACACAAAATGACAAAAAAAAAAAGAGCAAAACACGACTCATAATTTGTGGTTTTCCATCAATGTTGTGGAGTGACTAATGAGAAGGGAAAAAGTCTTTAGAGAACACAGTAACCTGTTGGAAATATGCAACAGTGAGTACATCATCAGTTGTTTTTGTGTGTTCAAGGAAACTATCCTCCACTCTTAAGTGTGATGATGATGATGATGATGTCTAACTAGCTACTTGTAATGAGACTTGTCTTTATCTTAAGGAAACATGGGCTATTTGTAAAATAAACAAACTGGAACAGCATTTTCCCTGCAGGGCAAATGCAATCTCTAAAACTAACAGTGCAGAAAGAAGTTCCAAAAATCTCATCAATGGCATCTTCATCAAAACAGCTTACCGTCAAAGATTCATTTGGGATTATTGATTGCTTTTGTAATTGACTACAGAACCTTTTTGTTTCAGAAACTATGAGGTCGCACCACAGATAACGTTTATGTGATCAGAATCATAACAGCTCCACAAAGAAAAGGGTCAGATACTTATATCTTTAACTTCTTTCTGGGTTTGTAGGAGGTTAGGTATAAGAAGTGCTTTTGTGTATCACTGCAATACATTTGCGACTGAGCTGCCAGTCTGTGGAAAATTAGGTAGAGTCAATTTTATCTTTATAGCCCCAAATCACAAATATGAATATAGAAAAAACTGATGGGATATATATATATATATATATATTTAAATGCAATACATTATAATAAACATTGAAAAATTATAATAATGTAAGTATCCTCTAGCATTATTCAGAGAATATAGAGTGTAGAGGAGACACATGAATTTCAGCAATTTCTTTTATATTGTTGGACTATCATTTTCATCATCGTGCTCTGTGAACTGCAGGTGTAATTGGCAATTAGACATTGCCATACAACATGGGCTGTAATGCACAGTGATTCATGAATATTTGATAATAAAAAGCATTATCGCAATTCACATTCACCATGAGCACCTGCTCTGTCTCAGTCAACTTCCCTGACACTAATTTGTCCTTGGTCCTGTCACACTGTACCATACTTCAGCTCATACGTGAACCACGGGTTTAATGCACTGGCCTGTTTAACGACAGTTATGTCATCATGCTGTAAAACCTCTTCAATTAAAATGTGGTCAAAACATGCAGTTCTTGAATGTGTTAGTCATTGCTTTTAATATTTCACCCAGTAGTGCTGGAAGACATCAGGCCAGACTGCAACATCCTGAACTCAGAGAGTAAACCTATTGCTTGTTTTTAAGAGATCAGACAACCAGACATTTGGGCATTGTCTGCAGCCTGTGACTGTATCATTCTCTGTGCATGTCTGTGACAACAGATTATGATGGATTCCTTAAATTACATGTTGCTGTGGCAGATGGCACGCTTTGTCATTAACAGCAATTGTGAGAATTCCCTGGTATACTGATGAAATATTCATCATGAATCTTCATGACCAATGGTGATGTAATTCATTTCTTTTCTCACCCTGTGAGGGCCAAATGAGGGCCAAAAGAGCACCAAAAAGTGCTTATTGAATTTTTTACATCATCACGTATTCAAGTGATGTATTAAATTATAATGAGGACATCAATTGCTGTACTCCTCTGAATATCTCTGACTGCCTGGGGCATGTCTAGGGACTGACTAAGGTGGCATAGAAATCTGATTGGCCACTCCTGGTGCAACCCCTAAAGCCAGAGTTTTGATTAGCTGATGGCCATGATAGAGGCAGAAAACATGCCTTCCAATAGCCCTGCAAAGAGATGATTAAAACTAGACAAACAACAAAAAGTCTGACCAAACTCCTGGGCTTAATTCAGTCCATCAGTCAAAATTAGAGACATGACAATTTAACTTTACTTTAACACTTCCCAACAACAAAAAAAAAAAAGATCTGAAAATCCCAACAATGATAATTAATCTACAGAAGAAGTGTCTATAACAGACGTACAAACAAAACATTTTTACGTGCTGCCATATACTACCTTGCAATTAACCACTTGAAGGAACTGGAAACCAGCTGTAAACACAACACTGACATATTACCTTTTAAGTTGATATGGCAAATTTGTTGGCAAAAAGTTGTTTATTTAAAACACCCAGCAGTTACAGAGCAGCAACATCATTCATTTGGAGCCGCGTTTCTGGACATCTGGTGAATATAAGTCCAATATTGACTCTCTTTTAGCTCTGTTTTTGGTCTCCACCAACTCCTGAGGGAAATACCTGGCTCTCTAGGTACGCAATGCTATATTATGTTCACCAGCTGGTCACTAACTGTGTCTGTCTGCTGTTTGGTGCTGAACAGGTTGTGTACAGTGGGTTTTTGGGGCTAAGTTATTTGAGTGTACCGTATGCACATTTTTTGGTTCATACTTTTCAACAATGCCACTCTGATTGTATGAAATCCTTATTTTTTTCCTGTTCACCAGTGATGGCTTGTCTACACGGTGAAAGAAGCATATATTCTGTACAATACATTGAATACAATTACTACAATTGATTTATGTATACTAAAAAACAATCACTTAAAGTTATTTGAAACTGAAGTCATGGATGTTTTTGTTAGATGGCTCTACATTTCATATATACAAGATGTCTGTCAAACCTGGTGGATTGCATTCTGATTACATTGTCATGTGTATGTATCGGTCTGTTCTGTCCAATCAACATGTTTCATTAGATCAGTTTGGTGGCAAGAAATAAATAAGTCACCAGATGTGGTTAAACAGACCCTCAACCTACACACCAACTGACTCAGCTGCAATCATGTTGTCTAGAGGACAGAGTGTCGATGCCATCTCAAGCCTGCTATCCTTACCCCCGTCCATTTAATCCCACAATCAGGAAAACATCGCCGCTGTCACCCAAGCAGACACAAAATCATCGTGACAGGTGGAAAACAGCTCTAAAGGTACCTTCATGTTCAATAGTAAGGGCCTGGTGGAAAACAGACCTCTTGGGAAAATCAGGAGAAAATATGTGTGGAAAGAAAAGCTCTCTCCTGCTCTTTTATCATATTTCATTTATTTGAGATTCACCCTTTTGCCCAGTCATGTGCATACTAACATCTATTTGGTAGTGAATAAAAGTAGTCATCAAGTTGATCAGCTCGTTTTCACGCTGCTTGGATATTGTCCCCATATTGAATTGGAAAGAATGAATAACAACTTATTTCACATTTGATGAGATGTAAATGTAAGTGAGAAACACCCCCACTCAAATCGTTTCCTTTTCTTTTTAATTCTAGTATCCAGCTAGAGTTTCTCCTCTGTATCCATGGGACAGATACATGGCTTACCCAGTGGGGATTAAAGATATTAGCTCATTTTACAGATAAGAGAAGACAGACCTTTCTGTCATTTTCTCTAAAACTTTCAGCCTCTTTTCCACTTTTATAGTGTAACAATCAGACTGAAACATACCCATTGTGTAAAAAGTTGCTCTTCCTTTATTGTGAACGGCTGCTTAGGCATAATGTCTTTGTCCCACACAACAGCAAATCACTGCACCGATTATTCTGTCGATTAACATTTTACTACCCAAACAAGTTATTGGACTCTGAGTGGCTGCATTTGGATTCTGTCTTCATAACCCGCTGCATCTAGCAATGAAACATTAACAGCAGTTAATAACCCTCACCAAGAATGAGCATTAAGTGCATATTCATCACATGCACTGAATACACAGAGCTCTATGGCTTTCACTTAACATAAATAAATAAAATCATGAATCCCCCTGCTAGATTTAATGTGCCACAGTCTAATCCCAGGATAAAATTGCAAGATACACCTCGTTGCAGGAAAGTTTTACTCAATCTATAAAGTGTAAATAATACATGCCATGGATGATCGAAATAATCTATGCATATGTAGATAAATAAGAGCAATAGCATGCACTGTCCCAACAATAACCATATTAAGTTGTTTACCCATTTGTTGCACGTATTGTGTGTTAGTGTCTGTGTGTGTGTTTAAAGTGCATTGGTCATGCAGCTAACTTTTGCTCGCTGTATGCTCATGGAAGCCTCCGAGCGGGTCATTAACTACAAATAGTGACACGGTGGTCGGATGGCTCGCTGTTCACTATACACCAGGGGGTGACCATCAATCCGGCTAAGAGGCACAGCAGACTGACAGATGCTTGATGGGTGATGACACTAAATATGCTGTCATTTGGCCAGAGACTGAAGCCAGACTCAGTCAGCAAGCCTCGTTAAATGACAGAAGCGGCTTCCGCCACCACATTTCCTGATGGAATAATCGTATGGCAGGATGATGTATGAATGTATTCTGCATTTCACAGACAGTTTATCTAGAAAAATCTCTCAGCAGTCTTGTAAAGATTGATTTAACTCCAGGGAATAAAATATTACTATCCAGGAGAAGCTCTTGAATTGAATTGGGACGTTCATTAAATGGGATCCATAGTTGTTGTGAGATGTCGAGAGCCGTTCTTCTTAATACATGCTTCTGTAAGCAAGGTCAACGATAATGGATCTCTTTGTGTGTTTTACTCCCGTGTCCATCTTGACACAAACCATCTCATACTTACGTTGCATTCCGCCCAAAACTGTGACCTTGAGGCTAAACTGTTAGCCCTTGGGGATCTTGTCTTGCACTAAAGTCAATTATGTTGCGGTAATGCATTATCTTAGGTAGCATTCCACAGACAATCAGTCATTGTCTGCTCGAGCTGGTAGCACTGGCTCATCCTCCTCGTCTCCCATTCCATTACACTGCCGCCCCGATATGTGAAAGGACCATTCCTGTTTCCGGCAAGGTCACCCTGCACTGAGAATGGGCAGTCCCATGTATATTTACAAATGCATGACTCAGGATCAATTATTGAATTTTTAAAAATATTTGTAGACAAGATGTTTGTGTGGTTTTCTCAAGTTTTCAATGACTAAACTACCTAAAAAATAATACATTTGTATCACAAAAAGAGTTTGAAGATTACTTTTACTTTAGCAAATTAGACTGTACTAATGAAATCTCTGCCATTCAATCTAGATCCAAAAATAGCTCCTGTTTCACACTTTGTATAATAATATCACAAGTAGCTGATAATGGGGGAAAGACAGATCAGAAAGGGAGCATTTACAAAAGGAGCATTACGAGTCTAGTCACAACAGCGCTTTGAAAAGCCAGATCAATACCATTTCTGTGACCAATTTTACAGTTCTCTGGGTTGGTTGCCTCTAGAGTAATAAAGCTGTTTTCTCCACAAATCGCTCAGGCTTTGCTGTACAGTCACTGCTGGCAATACGTTTAATAACCTTATGGGCATGTCAACTCTTTCTGGTCTGCAGTTGATCACTTCCGATCATGATGGCTTTAAGAAGACAAGCAGAAAATCAACAAGCAAATTGAATTGCGAGCACATTTTTGGCTCACAGATTCTGGCTTTGACTAATACTATGGCTGAGCCTTTGTTTTCCACTGTTTGAATAAATATTTCACGAGTGCAGTCAAGATAATCAAATTCTTAAAGAGACTTTCACAATAACTGGTTGGGTCAGGTACAACTTCTTGATTTTAATCTTGATGAATCAGCACCCTCTCAAAGGAAGGGGTTTTTGAACAGATGGTTAGATTGTACAGGGTCAGTAGTGATCCTTCCTGCCCTCCCCTTTGCCCTCATGTCATGCGGTTCTTGACAGCCAACCACCGGCGTAAGAGAGCAGACAACATGCTGGGGTTTGTCCTTGGAAAACAGATAAAGGTGAACCAGACTGTGATGAGATGTGACAATACTTATGATTGGGATTTTGTGAAATGAAACCAGGGTGGTTTATAACTGTTTTTAACCACCAGTGGTGCTCTGATTTATGAGCAGGTTCCCCCATTGTCTGCATGTTTGTTTTACCAGCACATGTACCCGCACATGTTGGATATAATGTGTTGTAAAAAGAAAACAGTGCACCAACACAAAGAATAAGAACACACAAGCTGATGCCGAGATTTAAAAAAAGCTTTTGCAATGTTTAACTGGGGTTGAAAAGACATAAAATATGTTTGTTAGGCCTTAAAGATACACATAATGTGTTTTGTTGAAAAATGCTGAACATAAACAAAACTGTCTTTGTTTATGGTGAAAACTCCACAGGCTTTAAGTCTGTCGCCTTTTCATTTTCAGAGAACGAACATCCTCTAGCTGGAATACTTAATGATGCAGCAGATGCTCTCATCCAATTTGAAGGGTTGCTAGAACCCAGGAAGCCACAATAACTGCCTTCCTCCTGTCAGGATGTCCAATATAAAACAGAGAATTGCGGGGGTGTCATTCAGTTGGAAGAGTTTACCAAGATGTCTCTCCAGGATGATGAGTTTGATTGTGAAACAAACAATTACCCAGCTCCATTATGCACTGACAGAATTGTCCTGAGGATCAATTATCAAGTCTGTGCTACATTTTAAACAAGACTGTGTCAGTATGAGCCTCATAGGAAGAATGGGGACTGTTTAAAGGCAGGTACGGTTGTATGGACAGGACACAAAAAGGGTCAGGTTAGAAGTTTCTTATAACCCCCCTCCCCCATTAGTGAAATGTTTAGGGATGTAAGCACTTTGGGAAACTTCCTTCTTGCGGCTCATTCCCACCAATAGGATGATCTGATTATGTCATTTTTCTGACATGGCAGTTTTGCAACTTTTTCGGGTTCCTATTTTTTCATATATGAGACTGAAACATTAGCTAATGTTGTGTTTCTCAAGAAATGCAAGCTAACACACATGGGGACACATTTCAGCAAATGGTGCAGTCATATTCCAGCAGACCGGTCTCCCCTGGCTGATTTAATATCAGACTCTCTGCTACAGTACACACAATGGTGAAAAATGCACATTTACAAAACTCATTTACATTGCCATGTAAGAAGACTTGGAGGAAAGTCAGTTATGTCATAGGTCATAGCTTTCTTTAAATTTCCTTAAAAGTTACTAAAATGTTTCCTGCAAGAGCAGTGAGCTGTGTGTTGGCCCCAATGTCCAGCACAAACAAAGTGTGGAGAAAGTTTACTGAGTGGATAGTCAGAGCATTGTTCATTAACGTAACAGGCATGCAGTCAGAAAAGACATGTCCAAACAGCCCTGAGGCAAATCCAGAAGGCATGCAAGCATCAAAACTAAAGCCAACATGCAGGCAGGATACAAAAGAAGGCTGGACCACTTGGGCAAGAAGGCCCAAGAGACAAACCAACACAGTTCTGGGGCAGGTGAAGATGATTGGCGGGAGCATACTGCAGACAACTGCTGGACAGGGAGGAAATGGCAGGATCTGAAACAACAGAAAGGATTAGTGGCTGGCAGACTCTAAACAGAGAAAAAGCTATAGAAAAAACTAGAAGCTGGCTGTCATGAAAACAGCAGTGGGTGAATACCACAAAATGTTTCACGGCATCAAATAAATGCCTTAAAGTTGTCGACAAACAGAAGAGTTAGGGTTAACAAAGTTTTGATGACACCCACACCAGCAATTTCTGACTGATATGATCAGAAATAGTAAGGTATAGAAATTAGCTTAGCGATGCCTTTTTGATGGTGTGATTTGTGTGTGTCTGTATCACAGTTTGAACTGAATTTTTGAAAAATGAATTTTGAATTTGTATCACAGACTGGATGTGCTGTCTGTTTCCACAACCTTGTGCACTGTGTTGTCTGGAGCATACAAGCTCACCGTGGGGTTTCTATTGGCAAACTAGTCCCAGGTGAGCTTACAGACAAACACAAAGTGACCCACCTCACCAGGGCTGGCTGGCTCATCACCTGCCAGGAGAAGAAGTGTTGGTCGACTGCACCGTGGCTCCAGGAACTGTCTCTGGGTACTCTGAACATCACCTCTCTGGGGAGTGAGGAGATGTGGAGGAAGTCCAGTGTTACCAACTAGATATAGCTGAGCTCATTTCTACACATAAGGTGCTGAGCTGGAACAAAGCTGCTGGAGGGGGACTGAACTGAAGGATTACTGTTAGAGGAGCTGGATGGATGCCTACAATATATTAATATTTATAGTATACTGTCCTTGCAGTTAGTATACAAGAAATCAGGAAACAACACAATACTTGCGCTGTCAAACGTTAATCAGACTGCAACTTCGGAATGGCACTGCTAATTAAAACTAACAGAGAGACACAAATGTTTTCCAAAAACATATTAGTTAAAGGTTTTTTGAGGTGTTCCTGGAGTTTTTTCATAATCCAATTCATTTGTATTTTTTCCAGCTGTGAGCAGCTCCTCCATTTTCTTTGTGCTTTGTGGGAGAATAGTGAGTACAGCAACAGCATACTGACAAATCAAGCGTTTTTTAGTATGTAAAATAAGTGCGTAGTGTGGATTTGGGACACAGCTACTGATTTAAGTCAGCTGTAGCAAGGAAAGCACAGCTGTAACTAACAACATTAATGATGGCTCAGTTCCACTCAAGCGTCCTAGTAAGCCATGACGGAGTAACAGTGAGCCAGCATGCACAATACCAGGACCCTGAAACTTAAGCAGCTAGATGGAATTCAGCCATCACTTTTTTTAAATTACACCAGTAAAGTGCATTGATCTCTTGAATACTAACTGCAAAACTATATATATGAAACTACTATTAGTATGCATGGAATAGGTACACAGCTTATATTTGAATGACACCTCCCTGACTCTGGGATGTTTGGGATGATTTACAGCTTTGACTATTCAAAGTAAATGAAGTTTGGAGCATTGGAGCTTTAATCCGCCAAACTGATTTAAAACACCTGTGTAATTGAACCAGTGGTAGACAGTGGCTTAACATGGTTAAACTTTAATTTCAATTTGGCTGTAAGTGGGGAAAACCATTTGTTATAACATCAAACATTGTTTTGTGTTGACCTCATATTAAAACATTTTTAATTCCTTGCCAGTCTGCTTTGAACAACTAAAAGAACCAAAAGACAGCTGTAGGATATGTTCAATTAAATGGCTTTTAAATGTTCGTCTTTGAATTATTGCCTTTAAATGATCTTCTGTAAATGATCGTCTTCTCAGAAATGAGTCATAAAACATTAAATTGCCTTTCACGTTGCAAGGATCCCTCTGGCTATTAGCACCAGGGTTTGATTAGCTGTTTGGTCAGACAAGGACATTCCCCATATTTAATTTAGCTTCTTATCATAGTCAGAAATCACGTCCTCTTGATGCAGATCTCATCAAAGACAAAAAGAGCAAAAACTCGTTTGAAGGACACTGACTTAACACTTTTACCCATCTGCTGTAAAAGATTAAGGAAAGCAGGCTGTGAAAAAAATAATGTACATAAGTCTCTATTTGAAAAGGATGGTAATTATTATTATTATTATTATTATTATTATTATTACTTTCGTGTTATAATATCATCAACAACCCTCATTTTCAGAGGTTGTGGTCTTTGGACTGTGAGGATTTAGCTGCATCTCTGAACACTGTTCCTCTGTTATTTTCCCCTGAATCTCTGACTGATGTTAACAGAAAACACCTGTGCCTCCTCTTTCCTCAGGCTTGTTTTTGATGGTTTCTCTCAAAATGTCTGAGGTCTAAGTCTAAAAGCAAGAGAAAGAAATCTTTGTTGTGGCTTACGGGTGACAGATGACCTTTCAAAGTAACTGTTTCCATTAATTTTTTTTAACTAGCCGTATAATTGCCTACTTTGGGTTTCTTTTATCTTGCTTTTCTTAAGCTGTCTTTGTTGCTGTTTCAACATCCCCTGTCTTTGTCATAGAGATTTAATTGGAAAATGAACATTGTTTAGATTCAAACACTGGATTGTCCTGAAAAAGACGTTATTGTGTGTTACCATTTGATTAACCTCTTTCCTACTGTTTTAGCTGAGCACGCTCTGCTACAACTGTAGCTGTTTTCAATCTCTTCCCACCATCTTCTGTACTCTCTTGCCCTTCAAGCAAGACCAATTCATGTTTCCATCCTGTTAACTCTGCTGTCATCTCTCTCCTCATCAGCATTTTCCATCCCCTATATCTGGCCATCGACATCTTCAGGTTTCTCTTCTCCAACAAACTGCCCCCCTTCCCTTTTCTTCAGCTTGACTAAGCTAACTGAGAACCAGTCAAGAGTAGACTTTAAAATGCCAACCCGATTGTTAAAGGAATAGTTTGACATTTTGCAAATACGCTTATTTGCTTTCTTGTCGAAGGTTAGACGCATGCACGTGCATGGATAGACCTAAAAGCGGGCTTGAGCACGTGTCGTTTGGCCTCCTGTAGAGAAAGTGACCTTTTTTTTTTTTCCTTGGGTGTTTTTTTTTTTCCCCTTCTTAAATAAATAAATTCCTGTTTGCGCAAAGCCTGCCCTGCCGAACAGATATATTGATTGAATCAAAATATCAGGTCGGGGGATTGGTGCTCCCGGCCAATGCCCTCTACCCGCCCTCCCTCCTGGTTTCCTGCAGCAGCGGCGAGCAATGTGTGGGCACCGAGCCTTTCTATGGTGAAAGAACGCACACGCGCGAAATTGCATGCAGAAGGTATGTGGCCAAACGTATAAAAAGTATAAAAGTATAAATATACTGTTCATTTTTTGTTTTATATTTATCGATGCGCTTTTGGAATTGCTTGACACTATTTAAGTAGTAAGTATTTAAGCAAGTAGGGTCTATATATGCTGCAATTTTTTTAGCAGTTCGAAATGTGCCCATACAATATTAGCATCTTCTGATTGCCCGATTATGCCTTCTATGGAGAGGTGGTAAGAGACTATTATGGCGAGAGGTAGTGCATGTTTGTCAGCAGTATTAAGGCGAGCTTCTGCAAGTGAGGATGTCAGTCAGAGGGCTAGGTAAGAGTTGGGCTGGTTAACATGGGAAGTGAATTTGCTGAAATATACTTAATTTCTTAGCATGTATCAAAGCATTGTTTTAAATACATACATTTTAAGGTCCCTTTAACAGTGTTGCAAAAGTAGTCATTCCAGGCATATATTTAACTATTTGCAAAAATCGCCTTTTATGAATTTTGCCCCCTCCTCTCATCCTCTGCACATCGCTGGTTAGATATGAAGATTGATGCCTGGGTCTATCCAAAGATAAAAATAATATGCCTACTAGCACCTCTAAAGCTCACTAATTAACATGTTTTATCACACATCTAAGCTAAAACCACCATGCCAAGACACAGCCCTGGCACATAACTCCCTGTTAAACAAAAATTGGCATTTTTACATTTTGCTTTTTCTATGAATTAAACAAACAATATATAATGTTTATTAGTGAGATTGTGTAGGTGCTGGTAGGCGGATTTTGTTACTTTTGGACCAGTTTACATTGTAGACATGCTATACATCATGCAAATACAATAAATTGATTTAACCAAATTAATTTGATTTATTGCCCGGCCCTACTTTGGACAGAGCCAGCTGATTTCTAGCTGATTTCCCCAGTTTCCAGTCTTTATGCTAAGCTAAGATAAACTAAGCTAATCTAATTGCCTGCTTGCTCCAGTTTCCTCTCCAGTGGCAGATTTTTTTTTTTTTCCATCAAACTTCCCCCAAAATATAAAACTATTCCTTTAAGGCTAGTGATTGATGCATCACAGAATGAAGCCTAATATGAAGCATTGTCAAGGATCAGCTGCTAAACATAGATCATTGAAACTTTAAAGAGGAATATTTTGGTATTGTGGAATGGCAAAATGTCACACTGAAATAATTTCTTTCACTTTTGACAAATAGTCAAAGAATTCAATATTTTGGAGAAAGACATGAGTTACAGCAAGAGAGGGGCACAGACAGTTTTTAGACAAGAGCATGTTTAAAATCAGATGGAACAGAGCCAGAGGTGAAGGAACTATTTATGAGAGTCTAGACACTGGGGCAAACCTACATTTGTGACGTCTTTGAGCAGTTTTGTGGTGACAGTGTCTCAGGGAAAGAAAGAAAAATTTGTGTGAGAAATGATTTCTCTAAGAATTTCTTCTGATACCGGAACAAATGCATTCATATCGTCTTTGGATCACAGACGGACAGTTTTCTTGCAAACAGGATTGAGTGAGCCTCAGAATCATCAATTTTCTTTGTTCAAAACTAAAGGAATATGTCACAGTCCGCAGTAAAAATAGCAGGGAATGGATTGAATATGAATAACTGTTATAACGTTATTCTGAAAAAATATATATGTAGTCAGAACAAACTATCATTTTCCTATTTGCAATATGTCCTACACTCTTTCCTATAGTCCAGTCCTTCAGCAGGACTGACCGATTGGACTGAAGTGGCAAGTTGACCTACATTCCTAGATCCACCATGAAAGCACTCAATTGTGTATTTGGAGAATTAGGTCACAAAACACTTGCACAGGAAAGATCAGTGGATGATCCATCTAAGCAGAATAAGAAGTTACATAATTTTGACTCTGATCCCAGGGCAACAGAAGTAAAAGGCAATATCATATTGCTGCATTAAACATTTCCGCTACCATTAAAACTGTGAGCAAGCCACTGAGGGCATTTGAAAAACCATTAGATATACAAAAATGTGCAAATTGGAGAACGATTGATAAGAAAAAGATGATTATTTTTACAAATCCTGACCTAATAAAACATGAAAGTTTTCTTTTAAGTCTGCAGAAACCCCTGGCTATGACGACAAAAAGACAATATTAAGGATCATGGTATTTAAATATTTATTTGTCTGTTAAGCTATTGATTATGAAGACTTAGAAGGTAATGTTGCTTAATGGTAGAAAAAACTAATGAGGGGGTTAACACATCAATAATCTGTATGGTTATTTCCCATGTGTGATGTCCTCAGAGTCAGAATCCTATTGGGCCGATTCGTGTATTTCATGTATCTCAGTCACCCTCTAATAGACACCCAATTTCATGGAAATTAAAGGATTGCTTCCTTTTGAAATGTAAATTGGGTATGCAGATTTGGGATGAATCAAAATCTGCCTCCCTAGTTGACACAGAGTTAAATAAGCTTTTCATGACCCATTACGTCTGTGCCAGTTGTCGACTCCAGACTCATTAAGGATCGGACACAACTCCAGGACAATTTTATCGGAGAGGAAGCAGCATTATAATCATTGCTTACCAAAACAAGTCATAGGCTTCAAAATGTTAGTTTTAGTCACAGTTGACAGCTACTGTCTGAAAAAGAATAATTTTCACCTAACATGTCTGTTGAAGGTAGCTATAAACTCAAAATGTTCCCCTAATAAGACAGAGAGTTTTAGAGAGAGAAGTAATCATACTCTTGGTGTGTCTGCATACACCTGAAAGTCATATACACAGCCACAAAGTACTCCATATTTTCATATATAATTGTCAAGCTTCCTCATGTTAACCAAAGATTCTTAAGAACAACAAATAAAATATACTTATTTGATGCTACACTTCTGTCTCAGTGCACGTTGTCTCGATAATGAGTTGTGTGTCTCTGTTGTAGTTGGGAAATGTTACAGGAAGCAACTCCCTTAATTAGTGCGATAAAAAATTTCTCATTTATAGATAATTTGATTAGGTAGTGACAGGTGTACATACCAAAAGACAAAATCATTATCAAGTTAACAATTCTATGTTCTTTGACATTTTGTTCAAGATTGTTCTTGTTAATATAAACAGAAGAGTTATTCATGCATGTATTACTGTACCTGCACATAAACTAAACAAACTCAATCGGTCAATCGGTTAATTCCTCCTCGCAGGTAAACAATAATCCAATTACTTAAAATCCTTATCTAGTTTTTACATATTAACAGGTTATATTTAAATAATACTAATACTCTAGAGTGCATTGTACATCTGACAACAGTAACAGTAATTGCCATCTGTGTGACACTTGATATTCCACTCATGCCCGCCTGCTTCCTTCCAGTGAGCGGACAGTCAGCTCACAGCAAAGTGATTTCCAAACTAAACAATTCCACGCGCTCATCTGCATTATCAGCAGGGAGATCTTGAAAAGATCCAAATCTGTCTGTCTCAGCTTGACTGTAACAGTAAAGCTCTGAGTTTTCCAACTGTATCCTCATTTGATGTTTTTTCATAAAATAAACAAACAAACCACTTTCATGAATTAATCACATTTGCATTATACTGTAATAGATTTGCATGCTTTGGGCAAAAAAGCTAAAGCATGAATATGACACTGTTTAAAGGAGAAACATTTAAGATTGATCACCAGAAATACAATTTACCGACCTTCGGCTTGGTTTAGGGTTAGGGAGTCCTACAGGTCTGGAAATGACCCAGAGATACTCTCTATGGATTCTCATCACATAGCAATAAATTAATCATCCTCCCTCTTTACGTCAAAACAGTGGTTGGGATTTCAAAAAAGCTCTCTGTAGCATTTAGGGTACTCTGAAAATGGGTCAGGTAAAACCTCTCTCTTTACTAATGAAGTCCCTGTGCACTGGGCTTCACACCTGCACAGTTTCAATTACCACAGTGAAACAGGACGGGGAATCCTGACAGCGCTGGTCCAGCCAGTAGACACACAGGTGAAGCAGATGCAGCAGCGTGACGGTGTTACTCGACATTATGAACAGGAGTGAAATATATCAGCCTTGAATGAGCCGAGTTCTCAGGCTGAACACTTGTTTATGAAGATTACTTTAGGACGTTTTTTATTTAATTTATTGCATGACAATTTATGTATTTATGCATGGTTTTCTGTGTTCATTTCCAAGCCAAGAGTTTATTTACTTATAATAAATTTTGTTACAGTCTTCACTTTGGATTGAAATTCAGATTCTGAACATTTTGTGTCTTTTCCACTCACTGTGAGACATGAATTCCTCTGCTGTACCTTATTGGTTTAACTTCTAAACAAACAGTATTTTTTCGTCTGTGATATAATTCTCTGCCAAGTGTTAATGCTAGAGGACTTTATTCACTTTTGTTCATTTTAAATTCATGCTCTTGGGAGAAAAGATCAAAGCAGTTTTACAGAGGCACATGTGTGTTGACGTCACTTGGCAACCTCATGCACAGAGGAGCAGTGTTGACAAGATGTCAGTCTGATCATTTTTACCAGAGAGACACGTGTGGACAATATTCAGAAATTCATCAGTATCTATGAAGCTTTTCTTAAGGTATCAAATGATTAATTTGCTTTATGTAGCTACAGTATAGCTTCTGATTTTGCTGCATGTGTAATTGGCTCTCTGAGATGCTGAATTTGTTCAACAAATTCAATATTATAGAGTTCAGTGTTTATTCAGCTCCTCCCAGACCTTTCATCTGCTTATTGTCCCTGCTTTCCTGTGGGTCTGTTATCTCTGTAACATGCCTCCGGACGAGGACTGTTCCTGATAGGACACCAGCCATTGGTACCCACAGGGGGGGATCAGATGCTTTGCCAGAACTCGTGGTCAGCGAAGATTATCTGGTTGTGTTTGAGCTTTACAGACTCAGTCTTATAACTCTCTGGATTGACTCAAACACTGATCCGTCCTCTCAAAAGAAGCAAAATCATGTTTGACTGATACTGAGATTTTATATCTGAGAGGCAGGTTTACTGTGTGGTGAGGAGGATGTGCAGACGTGCAGGGATAAAACATCCCTTTCTACAATCAATATAACCGACAAGTCTGGCTAACAATATCTTTTTTTTTTTATACAGTCGACATTGCAACCCCAGTGAGAGACTTACCCAAATTGTACTTTTGTAGAACTTTTTCAATGCATATCCATTAATGTGCACATTAATAAAAACCCAGTCTCTCTGGACTGTGTTTGTTGCTACCAGGTGTAAGGTTGCAGCATCAATCATATATCAGGAGCTAGTAGGAGTGTATTCTCATTACGGATGCATTAAGTACCAGAGGATCCTGGTTTGGTCAAGCAGGTGATAATAACAGTGTTTTTATTTGAAGGGGAACTGTGCAAAGAAAGAGATTATGGTATCCTGGCGGCTCACTGGGCTGAAGTACAAACCATGAAACCGTAACGTAGGTTTGATTGTGGCCTAGGTTTGTATCAGTTTCTGTTTTCATCATCTTCTCTCCCAGTGTTTCCTGTCTGTCTCCACCTGAAGTTCTCAAATACTAACAAACTAATGCAAAAAAAGTAAACAAATAAAGAAATAAAATTATACAGCATGCGAAAAAGTAAAATGTGGTAGTGAAATTAAAATGCTAAATTTTAATTCCATAGAAATGTTACTTGGTGTTAAATGTTCATTGCCTGTCTTTGTAAAAAATAACAAAATATGTCTTTATACCATCCAGCTCCTTGCCAGGCTGTGCCAATGCTGCTTTTTTTCTAATCATGCCAGATATCATTGCACCGTCATTTAATTAAGTGCCAATTTTAGGCCATGAGAATGTTATGTGGGTGAGCAACCCTCTCCTAATCCAAGCATGCAATTCTATGAATACCAATGGTGAAACTCCATTCTGGATAAGCCATTACATCTGTCTCTCTGTCTCTAATTTTCTCTTTATTTTCCTTTGTTGATTTTCATGCCTTTTCTCCAATAACCTCCCATCTGCTCCCATACATTTCCTTCCCTTATCTCCATAGTTATCACATGTTTAACTTAAAGATGTAAATCCCTAAACTGTCCACTCAGTCACATAGCCTGTCCTCCTTTCAGGAATGCAAACAATGTGTGGTTTTTATTATGCAACCTGCAGGTGATTATATTCTCCCCATACTGCCCTGCCAATTAAGACGCGGCATTGTTCTATCAAAGTAGGAAGATTTATGTGCAGACAGCAGCTGTCTGATTTAGATATATCAGGGCTATTAAAACACTTCTCATGAATAGCCTGGTCTTTCAACGCAATTGCCATATTAATCTCCTCTATGCACATTAGCTCAGATATCACATAGACAGATCAGTTTCCAGGAGTGCCTGCTCTTGTAATCTTTTAGATTGGGTGTTGCAGTCATGTAGATTGCACATGTGTAGCGAGATTCATTTTGTATTGCGTTTTTGAATCATGACACCCAGATACTGCCACGAGGTCATTTTGATTCATTCCTGAAAGTGATATGAAACAAAGATATTAAAAGGTTCAATAGAACCTGTCCCCCCCAAAAAGGATCTTTTGTCTGTCTTTTCTGAAGCAATATAAAACCAGAGTCAGTGTGGTGCAGCTCATTTTGAGCCTACAGATAACTATCTCTGCCCCAAAGTCAAGGGCTTTAGACTCATGAATGATAAGACCATCAATGATCAAGCAATCTCAAATGCAATAATGAAATGCTCAAATCTACATATGAAATTGTCATGCATAAATTCCCATTTCAGAAACAACGATGAAATTGAAAATGTCTGATAGGATAAGCAGAACCAGCAAGGCTTTCTACTCTCCTCTGCACTAATTTAATCAGAATTCTGTCTGTCAAAATTTCTGTTTTCTGCCACACCAGTGTGGTTTCCCTCCAAACAAACGAGGGGGTCACTGCCTCTCCTCTCAGTCCATCTGTCATGTTTACAGGTGTGGTTAATTTTGCTGCAGAGTTGAACAGATTCTCACATTTGCTAAAGGATTTCAACAGTTACTTTTCACATATATCACACATTTCAGTGATTATTTTGTGAATGTATTTTATGGATCCACATAGAAGGTGTTAGAATCAGATTTTGATCGATTGCTTTCTGCTGCCAGGAATCCCATCAAGTTCCTATTGCTTTTTTAAGAATGGCATGCTGTAATGGGGGCCAAGATGTGTAAAGGCAAGACCAATCTCAGCAGCACCATCTTAAGTTTGTGTAGTTATGGTCCAGAAAATACAACTGGGTCCACAATCCCAAACTACATGTCTCTTTGACTTGACAAGTTTATCGATTTATATCAGGCGTATTAAAGAGTATGAAACAATAAACACATAAAAACAGACAAAATAGCATTAGAAAAGCACATATTGAGATGTGGACCAAACAATTTGGCATGACTGAATTAAATTTGCACTTGCTTTTTAAGAACTTGACATGCAAGCCTTTATTAAAACTAATTTTCTTACCTTTTATGAAAGACACACCCACAAATGTCTTAGGCAAACATGTTGATACATTCTGTTCCAAGCACTAATTCTTTCATTTTCACAAATTGGGTGAAACAGAACTTGACCTTGCTCTTGGCATCAGCTGTTGATCATTTAGTTAATTAACCAACAACAAAGAAGGTTAATAGGGAGAAAATATCTGCATTAGTTGATTGAAACTTTTAGCTTTTCTCACTGGGTTTCTACCTAAATCCCCCAAAACATTTCTGAATGTACGATTGTTGTTCATATAGACTGCAAAGATGTTTCACTTGTATCCATTTTCTACACTTAAATGCAGTAGGAAAACAGAGACATGGCTAATCCTTTGTTGATGCAGTACAGCCTGGGTCTATATGATGATTGTTAGAAATTATATCCTTCTAACTAATTTCATGATACTTGAGGGAAATTTCATTCTAAAACTAAATTAGTTTGACCAACAAAGCATTTCTAATTCTGATGAAAAAGGAGTTTCTTATTTTTCTCCCATAGTCATGCTTCTGTGGGTTTATCTTTTATCTGAACAAATTTCCTCACCTTGAGAAAAATGACAAATTATTCATGACTCACATTCATTTTGCCACAAAGAGACCTATTTTATTCAGCATGTGTGTTAATCCAGATTGAAACCTGACATATAAAAAAAACTCCTGCTGTGACTCAACCTACACACACACACACACACACTACAGTTTTTTTTTTCTTTTCGGATGCACACTTGAAGGGCCATTCTCTCAGCTTTTCTTGGAAAACTAAAAACAGAAACAGAACGACACAGCTTGGAGAGCATGCCTGTCACTACAGAGGAAATCCTTCTCTGTCACCCGTTTGACTGAGCAGTAAACACAGCAGAACAACATGTCTACTCAATAACCCACCAGCCGTGATTTCCCTTTATTTACTTCCCTTAGATGTGACGGAGTATCACAGGGATCAAACTTTCAAACTGTTGCCTACAGATAATAGACATTAGGTTGTGGGATGAACCATGCAGTTGTTTGATCTTTTGCAGCTGAATAATCAGCCTGTCAACCTATCACACAATTCCACAACCCAGCTTGTAATAATAGATAACCTGACATGATAAAGACATTTCGTTTAGAAAATAGGGCATTATGAGTTATTATTTCTTGAATTTTGCTCTTGGTTGCTCAATACAGGCATGCAGTTGTTGGCCCTATTCTGTATATTGCCATGGTCCACCCACACAGGTGTATTCTACCTGATTAGACCTCTTCCCAGAACCAACGCTTTACCCAATTATTTTAATAATTAGACAAAGCCCTTTAATTATTCACTTATTCACCACGGATGACATTCTATATAGAGGACTCCATACTGTATCATTACAGTGTCAGTTGGCAAGATCAAAACAATGTCAGACACTATGCAGGTTATTCCTCTGATCTGATAGCTATCACAGTTTTTTTTTTTTTCCTCTCAAATCTTGGCTAGCGACCTCTCCATTGTACACTGCTTTATTGCATCGTGGGACAAATCCATTATATAGAGTATAACAATTCTCATTAAACATGTGGACAACTATCTAATGGACTACATAATGAATAGTGAATGATTTCAGAGCCTGTGTATATCTGCGTGTACAGATATTGACACACATTTCTTTTACCCCATGTTCATTTAGTTACACCTGTTTGGAACAACTTCCTCTTTTATCATTTTTGAAACAGTACATTACAATATAATGCAATACAATCGGACATTATATTGGGACACAGCATTATAGAATGCAATTTTAGTAGACTTACATGTAATTTGATTCCAGACATCTGCACAATAAGATGGTACAAAATCATACAGTTCTGTATGGGATTGCACAATATTACATATCACCATAGTATGATCGATAGTATGACTATTAACCAAAACAATGAGCTAGTGTATAAAAGTGCTTCTTTTATCATTCTTATAGGGACATTGGTGCCCTCATGTAAATCTAATTACAGCTCCACCCAACTTGAACCTATGCAAAGGGTCTAATCAGCCAGAATTATTGAAGGCACCTGTGTGGGAGTGCAGGACTTAAATGTGTGCAGGTTAAAATGTGGCCTGATTTCTAAATGGGCGATTATTTCAGATTTAAAGCACAGATTGAAATTGTTATACCGTAATGTATTTTTTTTCTTTCTGTATTTTGATTTAAGTTTTGTAAAATTGCTGTACCGACATCTATGATAAACTTTCAAACTTTTAGACCCTTTTGGAGAGACTGGAGAGTGACAGTGCAGAAAAAAGTTGCTCTCTGGATCAGCTGAATGTTCCTTCTGCCCAAATTTGATTGGCCAGATGCAATGCCATACTGTATGAAAGGGGGCTGTGATTTGGGGATCACTGCAAATTTCTCTTTGAAGCTTCTTCTTGAAACTAACTTGGAAAAGCTTCAAAGCACCAGAGAGCTGTGTATATGGCTTTCGTGTTTTGGATTTTAGATGTCATGTGTCAAGTGTTGCTGCCCGACGCACTGTGATTGATTACCCTACTGCTACCCTATTATGGATCTACTGCTGGCGTCACTGACTGTGACTGAATGATAATGACCCTGATAAACAATTAAAATCTGTATTTGCAGCAAGAACACAACAGACGTCACACAGCAATGACAATGAAGGTTAGCCTCGGTCTATTGCCACAGGTGTAGCTCTCTAAAGGGACGCAATTGACCCTCTTCTTCATGTTTTTAATCCAACAGCTTGTATGTACTGTACATGCTCAGCCAACCACACATGTACCAGTCGATGGCTGTAGATATGTTGTAGATTTAGACTTACAATGTGTAACCTTCTATTTAACACAGACACCATCCCTTAACAGAGCTCCACAGGCTTATGTGGTGAAGCCCAACAATGACACACACCCCTGCCAAAAAGACTCATGGGAACTGATCATCTCTGTAGCAACACACACTTCCTGTCAAGCATAATTGACTGTCACCGTGCAAGAGAATCACTCAGAATTGTCACTAAATCCCCATCCATCCTGGTCTGCAGTTCAAAAAGGTGGCGGATGAAATAGCAGACACAAGCTGGTCTGTGTGTATAATAAACACTCAACAGCTCCCCTCCTCACACAGGTCTCAACTGATCCCCGAGAATTGGGCTACCGCCATCACAATCCTCTGACCTTGACTGCAATGCAGCAGGTAAACATTACAGCCACAGCACAGCATGACACAGGCCGGTATCTCAGCACAACAGGTCTTTTCTGAGCGCTAAGCAGGGACCTGGGGAGAGACTGAGCCTCGGATAACATAATATAGCTGCTTGAGAGCCCAATCCTAGGGACGCACGGCTCGGCAGGTTGCAGGTGATTAGAGAGCCAGCTAGGTTTATAGTTAGTGTGCATTTGGAGTCCACTATAGCTTAGTTAATATGTCCAGACAGGGAAATAGCGCAGACTCTCAGATTGATAGCTTGGTTTACAACATTGAGACTGTTTCCTTTCCCTGCTGCTCTATTCATAAGTTATTTTACCCTAATCACAATACTATATTGTAATATACTAATGCCCATGTTGCTCAGGATACTAAACAGGGTGGGGGGTTGCCCTAATCTACAAGTCTATTTTCAACTTAACCTTGAAACAGGATATTAAATGTAATTAATTTGAGGATCTCCATTAATTACAAATTGCTCTGTCCAGGGAACTGGATTCCACCTTCTGGTACTTTACATACCACTGGACGCCCACTCACAATTTAATAAAGAATTTGGAGACCTTATCCAAGATCTTGTTTCTCATTCTGATAAGATCTTAGTTTGGTAATTTCAATATTCACTTGAAAAAGGCGTTGGACCCTCTAAGTAAGGTTTTTCCTCACCCCTTATTGATACTTATGGTTTCACTCACTTTGTACATGAGCCTACTCACTCCAGGGGTCCTATTTCTCTCACCTAATCAGTAACAATCAGTAACCACAATCCAAGATTTCTTTTCGACAGTGTAGCTAAACTTATTCAAAACCCGCCATCTGTCTGCTGTGCACCCTTTATGGCTCATGATTTCCTAGATTTTTTTCTGGAATAAAATAGATGAGATTAGATAGAAATACATCCTTATCTCCAGCTTCTGCTGAAAATTCAGTTCTACAATATTCATATACTGATTTCCAGTTAGTCTCACTTCTTACAAATTTTGAGACTGTCTCTCTTGAAATATTGTCTAATCAGGTTTCAGCCTCAAAACCAACTAACTGCCTCCTGGATCCCCTGCCAGCTAAACTTTTTAAAGATCTCTGACCATCTCTGGGACCTTCAATGCTGAATATGGTACATTTATGACTTACGACTAGTGCTGTCCTTGCCCACTTTCAGGCCGATGTGATTAAACTTCTATTTAAGAAACCACACCTTGATCCAGGGTCTCTAAATAACTACAGACCAGTCTTTAACCTTCCATTCTTTTCAAAAGTACTAGAAAGAGCAGTGTCTCAGCAACTTTCCGCCCACCTAATTACAATCATCTTTTTGAACCTTTTCAGGGCCTCCACTGAAACTGCACTTTTCAAAGTGGTAAATGACATTTTACTACGTTTACTTACTGACTCAAATTCCTTTGGTGCTTTTGTTACTAGACTTCAGTGCAGCATTTGATACCGTAGGTCACTGTTTACTCCTAGATTGGCTCAAAAGCCAATTTGACATCTGTGGACAGGCCTGGCTCTTGTGTCAGTGTACTTTTATTATCTGAAAGAACATTTGTTTCAAATAATAAAACCATCAATATTTACCAATGTGAAATAAGTAGTATCCCAGAGCTGTCTTCTTAGCCCTCTATATATTTCACTTCTTGGCCAAATTGCACAGTTATGGAATGCATTTCCACTTCTACACTGACGATATTCAGCTGTATGTGCCTGTAAAGGCGGCTGATCCTTCTCAAATTTAGGGGCCTGCTTGTTTTTTATGTCACGTAATTTCCTGCTCCTAAATTCTGATAAAACTGAGATGCTGGTCATTGGTCCCACTCGACATAGACACCAGTTCGATCACTTGACAGACTTGACAACTGTGTGATTTCTCAAAGTTAAACAGCCAAGAATCTTGGTGTTACGTTTGATGGCACCCTCTCTTTTGATCAGCACATTAAAGAAATAAACCAAGATTGCCTTTTTCCAACTATGTAACATAGCTAAAATTAGGTCTTTCCTGTCCATGGTTGATGGACAGATCTTAATGCATGCCTTTGTTTAATCCAGACTTGATTATTGAAATATTTTGTTGTCTGGTCTGCTAGCACTAAAAAAGTCTTCAAATGGTTCAGAATGCTGCAGCTACAATCTTAACCAGAAAAATGTGACCATATTACACCAATTTTAGCTTCACTACATAGGCTTCCTATTCATGTCAGATCAGACTGTAAGGTCCTTCTGATGACTTGTGTCCCCTTCATACCTGTCTGATCTTATTATACCTTATACCCCACTCCTGTCTGTCCCCAGAGTTAAAAAGAAGTCAGCTTGCAGCAAGGCCTTTTCCTATCATGCCCCTTTCCTCTGGAATAACCTCCCTGCTGACATCAGACAATCTGACTCCACTGAGGCCTTTAAATCCAAAGACTCCTCTATTAGTTCAGGCCTCTCACCTGTTACCATTATCATATAATATTATAAGCCTCCAAGCTGTGTGAGTTTCTCTTCTTTCTAGGTGAGGAGAAGGTTGTGTGGCTCGGGTCCCATTTGCAGGTGCCTGGGGTTGTTCGGTGACCGCCCGGATCCACATTCCTTACGTGTATTTTATTATTTATTTATATATTTTATTTTTTATATGTTATCATGTCTCAGAAATGTTGTCATTGTAATTTGTATGTATTGTGATTTTGATTCTGTTCTGTACAGATAACATGTATTGCATTTCTGTCCATCCTGGGAGAGGTATCCTTCCTCTGTTGCTCTTCCTGAGGTTGCTTCCATTTTTTGGGGGGATCGAGTTTTTCCTCATCTGAAACAAGGTCTAAGGATTTTCATATGTTGTACAGACTGTAAAGTCCCCTAAGGTAAATTATGATTTGTGATTTTGGGATGTATAAATAAAATTTGAATCTTTCGTGCTGAAGCACTGTGTGTCAAGCCACTCATAGTGAAATAGAAGGAAGTAGGAGGAGACAGAGGTCACAAATAAAAGTGCACTGATGCAAAGGGGCCACAGCTCTGTGCAGGAAGGATTCTTCTCACCTTTCAACTGAGAGTCAACATCTTTCAAGTGAACCAATTCCCCGACAAAACCTAGTCCAATAATTTCTTCATGGTGAGCATACTGAACAGCATTTGTTCTGTACAGTTGTTGCAGTGAGCTTTTTCCAAGGTGGCGCTATCAATTTTTAGGCACCATGCAGGAAAAAGTCAGAGGAAAGACCTGCCCTTTCACAAAGCTTCTCAATTTCTACAGGTATTATTGTATAGTGTCTAAACTCATTCACAATTCAGTACAGTATGTTACCCATAGAAAGATATTTTCTTCCAATTTATTTTTTGTGTCCCTTCAAACTACAAAGCTGCTCTCTCTGTGGAATGCTTCATGCCCCCCATTCAACAACATCACCAACAACAACAAAAAGAGCAACAGGAAGACATGGATGAAACCCCTTGAAATTCCCTTGATGGCCATAATTCTTTTGAAGCTTCCCCTGACTGCCTTTAGGGAGCTGCACAAGCAGGAATTGTTCAGGATGAAGACAGGCACTGATACTTTGGGTCACCTCCGGTTTAACCAATACTTTTACAGCATGATTCATGCAATGTCTTAAACACCTAGTTCTTTTTTAAACAATAACATATAAACAACATTTGCTCAGGTTTTGTTTGAGATCTGCTAATTAAAGATATAACCTAATGACTTGACATTGCTTGGTATGACAATCTTTTTATTGTTTAAAATAAGACAAATTACTCCTGATATCCAAAACATAATTTTCTGCATGCCTGTAAAAATACAGGTAAATAGTGTGTATTTACTGACAGGTATGCCTGAGGAACACTTTGTTATAACTAACTGAGCAATGACCTTGGTTCATGACAATGCATTTTTATGTAAGCTTACATGAGTGTGTTGTTTACTTTCTGAGGACAAAATACAAAGAACTGTGTACTCAGACCAGGAGGAATAGGCATTTGGTTTTTCAGAAAAGCAAGGCAAAATGGGATACTACACAGATACTGCCCTAACATTCAGTAGTATACTGAAATTCATTGAATTAGATTTTGTGTGTTAGTTTTGTTAGTACAACAAAACTTAGAATAACATAGATAAAAGGGGAAGTTATGACTCATGTCACATACTAGGATATACTGTAGGACACAGCCTGGCAGTACCTCCTGTATTCCCCTGTGTTACCCAGTGTTTCCCTCTTGCCCTGTGTTTCTTGTTTTTCTCTTGTCCGTGTCTCTCTGTGTGTGTGTGTGTGTGTGTGTGTGTGTGTGTGTGTGTGTGTGTGTGTGGTGTGGGCGTGGCTCCTACCTGGTTTCCTCCCGGCTCCCTCCTGATTACAGCTCATTCACCCCAACTGTCCAGTCTGCTCAGCTGCTTTCCATCTACTCGTCGCCAGGTCATTGTCCGATCTATGTGGTCGTTTGTTGTATCAGTCCCCAGTTCTTCTCTGTGTGCCTCTAGGAGCAATCCTCTCCGGTTGCCTGCATGTCTCACCAGATCATCCTGCCACGCTCACGCCCCGCTCTACCAGCCCTGCCTTGCTCATCTCGGTCATCCACCATCGCCCTCTTACCCTCAGCCTCTGCAACGCCATCTCAGCCCCTCGCCACTCATCACCCATTATCCTGGCAGTGAATATTGGAATACATCTATTCCCTTTGTCTGTGTCTGCGTTTGGGTCCTAACCTGATAACCACGTGACAACCATATTTTCAAAGTAACATAAAACATTATGACATTAGAGCCACATATCTTCACAGTGCACTGCATTGTGAAGATATTAAGCGCATTTTATAGCAATCTGCCAACTAAATGATAAAACACATTGGGTAAAAAGGGAATTTGACCTGGTGCAAGAGATTTCATCTGCTTGAGCCCACTGCAGATGTCATGGGAAACAATTTGATTACATCTCTGACCTGAAGAGTGGACTGGAAAACAGGGATTTGATTTAAGTTACGTCACATGAACAACAATAATTTGTCAGGTTTCTCACCTTAGTCCTGACCCTAAGACCCCAGAGCCCCTGTTTGTTTACACTCCAGCTAACAGTGCCAGCTCTGGCCCACGTGGTGCCCTAGGTCATATCTGAATATTACAGGAAAGCGTCAACACTGACTTCTACTAATTTGACACAGTTGTGTTTATGTTCAAGTCTTGTCAAGTTAAGTCTTAAGTCAGATCTCAAGGGCGAAACAAAACGAATTATGGCTTTATTATTTTTCTTTTGTTTTGTGCTCATATGATGCATATTCCTGATAAAGCTGTTTTAGCCAGGCCAGCAGCGCAACCCTATGGATGGCAATGTCGGACTAAGTCTGTCGGTCAGTCCACCACTTCTGAAATATTAATATTGGATAGATTCCCATTACATTTTGTACAGAAATTGATGGACCCCAGAGGCTGAATCCTTGAGTTTGGTGCTCCCCTGACCTTTCCTCGATTGCCCCCATGACGTCAATATTTGTTGTTTTGAGTGAAATGTCTCGACAGCTTTAGGATGGATTGTCACAAAATTTGGTATTTGGTTTTTCCAAGCTCTTTTAGGAAACTGGTTTAAGAGATGTCGAGTGTTTTAATTTTCATAATTTTCTCAAATATACTTGGGGGTCACATCCATCCAGAAAATGATCAAAGTACATTAAACATTACAAAAAAAAAAAAAATTAACTTAGTCATTTAAATTCAGAAATCAAATTGGAGCACTAGAAACAGAATTTGGTGGGTCGACTGTAATTCATAATCACAGGTTTCTGTGCTCCATCCAATCATCACATATTCATCTGTAGTAAACAGTCTACCACCTCTGTGATGCCCAACATCTACTCAATATTCTCTCTCAAGGTTTGAACAGCTGTCCTTGCTTTTGATATCAAAACATATGCATATCACGTACTGTATATACTGAGTAAAATATTGAAATCCAAGATTATTTTTTTGCTGTACCATTACTTCAAATGCATGTGTTATCATTATTTTATCCATATTTCCTTGTAATTTTGAATAACATTTTACATCATTTGGTATTTTCAGGATCATGTTTTTACATTTAGGCTCAATAGACTTGCAGAGTTTATGATTTGAATTTCCAATAATGAACCCACAGAAAGGTCTTTGAGTTTAAATAGGTTAAAGCATCGCCAAGTCCTAAATTAACATCTCAGCAAACCAGTCAATATGTTGGCATTCAGAGGCTAGAGTTCATAAACACTTCTGTGATTACATGTAAGGTCAGAGCAATGGGCATGGATCACTGAGATCTGCAACTGCAGTGATCTTAATGGAACAATATAGATACTATTAGCAGTATTTCCACATCTGACCTTTGCATATTATTGTTGTTATCATTATTATTATTATTACTTCACCATGAAATTGCTGGAAACACTTCATTTTGTGCCACTTAGACAACATTATAGGGCAAAAAACATTCATTGCCTGCATTTGATATTTAGATAATTGTATTGGCAAATAAGACATTACTGTGTATTATAGGTTAAAGCTGAGCATAACTTTCACACACTGGCCGTGAGGTGCATGCTTAACAACAGGGCAAACATGCCCTTCACCAATAAACATTTTAGAAGAGAGATAGTGGCCAGTAAGGTGATCCATCTTAAGGGCATGCCGTAAGCACTATGCCATAGGCGGCCGGCACACTTATCTTTTCTCAAGGGTTACCCAGTAGGAGCCGGCAAACTACAAATGTTATAAAGTTAGTAGCAGAATAAACCCAGCTCAGTTTCTTCTCTGAATTACTGTAACTGTAGGAAAACACTTTAACAAGGAGATACATACAATTGTACCTTAGCAATGTAAGTACGAATGGATGGTCTGTTAAGTCTTGGCTTTCTCCACATGTTGAAGCGGTGTGCACGGGGCTGCATAGTAAGATGGTGTTTTTTTTTCAGCCTTTCTGAAACAAAAAACACAACAGTGTAAAGTGTCAAAATTGGATTAAACAGTCTGTTTATCAGCTCTAATGAGAGATTTGCAAAAGCAAGCAAACTAACTAGCTGCAGTAGGAGATAAGCATTACTTCCAAGACCAAGACGCACATCATTAAAGGCAGGATAGACAATTTATCTTGGATTTTTTGTTATATTTGTTGTAATTCTCTTTCCCAGCAGCAATCGATAAATGAAATATTCTCAGACAAAAAAAAAAAAAAAAAGAAATAGCTATGTTGGTTGTTTATGTTATGATAATGTAAGGTGTTTTCTTACATGTGAATGAAACATGAGGTAGTTGGATATGGTTAGCAATGACAATGCTCTGCGCTCCTTTCCCCAACCAAACCTATGTATGTATGTATGTATGTATGTATGTATGTACAGCATGGAGAGTAAAGGAGTGCATCATTACGATAAGTGTCTGTGCTCTCTCATGGACTCGTTCTCCAGCAGTAGTCAGGCAGAGCGTGAGATTGTTTTTCTGTTAGATACTTTCAAAATCTAGCTTCTCTTGCTGATTTCTCCAAAGTTACCTACCCCAGCCTCAGTACTTTACTGAAACGGACAGAAACATTTTTTATTTAATCAGTAAATAATGATAATTCTGAGAAATCCCAAAAATTTAATGGAAATGCAAATGTGGGACACTTGACATTTGATGACACTGGTGGCATTTATGCATTTAGCGGATGATGGTCTCCTTTCGGCTTCACCGGATTGTGACCTTGGATGTTCGGTGGAGAGGTTTGAAGCTGAATGTGATGCAGAAAAAAGGCGTATTGCTCAGTCTAGATGAGGAGGAAGCAGCTGCCACGTGTGGCGCAGTCCAGGTGAGGTATTGTGGAGCGATGTTACAAAGGATGGTGAGATTGATCATCGGTTAGGGGCATCAGCTGGCAGGCTTTATGAGCATGTTGTTCTGAAGTGAGAGTTGAGCTATAAAGTAAAAATCTCAATCTATCAGTCAGTCCTCATTCAAATCCCGACCTGAGGTAAAGTGCTTTGAACAGTGACAGAGAGAGTGAGATTGCAAACACAAGGGACAGTATAATGAGGTTTCTCCGCTGGGTGGCTGCTCTCCCTCTATGTTAAAGAGAGCTCAGTGATTCTGGAAAATCGAAATGCTCCTTCGCATTGTGAGGAGCCAGCTGAGGTGGTTCAGGCATCTCACGAAAATGCCAAGCTCTGTTTGGAGGTGTCCTCAGGCGTAACCGAATGGTAAGACACCCCAGAACAGACCCAGGACACACTTGAGGTATTACATCTCCCGTCTGGCCTGGGAGACCTGAAGGATCTCCCCTGAGGAGCTGGAGCAAGTTGTTGGGGAACAGACAGTTTGTTAAACTGCTTACCATTTTGCTTCATCACTTGAAGCTGGATAGTTTCGATGGATTATTTTTTATCTTAATTAAGTCTCCCTGATGATGATGTAACAACTTTTCTTTTTCTAAAGCTTAACGTACAAACTTTTAAACCTTTCTACAACCTTACTGTCTTGCACTGTAACTTAGTTTTGTCTTTTCCTGTCTCTGAACTGCTGGTACTCTGAAATTGATTTCTTTCTGTCTGGAGATCAGAGCATGCCCTGTCCACGCCTCTGCAATCCCTTCTCCTTTTCTTTATTGACAAACCAAGGGCAAAAAGCAAAAACGGCTCATCTTCCTGTCCTTTTGTGTGCTATCAATTCAAAAGCAAACTGAAAGAAAGCTGTGAAATTACTTTCCTGATTTATTGCACTAGAACGAGTAATACGATTAAGACTACAATACAAGTATTGTCCTCCCTACTCACAGTTGGACACAAAATCTTCGGTTTCTCTGATTAAAAAAAATGTTTTCTTTTTCTTTTACCTACATAGACAGAAGGTATTTTTTTTTTGCTAGTGTCTTTCTCATGAGATACATTAGTTATTTTCCACTGAATTCTCAGCATCCCGCCCGCCCTTTCTGGATGTTTTGATTTTAGAACTGGGTCACCAACAGTAACAAACAAAAACTGGCTACTGAATCTTATTTCCAATTCATTTATATTAATGTAAAACATGCCTTATAAATGTGAGGTACCAATCATCATTTGGATGAATTCAAAATTAAAGGTTTTTTAAAGTTTTAATGTAAGACAAAAAACTAATGAGGCTACACAGATTAAAGCTTTATCACAAGAAGATTTGCTAACTTTACTTTAAGTCTTCTTATTTAGCATTTATAAGGTGTATACAAACATTTAAGAAAAGGTTTATAACACTCTACACTGTAGTTTTATGGAACTACAAGGACATGGTTAAGTGTTAATTAATGTACAATATTTTTCAGCAAATATAACTTCTCCTATGAAGACAAATTTCATTTTTATAAATGTTTTACTATATTGTCATTCATTATGTGTTTTTACACTTTGACAGATACATTAATAAACACTTCCGCTTATCTGCTTACCACAACATTATAGCGTATTATAAACATTTACTAAATGTTTATGTATTGCTTATGATTGTTAAATAGGGGGACGTAAAGTAAAAGATTATTTCTTTAATAAGATTTTGTCTGTGAAAGGAAAAGGTTTCATCAATCTTAAATTATGTGAGCTGTCACATCAAACAATCTCATACTCAAGTTGTGGTGACAATAGAAATAAAAAATATTGCTGTGTGTGGTTCTCAAGTTGTGAATAAAATTGTATAACATTTCAAATTACACAGATGTCATAAGTAACCAAATTACACCAATGCAAATAAATGGGTTTTTGATATTAATACAAAGGCTTGTCTACTTGAATTTCTGTCATCAGCACCTCAGAAAACAGCAGAGGAAGAATATTTCATTTCCATCACGCTGCTGATAATTAGTCTTCATAAACATCTTTCCAAGTAAGCAAAACAAACAACAGATTCCATCACAAATTCAGCTTTACCTGGTTTATTTTGGGTGTTTTTGTTTGAGCACAGGCAGCCTGCCAATTTCTTATGAATCTCACGCCCCGGTGTGAGTGTGTGTCATTGAGAGAGAGATGCGTGTGAATGTATTGAAGGCAGGGTGTTGCACATGTGTCTAGCGTATGTCTGTTTGGTGAAAGGAAGAGGCAGACAGGTGAAAAGAGAGATGGAAAAAGAGCGAGACATGTCGCAGCACCCTCAGGACGTCTCCTCTTTCTGAGCAGCTGTTGTCTGAGAGCTGGAGGCAGCACTGCGGCGCCCTGTCAACTCCTTCTCCCACAGAAGCCCCCGTGCATGCAAAACAGGCTCAGGCTGCCCTCTCTCCTTGGCCACGCTTTTCCGCCCCTTTTTGTCTCTGTGTATAACAGACGCCTCCTTATTTTCTCCCCTCTCGCTCTGAAGCAGAGTCTATTCAAATCAATTTCAAGCCATCAAACGTATTGCACTCAGTAATAGTTACAACACACACAAACACAACATGCAGCAAGTGAGGCAATTTTATGGGAAAGAACATTTCAAGGGCAGACCGATAAAGAAAAGAAAATGTATTGTTGATTTTTTTTCGCAGACCAGATTGACTGTGTACCACCAGATGCATCAATTTCCCTGCACAGAAAAATAAATGAACATGTTCTGTATGCTCTGATGTCAGAGGCTTACAGACCAAATATACTATATACTACAAAGAATATAAGATTTGACCTTGTGCAGTCCCCTCTTTTTGAACTGTTTTCAAAGATATAATCTACAGTATAGTTATTTGTATTGAGCCAATTAAAAACTGTTAAGGTTAAATTGTGCAAGGCTGGATAACCAATTAGACAAAGTGGGTCCCAGACCCCTAGGGGTCCCAAAAGTCCTATGAGTTGAATTGGTTGCATGTGATTTTATACATTTCAAATCTGTGTAGGAATTTGCACCACCAACGTACCTGATTTATACAGCAGAAGGCCCCTGTGTTAAAATTTTGCTTTCTTTTTACTTGTTTTTTTGTTTTTATTTTGCTCCTGTGTTTCATATTCCTAAATAAAGTCTTGTTTACTCAATTTGTTGAATTGCACACAGAGAACATGGGGCCAAGTAGTACTCCAGCATAGCAGTAATGTTTGGGGGAGGGTGGACAATAGGGGCCCAAGAACAAATTATTGCATCTTGGCCTTCAAACTATCCGGCCAGAGTGGAAGGACTAATGTTATGATACAATTTGCATTTTATCAGTCACACATTATCAGACAGAGTAAAGAACTCTCAAAAGCAGGTTATTAAATCTTGAGGGGGGACTCTGATTAACCACGTTGTATTGTAACAAGTATAAAGAGTTTTAGTAATTTCCAAAGGTCCACGATATAGTGCTGTTCTATTACTGCATCTTCATTGACATAATTGATTAGTGTCAAAATGGGGCTTTCAGATTTCCTGATAGACCGTTTATAAAGAGAAATGAGGTTGACAAAACCTGCTGAGCTCTGAAAAAGTGACAATTTTTTGAAAATCCTTGGGTGTGAATACAGTACTGAACAGGAATATTAGGCAAATATATATGAATATGTCCATTGGCGATAAGTGGGATAAAGTAGGAGGATAAGATGATGATATTTTTTTTAATTATGTTGTCCTTAGAATGCCTGTTGATTCACCATTAGCAGTGACAGCTATTGATGCAACAGTTACAGACGGTGTGGCTCGACAGCTTTGGAAACAGCTGCGAGACAGGACAGGTTGGGATCAGCTCATTATAATTTAATAAAGACCTACGCGACGCCTCACAGATGACGGTGAGAGAAAAGTGACAGTATATATTCATATTTGTTGGTACAATACTAAAAATGAACACCCTGCGATTAACAATACATTCAACACAATTAATGAAAGAGTGACACGATATGGAACCATAAATGCTACCCTCAAGTGACAGAGAGTAAACCCTGTCAGAAATAAAGGCACTTTAACTCATAAACACCATATACATTTTTCACCCCTGCTCTGATGAAAACAAAACAAACTGACATCAGGCATAACTGACATTTCTTTACATTCATACAGTATACTAGTGTTATATTACATAGTTGACAAAATGCTACCACCATGTGGTTTACGTTAGTACTACATAGGTTTAATCAATAATGTATTTGACATGCAACTTGTTTCACTTTTGTTATTTCAGTTACAGTACACAGTCTTGTTATGTATATGAACAAGTTTCTTTCAAAGCTTTAAAATCAGAGCCAGGACCACAGTCATCAAGCTGTGTTACTTTTCAGATGGATCACATAGTGTTTTGGGAGCATTTTGATACCTGATACTGAACATCTCAAGGGGTTTATCGTGAAATAATACATTTCTGATGTACATTTCTGCCATTTTCAAACTCAAACAAGATCAGAAACAGAATAAACTTACACATTTGACAGTTTGTAGAAATACTGAGCTTTTCAAGATCAAATGGGTGATTTATATTCTGTTTTTTTTTTTTTGTTGAAAAACATTTAAGCTCATTTAAGTTGCTCATGCAAGATGTGGATAATGAGACTCCCTATATTTTTGTGTCTGAGTATTTATAAGATAAGTTTCAGGCTCTAAATGTAACAGTGACTCACACAGGGAAGAAACCTGTTTCTAACTGCTGACTTCTCTGTGGTTTGAAGCATTCAAACTTTTTGAACTTGCAGCCACACCCCAATCACTGATTCAATTTCCAGAGAACAGTGGATTGAAGAGCAAAATTTCCGAGGGTTTAAACCAATACAGCAGAAAATTTGTTGTAGTCACATTTCTTTCTGCGCTGTGGGTCATTGAGTCTGATAGTTTTGACAACATGCCCAACTCACGGAGTCCTAATCAGAGATCAGAAGTCAACTTTCTTGTGAAAAAATGCTACTCATGACCACAAACATTTCAACTTCCTGTTCAAGATGCAAGGGTGTTATGTCAGTCTGGCTGCACAGGCTACAAATCACACTAACCCGACATTCAGCCTTCTTCTGCAGCTGCAAACAGCAGTTGATGTAACAGTCTCACCTCAAGGTCCATTCAGCAGCTGTCCGCTTTCGATCGCATCATGGTCAAGAAGTTGACCCAGGTGGCGAACCCCACCTGCTGATGAAGACCATGGGATATCATCGAAAGCTCCAGGACAGACGCTAAATGGACCTTGAGGGGAGGCTGTTTTCATATTCTCATATTCCTTTATATCTATCAAAATGCCATGTTTTTATGGCTACAAAATGACATGCCCTGTCTTGTGGCCTACATCATTTTTATCATTGTCCTGCAGTTCAGCTTGACATGTTTCATCATTTTGGACACAACTTTAAACAGGTGGGTCCACCTGTTGATGTTGATGGTGAAGTGGCAGGTCAGGAAGGTTTTTTTTTTTTTTTTTTTTTTTTTTTGTGGTCCTAATTCATGGTGAGGCAACGTCTAGAAATAATTAAATATATAATAGATTTCTGCCTGTGTGCCTGTCTGAAACAGCATCTCACCTTTCAGTCCCTCCAGCCTGTGTTTTACGATACCCGAGGACTACTCACTCTCCCTGCGCTCTCCCTTCCTCGGCAACACAAAACAAGCGGGTCGCAGCCTCTGAATAAAACAACGAGAGTCTGAATAAACGATCCAGGCTGCGCCCGGCTGCGCGGCGTCACACACGGCAGTTGCGGAAGTGGCCTGCGCTGTTTGCAGAGGATGAGACCTGAGACCTGCCTGGAGACCGTGCAGGGGGGGGGGGGGGGGGTCTGTCACACACACACGGAGGGCTGATTCTGAAACACAATCCACCGAGATCCGTTCCTACCCCAGCAGTCTGGGTTGATTTCTGGCCGGTCATGGGTGCGCTACAGTCGCTGCCCGGTCACCCGGAGTACGTCGATCTGGCGGAGAAGACGGGCTGTGAGTAGTCTCCATTATTTTGTGTGTATGTCGCTTCTGTTTTTTTTTTTTTTTTTTTTTTTTTTTTTTTGTTTGTTTTTGTTGTTGTTGTTGTTGTAAAGACGTCAGTCAGACATGTAGGACGTGTGAAAACATGAGCTCACTGCTCACCGGATGTATGATTTCAATTGAGGCTTATTTTGGATTCAGTCCGAGCTTAAAGGGGAAATCCGACAAAATTTTTAATGTAACGTCTGACGTGATCGTTGTCTGCCTTTTAGTGAACAATTACACATGTCCAGCATCGATTTGTGTAAGGAAAGACCCGTGTGTTTGGTGCAGTAGTAATGAATAATTTAAAGTGCGTGTTAATGGAAGTGTAACTTTACCCAGATTACAGAGGGAGGTGCAGTTAATAATAGGCCAGAAACTGTATTGAAAGCATAGACAAAACAATGTAAGAGAAGAAGACGTATGACTTTTTTCTCTATATACCACTATAGCTGCTTTAACCTGTAGCCTATTATGAAAGAGCAAATGTGATGGTTGCAGTGCCACAGACATCAGCACGCCAAAGTGGTTTACATAAAATATGATTATCCAAATCTGCTGCTCAAAAGCTTCTAGTAAATCTCCAGAGGGAATAAAGAGCTGTCACAATTAGATACCCGACAACTTGTTCAACTGTTTAAATGATTCATGCCTAATTGGTTTGAAGAGTTACATGTACTTTGTGTCTTGCTGATTTTGGAGGCATTTAGGCCATTCATGCATGCACAATTATTAACTGAAGTCCTAAGGGTGCCTCATTTCTGTTTTCAGTTTCATTCGAACAGATTGGAATCCTGCATAAAAGATTCAAGCAGCTGAGCCACAATCAAGAAACTCTGCGGTAAGTTGATTTGGAAGTTTTTAACTGTGCTGAGTGGTAGGCTATAGTGTGAATTTTTTCAGTGCCACCTTCAGGTCTCCGATTTGTTATGGTGTGATTTATATTTTTAAGCAAATAAGAGTTATCTTAGCAAATCGGCTTTGGCATTTCACCTTTCTTTGGAACTGTTTACCTGGTGAACACCTTGCAACTCGTGACCATGGTTATGTATCATTTGATATCATGCGCCACTCCTTAAAATTCTTTTTACACCCTCAGGAGAGATAACTTCAACGAAATCCCAGATCTTGCATGCAATCCTATCCGTTCGCAGATCATAGAGGCCTTCTTTGATAGAAGGTACAGCGACAACAGCTTGAAGTTGCCTTAACTCTCACTTTCAGATGGAATTTAAGAATTTTCTTCATATTATTGTGCATGATACTGCAAGATCTGTAGGCTTATTTGCCGTTTCTGTATTTCTTTAGAAACTTCCGGCAGAATGGTGAGGGTATGGTTCAGGAGATCGGCTTTAAGGAGTTCCTGGTGGTCATGTCCCATTTCAGGCCCCCGTCCCTGCACGTGACAGAAGAGCAGCGTGAGAGCATCAGGAGGGAGAAACTGAGATGTGTGTCTTACGACATATCACATGATCACATGCTCAACATTATCTCCGGCTGACGCACAGCCGTTAAACTATGTTTTTCTCTCCAGTTTTATTCAACATGCATGACACAGACAACGATGGGACGATAACCCTCGAGGAATACAGACATGTAAGCCTCTGCTCGCTTCTATGGCCAAAAAAATGTTTTTAAAAAAAAATGTACAAACTTTAGTCATCATATGAAAACTGAAGATTACAACAATCTCTACTCACAGTCTGGGAAATTAGTGTGAGTCACCATGAGTTTATCGTGAGGGTTTTGCTGTTATCTATGTTTGTTTTCATCAGCATCATTTGATCATTTTCTGAATTTTTTGAATTTTCTGAATTTTGAAAGTGATTGAACATGCAGATTCTGTAAGAGTCAGGCATTTAATTTCCTCAAGCCTTTTGAGATGAGACATTTGAGTCTTGCAGTCATCGTAGTCATATTATTTTATTTCAACTGTTGCTCGCATCTGTCCAGGTGGTGGAGGAGCTGTTATCTCTCAGCGGGGCACTGGGGAAGGACACAGCCAAAAGCATTGCTGATGCAGCCATGTTGGAGGTGGCCAGTATTTCTATGGGTCACATGGTATGTAAGCTTTTTCTCAAGATAACATTAAGTTGAATTTGCTGTTTGATTGAACATTAGTAACTTCACTTTTTTTTTATGCAGGAACCGGATGAATTCTATGAGGGAATCACATTTGAGCATTTCCTCAAGGTTGGTACTCAGAATACACACCAAAATACATGTTTGCAAAAAATTACTTTCTTAGTTAATTACCATACTTTAAAAGTGTATTTAACGATTTGATTATTGTTGATATGGATCATATTGAATTAAATGATAAGTTAGTTTAGAATTTTTAGTTTTTGCAAACCATATCACTTTCAAGGATTGTGACATTTTCAGCGCTATACATTTTATATAAATATGTAAAACTCTCTTTTTTAGTTGCTGAATGGCTTTGAAATTGAATCAAGAATGAACATTCGCTTTTTGAATATGGACACAACAACCTTATGTAAGTGAGGTTGGTACACTAAGCAATGCAGTGACTTTTAGGGCGCTTCATTGATGTTTTATAATAACACTATCTGTTTGTCGCTTGCATAGATATATGCCTTACTCATGTTTGAATAACTATGCAAATTCAAAGAAAATATGTACACTGCGGATGTACTAGGAGTAGTTTATTTGATTGTACGCAATAATATGAGATAATCAGTCAAAGAACAATCAGCCTCTCAGTAGTTCGGCAAAGCAATAATCAAATATCCATGTCTGGAGTAGTAGACAGTATGACTGACTATGCATGCAAATATGGATGCCTGAAGAACCTTTAAATATATTTATGCCACAAATCAATAATCAGGGATAAAAGGTTTATCTTTAAATATATCTATATGTGTCTAATAATAGCAACACAATAATTTGAAATATGAAACTTTTTGCATGCTCTGCACACTAGTTTTGCACAATAAAAGACCCCATGAAACATATGACTTCAGTTCATGATGTGTATTTCTGATAAAAAGGAAATGGGAGTGCTGTCATGCAAGATTAAATGCTTAAAGGCAGTATCTGATAAGTCCTTGTTTAAGAAGAAGGGGTGATACGAGAGGTGATACACTGAGTAGATCACACCAGGCTTTCTCAGAAAAATATACATAACCTTATTGCGTAAATGACTCATGGAAATAATCTTTGTGTGCTCTCATTTTTATATTTGGGAACTTCTTTAATAATGCAAAGAAGTCACGACACAAGGTATGTTTGAGAATATGATAACTTATCAGTGCTCACTATTAATTATTTTTATTAAGTTTAAATATTTTTTAGCCTTAGCCTTCAATACATCTTGAGACTGTCATGTTTGATGGTCAAACGTTTTGTGTCTTTAAACCACAAGCCCTCTGTATTTCAACATAAAATACAACATGAGTTAAAATTAGTTAAACTTGTTTCCTTTAAGGCAATACCTGTTTTTTATGTTCTCAGTACTGTACAGACAGGTATTGTCTCTTTGTGTTGTGTACTAAAACTGTGAAAGTTAAGAGATAGACTGTTCAGGCATGTCTAAAGATACCCATCAGCACTTCTGATGCACTTTGACTTCATATTTCACTGTATCCAGTCATGGGCATATACTGCCCTCCACAGGTCAAACCATGTAAAGCACATTAAATGATAACAAACCTGATCCTTACTGATATTTCTATGTAATTTCTATTGTAAGTACTTCAGATAATGAAAATGTATGATGAAGTGCTTTTCAGCATGGTACATGGTTGAATGATTAGATTTGTCACTTTTACAGTCCATGTCATTGTATCATTTAGGTTTTTACTTTGTCAAGCTGTCCATATTTTGCAATAAAATATGACACGTAGTTGTGGTTGTCAGTACGTGTGTTCACTGCTGGATGGTCATTGTATATTGATCTGTTCTTTCAGTTTGGCCATCTTTCTTTGGTTCTGTAGAGAAATGTTGCTGCAAACAAGATCCACCATAACACCAGGTTAATAATTAGTTGCCATGAATAAAAAACAAACTATTTGAATGTATAACATTTGTTCAACATTATCATTTTGAGTTTAAATTCAGCTCAAGGTCATTCTTATATTGTCGCTATCTGTTGTCAAAATTCAATCCAATCAGCTAATATTTATTTGGATTGGAGAGATTGTAATATAGCAAATTCAAATGCATATTTTGCATTAAGCTTTAAAAACTTTTATTAGGGAGGAGAATGTCGGTCTGTCCCCCACGTTGGTCCAAACTGAAATATTTCAACAACTATTGGATGGTTTTCGATACAATTTGGTACACAGCTTTGTGCGCCCTGATTCCCATCATTCTCAGCTGCACTTTGTACTTACACGCTAAACTAAGATGGTGAACATGACAAACTGCTCAACATTAACACTTTGAGCATGTTGATCTGAGTATTTAGCTGAAGGACAGCCTCACAGAGCCACTAGCATGGGTGTAGACTTGCTTTTAATCTCATGTTTTAATAAGAATATGGGAATAATGTGCAACAGATCTATGGAACTCATTTTTTCTTTACCGTGCAAACAGTAATTTGAAAAAATCTATACAGTATACTGTATTTTAGAAGTCTACACATGTTCATAGGGATGTGCTGTAGATTGATGACAGGTGTATCATCGGTTAAAGCAACTACTGTCACGGGGAATAGCAAGGGGTAGGACCCAATCTTAGAAGGGAGAGAAGAGGAGACTGGCAGGTGTGGCACAAAGAGTTTATTCCAACAAAAACTTACAGGGTGGTGAGGCCAACAGAAAATCCAAAATGACAAAAAGACAAAATCCAGGGGCAGGCAGGTGACTAAACAGATGATCCAGGAACACGGCACAGACAACAGGGACAAGGATCTGACAACCAAACAAAGAAACTAAACTGGCATATGTGAGGGGCTGATAAGTGATCAGAGGCAGGTGAGTGAACAGGTGCAGGGACTTGGAACCATGAGGAAGGAGTGGCTGACAGCGAGAGAGAGGAGCAGGCTGATGAGGAGTGGAGACAGCTGTGTGGATGGGTGGGGCAGTCAGGTGATGAGGAAAGGAGGGAAAGTCCGAGGGCATCGAGTGGAAGGTAAGGGGATGGCAGGTCAGGGGAACAGAGAAAGAGTCCAGTGGAGACAGGGAAAAACAGTAACACAGAGTGCTGGGGCTAGAACGTGACACAAAAAAAAAAAGGCAAAAAGGAATAGATCGTGACAACTACACTACAAGTCCTGGGTTAAATCTCCAGGCCCTGTCCGGTTCTGTTGAAATTGTGCAGGTTATGTAGTTTTTCTCCAACAGGCGAAAAACATCCACATCAGGTGGATTAGAAAGTGTTTTACAGCGAGGAGTTGCGACTAGTCCTAGGTGTCTGCATTTTCACAAATACTGTATGTGCTCGGATGGACTTCCTCGCTCTCTAAGGTCTTGTAAAGCATTAAGTGGGTAGTGAAAATTAATGAATAATGTAGACTGAAGAATGACTGTTGCCCTGAGGTACCCTCTGTGTTTGTGCTTTAAATAAAGCAGAGTTATAACAGGGAACTTGATTCATGACCTAGAGTGAATCCGCCTTCTACTTCCATTTTCCTTAGAGCTTGTGATTTGAGGAAAGTTAAGTTAAGCATTACTTCATTCTGACAAAAATATTTGGCTTCTATGTTATATATGTATGTATGTGTGTATATGTATATATATAGCAGTGACAAGTTTGCATGCAACGTCTGTTATTAATCTATTTAAAAAAGGGTTTTTCTGCAGAATTTCAACTTCTCTTGTGTTTTCCCCACCCTAACCTTCACACACTAGCGTCTCCATCTATATGAGGATGCAAGTGGGCCAACGACACATACAGTTATGTGACCCACACACACCCACACCTTGTGACTGGCCAGACAGCCCGCCAGTTTCATGAAATCTTTCCTATCTGATGCAGCCTTGTGTTGAACACATGCGTCATTCTGAGCTGATATCACACAGTCAGCGTCTCAGCAGCTTCCTGATTTTCTTTTAACCCCTCTTGATGGACTGATTCTGTGCAGGACCTAGTACATGATTCTTCAACGATAAATTATACTATTTTGTATTTTTTACACTTGTCAAAAACTAAAAAATAACTTTGTCAACTGTGTAGTAGCAGATATACACATGTAATGTCTGAAAATCTGTTTACTTTTTTGAGGTTGTCTATGCAGACAAATTGTACATTATGGTGCAACCAGACAAAGAAATGAGAGATCAGAAATAAGTACAGCTGCAAAGTATCTTTTAATAATTCTGTATAGAGCAAATAAGTTTACATCGGCAAAGGAGAACCTTACATAACATTTTAGACAAATTAAATATACATAAGTTGCACAGAGATATTTTACACTATGGTCTTGTAACAGCATTCATCTAATCAGAAATACACAAGAAAATAAATATTAAATACCATAAATAGGCTTCATTACACTGATGTACCAGCCACCACCATACTCACTTATCACTCACTTAAGTCTTTATCAACTGAGCATAACTGTTGTTGAGAACTGACAGTCGAAAGCCAGCCTTAGGTCATCCTCAGAAGGCGAATGTGTTTATTTGTATCCTCCTTCTGCACACTTTGCTTTTTAGAGTCCTCAGTTCTCGGGACACATTTGACAGTAACTCCTTGTAGGTCTTCAGGACCACACAGCCATAGACCTTCTGCTGGAAGATGTTCTGAGGTGGAGGTAGTGTTGTCGGCCCCCCTGCTGGCTCTGGAACAGGCAGGTTTGGGAAGAGGCTCTGATAAAAGCTGTTTATGAGAGCAGCCAGGTACTTGCTGTGAACACTGACACTGGTGAGCTCGGTCAGTACCGGGCTCGTGGGTGGCTGTAAGTCTGTCTGCTGCTCGTACACCCGTTTGAAATGCGGGAGGAAGGATTGGAGATGTGTGTAGATGCTCACTATCCTCTCTGAGGGCTCCAGGCCGGAGATGTTTGGGTCAGGGACATCGTTAACTGACACCTTGCAGAAGAGCTCTGACATTTCTCCTTGAGAGGCTTTCTGCACAGAAAAGAATACAAGATAATCAGACACTAATTAAGCCACACATCTTTAAGAGGATCATGAATGGTCGGCATAATATGTTTTCAATAAAGGTGGAGTACTGAACAAGCAGATGAGGATTTAACAGAGCAAAACAAGACACAGCAGTTTTAATTCTGTACTCACATATGTTTTGATTAGGTCGACAGATTCCTTCTGTATGAGTCTGGTTAGCTTCAAAGTTTGTTGCAGAGAATTCCCACACTGCTGGTTTCTGCTTGCTGCCACAGTTCTTGTTGAATCAACAGCCATAACCAGCAGAAGAGAGAGTAATGCTGAGGAGAAAGGAACTGGTCAGTTAAGGTTATCCTACATCCCATCAATGAGGGGAACTTCATCTTAAAACCACAAGTGGAAGGCAGGAGGGATAAAAATAGATTTTTTACTTTGCAAACATTCAGCAAGTGACAAAAAAAACACCAGATGCTATATGTTATATTATCAGTTCAGACTTTTAATAAAACTGTAGTTATAGTATGTTTAGATGCCAACAAACATTCTCTTTAAATATTGGTCAGATTCTCCAAAACTAGCTCCAAAACTATTTACTTCATTGATGCTGAGAAAAGAAAAAGGAAAAAAAACTATACTGTGTTCAAAAAACTGTGAAGCAGTAAAACTGAATCTGAAACTTTCAGGCAGCTGTAAGCAGCTATAAGGCACCGAATAAAACCACAATAGCATGCACAATGGCAAGAAAAGATGCAATTGAGTTTAATTGTATTTTACTATTAATAGAAAAGTAGATGTAGTAAAACTTACTTGTTGCTGGTTCCATAAACTGTTGAAAATGCATGCTCTTTACATGACCATTCATTCTCCACTCAGTATCACAGGCAAATTGCGCGGACTCGTCATAATCACACTCCTTTTAAAACTTTTTTAAAAGACAGAAACCACACATTTGTCATAGGAGGAAATGACGTGCACCTTGTGAGGCAACCAAATTTCCCAGAATTTCCTCCTTTTTTTTTTTTTTTCAGATGTGCATTTTTTTTTCTTTCTTCTTGTTGGTAATGTCCCTACATGCCTGTTCACAGAGCAGGCATGTAGGGACATTGTCTAATTATTAGCACATGTATGACCATACAGTGTAGCACAAAGTGTTTTTAATAGCACTTCCTTTTTTTTCTGCATGGAGAGATATACACAAATCCGAGATATACACAAATCGCTTGAGGAACATTAACCTACTGATTTAGAAAAATGTCAGACATGCATGAAAATAATAATGGGATAATATAAGGACTAAGGTCAGCTTACCCTTTGACACAGTTCACTGAAATGTTTTTTTACCGCCATCTAGAGAGTATGGGTGAGAAGGTGAGAATTTAGTGGGTTTGAAAAAGTAAAAGTGAGCTCACCAGAGCTCACCACAGGGCACAAAGTTGTACAGTGATGATGTTTCTTATGCACTTTCTATATAATAAAAGCAAATGTACCTTGACATGTAAAGTTCCTTACATTTATGTGAAAGCTACACATGTTCTTTGAGAAAACCGTACTGACAACCAACAATCTAATACCAAAAGGGGATTTGTGTGGTAATTCCAGTGGCTTTATTGGCTTGAATATGAGTTGAATGACTCAACAACCAAACCACACTCATGCAGTTATTGGTATCCAGATGCTACAATGGGTAACTCACAAAGTGAACACTAATATAATCATCACAGGCAAAGGTGAATCGAGAAAATGTTAAAGTCAAATTCTTAAAAACTGCATTGTGTTGCAGACAGAGGTGGTTTCAGAGTGCATTTTAAGGTAGAATTGGTTGTGAATTAAATGAGAACAGTCCCTGAGAAGTAGTCTGAGAACAACATTTCATATTGACTGCTAGCCACCTTCCTTTGATTTTGATAAATATGTTGGCAGAATTTCAGCATTATAAGTGAAAAGTAAAGTAAAACCGTGCCTCAGGCCATGACTGTCTTTTTGCAACAATATTTTCACGTGGGCATTTTTATCAGGAAGCTGGCAAGGTCACAGGAAATGCATTTCTCAATCTGAAACTTTTACAAGTGCGTAAAGGGGAGGGTCTGCCCAAAGTAGGGAATGTGTCAGTGTCATCACACCACAAGTTTGAGCTCTTTGACAGGCTGCATTCACGCTATCTGAGGATGATTTCATCGTGACATATGATGGTGTTGCATCCTCCAGTGATTTGTTGAGGTAGTATGTGAGGAGGAATCGAGGATTATGTAAAATATGAAAATAGCACAAAGTGGGTTTTTCATGTCTTGTCTAATCTCATCGTCAACATCCATCATCTAACGTAGGAATGATGGTCACTTCTGCTTTGACACACCCTATGATGTGTTTATCCAGTCTGCATCATGGGGTTAAAGAGAGAGCAGACTGCAGGAAAGAAGAGTTTTTTTTATCTGTGTGGGAGCAACAGGTTACCTTTGCACCGAAACTGAAACAGAGAGCTCATTGCGAGCTGACAGGATCCCCACTTTTTTTGAAAGTGACACTTCTCGGTTTCAAGCATCCACACTAGATGCTGCTTTGCTGTCAAACCACTGCCTACTTGAGAAAAGACAGGGGGAACTCGACGCACCACAACCCAGTCAGCACTACTTCAGGTAAAGGCTAACCACTCCTATGCCCTCCTCGGGGGTTTCCAGTTGCCCCGGGGGAAAAGAGGGGTTGTGGTGAGGAGGGCAACTGCTGCAGATGGTGCCGCAGATGTCAACATTTCAAGAAAACTACAGTCGGATTCCTGCCAGCATATACAGTACATGCATGCTAAAAAAAGCCACAAATCAACACCTAAATCATGCAAGTTTACCCTGAAATGTAAGGAAGCCTAGAAAACACTGGACGCTCTGCAGTGTAACTTCCCTCTCACCTCCTGTTCCCATTTCAAGGTTCTGCTTTTCATAAATTATCTTTGACCTGCATGTAAGTTTGTCGATTAACAGTAAATGATAATAAACAGCATTTTGATACAATGTAGGTCACAGCGGTCATATAACACCAAAGAAAAGCAAAAGTGAGCGTCCTAGACCACATCGGAGAGCATTACAAGGAAATTCAACCACATACAATAAGAAATGCACTGTCATTTGATGCAGGATGTCGATTGAGACTCGTTTCTTTCAACAGAATCTCTTTTATTTTGTTTTTGAACTGCACAGGAAATGGTGAATAAGTTTGTTTAGGAAAGTCCCCTTTATTCTAACTAAATACATCTTTATAGTAACTTAAAATTCACACAAATTGTAAGATTCATAACTGTTCTGAAGCTCTCAGGCAAACCTTATTCAAGCACCCCAATAGCACTTTTTTATGGAACCATTTGTCCGCAAGGCTTCAGTTATATGTGACCAGACAAAAGGCCTTACTGCATATGAGAAACGTTTTCATCAAATTTCAGAAAGTTTGTGAAAATGTAAAAGGCTGAAAAATCTAGAGGAGCCATTCAACTTCAGAACACACTCTGGTCAAACATAACAAATTCAGAATTTAGGTTTCTACGTGTAAAACAAGAGCATTTAAGTTCTATTGCCATCAGAAATTGAATGTCATTGTATTCCTCCAATACTTTGTTAATTCAGGGGACATCTTCCACCTTTCAGCCCTGTGAGGAATATGACCGAACATTAATACAAGTTGTGGCTCTGAAATTAAAAGAAGAAGAAAGGAAAAAAAAACAGGTAAAGAAATACCTGCCAAACATAACAGGGTTGCATTCAAGACCACCACATTAAACAATGTTTCAAAAACTGACCCGTGATAAAATAGTATTTATTTTTTTATACATATACTTCATTTTTAGAGGGTTTCACTGCATGGGGTACTCTAAATATGTCATGAGTGTTTGAAAAACTTAGTAGTGTTTTGACTCAGAGGGGGTTTCAAAATGCTTCATGTTTACATTTTGTAAAAATCAATTGTCTCTCCAAGACAAAAAACTACAAGGCTAAAGGTGGTATTAGAAATCAAGCACCAAACAATTATCTTTCCATTCAGTATAAATGGAAACATTGTGCAACCTGTTCAATGACCATAATGAACATGGCAAAAAATATGTAAATCTGATCATTAGACACTAATTACTCAAATGCAATCTGGACCCACAAGTTGTGTTTGCTTTTGTTGAACGGTTGATCCACACAAGATCATCGTACTGATATTATAAGAAATCTGTGGTTCCATTCACCAGCATTTATACAATCTGAGAGTCTAGTGATTTGACTTAGCAATATATTGAGCTATTGTATGACCATATCTCTATATTATAAAACAAAAACGAAGCAAACTCTTTATCTTTAAGCTCTGTTATCAGTAATAGACCAGTGTCTCTGTATGTTCTAGCTATATTCTCATGTACAAATATTCATATCAAAAGTTATACAGCACAATTCTCACCATTTTCCTTTACAAGAACTTTGATTAGTGAACATTAAATGATTCACAAGTTTAGATGAAACCAAAACAAAATGGTGCCGGCCTCAGTAAATAAAATATAGATATAACAAACACGTAACTAAAAATCTGCTTCAGGCACAACTTAAATAAAGGCATTTGTGAAATTATCATATCAAATATGGCGCTTATGTCCAGTATCCATAGGCTTAAAACAAAACAAAAAAATGCTTTTATATACAAACAGCTAAAATCTCTGACAGATTCATGCTTCACTTCACAACCTGAATTTGTCCTTAAAGTGCATGCAATAATAAGCAGTTTTACCAAGTGGGATCTTGAATTGTGATAAGATAAATGGGTTGATCAAGCTAATGCCAATTGATCCTACATATCAAAGAAAAGAAAAGATAAGAACTGTTGCCTAGAAAAGTGAGGGACCACAGTATACTGTATGCATAAGCACAATATGGAAGTATGACCAAAAATATGTTTTAAATGAATAAACTCTGACTTTATCCAGTGACCCCATACAGTAATATTCACATTCAGAGCATAAAATAAAATAAAATAAATAGAACAAAATAAAATAAAAAATAAAAAAGACAAAAGCAGCTTAATACCACGGGGGAGTCCGCAGCTCACATTCCACAATGTCCCTCCATGTAGCACACACATTAAGCATCATACAAACATGATGGGTTTCTACTTAAACATATCAAAGTGCCAATTTTACTAAAATTTCCTGATTTATTCAATTCATACCAAAGGGAGGAAATGGCATGGAGGAAAGAGTCTGTTATTTTTAACACATAAGTTTTGAGTTACACTGACTAGGTTTGATTTTTATTGACATGTTGTTGTAGATTCTTTTGTTTTACTTTCCCCCTTCAAGTTTCACAAAAGAAGTTCTCATTGCACATAACACCTCGATTCAAAGATGCAATATCTAAGAGAGAAGAAAAGCAATAGAGAAAGTTATCCAACTTTGTCACCATGGATGTGACAAACGGTCAAGTGGACAAGAAAAGGGCACGGATATGTTGTCCTCTAAAGATAAATCCACTTTCATCTGTTGTCTTCTTTGGGGAAGTCCAGAGATCCTAGGCTTCCAAAGCCGAGGCTTCTACTTTCTGTGTCAAAAGCATTAATTTCTCTGTCCTGGCGTTCCAATAAGTGCTTGATCCTTTCAGTACGCTCCTTCTGAAGTGTGGCCAGTTCCTCCTCAATCTGTAATCAAAAGACATGATGGAGGGTTTTTTTTTATTATATGGACACTAAATTGAAGCTTCTGTTTTGCCCTGCTAGAGATGGGGCTTTGTTGTCAGTAACTCTGAAACATTGATAGTAAGACGTCACCTTTAAAGCTGAAACAACTGTTGATATGTCAATCTGCATAAAATGACTCTGCAAATAGAGAGAGAGAATGTGTATCTTTGTTCTACATGTGATAATAAGTGAAAATCTTTGTTTTTTGGACATTTGATCAAACAAATTAAGCTGTTTCAAGATGTTTCCACCGACTTTAGGTGACAGGCATTTTTCTTAACACACCATTTTATAGCCCAAACTATTAATCAATTCATCTAGAAAATGTATGAATGAAATTCTGTATTCCCTTTAGTGTAATGACAATGCTTTATGGTCATTCCTGTGTTTTGTCACCTTCATCAAATGTGCTAGCCCAGCAAAAGAAAGAGTTATTACTTCGATACTTTTCTACATATTGGGTTTTAATGATTGGTTTGGTTTGGTTTTAATGTACTTACGTACAACGGTGCCTTGAGCTAAATTCTAACATAACCATTCTAAGATGCTCACAGTGACACTGTAAACATTCAGATTTTAAGCAGGTATATTATTTTACCATGTTAAACTTCTTAGTTAAGCTTGCTAACCTTTGCTTTTTAGCACAAAGCACAAAGTACAGCTGTGGCTGATGGGAATTTTATTAGTTTTTCAGGTATTTGGTCATAAAGTATTGGACAAATTAAACTTTTGACCCGATGATGCCCCCCTAATCCTGAGAGAGACATGAATATCTGTACCAAATTCTATGTCCAATCCATCAAGTACTTGTCAAGACATTTCCCTGAACATCACAAGTCAATCTTGTGGCGGCACTAGATGACAAGTCAGGGGATCAACCAAGTCATTAGAATTCGTTCTCTGGGGAAAGTGGGCCAGTCTGGCACTGGCATGACTAAACATATTTGAACCAAAAAAGTGATTGATTATGCAATTACTATTACATTTTAATCTGTGTGACCCCCTAACAATGAGGAAGTAAAGCCTTTGAATAATAAAGGCCTTTAACCTTTTAAATGACCACATGGTTTTTCCTCTAGCACCACCTCCATGAACAAATGTTTACCCTTTTTGCCCAGTTTTTGGGCAGTTTTGTATGCCCACTTCCACAGTCCTAACTCTACTACTAAACTTGCATGTCCAGGAACACATGTCCAGGCCAGAGGTAATTGAATCTGAGGTCCTCCCCACAACACTTGTATTTGTGGTTCTAATAAACATTGCAGCCTCTAGGGGCCAGTAGAAGTGCACAAAATTGTAAAATCAAACAATACTGCTGCTGTAAAAGTGATGTCAACATATAAGGTTTCTCTCTGTATATGTATCTGCCTACCTAAACTGAGGTCATTTTTTATAGTATAATATCATGCAGCATTTATTTAAAGTACTTTAGAATGGCTTCAATCTTAAACCCACCTTCTGTTCAAGGTGCGCTCTGCGTATGGAGACCTTCTGCTCAAGTTTCTGCTGCTCTCGCTCGTGTTGGGTCTCCATCTGTGACTGGGTTTTTCTCTGGTAGGCATCCAGGAGCTCCATCTCTTGCTTCAGCTGCTGCTTCAGAGCTTGGCACTCTGTTTCCTGCTCTGCGTCTAATCGCATCTAGAAACCCAGCGAGACAGAGGTAGTTACAAACACTTAAACAACAAGCATAGTTTGGGCCTCATTTATCAAACTACAGGCCGACAATTTTTTCAAAAGATATACAAAAGAAATGTGGCATCGAAAAGCACTCTAGAAATTCAAATGTGTGATGTAGTTGGATAAGTTGATGCACATATGGTTATGACTGTTACCATTAGTCTGAGAAGAAAAGCAAATGTGTGGTAGAAATAAGTATACAACATACAAATGATGAATGAGGCCCACTTTTGCTATTCATGACAAGATGCTTCAGGATCCTCGTACCGCTTGTGAAGCCATCATCTCGTTGATGCTCTGCTCATACTGCTCAGCCAGTATAGCCAGCTTGCGTGTCTGCTCCTCTTTTAGGCTCTTCAGGATGCTCTTATGGTCACCTTTGGGAGAAACCTCCAGCTGATGGTTTCTAAGAGCTTTGTACTGCTTGTTCTGCACCTTGCAGGTATCCTGGAACTGTTTCTTGATCTGCATCTCCAGTGTCTACAGAAGGTTAAAACAGAAATAAATGTTACTGTCCTGTTCTTTCATGTTAAACACAATTACAAATCAAAAGTTGTCCAATTATGGCATACATCAGTTTGGACTTTTACATAAATGTAAAATAATTCTACTGAACAATAAAAAAAAAAATCAAACAGTTAACAGTAAGTTTTAGGACATTCTTAAAGTATCTCCCTTAATTTGACTGATTGGTTAAACCACTGTTATGCATTTAATGTCACTTCCTCAAGCTACCAATGTAGAGTGAATAATTTGGTATAACTAAATAATGTATTTATTTATTTGTTTGCAGTGCCCTTGAACACTTCAGTTTGCATACAGAAAATTAGCTTTCACTTTCAACTAAAAGAACACTGTCAATAGATGAAGTGAGGGGAAAAAGATTTACATTTGTCAAAGACATCACAGAAATGTTATGGAAGAAGCAGTTCTCATGACAACATTATTAATGTTTTTTCTACAGATTTTTGATGGGCAATTTAGAAGAAGACTACAAGGTACAGATTTACAGCACCTGCAGAGCTTTCATATTAAAGCCATGATGTAATCATTTTGTCATGAAACATGTCAAGTCCCTTTTATAAACAAACTTTTAAAACCTTTTGATATGAAGTTTACTGAATATCAACTCACTAAATAACCACAAGGTGACAAAGAGAAAGTTCCAGGCACCTTGAGGTTTCTGGGCTGCTGCCGCTGCTCCAGGGTGTGTTTCCGGTGTAGTTCTCTCTGCCGCCGGCCGTTGTACTCCTCCTGGTTTTCGAGCTCTGTCTGGTGCTGCAGCCGCATGAGTTCAATACGCAGCTTCTGCAGCATCTGCAGCTGCCTGCGCTCCATGTCCTGGGTGGACTCGTCCTGCCGGATCATCAGGGCATGTTCCATCTCCTTCTGGGTCCTCTTCTTGTTCAGCTCCTGGAACAAGATGTAATGCCATTTTTAATGACAATAAACATACATTCTGCTTTATACTTCGTGGATACTAAAAGATAAACATGAATGATCTTGACTGGTTCCACTGGTTAATTTTGGTGTCCCTCAATATTCGGCGTTAGGTCCTCTTATTTTAAACTTCATATTCTTCTTTTTGCTTCATATTCTTCTTCTTTTTCTTCTTTTAAGAAGTTTATTGTGTTCTTTTCTACACATATGTAGATGACACATAACTCTGACTTGTAATAAGTACAATTACAGGGTTCCCAAAGAAAGTTGTTTAATCAAGGTGGTAAGTCACCCAGATCAAATTAGTAAATGACATGTCAAGGTCAACCATATTGACCACCTTGTTAAAACTTTTTCTTACTGTGGAAATGAAGTTTTGCACTCCCTAAAAATCCCAAATCTTTGTTGGTTCCCGGTTCCCGATGTGAGGATTTGCTGTTTTTTCATATCAGAACGTAAATTGAATACTCTTGGTCAAAGTTTGAATTTGAAGAAGGAAGTAATTTGATTTGTCAAAAAATAATCAACAGATGATTTGCAATGAAATCAACTATTTTTTCATCACTGACAACGATCATTTCACCAAATGTCCAAACATCTTCTAAAAACATAAATAGTCATATCCAAAATTGTGCTATTTAGTTTTGAGTCTGCTTTGTCTGAATACACATTATGTTATGCTATGTCATGAAATCACCTTACCTCTCTTAGTTGCTCCTGTTCAAACTCGTGCCTCCTGACCAGACTCCGGCGTTTGAGGGCCCTGCAGCTCCGGTCGTAGACCAGCCTCTGCTGGGCCAGTAGATGAGCTTCCTCCTCAGCCTGAGAGCGCTGCATTGTTTCTTTGTGCCTGGACAGACGCTCCTGCTTCTCCTCCTTGGGTGTACAAGGGTCTTCGCTCATCTCCTGTAACACCCGCAGATTAAAAGAAACAGTGAAAGGAATGTGTTTTTCATTATCTTAAGACAAATCTCATAGAATGTGTGTTTCAAACTGAACAGATATAATGTATGAGATCATAAACTTTGCACTGTATTTGTTCAAGACATTTACTTCTTTGATCTTGTCTTTGCAAAGCCTGTACTCCTTTTTCTGATTCTCTAAGAAAGTAGTCAGTTCTTTCTTTTGCTGAGCAACAATCTGTTGCTGGATCCTCCTCTCTTCAGCTGCAACTGACTTCATCTGTGAAGAGACATTAAAATATTCAAATTATCACCCTTCATTGATCTCCTTACTGTCACAAATGTCTGTACAGACACTAGTTCGGCTTGAAGTGAATGAAATCACTCTGTAGTTTCCACCTCATTCAGAAATAACACCTGCTGTTGAGGCTGTACCTCTTTGTCTGTTTGAGCAGCGTGGCGTTTGGCCAGTCTTTCCAGCTCAATGTAAGTGTTGTTCGCATGTGTCTCTAATTCCTTCTGCAGCCGGAGCCTATGCTCATCCATCTCGGCCTTTAGCCTGTTCTCCAGGGCGATCAGCTGCTTCTGGTGCTGCCGCCGCATGCGCTTATACCCAGACATCTGCTCCCGCAGCTCAAAGTCCTGCTCATGCTCCTGGATCTACCTGATGACCTATAGAGAGGAACACAGGAAGCAGGAAGTAAAAGAAACAGAGCAGGCAGAGAGAAACGACTGCCATGGTGGAGACAGGAGCAAAAAAAAGAAGACCGACAGCCGGTAAGTCTGAGGATATGGCCCAGAAAAAGACCACATACATTACAGTGCAAACAACAACAAACAGAGTATTACACATCCACAATAACCCAAGAACTAATACAGAAGTATAACAATCCTTTAGAGTTGACAGTGTCACACAACAGAGGTGAAGTTTATCAGTATGAGGCTCTGCTGTTTTATCCCATTCACATTCTTGATTAATATCAACACTTGATCATATAAAGCAACATGAATGAATAAATCAATCACTCACGCACCATTTCTGATGAATAAGTAACATTTAAGCCACTAATAGGAACAAGACCAATCCATAAAATGGCTATTTAAGATTGCCATGAGAGAACAAATTCACCATTTACAAAAATCTGACAAAAAAAAAAAAAAAATCTCATTGGTAATAGACACCAGGCGGAGATTTATATGCGATACATATAAATGCAATGCACACGTATAAAAAGCAGAGGCAGAGAGAGGAAGCTGAGGATGGGAAAAAAAAAAAATGACATCCATTAACAGGATCCGGTTGCCATGACTACAGATGTACAGCTGAGAACACAGACACCCCCCCCACCCCCCCTTCACCTCCCCCCCTCCCCTCCCCTCCCCTCCCCTCCCCTCCTCACCCCCCGCCGCCAGCACGCAAACACGCACACACACACTGACACGCGCGCGCGGGGCACACACGCGTATTTTTTTTTTTTTTTTTTTTTTTTTTTTTTTTTTTGCGCGGACGGAGGAGAGCGGGAGCTGCGTACCAAAGATGCTGATTTGACGGCGGCAATGCGTTCACAGGTCCTGCAGTCGAGAGACCGGCTCTTGTGAGAAGTAGGCCGCAGCTCTGGCCTGGTGTCCCTGTGCACAGCCTCATCCCTCACGCAAGCATGGTCCTGCAGGGGGGGAGGAAAAGGAGGAGATAGTGGGGCTGGGTGCTTCCCAGGCCCGCCGCGCTCGCCGTTTCCGCTAGAGCTGCTGTTATTGCCGAATCTCCCTGAATGCAGCACACGTCCAGCTTTAAATGCATCCTCAGCCCTGCGTGGTCCCCCGCTACTGTCCGCAAGTTCTTCCTAAGAGAGAAAAGGGCATTGCCAAACAATTGCAGGCACCACCGAGAAGGCAAGCCACTGGATGTAGTCCCTGTTTTTTTTTTTCTTTTTTTCCTGGCGTCCCCCTCTTCCCAAAGAGGAGGAACCAAATGGCTCCGGTGGATAAGGGTGAATTATGCAATGCCTACCATTGATAATCGGAGAAAGATAGCACAGGGATGTATTTTACTGCCACTCTCCTTTTCCGTTTCAAAATGCCAGAAATGTTTGGGAGGAAAAATACTTTTCCTGTGTTCCAATGATCGCACGGGGTACCATGGTGAAAAATATCTGAATCAGACAAGGCACATCCAAACATGGTTTTCCCTCGAATATGTCGCTTGATGATCCGTTTGTATTCCACTCGAATTTCTGTCCTACATTTACAGCGCACTTGGTCATGGTAGGTGGTTCTGGTGCCTTCTATTCATCTCTTTCCTCTGTCCCTCTTCTACACTCCCCCTTCCTTTAAAGAGACACCGCAATACTACAGGCGCCTCTCAACAAGCCTAAAGTTATTTAACATTAGACTCTAACACAAGATTGTTCTTTTTTTTTTTTTTTTTTATTTGCAAATCACAAATGTCAGTCATATAATTAACTAATGTGCAAAGAACAACGTCCACTCATGTAGATTGCATGCATGTAGGCTAAATCAGAAGGATATTTGTTAAAACTCCTCTCCTGAAAATAACACCCATATCAATATAACCCTGAGATAAAACACTTTTTCCCTCTGTGCACTGTGAACAGTTTCCGTTGAAACATGTCTTGGGGTGGTGTTGGGGTCTTCTGTTGCACACTGATTGGTACAGTGATTGTATTTAAGGTGCGCATGCTTTTTGTTCCTGTTGATAACTGCGAGGTTGACAATGGATGGATGAAGGACGACAGGCTGTTTAAAAGGTTCTGTGCGTGGACATGTGTGGTGATGAGGCTGCAGGAGAGGGTTACTCAGTGGGATGCACAGCGCCTTTGCTGGATGTGGTAATGCATGGTTATAGTCTGTTGGCCAAAGCTAACTTTATTGCCTGGGATGGTTTCAAGATATTTCAAGCTCTTCCTTAATAAAACGGACACACTATTAATTGAGGTGAAGATTCCACTGCGTGGGTCAGAAAGGACAAAAGAAAGAAAGGAGTGAAAGAAGGTTAAAAAAAAAGATAAGGTTTTGCAAAAACTTTAATCAAAATCAATCTAAAGTGGTCATTTTTCCACCCTCCTGAATTTTGATCAGAATGAACCAAAGCAAGAGCAGAACATTTCACCACTGCAAGCTTGAATTCTTCAACCCGACAGATTCATTGGAATATGATAATTAATACGATAAACCTGGTAGCATCAATTAAAAAGAATCTGTATGTTTTCTATAAAGTGTCTGTTTGAAGATGCATTAATATCTGGTCAGAGAGGTACATACTTTTCTCTGCTTTCTTTCTTCATCTCCTACTTTCCTCTTTTAATTACACAAATAATTGAGTAGACTGCCACTCCTTTGTTTTCTATTGACATATCATTTGTCATTCTTTATTCTAAACTTCAATTAGAATCACTTTTTGTTACTTCATCAAATTGCTCTTAAGTGATTGCCACTGGTTGCATAATCAACATACAAAATCAACAAACAAAATCCTCCTTTTTTTCACCACACCTTCTGTATTTTCAACAATCATTTCCAACATTTCATTAATATATAACCCATGTGTTGACATACAGTACACATACAGTGAGTGACTGTAGTTACATTAACATGTAATACCCAGTTCAAGCGCTAGATGTCACTGTTGACTATCGAGTGTCCTTCACCAGCTCAGTTTAGTGCCTGACTTTTACTCTTGACCCTTCCAGGGTCCATTGCATTTGTGGAGATGAAGCCACTGTTACATTAATGTGTACTTTCCCAGTTCCAAAATACCATTATTTCATCCAGCTTTAGGCTGCTGTACATTTGCTTTGAAATTTGGCATAGCAAGTCCTGTAGAAGTCTTTTTGTGCAATATATAATGTTTGATAAATTGTGTTTGAGGTCTGCATTAATAAATACATAAACTTAACTTAAATACTAAAGACAAAACTGCCATTCAGACAGGAAATAAGGCAGTGTCCAGATATTACACTCAACATGACTTTAGTGCCCTCTTGTGGACCACTTCACAAACATTTTCTGCAAACCATGAGAAATAGAGAAATGGATGAATAATACAGATTAAAAACTGGTTCCTATTAATCCTTTAATCTGCTAACAAATGCATCAGTAATGGAAGACACTAAAGGAGAAAATTACATTATTTTTTATTTATATGGCAGAAGCTGTGTAATACATTTGTGGATTATCAGGACAGCTTCATTAGGCTGCTTATTCAATACATGAACAACATTGAGTACAAACACGCAAAAATAATCTACGCTACAGCTTTTACAGTGTTTCTCTTCCTCAAAAGCAGATGCAAATTCAACCAAATTCATTATTTTTCTATTATATTGTTCTGTTACACAGAAGCACAATTAATATACATACCTTTGTGTCGTACGGTAAATAAGATGTTTAGATATAAATAGTAAATTAGTAGTTGTGCTATCCACTGTCCATTCTTGGCCAGTATTGTCAGCTATTATCGGCACAGTGCTTCAGGTCATGCAAGGTCACTACTATAGCTAATACTTTACCCATTTTTTATATAATGAAGACATTAGAAGCGCATGGAAAAAACATGTATGTTGTTATAAATACAAGGTCATGCTAATCCTTTTGTAACTGTCAACATGCAAAAATAATTCCTTGTTTTCAGACTCAGTTCTGTGTTATATTGATGAGTCTGCATTTAATTTTGCAACTAAACGTAATTGTGACATGGTACTGTACTTGAGACAATGCATTAGACAGTATTGGACAGTATCTTATAGCAGGACAAAACAAGCTTGTTGTTACAGTAAATCACATTTCATAAGCTGTAATAAACTAGTTTTTTATACCTGCGCTACAAAGGCTGCTACACACAACGTGAGCTACACGTCACCCTAGTCTCAATTTCTGCTTACTGGTTTCACTTTTCACTGTCCTGCGTCTGTCTGATCTGAACAGGTATGACAATCTCATTGATCGGGTCGCTGATGGATGTCCCAGGGGCCGGGGCCTCTACAGACAGAACTCCATCACCAGACAGCGAAGAACTGATGTGCTGCAAGTCCACTCCCTGTGGCAGCCTTAAAGAAATGAAGTTTATCAGCAACTAACACACCAAAACAAAGCAAATCCCAGTCACTTTGCTGAGCACACCTATTCCATCGTTGCCTTTATAGGTTTATCATTTTTTGACCAGATAACATTTTGTATCTGCCACTAAATCTTATTGTTGCTGCAGGTTGTCTTACCATCTGTGTTTATGTTGACCCCTTGCCTCCTACAAGGTTTACCATTTGTTTCATCTTTCAAAATTCCTTATATTTTCACAGACAACTTACTTGTATTTCCGGGTGAAGCACCTGGAAACCAATCCATGCTCATCCTGCCTTTCTTCATGATTTCCTTGTAATGAAAAACAGAAATAATGGGGGAAAAAATGTCAGGAAAACAATGTTATTGATGAGGCACAAACTGAGTAGCTCGAGGTACATTTACAACTTTACTTAAGTTTTTTTTCACATCTTACAAATAGATTGAAATCAGAGAAGCATGTGCGGTATACCTGATATTTGCAAATAACCGTCCTTTGTCGTGATTGTGATTTCCTCAGGCGAGAAGTGATTGACGTCCAGGTTAATCTTCCAGCTGTCCTGCCCTGTTCGGATCTCCGACACTCCACTTGTCAGTTGTCTCAGACCCTTTTGGTTCAGCGCCGCAGGGTGCTGACCACTGATTGGAGGCAGAAGGGGAGTCTGTGTGTACCCAGGCCAGGAGAAAGATGCCAGTCTCCTCTTCGCCCAGTCTATCCAGTCTAGGTCACTAGGGTCCAGGAAAGGAGGGAGGCCAAAATCCTGTGCAAAGATGCGGCTCGGCTGTGTCCAGTTCGGGAAAGGGTCCCAGCTAACATCTCGGCGGAAAATGGGACGGGATAATATTTTATTTTCTTCACCCATTTCCTAGAAAAATAAGCTCAGAATGAGGGAAATAGATCTTCAAACTCCAAAGCCAGTAGCTCCACCCTGACAAACAAGTTTAGATTGATGACCTGGACACTGAATAATAGAGCAGCTGTATTTTTATCCTCAACAGAAAGTGAGCCGGAGGTCTGAGGAAAAGGCTGCTTTGGCATCTGTAATGCTCCACTCACACACTTTATACCCAGCTGATTCATTTTAACACTTGTCCAGCATCAAGTGTGATATAAGGGGTGACAATGACTTGGTATGTCATGAGCTAGGGTGTTTCTCCTCCGTTGCCCCGGGACGTGGAGAGGAAAATGCTAGTTATTTGTATTTATATCTCTGGAGTGTCTGTGGCAAGTTGTTGGTGAATGACTCTGGAAGCAGCAAGCAGACAGTTTATTCAGCAGTGGCCTCTGCAGTCTTGTCACATACTGGTGCCCTTTGTCCATAGAAAATCACAGCCTTGTGTTATGTGAAGGAACAGCACGTACATTCACACAGTAAACAACAGAGTTACTTCCCCTTTTGAAACACAAGATTGAAGAAAAAAAAAAAACTCAAGACCAAACAAACATTGTCATGTGATGAGTATGTAGGAAAAAATTACAACATTAAAGACATGTTTACATGCAGGAAAAACTGATGGACTGACAGACTGACGCAGTCAAGTGGTGGTGAGGAATTTTGCATCCAGAGCTATGTCTTCATGGGTGTTATGCTGTACAAATAATGAACCGAGCTTAAGAGAAATAAATCAAGCCATACGCCCTCAGAGAGGATTGGTATTTATTAATGAGGCAATATCTGTAGCCTTTCCACCTGAGCTCATCCAGAGCATTAGCCAAAGGTATTAACCAGATAAATATTAAGAAAAATATGGTGGAAATACAGTGTCACCAAGTTACTATAATTGTAGTAGTGAAGTATTTAAATACATAATTACTATTGTTAGCAACACCATCTTGACTTTTGTAATTTATTTAAATTACCTAATTTTCAAGAGTTACATACATTGTGGGGAATGTGGCCTGTAATATTAGCAGTAGACGATATTTGTGTATTTTCTGAGAATAATAGCAACAAAATGAACTATTAGTATTTCTAGACAAATCCAGTGGGGAAAGATAACTGCAGCAGTACTGAGATGAGAGGCTGGTCAGAAACACCTTAACAACAAGTTGCCATTCTGTCTGTGTATTTTTGCAGAATGCACAGTAAATGAAGAAAATCATAACTCACATTAAGTCTTGAGTGTGCTATGTAAACTGTGGTAGTCTGCTTTCAGAATGATGGGAACAGAGTGGAGTGCACAGCAGATTCACCCTGAAATTAAGCCACAGAATATACTGTTTTTGTAAAATAAACGACAAAATTTGAAAATGATAAAATGCATAACAGTATTTATCAACATTTAATGACAATGCACAAACAATACATACACAGTGCAGATATCATTTAATCTTATAGTCTGTCCTGTTTTTCTGTAAATATACAGGTGATCTGAAGAGCTGATCAGAGATTTTACTTTTCTTCGGGACATTCAATGCTGTGTGACATGAACAATAATGGAGTGTTGAGACAATAGCTGGTTGCATTGTTAATGTTTCACTTTTGATAGGAGTTTTATCAATTATTGTTAGCTTATTAAACAGACTTACAGTAAGTTGTTGATTTAAATCTTCAAATCATTTTTACATATCATCCAACCTGATGACTGACTTTGAAGTAGATTAACCCACAAACCTTCATTAAGGAAGTGTTTTCACTTTCTAATAAACCTAAAGCTGTAGTTTTTATCCCAGAATGCTGTGCAGTGATGGTGGGTGTTGTCAAAAGGACAACACGGGTTACAACCTATAGAAGTTAGTGCAACAGTGCTTTTCTGCCATGGGAGATGTAATGTGTAAAGGTGTGTAGTTACTCTTTAACTGTGCAGGGACCTTTGCTCAATCTTATGATGTATTTCAGTCTGGATCATAGTTGTTGTTTACAAGGTTTACCACCAAAATAAGACATCTGTTGTGTATTGTTCTGTGTTTTGTGTGTCTTTATCCAAGCATGTATTTATGCATGTTTTCATTTTGAAGTTTTTCATTTTCCAGTAGCTGAAGATACTGAAGATGTACAGTATGACAACAAAGCAAGAATTGGGTTTAGAAGGCCCCAGTTTCCATGGCCAACTGTGCAGCTTTTCTGAAATAAAAAAAAAATAATGAAAAAGTAAAAACAGTGAAGAGAGAAAATTTACTTTCATTAGAAGGAAACTACAAAATAAAGCCTCTGTCAAACTTTTTCCATATCAAGTGAATGAATTAATGCAATTCAGAAATGTTAATTTGCAGATTAATAATACATTGAATGAAGATACTGTACCGCACCTTTTCTGTTTTCTGGAGTGGAGTACGATTGTTGCGATAATAACAATCATTGCAACAGCTCCAATGACTGAACCGGCCACAATTCCTGCAAGATTACCTGAAAAACGATAAAGGTGTTTTTAAACCAAGGGCTCCTTACAGAAAGCAAAATGTAGAAAGTATGAACATTAGTTTGTTTGATTGCCTTAACTAGATTGTCTACTGCATAGATTCAGACAGGAAGAGAGAGTACATGAAACTCCAAGTTTACCTCCATGAGGTAAACATTTTTAGTTTTGAATGAAATCTCTTGACAGCTATTGGATGGACTGCCACAAAATTTGATACAGAAATTCATTGTCCCCAGAGGATTATTTCTAAACACTGATGATCCCTTAACTTTCCATCCAGCGCTATCAAGGGCTCAGCTTTTAGTTGCACGCCTACATGGGTCTATCTGCTGCTACTGTACACTCTGTATAGGACGGCACTTCAATTTTCTGCATTTAAGGGCTCCCCTCCATTTTTTTTGAAGAAGTTTGTTTCTCGTAGGACTGGGATAAATGTCCACATTACTCACCTGACTACTCGCAAAGCATAGAACATGAAGGTCTGCTTTAGTGTGTGGGTAAAAGGGGATAAGCCATGAAAGCCATGATTATGAAATCAATCAGCCTCATGCAGTGATGGGGAAAGTGTGAGTGAATGACTTTTGGCAAGACAACAGAGCTTTTTTGCCTAATGTCCAAGTTAATTTGCCAATACCACGTCAAAACCTTAGGATAAATCCTAATTAGATTGAGCACGAAGTGGCTGCTATAAAACTCCAGATTTATATACTTGCCAGAAAGCAGCCACTTAATACTTTAAGTTTTTAAGTTCAACATGTCATCATGTCAGAAAAAGATTGTGAATGTTGTGTAATGTTTAAAACATTTTCTCTTCCTAGGGAACCTAGAAAGGAGATTGGATTTTAGGTTTAAGATCGGCCTATATTGTGGTTAAAGTAGAGGTCCCTCCTCATATTAACTAGAGGGCCCATGGTGTTGTTGCACTGATGAATTCTTTGTATTTCCAAGTGTGTATTTGTAAGTAATTCTCAGTTACATAAATATTTATGTAAAAAGGTTATGAGAGTGATTTGATACTTCAGAGATGATTCAATGGATCAAATGATGCACACAGACACACATGCATGCGCAAATACAGACACACGTTTGCCACTGCTGATTTGTGAAGATCAAAATCATTGGACAAGACTGATTTCATAATTTATTCATACTGGAAGTCGCGCAGGTTGTGGGTTCTCCAGACCACTGGCCATTCTCCTGGCATGTACGCTCCGCTGATCCTTTGAGAGTGTAGCCGTCATCACAGGAAAGCTGCACCTTAGCTCCTTGTAAATATGTGGTGCCCTTCTTCTTCCCATTATTAGGTGGCGAAAGCCATCCGCAGGATATCACTGCACAGTACATTATGACAATAATTAGCACTGTGAAACTATGTTGTACATAATAATCATTGGAAATTTTCTCAGACTTTTTCATGGACTCACCTGGCTTTAGATCCTGCACAAGAGAAATGTGACTCTGGAAAGACACTCTGGTAGCATTTCCCATTCTTGGACTTCGACCTACCAAAATATCATACCTACAGAACAGAGGCAGGTCAGAAAATGAGCTGCTGTAGTCAACAAAATGATTTCAATGCAATTAAAAGAATTTGCATTCACATAAAACTTAAAATGGAAATCTCAGAAGCAGATATATCATTACTTTATGTCCCTGTACTGGTCAAACTTCCTACATCTCCCATAATACAACTTGATTGTCTTTTTTGAGATCATCTTGGCTAGTGAATGCCCATGTCTTTTAAACTCCATGCCTCCAGTTTATAACGCAAGCTTTCTGTCATAAATTTGGACTCTCCATGCCTGAACCAAGATAACCCTGATGACATCACTGTGACATCTTCAGGGTTATTTTGTCAGACTTTAGAAATCTCCAATCAGAGCTGCATGTGTAAAATCAGAGTGTCCCTTTGACAGAATTGACCCCATTCTTACTGATGTGGCCAACATTTCAGCACACGTGTGGGATATGTTTGTTTCATAAAAACACAATAATATTGAATTAATTCATTATCATGATGAGTAAAAGTAGACAAAAGTTTTCTTCTCATACCTACAGAACTGAGACCCCTCTCCAGTGCATATCTCAGATGCCTGATTGGCTAACGGATCATCTGGACTCTGAGGGACAGAAAAGACTGGAACAAAACTAACGTCATGTCTGGGACCATAGAAATATGTGTCCAAAAGATATTCTGAATCATATGTGAACAAGGCAGACTTGTTGTCGACAGCCCCTGTGAGACAAAAAGAAAGATACACACTGACCATTAAAAGTACTTAAATTTAAGAGGAAATTTAACAAAATGATATGCTGACATTTCATAAAATGAGAATGATTTCCTGAAATGCCTGATCTATGCATGAAATGACAAAAAGAGGGTGATGTTTTCCCACCAATAAAGGGTAATATGAAGGGAACATAACCAAAAACAGGAATGACAAAGAAGTGTTGTGGCAAATGGATCCTAAACTTTGGTGACCTGTGTTTAAATCTTCCTGACTAAAATCCAAGATATTTTCTACTGTGAGTAAGGAATTTTTTTCACTTTTAAACCTGACCGAAGAACAAATTCTTAATGTAATTAACATCCACAACTGTAGTGTATGTTTCAAACTTTATGCCTATTTAACTACATTTTGTGTGATTTGTTGGGTATATAACATATCAAGCTCATATATAAAAGTAGGTTCACAACAGACATAAACACCACAAGAATTTTTGAACAGCACATAATCTGCTTTGTGAATAGTTTCTTACAGCTTGCCCCAAAACTGAACAGCTCCTCTGGATTGCTGTGGTTCTGCACAAGTTCACCGTTGCTGAGAACGAGGTCGTCTTTGGCGTCACCGTTCATCTTTCCCAGCAGTCCGAGAGTGGTGTCTCTGAACTCCTCGGGCAGGAGCACAGTGGTTGTCATGGTTCCCTCTCTCAGTCGCACTTCCACCCCGGCCCCAGTGGGGAACATCACAGTCACATTTGAAGAGGTAGGACAGAACACAAACACACCTACAGAAGAAAACAGAATTGGTAAGAATAAAGCCAGTTTCGTAGTTTTAACAAGATGATAATCAAGACCTTACTTTGAAGACCCTGAAAACATGTTTTCTCAACCAGCTTCTTCTTACAAGTAATAGTGTGGCAAAGTTGGAACAGTTTTGGTCATTTCAAATTTTTGCATGGGTGGAAGAGGTATTTAGATCTAATATTGTATAACTGTGTTAAGTAAAGGTCATTCATTCAACATTTTACTAATATTTCAGAAGAAAAAGTACTCGTCTAGCAGGAAAATGGCCCCTGTGAGTGTGTGTTAATGTAGACTATTTTTGATGCATTTTTTTATGATACACTACTTAGTCACACTGCTGTCAAAAAGCAGTCAAGTGTCTGGTTGGTACCTTTTTGATGGGTAGCTACGCTCAGCTATGTCAACACTGTCAGTACAAGTCAATCTCATATTCTGTAACTGCTCTCTTTACACCATCTTTATACTCTGTGAATCACAAATCCAAAGGTTGACCACCAATGAGAGGACTAGGGTCCAGACTCATACTTACTGTCAAATAAAATGGACAAAGAGAATACATTTAATAAAATTCATCAATAGTAAAAGTAAAATCAATGACTTCATCACAAGCACAGAGGTGAATCAGGGTCTCACCATGCAGGTCCATCCAGCTCTGCTCAGTAAAGGAGAGGCTTTTTTGATTTTGCAGTACTTCAAGGCCGTTGTGACCGCTGATCAGCCGCACCTCAATAACATCAGAGTTTGCTTCTTTCATGGCTACAGCCGACAACTTTGTTGCTTTTATCGCAGTTCCTAAAAGTGAGAGAATCAGATCACTGAAGTAGCGAAAAGGAATTGTTATAATAGCTCGTGTCCCGTGTGTAGAAATATAGAAAAATTTGTTTTCATTCTTTAGTCATAGCATTTACTGAGCTTTGTTGAGAAAGACAGAGAACAGTCACTTTTAAAAGCCTTCAGTAGCTTACCATTCACAGGCTCTGTTCTGCCTTGGATTGTTAGCTTTTTCCTTGCCGAGGTCACCAAAGTGTATTCCCCTTTGCCATTGAAGGAGTAGCTGACACCATCGAATGTTATGAAGTGGGGATCTCCAAACACCACGGCTGGCATTACACACAAACAATCGAGACTTGACGCTGAACAATATTTCTATGAAACACATAAACCATAATACCGTGGTCCAGGGTTCACTTACCCGAGCTGGGGGACTGGTAACGCCTGCAGTCACTGGAGGGCCGGTGTTTGAAGTAGTAGTCGCAGTTGTCAGACCAGAGGCAGCAGTAGTAGAAGCTGAGAACATCATAGACCCAGTGGGACTGTCCAGGAATTCGAGGTGGTTTCTTGAATGGAGGTGAGCCCCAGTCGTGTGCTCGGTCCGGAGTGCTACCCCCAATCGAGTCTGCTGTCAGGACCTGAGCGCCGGTGCTGTCATAGCAACACTGTTGTCCCGCTGCATACATAGGACTGTTGATGAATTTTCCAAAACGTTGTCAATTAGAACAGTGACCAAAAAACACGGTGCCTATTTAAACAAGACCCCTCAGCCACACTAGCAGCTCTGTGAGGCTGAGCTAATGTGAGCTCCCAGTGACAACGTTTAATTTTGATCGGATCATCCTGAGGGGAACATGAATGTCTGTACCAAATTTTATGGCAATCCCTCAAATAGTTGCTGAGATATTTCAGTCTGGGCCAAAGTGGTGGACCGACCAGCTGACAGACCTACACTGCAATAGCATGCATGGCTAAAAAAGGCACATCCATTCATTTATGATAGGCCTATAAGTTATTACTAATGACTACTGGTGGCTAGTAAATAATTTATTAATGCTGAATCATTCAGTCATATTGATATAGATTAGAGCAGGGCAGCTGTTGCAGTTGCACACTGTGGTAGAAATGTATGGACACGAGGAAATGTATGATTTGAGCATTCACATTGGTTATGTGACCCTGGCCTTTTACCCACTCCGCCAGGCATGTCAGAGTGGTTCCACACTGTCTGGTCGGAAAGATTGTGAGACATTGTTTTTGTATCTTGATGTGCTGGATGGAGACGGGATTCTGTTATTTAGACTAGATAACTCAGAAGAGCCACACATGCCTCTATTCGTGACCTTGTGTGGGTATAACTAAACTGTTGGGATGATTTTTGTCAAGCAAAAACCTATGTAACTCTTGTATAGAGTCTATCAGTACACAGATTTGGTTTTATAATTCCAGGTGCCATAATTCAAGTTGAGGAGTCATATAGAGAGCTGGTACAGAGTTTAAACTACTTATGTACTAACATGCAAGAGGTTACAAGGAGGATAGGGATATGATCCCACTCCTGAGTGTACACAGCCTGTGCGCGGGCCGTATCTGGAACAGGGCAGTATAAAAGGTTTCCCAGTTTGGAGGGAGATCCGGTCCACTCAACTGCTATCCGGGGAGAGTATCTACTACTAACCACTGGCAGGGTGAGGTAGTCTGGGCCATGTGAGGGCATGTCAACAAGGTTATAGATAAGAGTAATAAAACAGTAAGCCAAAAGGACTACAAAGAACAGTATAAGAATGAACATACCAAAAGACAAAAGTCATTTTCTGTTTGTTTTTTCAGTGCCCTAAACTAGTAGCTATTTGGCAAAAATATTCACAATGTTGAGTATCTGCCAGCAATGAGCTTTGTTTACATTATGGTACCTCAACATATTCATAAAGTTGTTTGACAGATGTTAACATTTTATGAGCAAATATCTTTGATGTATGTAAATATGTTGTTGTCACTCAATATTATATTCATGAGGGCAAGTTCGCAGTCTGGGTCAAGGACTCACCTGGCCTGTATTGCCCTCACACAGTGAACACTCCCAGGGTGGTAGGTGCACACGCTCCCTTTCTCTATATCACAGCCATAGTCAGTCTGAGGAGAGAGATACAGCATCTGTAACCAGGTGCCCACATGTGCGTTTCACTGTGTTCATTTATAAACTGCAGTTCAGGAGCCAGTTTCACCAGCTTTTAAAATGAAGCTTAAATGTGACATGAGTGCTTACTAAGTGGAGATTTACGCATCACTGAATTAAATACCACACAAACTAGTTCGTATACAGAGATTAGCAGTTACATTTAACTTGATTCAATTGATCAAAATGCGGCCTAATAAATCTAAACTGGGAAGATTTTAAATTACATTTTATCAAAGAAAAAAACACAATATAACTACCTTAGCTTACTCAAGTATTCTAGTAACGTCAGACTAAACTACTAAATAGCATCAGTTAGGTTATATTTGGATATTTCTTAGTCTTTGTAAACTGCATGAATACTTCTAACCCTAAAACACATATTCGTCCATATACCTGTATGTATATATAAATCAAAGTAAAGCCCCATAAAACTTAGATTTTTGTCACTTATGTCACAGCTTGCGATGATACGGTGACTTACTTAAGTTTTAATGGTGCAACTCGAATTAGTATATTTCTGGTTTGCAACTAGCTAGTACTTGGGATCAACTTTACACACAAACTTAGTGATGGGTTTACGAATAGCTGGTGCAGCCCAGTCCAGAGGCTTGATTATATTATGTCAAAAGAAACCTTGTCCACAAGTTGACAGCAGTTAGTAAGAAAAAGCTTCACTCTGAATCCTTAACAATATACAAAGGAAACCTTGTCCACAAGTTGACAGCAGTTAGTAAGAAAAAGCTTCACTCTGAATCCTTAACAATATACAAAGTCACCAGCTGCACACATGCAGTTTTAACATCACATTTGTCACTGCCACTGAAAGACAGTCATGGCTTTGTGTAACCCTAACTGTAAATGTGTAAGATAAAAAGCAATAAGGTTGATGCTGAAATGTGTTCAGAGTGCTCAGTGTGCAGAATTAGGGGAGACCTCTCCTTGACCTGGAACTGATAAGCGTTGAGCATCAGTTAAAGGTTATGACCACTGTCAATAAACACATAAAGTCATTAAACACTTTTATCTTAATTTGATGACATCTCTGTCTAGTTCATCTAAGACTTACACTACATTTATGTTTAGAATTTAATTTGAAATCAAGTAATGATTGTCTGTGTATGCCTACGGTCAAGTCAATAATGTGTGCAGTGATGGTACATTGTGTGTAATACTGTATAGGCTTGTCATGTGCCCCTGTCAGCCCACACACATGCAGAAACCCACCTCTGCTCCAAAAATACAATACAAGTCAATTCCAGCAGGTTTATCTGCCAAGAAGATCTAACACGGCTTTGGTCTTGTTGGCTGTGCATTAGTTTGTGTTCCCTCATGCTACTTGTGCTTTTATGTGCATGAGGCAATTTGAAGCATCTCACAACGATTTTGCGCCCGTTTTTTAATCATGTAGCCTTTACTACAAGGCTGTCTCAAGTTACTGCTGCCAAATCTAAATGTGCTACTCTTCACACTTACATGAAACCTCCCTGTGTCTGCTCTCGCTTGAGCCAGAGTGCAGGGGCAGTCTATGATCTCGCTGAGGAAGTTGGGCAGCTGATATTCCAGCTGGTCCCATGCAAAACATTTCTCCATGGCCCAAACTGTTGAGTTCTGCCTGAACTTCTCCTCCAGATGCCAGGCCAGAGCATGATCCTCAGACCATGTGGCTTGTACATTCCTCAATAAAACACATGACAAATACAGCTGTTAACTACATTTTTATATTTGTTAATTGTGCATTTTCACATGAGCTTTTCCATCATGTTAACATACACTTTTGTTTTTCTTACTACTAATTCATAATAATCTTTGGAGGATTTAGATTTGTGTGAAACCATAATTGAATAGCAATAATATAATAAAAAATAATATTTTGTATTACAGTTATCTATATTATAGGAAGTGTTTGTACATACCACATGCCATCTGTGTAGTTGCTTGAGCTGACACGTACAGAGCCAAGCTCCCAACTTGAAAAGCCGTCATTTGCTGGTTTGGGCAAAAAGCTAAAGGAGCCATTGTTGGGGTGATCCTTTGCAAGTGAGTACAAATATTTCCACTCACCCTTCCAGTTGTTTGTATAGGGTTCTCCTACATAGAAACATTTTACAGAATTCAGTGTTTTTCCCAATTAAGTGGCATGTGACCTACATAATTGTATATGCAGTGTATATACAGGTGTACTCACCTGTCTCCCTGTAGCCCCAGAGCTCTATATTGACCTTCTCTGCTCGGACCAAAGAGGTATTCCATGTCATCTCAAGAGTGCCTCCAACATTAGGTGTACCATAATACTGCCATTTTGTTGAGTTGACCAGAGTGGACTTAAATTGAGAATCTAACTTGCCAGTGTGTACTGTAGCAACACATTCAAATCAGATAAATCACATATTAATGTCATTTCAACACCAAATGGAAATATGTGTACCATATGTGTTTAGTTTAAGGAAGAGTTTTGAGAATTTTTAAGAATATGCAGACAATTATTGTACCTGAGAGCCAGGCTCCAACTCTGCTGAATGTTTTGCCATTATCTGAGGAGATGTGCAAAGGAACCCATCCTGTTTCATACAGTAATGGGGAGATACAATGGCCTCTACTGTTCTCATCCACGTAGCCCACAGTATTGGTATTATTGTTGAACCTGCCATTAGAAAAGAAAGAAGTTCTGTAGTTTCTGTACTTTAACTGTATAATGGACTATAATACAAGTGTTACAGCTTTTCCCAGTGCTTTCAACTGCATCTCATAATTGTTTTGGATGCCTTTCGCCTGAGACCTAAGGAAGACCATGAGATGTGGTTGAAAGCCCTGCAAAAAGCTAAATATGAAAATTGGATTTCTCTTATGCATAATCGGTTATTAAAGGTATAACCAGAACAGGTTTACGAAACATATAAACACTGAGGTGTAAAAGAAAGTCTTACTGTACCTGCATACAATCTTGGAACTCTTATTGAAACTTGTATCAAGGACAATAAAATCTGTCCCACCAAAAATGGAACCGGAATATGGAAATATTTCCACACAGTACTCTTTATAGTCCGTACAGCAGTTCTTCAAAGACGTGCATGTTGAGTGGCATGAACATGTGTCTAATTGTTTCCCACAGTTTCCTTCACATGTCTGTGCTGTCCAACAGAAGGAGAAAAGGGTCTTAAGTATGGAGACCTGAGTGTGCTACAGTTTCATTTTAAAATGTATAAACTTAAAAGTAAAAATCACTGAATTAAATTTTGTTTAATGATGCATTAAATATTTAACTTACCATTTTATTTTTCAAATAATAATTAGATGTCATTATTCTATATTTAAAATGTGAATAGATGGTTTTTGAATAGACTTTTGCACTTGACAATTGTTTTTCAATTTACTATTATGTCTTTCTCACAAATGAATTCTCTCCTGCTTTAACAGTTACAATTTCTGTGCTTGATTGATTGCTTTCATATGAAAACTACTTTGCGCAACACTAAAACTTAAATGTGGTCCAGCAATTATTGTACCTCAACACAAACATGCTGCTGCTGCTTTTTATAAATGTCCCTTTATGTGCCCAATACTAAATTATCTGGCATTTTAGAATAAGCCCATTAATTGATCCTCTCATCTAACTCTAACAGCAAAGAGTAACAGCAAACAAGGGTATTTTTCAAAATGTCAGAGATGAAATACAACGTTATGTAAAATAATACAACGTTATGTAAAATAAATAAAACAATTTAGAAGTTTGCAGGTACTTACCTAGTGTCCTGCAGATACATGAAACCAGAAGAACAAATACGACTGCTCTGAATCTCTCCATAATGACAGGGACAGAAATTGTCAGCCAAGGTTTCTTGCTACTCTTTAGATATGCTCAGCATTCTTAAACTTTGGCCCTTCAATCACATGCATTTAAAAACATCTGTTTAATCATCAACCAGAGTGATAACAACTGTATTTATCCTCACGTGGCCACCTTTGACCATCACTCACTTTAGTGAGTTAGAACGATTTATTAATAGCTTAATAGACACAATTAGCACACAATTATGGAGATAATAGCTGAATAAAACAACATGGTTTCATGTGTAGAGAACTTTTGTCAAATAACAAATAATATCAGTCATATGAAATGATTATCAAGGTCCTGTATCACAGCAGTGCTTTCAGACCAACATGGCCATACTTTCAAAGTTTGAGTCTGTAATTAAAATAGCAAGCCAGCTGGGGAAGTTAGTTAAGACTAACTTAATAAGAAAACAAGTTACACTTTAATCATCGTTTCTTGGCCACCAAGGATGTGACCTTTAAATGGAGAGTAGATAAACACAGAATTCTGTTGATTTTCCTCAGAGGTTTCATTCTGCAACTTAAAAACAAACCCTGAAGACAGTACCTGTAGTGCCAGCAGTAGGGCAGTAGGGGGAGAAGGTGTTGCCATCTTCTGCATCACCTCAGTGCTACATGCTGGTGAACAGATTGTTAAGCACCCATTTGAAATGTGCTGGCGTATTTTATTTATTTATTTTTTTCTGTACTGAACTAATTTCTAAACAGAAATACAGATGCTTTACACATGCAGTGTCCATTGTGGTTTAACATGTTTTAATTGACAGCACAACATGGGTGAGGTATTATAAACATTCATGGCTGCACACATATGTAATATTATTATCTACTGTTATCATCTAGACAGGAATACAGATATATTTAATACAAAAAAGATAAGTGCCTCTATTCATATTAAGGATGATTTCCATTCATCTGAGCTGGAATCAGTTTGTTCACTTGTTTTAAACTCTAGATATTAGGAACAAGCAGACCCACTGATATCTGGCTGGGTTCCGCTTTGAGCTTGTTGTCTGCTTTCTACAACTAAGATATTGGCAGTACTTGTGAAATAATTGTATGTATGTCAGCTGACATAATACACAATTGGCAACAACCATGGAGCAGGTTTACAGAACAAACACGGCTGTTACTAAAATTTGCAGCAACATCCTCCCAATTCACTGGCAACATCATCTGGACTTGGTTCTCGTAGATTCCTAAAGAAAAAAGTAAAGAGCTTAGTGAATTGTTCATACAAATAGTAATTTTACAATGTGTTAACATGACCCTTTGATGAACTCCACACTCACCACCATCAAATGGCCATTCTTCGCCCTGTAGACCATGGACTCCTGACCACTCTTGAAGTCCACAAACCCCTCTCTGCCGGGCTGGATGTCAAATCGCACGCTGCAAGTGACAATAACAATTTCACGTTTATTTAGGCTTATCCATTGTTTTTACCATTTAGATTTTTAGCTTTCAAATGAATATTACTACATGAAATCCAGATGCTGTACCTGCCCTGGACCACTTTGATGTAGTTCTGCTTGTTGGCAATAACACTCAGCTTAGTCAGGGCCTCAAACAGGTAGTCACACTGCAGAACCAGATCCCCCTAAAAGTATATTTGCGTCAGTCCTTCAGTTGTTAGATATGGGGATTTTATAATCCCTAATAAACGTGAATTAGGCATTGTTATCTAAACTGTTTCTCTAAACTGCTTCTGAATAATTCACTTAAATGACTGGTTCTGAGTCTGAGGAATGTCTTTATAGCCTTGCCAGACTCTAGTAATTGTCTAGAGAACGACGATACAGAGATATATATTCATGACCTATAGATTGTGTTATCATTAGGTCACCTGTTGATAGGTTTACCTTTTGCTTGATGTCATCACATGCAACATGAAGGATCAGGAAGTTGTCACTCAAGTTGCTGACTGACACACCTATAATAAAAAAGAGCCTTAAATCACACATGTGTACGTAACAGCAAGTTCCAAGCGTGTGTATAGCTCTCCTTACAGATAATGATGCTTATTTCATCTAATTGTCTCCCCCATTACCTTTCAGAGAGCTGTAATCTATCCGCTGCTTGATCTTGGCCTCCTCAATCAAGTAGGCAGCTTCCTGGGTGAAGATGAGCTGCCGGAGACGAGGCCTGAACCCGTTCCGGTCATACTTTACCACTGGCACACTGTACTGTGGGAGGGACACACAAGGTCAGTGGATAAAAAAAATACAAAGATGCAAAGTAAATTCCAGTTTTATTTTACCTTGATGTGCTCACGCCGAATCATCTGAAGCACTTTGATGTTTATGTCTTCTGCACCTTAATAAAATAAAAGAAACTATTGAGAATCCAATTTCAATCTGGAAAGAAATGTATCCCAAATTTAAAAAGCAAAATAAAATATCTCAGATACATAAATACTGCCAGGAAAGCTGGAACATGCATACATCTAACTGCCGGCATCTGCAGTCTCCACAGGCTATTATATTCCTGTAAGTACACTCAATGACAAGAAAATAACTCTGCAGTCTTACCTATCCTGGTGTCTGCGAACGGTCTGCACACACTGACGGGGTAGTTTTCTTTCTTTCCTTTGAACATGGAGCTTGTCTGTAGTTTTAACAGAAGCTGTAAACAAGGAAACCATATGAAAGCAGAAAGTAAGTTAAGATAAATTACTTTATTTCCTGAAGTAATTTTGTCTGTTGCCTATAAACTGCTCCCAAAATTACATTATTTAAAACGTGGATATGTTGTGAGTGCACGTATTGTGGTTCCTACTCTCATGCTTTTAACATTATGTGTGAAAGAGGGTGGATTGTACCTGCGCTTTCCTCTGTGGAGTGATTCCTCGAACGTACTTCCCTACAATATGGCGAATGTAGATCTTCTTCAAGAGCTGTGACACCTAGAAAAATACATGAGCTGTTTGATTTGACACCTTAACAGGGTGCAACCACAACAAAAATGACCAACCTGTAACCAGAAACAGCTGGTGTCAAAAATGTATCACCCACCTCCTGCATTATAGGCGGAGGGGTGAGCCAAGAGTCTTTCTCCAGGACAGTTTTGGGAAGGTTTTCCCTCAGCCGTGTGAGGTAGTTCTGCCTCACATATGCCAGGTACTCACTGTTCTCAATGCAGGCTGGTTGATTTCTAGTTATGAAACCTTTAATGAACCTAGAACGAATCAATAGACAGGTAACCTCACAACATAGACTTTATTAGACTGTATGGCTCTCATTCTCATCTTATTTAATCTTCTGATTCATTTCATTGTGTTAACTTACTTCTTGATGACCTTGACAGCCCATGCCCTCTTCTCGCGCTCCTTTCTGGCCATCAGACCTCTCCAGCAGTTCTCAATCTTAGTGGCTATTTAGATAAGACAAGGTAACAAAAAGTAACATGTTACATTGTTATGTGGGACATTCACTTATATTTAGTCAAGGAAAGACTTTTAGTTTGTGCTTAAAAACAAATCTGTGGACACTGTGACACTCACCAGCCTCTTTCTGTTTCAGGTAGTCTCCTTTCACTCTGTAGCCTTTGTACTTGGCCTGAATCCTTGTTGCTGCAACAATGACAGTTACAGTTTCAGCCTCAGTAGTGTTATTATGCGTAATGTAGCATTACAACTAAATTTACAGAACAATATCTCACCTAGCCTATGTTTGCAGACCTGAAAGGCGTCTTCTGTTGCAAACAGAGTTCTTGGGTGCCGGATGAAAATTTTTGTCCTTGAGGGAGAGAGACAAACCATGAGACGGGGCTGTATCTCATCATAGACAGTCTGTGGTACCCATACATTAATATCTGCCTACCTGCCCATCTTGTACTCATCAGGTTTGTAGCCCAGGTGTTTGATCAGGCGCCGCACACCTTCTGCTGCCGTACCTTTCCAGTTGGGCCAAGTGTCGGGACACAGAGGCTTATACCTGAGAACACAAGAAGACTGCTAAGTCACACTTTATGTGCATTTTGTATAAAAACCAGAGCAGTGAAAGTGTACTTAGCTACCTCTGGAGAAAGGTCTCATATTTGCGTCGGTAAGCAAACCCAGCACGTCTGACCCTTAAGTGCTCCATCAGCCCCAGGTACTTCACCTGATGTCTCACCAACACATCGTCAAAGCGTCCTGCAGGGGACACCAAAGGTCATCTAGAGGGTTCAGGGGTCTAAACTGTCTGCTCTTACTTACATGTGCTGGCTGACTGTAAGCTGAGCATACAGTAAAAAGTATTAGCTTGACTAGGGCTCAAAGATCTTTTCAGAAGTGGAAGATTTGCGGGGACATACGGCCTCACCTGGCTGCTTGGCTTCATTGGGTTTAATGCAACGGACGTACCAGGGCTCTTTGGACATTAAGATCTCAGTCAAGCCCACCAGGCTGCTCTTAAACTGAGTCACCACCTGAGGAGTCACCAAAAAAAAAAAGTTTTGATGGTTTGATTATAGTTTTGTAATTAATTAAATCAAGGAATCATTGAGCATCATCATCTGAATGGCTTCTTACAGTTTCAGGTCTCCTCTTGCTGTCCGGTTCAGTAGAAGGAAAACAGAGTTTGATAATAGCATTCTTTGACTGTCGCATGACCTTAAGGAAAATAGGAAAACTGTATAAGCACCCAACATGTCAGACATACATTATATACCGTAAATAATAATATAATGTAAAACTTTACTTCTCCTTTAACTCTATATTGGCATTTTTTTGGTTCACCAATATAGGTATCACCACAAGATTAAATTACCTCTTTCCCATTTCGATACAAGAGATCGTTGTTTTTGTCCAAGAATCCTAGAAGTTTAATAAACAAAGAAACTTTATGTATATTTTTTGGCAACAACACATTCCTCCTCTTACCAATGAAAATTCGAATTCATAAGTAATAACAGTAATAAGTAACACACTAAATTCAGTATAATCAATGTCTTACTTGGTCTTGTATGACCAGTACCATATGGTGGCTAATGTTAAGGGTTGTAGTAAAATAAAATTTCACAAAAAAGTTGCAAATTTGCAAGACATTGTCATTCCTGACCGCCTACTTTCGCTAATGTTGTGAAAACGTTACGCTCTGCAACTGACATCTCGAGGTCAGTTTGCTGACTTCTACTGTTACACTACATTTTAGTGTTTGGCCGCTGCTACATAAGCTTGTTCAATGGAATGGAGAAAGACATTATTCAACATACAGAGGTATTCCATCTCTTACCGACAACACAGTATGTAACCTCCCCAGCGTAGTGCAAGAGGCGGAAGTCTCCTCTTTCCAGTGTTTTCCTCGTCTTTTGGTCTGCAAGTTTATGTCTGCGGGAAGAGGGAAAGTTAGTGTAGGTTATTATTAAGATGTTTATGGTCATGTGCTGGTCTTTGAAAGCTGGGTCATGTGTAGACAACATGCACTTTCTGTTACGCAAAAGTGCACAACTCACGTGACAAAATGAGGGTGACCACCAATCTTTTCTTCCATCTTCTCCAGTAAGGTGAGATCTGTGGCCTCTCCAGGACGTAAACATTCCTCGTCCTATATGAGAAGACCAGCATCAATAATTCAGCATGTTTTTAGTTTTGTGGGCGAGTGCATTGTTTGTCTTTCTATAGGACCGTAACACAATCATATCTTTACCAATAAAGAGATTATTCCTCTGTGTTTCTCCTCCACAAGATCACAGATTATCTTGTTGTTGAAATATGGCACTGGTTCCCACTGTGCATAAAACAACAATAAAAGTGGTTGAAAATCAGTTTTTATTGTATTTAAGTTTATTTTTGCACATTAGCAGCACCTTGAGCCACATGTCAAGAAAATTAAAGAAATAATGGGGTCATTACTTCAATCCCTTCCATCTCGTACTCCTCCTGCTCTGACTTGATGGTCAGCTCGATGAAAAGCTGCTGCAGTTTCTCGTTGCAGTAGTTGATGCAAAACTGCTCAAAGCTAAAATAAACCATAGGCACCATCAGTATTGGATTCTTCATTTCACTCTTTTTCACACTCTCTGCGCAAGATCTCACCTGTTGACGTTGAAAACCTCGAAACCATAGATGTCCAACAGACCAATCACCATTTTCCTGGAGGAATCCTACAGATAATTTAAACAGATATGGTTTCTGGTTTTTAACTGTATATGGAAAATCTGCCATGGATCGCCTCGTGTAGCCAGACCTCTCTGGAGAAACTCAAGCGCATATGTTGGTGTTACTTTAAACCAATAAAATTACATTAGGAAAAGAAAATCAGCCCAAAGAAAAATGTGGCTGTGTGCTAAAATCTCGTTACCCCAATTTTCTCCCTATTTCTGTGATCTTAATGAGACAGGTCTGGCTAGGCAAGATTAGAAAGAGAGTAGATTTTTTTTCTCCTCACCTTGTTAGCTAAAGATTCATTGATCTTGTTCACCAGCCAGTTGAAAGTGCGGCCATAGATGGCTTTGGCAAGGGCGTCTCTGGCATATACTGCATGGTCCACAGAGAAGGGACTAAACACCTTTAACATCAGAACAATGTAGAGAATTAAAAATAAACACTACAAACGAGTTAAACATATATTATACTTTATACAAGAAGTCAAGTCACCTCCTCTGTTTTGGCTTCAATTTTTCTGTGGGTTAAGCCCTGTTGTAGCACCTGAGTAGGAATCCCCAGCAACTGCACAGTAAAGACAAAACAAAAAAAAAGACATGTACCATCAAAACTCTTCCTGATCTTCATCAGAAAGTTGCATGGAGACGGATGAAGGGTTCAAACTATCTGCAGTTTGCTTGGTGCTCACCTTTGACACCCAGTGCATCTCCTGGTTGTTGTTGAGAGAGGCGTATCCTCGAACATCTGCTTCAAACTTGATATTTCCCAGATGGAGCACACTAGCGATTATTCCAAACAGGTGCTGCGAGAGAAATACTAAATTAATCACAAGCTAAATGTATTGTGCATAATTTGAAATAAAGTGCTGTCCAGTTTTGGTGTGTAAAGATTTACTGTACTACTTCACCTCAATGTCACTCTCACTGAACTCAATGACAGCGAGGGCTTTCCGCACCATCTTCCAGTCACTTTTATCATTGATAGAGCTAACTTTGGCACAATCACCCTGGAGAAGACAAAGAATAAAACGTCTGAGATTTTTGGTTCCACCAGATAGATTAAGTGCTGTTGGGTGCTGTTTTTCCCACTGACCTGCACCAGGTAACTGTAGTGCTGGCAGTTTCTCTCCAGGCCGAGCCAGCGAAGCAGATCTTCCTCTCCTCCCTCCACCAGCTGATAGAAGATGTGGAAGTTTCTCTCCCCGTGGTTCTGGTGGACCACGCGGGACTTCTCCAGCAGGTAACTCAGGATGTGACCACCAACTGCACCACCCTGAGGACGAAAGGTAATCTTTAACCCTAGTCAGTGCTTGGTGTGAACCTTGAGATTATTACATTGCTGTGTTAAAATGTCTTTTCATTGTAATTTGCATTGTAATGCAATATAATGAAGATAGTCCAGTCCACCTGGTGGTCGAATTGGATGTCCATGTATTTCCCAAAGCGGCTTGAGTTGTCATTCTTCAGGGTTTTGGCATTTCCGAAAGCCTGGAAAAAAAGGGGAAAACTGCAATAAATGCCTAATTTTAAAGTCATGTTTTCCTCAAAAAATGTTCTTACGCAGCAGAAGCTTTGGCACTCATATCCATGTCACTGACCTCAAGCACTGGATTGGAGAGAAGCAGCCTGTCCCGGACATTGTTCAGGAGTTTGGTACTTGGACAGCTGACAGCATAGAACTGCAGGATTTTCTTGGAGGCCTCGGTTTTGCCGGCCCCGCTCTCCCCCGAGATCAGGATGAAGTGGTTGTTGAACTCAGACTGCATGGTGCGGAAGACGTTGTCTGCCAGTGCGTAACTGAAAGTACAGTAATACGTCAAAGTCAGCACCCAAAGTCAGCTAGCTTACAGTAGAAAGATATAAGGCAATGAGGGCAGGTAGAGATGGTGTATGACCTGCAACAAAGGTCCCAGGTTGGGTACAAATGTCAGGGGATCATCAAAGTCAGTAGGATTCACCAGAAATAAATGTTTGTCGACCAAAGTGGTGGACTGATAGACGGACTGAAAGCCCCACCCATGGCACTCACTGTATGCCAATATACAGTAAAAATAAATACAGAATAAAAAAGTCTTACATGTGAGGTGGCAGCTCAAAGAAGTTAACACCCATGTAGGTATCCATTTGCTTCTTGCTGTAGATATCAAAATCTTTATATGGGTTGACCGACACCAAGAGTGTCCCAATGTAGGTCTGCAGAGAAAGACAAGGAAAGGAAGTCATGTTCTGCAACTCTTGCACATTTGATAATACAGTAGTTGTTTTTCTCAAACATTACATGATATTAAAAGAAGGCTTTCAGCAGGGTGGTGTCCATGTATCACTCTGCTGATAAGTAATATCGTTCCTCTTATCAAAAGCAATAAGTTTGGTTAATCACTTGTCATGACCTTACGAACAACGGTGACCTTTAGTTTGCTCACTCTGCAAACGAAAAGAACAGGAGCTGCTGTTTCAGCAACACAGGGCGCCAGATTCAGCAGAAGGCAACGCAGCATTGTGAACTTTTTGGGTTGAAGGTCGAGGGTGTGAAGTTTAATTAGAGTAAGAGTAAGAGCCAGGTTATCCAACATTACACCACACAGGAAGACTCACGTAAATGAGATTCTCATGGAAGCGTTTCCTCAGGTTGTCCAGGAAGGCACTCTCACTCGTGTAGGCGTCCAGGAGAACAAAATCCTGGATGCCCACGCGATCCCGGGCTGTCAGGGAGGCTTCCATGTTCCTCAGGATCTGGTTACACCGCTCCTCCAGGCTCTGTGCCCGAGCAAGAACACATCAGTGAAATGACACGGAAACAAGGTATCGCAACAGAACTCAGTAACATGAAAATTGTATAATGCACTTTATGAGACCTAGATGATACAATTTATTGCTCTTTTAAACAAAATCTATAGATATTATATTATATGTTATTTTTGGCTAAGTTCTCATTCTGTCTGTCAAGACCAGGTCTAGATGTCCTGTCCTTTTCCTGTTTTCCTCAAACGTTATCTGTTTTCGTTGAGGTTGTCCCCTCTCAAGAACAAAGAGCACACACACACACACTCACAATCATTGACAATCTAGGATATATATTTCCTAGTCTGTGACTAATTTCCTGCCTGTTTGTCCCTATATCTGTGACTTCCAGTCAGAGCTGTTAGCGGCCTTGGCTACATCCTCTATGCTAATGAGAAATCTAAATTCAACCTTCACTATCTAATCTGCCTCTGTGCCATCAGTCTTGTTCATGGCAAGGGCAGAACAAACATGAAATACTCCACCTACACTAGAAGCTTCATAAATTCCAAATTTGACAGTTTAATACAAGATAAAACAATAACTGACCCAAATAGAAGATACTTAAGTTATTCCATTCATTATACTATGTATAACAACAGGATATGCTGTGCTACTTAAAAATACACAACTGAAGAAGTGCCAGGTAAAATAATCAGCAAACGCGAATGCACTTTAATTACGGTGAAAGAGCCACACAGTATTATGCTTCAGTAGTTTGGCTCTCATCACTGCCAAGTTGACCTGTCACCAAGTCGGAGTAACTGACACTCACAGATCATTCTCCAATAAAACAAGCTGCTGCTCTACTGACCCAGCAGACATTTACAAGAAAATGTCACAATAAATCATGTCCTGAAAACCACATGTGATCATTAAAATGTTCAGCAATGTTTTGCGGGAATAATTGCAAAAAGTTACCTACCCTGGAGGTCCCTGGTGCGTGTGTACCTTTTCTGAACTGAACATCTGGTTTTATTGAGGGGAAGGGACAACAGTATGACAGGAAACACTGATAGATTACTATCTCTACTTCCTTCAATAGGAAACCATCAATAATGTAGTGAGTGCGCAACAAAGGAAGCAAATCTCATTCTAAATATGTATTTGTGTGTGTGTGTGTGTGTGTGTGTGTGTGTGTGTGTGTGTGTGTGTGTGTGTCAGTGCATGTGTGTTCGCGGATAGATAAGTTACTGTAGATGTTGCCTGACCGCATACAACATACTTGTGTATGTTTTCACAATTCACAGTAGGAATCTTTTCATTAAATTCAATCACAGAGAGTTGGATGGTGGAAGATTAGGAAAGGCTTCAACATGTCAGGTAATTAATCAGCAAAAACAAGAACTGGTTGATCTTGCTGATCAAATCAAGCTGAAGGCAAAACTTCCACTATCACACAGTAATTAACAAAATATTACAATTAAGCTTTATAACTAGAAGCCATGAAAAAAAGACTCTTTATGTCCCATAACAAAAATATTTTATGTGAAAACTCAGACTACACTTTGCAATGTTATTGTTGCAACTCTGCTCTGTACTGTAAATGTATACACTATTAATTTGATCTTTTTATGTAGCATTTTTGTTTTTAAGGCACCTTTCCTAAATTGTTTTAGAAAGTGTTTGACAGAATAAAAGACAAAAAAGCTGATTAAGCAACAGAAAATTAGATAATACTGTGTATATATTATAGTACATTTTAAATGGCACAGTCAGTTTTTCCCTCAGTGGCCCAAACACAATACAGATTTGCCTGTTTGACAGGGGAGGCCTTCCATCAGAAATGTACAGAAGAAAAGAGAGTCAAACAACTGGTAACAGTCATATAATATGAGAAATTGAAAGGCCTTTCAAAACATGCCTCTAACATGTATCCCTAAATACTGGTTCAAGAGTGTAACCTAAAACCTATAGTAGTAATAATTAAAGTAGAAACTAAAAGCTGTTTCTAATTTCATCACAGAGGTCCTCTCTCCAAAACATTTCAGATTTCTTGATGGGATGAGGATCTCATCACGTGTTTGTAAATAAAATCTAAAAAATAAAGCTTTCTGACGTGCTAATTTTTTTTGATAAACTAGGTTTTGTTGTCAAGGTTCTACATGTCTTCCAAAAAAATGCAAAAGTAAACACAAAGAGGTAAAGCAGCTTGGTCTGTCTCAGACACTCTGCCCTGTTGTCGGCACTCTGTGGGCGACCGAGCGCAGGGCACAGATTTTCTGCCAATCAAAGGAAATGACACCTCTGCTAAACACATAGCTGATGGTAAAACAACACTATGCTGTGAGAGGATTGACAACGTTGCTAAAGAAAAGAGCAACCAAATGAGAGGAGACTTTTCTTGGCAACATAGTCATCTGATGTAAACTGAGGATGTTTAAGATTCTTAAGCAAAGATTTGAACATAGATGAACAAAACAGTCACATGTTTAAGGTAACACATAAAAAGTCCAACACAAACAACTACCATAAACATCAAATTTTGATGTCAGGCTACAGCAGAACAGGAAAGTCTATCTGACCCGGAGACCATCACCTGAGAGGGCGCTCCATTGTCCCTTTCTATCCAGTATGGTGCCGGATCCTGTTACGCAGCCACAAAGTGGCAGTTAGGCTCCTGAAAGAGATAGCACTCCTCGTGGGCCATTGACTGACACCACACATCACCCCGGGCAACACTCATTTAGGGGGCTCCAGGTGTCTAGAGAAACCTGACCATCACTGGCCTCCATCACACCAGTCAAGTACAGTACCTCCCCTGTTGCTACTGTTTCACACAAGCATACAGTAACATGCTATGAACTGATTACCTTGTTAGGCGAAATGTTTGCATCGCCGAATGGTGAAGAATCAACAAAAAATGTGTTACTTCTGGACAATAAAATATAGTTGAGCATTCACATATTGTCACTTTAGAAAGTCACTGTTTAGCTGCTAAATGTCTGTCTGCTGTTTGGTGCTGTGCAGGTAGTCTACAGTGAGACTCAGAGCTTTTTAACTGAAAACAGCATCTGCGGTAGCTAGAAAATTAGGTTGATCATTGCAGTGAGAGTGGACCAAAACAGTAAAGTTGAAGGCTGTAAAAACCAAAACAGTGAGCTGAAAGACGCTAAAACACTCTGTAAAGCTGAGGGGAGTGGCAAAGTTGGGTGATAATTCTCTGTGAATTCGCCATTATGAGCGATCACTTTCATATTACACAAAGTTTTTTGATTAATTGAGAATATAAAAATATTGATTAGTGCAGCTTTAAAGCTATTAATTACTTCATGTGTCAAACTCTAACATATCTGACGGTGGCGCCCCCCAAATGATAAATAGGCTCAAAGGCAGAGACCAGTTTTCACCTGTGTTGTCTTTTTTTCTACAAATAAAAAAAAATGTGCATCAGAATACTTTTAAAGAGGTTACAATCACTTAAAAAATCTACAAACAGCTTTAAGAACAATAACAAAACTGCAGTCAAGATACACAAGTCATGTTCATGTAATTACCTCCGTTGCTTCCAAAGCCATGTGCATCATGGTTGCTTCACTCTTGTTTGATGAACCTGATAAATCCGAATTACTTTGAACTTCAGTCCTCAGGTATACAACAGACACGGCCTGTGACGGCGGTTTTAGTAGCCAATGAGTTCTCCCATAGTGGAGCCTCTTGACTTCAGCGCAGATATTTCACCAAAATCTACTTTCACCACTGTCTCCTCCGCTGCTCAGGTTTGCATCGGTCCCTGATTCTAATACTGGCTCGGAGCGGGCCTGGGACGGAGAGGCTGAAGAAGAGGAAGAGGAAGAGGAGGAGGAGTGTGGCACTGCTGCTTCCTGCTGGGCCGGTGTCCCTGCATTGTAGGTGATGAGGCAGTAATGAGCTACCTGGCTCTGGAAGCACTGGGTTGGTTAAACATTCATGGAGCCCAGGCAGCAAACGTTCATTCAGCACTTCACCTGAGTGTTGAACAGCTACACTATGTGTTTAAGGAAGAGTGTGTGTGTGGGTGTATGTGTGTGTATATGCATGTTTGTGTTTGTCTGTGTGTGTGTGTACTGATGTGTGTGTGCTGATGTGTAATACAAGGATGTAGTAACTCTATCCTCCCGGAGACCCGTCCTCACCCTCCTCCCCACAAAATTACAGCACAGGTATTCGATTACTGATCTTTGATTAGGCAGATGCATTTCAAACTAATTACCAACTGCTCATTAGAGACACAACCATGATGAGTTTGGGATTAAACGAATGCAAATTCTGCAAAATTCCCAAATTAATTTCAGACCTACAGTAATGAGCCACTATAATTGTTATACATTTTGTTGGAGGAAATGTAAATTTGTATTCAAGTGGTTATGCTAAAACATGGTGGAAAAGATTTTATTTTGCCAAGTTATTGTCAGTTTTATACCAACTCCCTAACAAATCAACCTAACTGCCACAAAATCTTTTTTTCTTTTAAGAATTTTCAGACTTTATTTTAAAAAGCGCAATAGAGAGCCAACAGGAATTGTGGGCAGAGAGGAAGGACGAAGACAAGCTTCCCGGAAGCTCCCTAAAGTTCTAATAAATCACGCTATTTTTAAAATTGACATTATAAGACACTATTGTATTCATCTTTTTCGTGGGGTTCAGTTGTGACATGCCTGCAGGCTGCGTAACATTGCCCTCTCATTCTGTCTGTTTAAATTTTAACATTGTGCTTCCTGTAAGCATCAACAAAGGCATCTTACGTTACTGCCTGAAGATCCGCCAAAACACACAGTGACATAAGAGAGCATGCTGGAAAAATCGTCATTAACATAATGTAATCCATTATGCAAATTCTGAGAGGTTTCTGGGATCCACTCAATCTTTAAAGCGGACCACTGCTTTCGGAATAAGCGCCCAATATAACACACAGACTCACACCATGCTCACCAAAGGTAAATGACCACATCTTATTGATTTACATTGTACCCATGGAAAATCCAATTCATCCGTTAAGGATTACTGCTCATGTATTATTCTCATCATTATTATTATTATCATTACAGAGGTTTGGCAATCATCAGGAGGCACACACACATCCATATGTTCTTTGCAGGTGCTGGGTAACCATAATCTGCACTAAAAGATGAAAAACATGGATATGGATATGATGATGTTTCGACTGCAAATGGTCTTCCTCAGATGATGTCAAAGTGACACACAAAACAACTTTGATCTACTCTATTAATTAACTACAATATAAGTGCAGTAGCAACTGCTTCATCTTGAAAATGTATTTAAATCTAATCTAATCTACTTTGTCATCCATCTATTTAGCACTGAAAATATTTCTGACTGAAAGTTTTGCTTAAAAGTAAATACCTACTACTTGAGATAAATAAAATTATATCATCAAACCTTACAAATGAAAGCCCAAAATTGAAAGTTTCATACGTTCTGCAAGATGGCAAGTATCCTTACTCCTAAGTAAAAACGAACAAACACTAAACAGCTCTGATAATAAGGGGTGCATATTATTTTAAGTTGTTTAATATCTGTCTCAAAAAAGCTTTTTTCAATACCTTTCTATGTGAATGTAAACTTACTTCATTTAACAAACTTCTCAAATGCATTGAGGTTCAATGCTGTATTTAACTAAATTGTCCATAAAATGCAATATAACATGATAAAAGTATGGTATATAATAAGTATATATAAATATACTAATTTTATCATATAAGTATAATAAAACTATATCTTACACCACATTTTTTTTTAAAGAGTAAAGGTGATCGCGATGACAAAGAATCTGAGCATGAACTGTCAATTTAAAGTATTCCGTAGTATTGACACGATTTGGTGAATCCTCAAATTGAGGTTAGATACCCAGCCCCCTGCACTGCCTCCCTCCTGCACTGACGGTTCATAGTGACAGTGTACCTGAGTAACATTGTATTCTTCAAACCACACACTGTACAGTAAGGACTCTCAGCCACAAGCATACACACACCTGAGAATCTTAACATCTGATGAGCAGTTAATAATGTGGCCTATTGAAATCTTGTTTCTAAAGGGTGAAGAACAAGTCGGATCTCAATGCGTCTTTGATCCACCACTTGTCCAAATAAATATTCACAGGCCCAATTAGTCCCAAACAACTAAACTTTCAACTAATCCTTTATTCATGTTGGCAAACAGATTGCTGTCGCTGGGGCAAGACTCTGAAGGCCAAAACGAGCTGTGAGGCTATTTGTCTAAGAAGTGGAGCATTCAGTGAACAACTCACACAATTATTGAAGTACAGCATCGCAAAACCAGCTGTTTCAGTGATTTGTGCATTCTAATGGCATTTTAACAGATTAAACATCTGTTAGCCGGCCATGCACATGCCAAAATAAAAAAACAACTCAAAGGACTACATATTTTAGCATTCAGCTTTTAAGCGTGTAGGTATGAAATCTTACCTTTGAGTCCATGTTGTGGCTCTTTGTGCAACTCAGAAAAGCTCTGCAGAGGTTTTGTATTGTTCTGTGTGAGTCTGGCCAAGCCGCTGATGTAACTAGAGGATGCGGGGACAGAGGGATGTGTTGTATATTCTACCTGTATTTATGACCCATAATGCAGCAGCCTCAGCATGTCCTCACAGTGTCCTAGTTTTCTACAGCTTTTATTTTCAGGTTGGCCTTATTCATTCGCAGGGGGTGCACAGTCACAGACAAACCTCTGATTTGAGAAGGTGATGATGGTTGTAAATACTCAATTTTAAACTGAGAAATTTAACTATTCATATAATACCTTTCATACCGGGGGTGTAGCTCAAAGTGCTTTACAATAAAGTGAAAAAAACTAGAGAATAAAAAGTACAAAAAAAATGGCAAGTTAAAACAAATTAAAATTCTGTGCAATAAAATCAAGCAATCAAATCAGTAACGAACAAAAGAGGCAGCAAATAGCAAGAACAGGTGTGCTAAGATCAATAAAATATATATGAAAGAAAATGAAGGAAGGCATAAGAACAATAAAATATGTAAAAGATAACGATAAAACAAAGGAAGAGTGAGAGTTTCAATTGTTGTTTGAGAATGTTTACAGGGCTTGAATTTCTTATAGCCATGGGTAGGGAATTTCAAAGTTTTGGAGAATGGTTAAAAAAGACTGACCTGCCTATTTTCTTATGTGTATGTGTGTGTTTGTATTTAAAAAAAAAAAATACAGCAGCAGAGGGTCTAAGAGGTCGTGAATGAATACAAAACAACAAAGAATTAGTAATGTAGGCCGGTTCAAAACCTTTAAACTGTAAACAAGTAAAAGAACTTTAAAATCAACCCTAAAAGACACTGGTAGCCAGTGCAGGTTAGCTAAAGCCGGGGGCTATACTCTTTCTTTCTTGTTCTAGTTAAAAGTCTGGCAGCAGATTTCTCAATTAATTATACTTTATCAATGAAATCAGTGTTTTGGAAGACTAGTGAAAAAAGCATCACATTAGACCTGAATATTTTTATGTTACTTTAAACTTCTGCTCCACTATAATTATCTGACATCAATAGTTAGTTGTTACTTGTCAGAAAGAAAATAAATATGATAGTAAAAAATAAAGGTATAATATATAACTTAGATAAAATTGTCGTTTGTTTGTTGTCTGAACTGTTAGCAGTTCCACCAAAGAGAGATTTCCCATTTAAACTCTCACCAACAAAACCAGAAGGTTGAGAGCACAACCTGCTGTCAGCCACAGGCTATAACAGTTAATCGGCTACTGAACCGCAGCTGTAATCTGACACATTGGTGAATCATATCAAATATTTGCTCACTTTACTCCTTATATCAACATTATTCTTCCCTCATAATCTTTCTGTGGTCACAGTAATAGTGTAAGTGCTCTAAAAATCCACACCCTCTTCATGTTTGCTTTAACTGGTTAACTTTGGTGATAAATTAATTAACTTAAGCTTCCTGTTGTACTTATTGTAAGCCCATTCACTCCTGAGATAGCACCCTTTGGTTTCCTGGTGTAACTCCTCCCTTTTCTCCTCCCAAGGTATTGTTCTCTGATTGGGTGTCAGACTGAAACCTGAAGTGCACCAACAGGTTTGACCAAAACACCGGTGTGTCGTATGTGGAAAGCCACAGCTCTCTAAGACTAACGCAGAAATGGACAACTGGAGACCAACCAAGATTAATTACAAGCGATGGAGAAATCCAGAACTGAGGTAAAATAATAAAATATTCCATGTATGTCTGTGCGGCTAAAAGGGAGCACACTTTGAGAAAAGCCTGCCCTGTTGTCCTTAAATACCAGAGTGTTGCCACAGGGCAGTGTATGTTCATACATTTGTTTTATGATGAAAGGTGATATAGTGTACTTGAAATTCAACCATTTGTGCGCAATAATGCCTGAACTTCTTCCTTTTGGTGTGCTGACATTTAGGGATGTGGTAAATTTTGTGGGTCAAAGCGATGAGGCGCAGGGCACAGACAATGAGATCTGCACTATAGCCTCAGAAAGAGTGGACTCGAGGTCCGCATCTGGATCTAATAAAACTGAAGGTTTGTAGAACACTTTTAGTTGTAGTTTATGCACATTTTGGTCTTCTGTGTTTGGACATGTGAAAAATACAGGTGGCCTTTGAATATAAATGTTACATTTTGAGTCTGTCGTGACTGTGCTTGTTTTTGTGAGGAAAAGGTGGGAGACAATTTGCATATAAACTGAGGAATAAATGTCCTTTGTAGCAGTTTGGTAAAGCTGATCTACCATCAGTGATGGCAGAAGATAATTTACTTAAGTAAAAGTAGCAATGCCACAATGTAAAACATAATGTTGAGGTCCTGCATTGCAGATTTTACTTAGAGTATTATGAATATCAAAAGTAAAAGTGTTCATTATGCAGCAAAATGGCCTCTGTCAGGGTGCCATTATTAAATTGGATCATATTTGTTGGTGCATTAACGTGTGAGAAATACTTTAATGTGCTAGTTGGTCAGTGCAGGTCAGTGTTGGTAGTTTAATATATAACAAAGTATCATATTTGATTAAATGGTGTAATGTTTTGTCTGTAAAATTTAAATTTGAGAAATAATTAGTAAATATAGCTGTGAAAAAATATAGTGGAGTAAAAAGTATACAATTTCCCTCTGAAATGTAGTGGAATAGAAGTACAAAATAGCATTTAATTGAAATACTTTATGTACTAAGGCCTGTGGCAACATATTCTCGTGTGTCTTAACAGCTTCTGTTGTTCTAGAAGACAGTTATCAGCCCCTAACTAAAATATTATTTTACCATTGTTATTTAGCACCTTTTCAAAATGTGACAATTTTTTTTAATGTGTCATACTCAATATTTTAACATTAATGGCATTAAGTCATGCTTGTTTTGATTCTTGAGCGATTCTGCGTACACTTCTTTACAGGGGGCAGTGACCTTGCAGTGACTGTCTTGTGCCTTTTACAGAAACCTTTACAGTAGAGGATGCACTGGAGGCCATCGGCTTTGGAAAGTTCCAGGTTAAGATGTGCTTCCTCACTGGACTGTCATGGGTAAGAATCCTAAAACATGCAGAAAGGCCCAAACTCCGATTTCCAGATACTGTATGTCTCTCATGTAGTGCTCCGCCTCTCTGAGAGCAGATAGCAGACGCCATGGAGATGATGATCCTCAGTATCTTGGGCCCCCACCTGCACTGTGAGTGGAGGTTGCCCAGCTACAAGATGGCTCTCATAACATCGGTAAGGTCTTCTCGGAAAGGCTTGTTGATTTTGCAATGTGTGAAAATGTTCACCCTCAATATCTTTTTTTTTTTTTTGGCCTCAGGTGGTGTTTGTCGGGATGGGTATCAGTTCCCCTGTGTGGGGCAATGTGTCCGACAAGTATGGCAGAAGAGTAGTGAGTCTCATATCTGGCTTGTCCATAAATCATTTGGTGATTTTTGTAAATTATTTGATGTTTAACTCATTCTGTATATCTCTCTGTGGTAAACAGGGTCTGACGATTTGTATGTGTTTCACTCTGTACTACGGCCTGTTGAGTGCCTTCGCTCCAGTGTACGGCTGGCTCCTGGTCCTGCGGGGACTCTTAGGTTTTGGCATCGGAGGAGCTCCTCAGTCGTAAGTTCACTGCTTCCTCTGCACGTGACGAGATGAACCCTGCGCTGAACAGACAGACACATTTTAATAGCCATGAAATGATTTGCATCAAACATTCAGTCTTTTTTTAGGGTGACACTATACTCCGAATTCCTCCCGGTGAAGGCAAGAGGCACCTGCATCATGCTCATTTCGGTATTAACGGTTTTGTTATTATTGCATGACTTTTACTGTATTCCAGTGTTGAATCTTGGATCTGATTTATCATACTGCTCATTGATTCCCTCCTGATTGATGTGTTTGTGTGCATCAGGCATTCTGGGCTATTGGTGCTGTGTTCGAGGTCCTCCTGGCATTGTGGATAATGCCCACACTCGGGTGGAGGTGGCTGCTCGGCCTGTCCGCTATACCAATGGCAATCTTTGTTTGCTTCTGCTTTGTAAGTATGTTGGTGATTATTAGAGACCCCTAAAATAAAACCATCTGGCGTCAAACTCTCAGCTGAACTTTCTGTGTTCCACAGTGGCTGCCTGAAAGTCCTCGTTTTGACGTGCTGACAGGAAAAAGAGAAAAGGCCATGGCAACTTTAAAACGGATCGCCAAAGAGAATGGCAAGGCCATGCCTCAAGGGAAGCTGACTGCCTACAAACAGGTGAGGTTTCAGAAATATGGGTCGATGTGTTTGTTCAGAAAAATGAGATGTGTGTCTAATACAATACAACAATATTAATAATATTAATGCCTTCTATTTTTGTTTTTTTAATTTCACAGAATGACCGCGGACAGATCAAAGATCTCTTCACTCCTCAGTATTGGCAGACTACTCTTCTCCTATGGTTTATATGGTAAGCTTGAGTAATACATTTTCTACTTTTTACTTTCTATCATCTTTCCTTAATCAGCTTTTTGATCAAAGGTAATTATCTAATGAAGGGAAACCAGACAACACGGGCAACAGCTTGGGAAACTTTGAGGTTCAGGTTCAGTTGGTTTGTGGTCATTTGATTGAGTGCAGATTTGTTTGGGAGTATGTACTTAAACACAATATTAACTGAGATGATAAGAGCCCTGTGTCAAAACATGGTTTTAGGGTTTTTGTTATTTTAGTTGATATTGTGATTAAATGGTATATACTCCTAAATAAATCTTTGCTCGACCAAATTACCTTAAATTAATTTTACACACAGCAAACCTTTGTCACACAGCAGTCCTACTGGTAATTGCCTCATGGTGCGCTAGTGGGTTAATCCGGCCATGTAAGTCATGCTTTATGCATATTTCATGCAACTACTTGTACACAACTCATTTTGTCAAACACTGTATTGCTGTTTTATCCAAAGGTTTGCAAATGCCTTCTGCTATTACGGGATAGTCCTGTTGACAACTGAGCTGTTCCAAGCTGGAGATTCATGTGGGGGTAAGTAACGGATACTCCATGTGAATATACTTTTAACATTTGTCAAATTTGAACAAATACCAAAACAAAACTGTCCTCCTTCCTTATAGCGGCCCAAGGGGCCAAGATTGAACCGAGCTGTACCCTGGAATGCAAATATTTGGCATCAGCTGACTACAAAGACCTTTTATGGACGACCTTGGCTGAATTCCCAGGTAAAATGCTCCCTATTGGCATTTTCTCAGAGCTTCGGTGTGTAATTGAAGCTCTAATGATAATGATCACCCCCAATACATCCATGATGCATCCTCACAAAAAATGCAACCATTTTGGTCGCAGTCTGGAGGCCTGGTGTGTTTTGGGGTAGTAGCTTTGGAGGGAGGCCTGAAGGGAAGCATGGGGATTTTTTGGTTGGACCCTTTCAAAGCTTCTATAGCTGATTTGACTGGTTTCTCCAAAGTTACTTGTCCCAGCTTTAAGCTGTTGAAATAAGTCATTCTCATCTTTATTACTCTTGACTGCTGCATTTAAAAGCTATGTTTTCTGTTTGTTTTAGGTCTTTTAGTTATCCTTCTGACAGTTGACCGTATTGGCAGGAAGAAGAGCATGGCTCTGTCTTTCTTCATGTTTTCTTTGTGCATGCTACCCTTATATGCTTGTACTGGGAGGTAAGTTTGTCTCTGGGTGTTATTTTATCATATGGGAACAACAGCTATTAAAACATCAGGGCTGATCTCAGACTCTCTGTATCTCTCTTTCTGTTCATGCAGGACAGCTCTTACAATCCTCATCTTTATTGCCAGAGCCTTCATCTCTGCAGGATTCCAAGTTGTTTTTGTGTACACACCAGAGGTCGGTCTACATGCCATTTTTAACATTCAAATTAAAAAAATGTTTTTTGATAATTTGAATTGGACAAAAAGCTCTCTCCTCGCTTTCACTAGGTTTTCCCTACGGAAAGCAGAGCCTTGGCGATGGGAACTTCCAGTGCGATGGCCAGGCTGGGTGCCCTGATTACCCCCTTTGTGGCACAGGTTTGTAGAAGTGACCATCTCTGTTGGTACTTTCCAAAGAAACTCTTGAAAAATAAAAAAAGGAAAGGGAGAGTTTAACTGCCCCATTGGAACTGTAAGCAATTCTTTTAAAATTGTTTTGAGAGCATGATGATTCATTAAAAGTGTCCATTGTAGCTGTAATCATTTTCACCCTTATACAGTAAATGTATTTTAGTACCGGTAACTGTATTGCAAGTTTAAAGGTAGAAATTAGTTCCAGCACCAGTCTGCAATCAGATTCCTTCAGATAAGGGTATATGTTTCTCCACCTGGCTCCTAAGTTTTTGTGTTTTGGTTCTAGGTGATGCTCAGGAAATCAATATATTTGACCCTGTCCATATACTGTGGCTGTAGTCTGCTGGCTGGCATTGCATCCTTGATCCTGCCCATTGAGACGTTGGGCAGGGGTCTGCAAGAGTCCAATCGTGACCAAGAGGCCGGAGAGCATGTGAACACAACAACCAGACAGTCAAATGATGCAACACACTCCTCGGACCAGACGTAGATCAACCAGGAGGAATGGGGGGGAAATGGAAAAGAAAGGATGTTTTGTCAGCTCCCAGGCTGCTGCAGACACCACAGTTGCCTGTTTAATTCGGGATTGAATCCTCAGAGCGATGATGGGTGAAGAACAACAGGGGACAATCTCATTACAGGCAGGGATCGTGATAATTGAGGGTAGGCCTACTTCCCATGTGTAATGAGAGCAGAAGCACACTTGTGCTTGGACTGGTTTGTTTACCCTCCCTTCCATCTAGGCCATGACAAGCACAAGAAAGATATTTGGAAAATGATGATCCACTGTGCAGGCTCTGCTTAAAGCTACACATTTAAAATCTTGCCTTTAAGAGACTGAGACATTTATTTTATAAAGTTTGGATAAAAATATTTATTTATAAATGAACCCATGTGCCCGTTTCTAATTAAAGTTTTTCAATCTGCTTTAGGCTGTATTTTATTTTGTCAGTGTATCTCAGTATTGTAATTTCTACAATAATAATCACTATGGCTCTAAAGAGCCATAATAACAATTATTATGGCTCCTTAAGGCTGCAGCGATTATTCGATTAATTGATAAGTGGATCAACAGAAAACTGATCGGCAACTAAGATAAAATCCAGGCATTCTTCTTAAATGTGAAAATGTGCGGTTTTCCTCGACTTAACATTCAAATAAACTGGATATTTTTGAGTTTTGGTCGGACAAAACCAGACAACCGGTGACATCACCTTGGACTCAAGGAGATTGTGACGGGCGTTAGGCCATCAAGGGGTTTTTTGTTTCTGTTTATTATTATTATTATTATTATTATTATTATGTCAGGCCACGTGAATAAACCGAGAAGATAACGATCGGATCAACACAACACGGAAACAACCAGTCAGCCAGCTCATCCCGCTCGACACCGTGTCCACCTCGCTGCGTTTCATAACACGAGCGGAGCGTCGTCTCGTCAACATTTGTATTTGGGAGTTCCTAGTCTGGCCAGTCACCTTGACAACATTGGCCCAATGACAGCGCGCACGCGAACTAGGCCAGCCAATCACAGGCACCCGGCGAGGCTGCGTGTCATTCCTGCCCCGCTCGCAACCTGCGCCGTGTTTTGTTTGTCCGCCTGCGCGCCGGTGATGAAATCGCGGGGTCCGCTGCCGGCCTGGTGCGCACGGAGGAGATCTCTCACCGCGACCTAGCCGCCCATGAGGACTCCGGCCGCCGCGGAGGACGCACGGAGCAGGACCGAGAGGGAGCACCGCCGGGGCTCCGGAGCCAGGTGCCGCTGGATGAGAGTCTGACGAGGCATTTTTCTTTTTTTTTTTTTTTTTTTTTCTTTTTCCTTTCTCCCCGGTGACAGAGACAACCTCGGCGGCGCATCTTCCCACATCCTCCCCTCCTCCTCCTCTCCACCTCCTCCTCCTCTCCTCCTCTCCACCTCCTCCTCCTCCTCCTCCTCCGAGGCTGCAGCCCGCCGAACCATGGCCCTGGTGACTCTGCAGCGCTCTCCCACCCCCAGCGCAGCGTCCTCGGCCAGCACGGCCAACAGCAGCGCGGGGGAGGTGAGTGGAAGAGCCGGGGCTCGGTCTTTGTGTGTGTGTGTGTGTGTGTGTGTGTGTGTGTGCGCGGCAGCCGTGAAGAGGAGCCCGCAGGAGCCCGCAGGAGCCCGCACCAGCGCGGGCTCCTCACCTTACTCCCGTCACTGGCGTGTTTGCTGTGAACTTGACGTGTTGTTGCATTGTTGCAGGCGGGGAGTTGTTTGTTTGCGGCTGCTGTGGCAGCGGATTTGTAAACAAAATCCTGCAGGGGGGGGGGGGGTGGTGTGTTGTGGTGGGGGAGGTCGGTGGGGGGGGGGGGGTGCTGCTGGGTTTAGCTGTCAGAACAAAGTGCTCATTTTTTCTGCTGCACACAAACATTTGCTGCGTTGCACTCAGGTTGGTCTCCCTCCTTGTTATTGGGGGCTTTTATTTGCGGTAATGCAGCTTCAGTGTTAGGGAGGAGACCTTAAAGGGGAATTACATAATTTTCTCTTTTTTTTTTTTTTTTTTTTTTTTCTTTTTGTCGGTCAGAATTATGCTTTAAGTGTCTGCCCCAGGACAGTTCGGTCAGGTGTTCATGAACTTGCAGAAAAATGTAAGGGAGAAGCACTTAATGAGGGACGCGGCTGAGGTAAACAATCAGGTGATGTAAGATGTTGTCACATGTTGTGAGAAATGCCACCAGGCTCCATGCCCAGGATTTTACCCCCTGTATCAGTCAGTATTCATTTTCTATGTATAGTATAGTAGAGATAAGGTATATTATTTTATAGCCTTAGAAAAACCGCAGTCAAGTTCAGCTCCTGACAACGGCAGGTAACACTGACTTGGTGGACTTTAAAGCTGCGAAGCAGAAATCCCATTTTGCACAACGAAACATTGGCGGCGAACAGAGTGAAATATTCAAATATGGAGCAGTGTCAGATCTGTCATCCTAGTGCAATCATAACATCAGGGTTAGTGCTCCAGTTTCTAGTTCTGGGAAAGTGGATTATGTGCTCTCAAGTAGGCTGACTGAAAACATAAGCAGTGACGTCCTTCCTCGGATGACAAGTTGGGTTTTTAAAATCATTCTCTGCATTACAGCCAGCAGGAAGGAAAAGTGGATGGGTGTGATGTTTGGTCGTGTTTTTGCTGAACCTATGCTGTTTTAAAGGAGCCCTAATAATTCAACTGTGGGCTCTATAGGATGTTCACAGCAGATGAGATCACAACACTGACAGTGGAGGACCAGCAGCTGGCGCTGGCATGCTTTATTCCAATTGCACAGTCCTCAACATCCATTGGCAATACTGTACCATCCCACATCGTAAAGATTTAACTAAACATAAAAATATCAAGGTCCAGTCAGTCCCTGAATGTATTCTGCTCATGTAGCTCTCACAAATGCTGTGATGCTCATAATGAATGTCGGCCTCCAGATGACCCAAGTAACATTTAAATCTTCTGTTGGTCTGCAGTTACAAATATCAGATTCATGAACATGCCTGTTTTTAAGAACAGGAAGAAAATGCCACTGCCGTTACGCGACGTAATACTGCTGCAATCTTTATATTCACTGCCTTGTTTTTGTCTTTCAGGATTTTGGAAGTGATGATGACCGGAAAAATAATCAGAGGTAAGATCTTTCTCTTTGAAAAGTGTGTATTTGAAGGACTCTAGAGACAGAGATGATATACAGATGTCAGTGGGCCTTCTGACCCTGGATGAGCCAGCAGACAGTGATGTCTCAAGCTGTAGTACTCAGTCTCTGATTGTATTTGACATGGTGGTATAACTACAAGTACACAATTCTAACATTTAATAGGTAGGCATATTTACATATTAATCTACCTTTTAATTATTTGATAACACTTAGTGAGACTGTTTTTAAAAAAGTTTTACGTAAAATAACTAACTGCATGGGAAAGCTGGATGTCAACAATATAGATCGAAACATTTGCATAGTTAAAAGGATGATGAAATACAGTACTTTTAATTTTCACTTGGATTCTAGATGGCTTCTGCTGATATATATATATAGTACTAATATACTTTACTGTTTGGTCGTGTTTCTGCCAAATGCTTGTTGCACAATTGATTCTATAATGGATGTAATGGTTATATAATTGGAACAAGGGTCTCAACAAACAACACACGAGTTTGGCAAGGACAGTTACAATTCAAACAACTTATTGTATGCGATAAATTGAATTGTCAAAGAACCATCCTGCCTCGATGATTCAAAACTCTTTTGGCAGGTGATGAGCTGCTTGTCTCGTCCTCAGTCCTGAATGCCAGCAAATCTGGCTCTCGTGCGGTATCAGTTAGGCCGTTTATTTTCTCTAATGGCCTTTAGATTCTCACTGTTCTCAAGGACAAAAAACTGTCTGGAAGTACAGTTGAATTAACGTGACTGGTTGTTTAAATGTTTCCTCTACTCATTTACATAACAAAGAGTCCATAAACTGCTGTTCCTGCTCGGTCCCAATTTTTTTCTGTAGTCAACCCGACGTCACAAAAGTCACGATTTGTGTCAGCTAAGCTTTGGCACAGACTCTGTCTTTGTGCTCACTGTGTGTGTGGGTCATTCACAGTTGAAACGGTCATGTCATGTCTTGTCTGGATTGTTTAAGTGAGAAACATGTTTCTGCGGCTCAGTAATTCATCAGCATGGAGTCTTAATTTAGGATTCTGCTTGTCAGAGTTGAGATTGACGCCAAGTAGCATTTCCACCGCCTCCCTGCGCCTGCATGAATGATGGTATTGTGGCGGAGTGTTGCATAGGGAGAGCTGATTGCTGAAGCTCGCGCTGTGAAGAGGAGATAGGGAGCAGAAACTGAGAGGACAGAGCAGCACAGACGAGGAGACTTAAGGGCCGAGATGGAAAGAAAGCTGTGGGAGGAAAAGAGGAAGGACTCGCCAGCCAAGGAGCACGACGAGAGAAGTTCAACTGAAATATGCTGCTAGGGGAGGCTGCAGTCCCCTGACCATGGACGGGAATACGCAGGTGTAGAAGATAGATGGAAGGATGTTAATAAGAGGAGACTAAATTGGAGAGGTTTTTTTTTTTTTTTTTCCAAGGAGACTGTAAATAGTCCTCTAACTACCCGCAGGATGCATCTGGTTGTGAAACCTTCACATAAATCCATGTTCACCGTGCTGCCTCACTTTGTGGAGAAAGCTGAAGTGAGAAGGGAGATCTGCCGCATGTAAGTTCCCACAGCGGCACAAACATAGACTTGAGAGTAAACTCAGAGTTTAAGAAATTATGTTGCTGTCACAGTGTGATTAGTTTAATTTGAAACCTTAAATTTTTGGGACATTTTAAAGCTTTAATTCTGTTAGAGGATTTTTTGGTTCAAACCAAGTCCATCACTCTTTAAGCTTCAAGAATAATGGTTTATTTTTTAAGTGTTTTTGTTTTTCTTTCAATCATTTTTTTTACCATAAGAAAAATACTGTTACTCAGTCGTCTCCAAATCATACGTCTTCTACATAAATATGTAAAGAAATAATGAAACCACGTAGCAGGGGAGCTGAAACAAAAGGCCTTGTGATGGTCCCACTCGGTCATACCAGGCTTTGTGTGTGTTGGTCAAGGGGGGAATGAGAGTGTGGTGAAACAAAGCTGCACTCTGTTCTGTGTGAGAAAAGAAGCTGAAGCTCTCACCGCGGCCTTGATAACAAAGTCATGACCCAGGAGTGCTGCGTCCAACACAGGTTGGACGGGAGGGGGAGTTCTAAAGCCTGAGCACATGTGGAAAGTCATGGTGTAACGCTTGATTCACCCCATGTCAGCCAACCCAATCAAGTAGAGTCTGTAAGTCATGCTATAAAAACACAGGGCTGTAAAACTCACTGCATCAGGACTTTCTGCTGACTTTCAGTCTCTGATGAGCCTCCTGTCCTGCTCAATGAACCAATGAGGACTTAATAAGTATGCAGCCTACACCTGGCTGCTCACTGTATTTACAGTATCCTGACTGCAGCCATTTCACGTCCCTGTTCAGCACACTTCTTGGACAGACTGTTTAATTTTAAAGCATGATTTTTAACTCCAATTTGGCCACAATGGGGGAAAAGTGTCAAACATTCATTGGTTTTAGCTTCTCTGTTTTGCTGCATCAGAGTTTGTTTTTTTAAGGCATTTCATGTCTTTTCTAAAAGTAGGGTATTAATTAAGTCATCCAGTCACATTTAACAGTTGGGACAGTAGTTTTCTTCCAGTATGTGAGAATTGTTTATTTTGCTGATTCAGATGAGCTGAGGATGATTAGCGAAGGATCTGGTTCTAAATTAGAGGTAACGACTTTAGAAATATTGTCAAATGTTAGAATACATGAAGAACAATGGAAGAAACGCCCTGATAGCTTTTGTGTAGTCCCTTCTTCTTCCCATTTCACATGTGGAATTTCATATATGGAAGAGGTCAGCAGTGTAAGGCATGTGAGCATGTGTGTGAGTGCTATTTAAGGTGCATTCGTGATTTCTAATGCCTGGAATCTGGACATATCTGAGCTGGATAATGACAGTAATCTGAACACCGTGTATTTAACAGCTTCTGACATTTTAGGTTCAAGTTCAAGGTTTCCTCACCTCATTGTGTTTGGATTATAGGGTTAGACTGAAACATAAGGAAGAATGGTTAAACTGGTAAAGCATTGTCTTTATCAACATGGTGTGAAACTGTTGATAGAGTGCAGTAACAGTACTACACTGCACTGTAAAAGACACATAAGTAAAGATTTCAGTAGTCCCTGAATTAATTTTCCACCTCCGCTTTTTCCAGCCTCAGTGAGAGCTTCTTCATGGTCAAAGGAGCCGCCCTCTTCCTTCAGCAGGGCGGCAACGCACAAGGACCAAAGACCCCGACCCACCACAAACATGCAGGTAGGAACACACACTCACACACACACACACACACAGAGAAAAGGAGCTTTGTTTCTTGTTGTTTTGCTCACATTGTCTGCAGAAATGAGCTCCAGACAAAAGAAAAATTGTACTTGCTGAGGTGGCTTTTCTCTCTGTGGGTTTGTCTGTGTTTATTCTAAACTGTTAGGAGCCGTTACTTAGCTGGGTCTGACCTGAATCGACCTGCAGCTGAACGTGAGGGATGCTCACAACTCATTTCAAACAAGATCAAGTCTCAAGCAGTTTGCTTACAGCGATTTCAAAGAAATAAACAGACTGTATCTGTTCTTCAGCGATTTGAATACTGGGCACTTGATGAATGGATAATCAGAATCTAAATTCAGAAAGAGACAGAGGAACATACAAACCACTCAACCTCCTACCTATAACAATGCAGGGGTTGTCATCCAGCTCTCAGCTGGTGTGGACACGTATTGCCTAAATTACTACAGATATTCTTTTCTTTGCTGATCCAGGGTCATTTACTGTCCTTTAAACTTCAGTTTTTTTATTGGCTCTAACAGATATAGTTGTTACTACATAATCATGCTGCTGCAGCTGATGTCTGTCTGCACATCAAAGTGACGTTAAAATGCAGCCTAATCTTGCACAATCTAAAAATAAAAATGTTCTGTAAGTGTTTTAACGTCTGTCATCGGGTTTTTTTTTAATAGATGCTCACTGTTTACACGTTTCTAATCTTGTTCATTCGGAAGTCATTTGAGGACAAATGCGGGACAAGTCAGAAGTCAGTTTGCACGTGACTCAGGTGTTACTCTCGAACACTAGCTTAGCACAGCTGGATGGTTGTAGGGTTTAGATTTGTCTTCATTGAGAGAAATCCGAACATATTTGCTCCCACTGGAAAAGAAAACCAACAATGAATCTACAATAGAAGAAGCTGAATGATGAGTTTGTCGTTGACCTTTAGTTTTTTTGTTTGAAATTCCAGAAAGAGTCTCAGTAGTGAAGGGTGTCAGTGATTTAAAGTGCACATTATTTTCTCTGTATTGTTAAATCTGAACATTGGTAATGTTTTACAGCTTATTAAAGGCTGTTTTAAGTACTTATTGAAATCCTTCTGTCTGTGCAGGTCTTTGTGAGCTGAACAAAATGTCGATTGTCCAGTTTATCCAGATTGTGATGACGACTTCAAGCCAGTTTGGCTGATTTGAAGCCAGTTAATTGGTCCAATCAGACATGCCAGAAAAAGACTGAACTGAACTAGACTGTGCTTCTCATTTGGTTTCCTAATCAGTCTTAATGTGTGTTTCACTTTCAGGTGATTTACCTCAACACCTGCAGGTCATGTTTAAGATCCTTCGGTCTGAAGATCGCATTAAGCTGGTCAGTATAACACTTATACACCCACTTCAGCACTTCAGCATTTGTTTTTTTTTTTGTTTTTTTTTTCAAAAGTATGTGGATAGTAGGTTTTATGTAGTATTTGTTTGGGTGCAGCACACTTTAAAGGCATTCATTTCATTCAATATATAGAAAATTACGGACTTGATAGCACAAGTGTTGATTCTCTTACTTATTTTCAAGTCAAAACTATTTAGTGCTGTTTACTTGGAGTCACTCCGTTTGATCTGATGTTTGTGGGTTCTCTAGCAGTCCCCTACGTTTTCGTACAATGATTGCATGACAGCATCTGTCAAAACTGGATGCAGTTCCTGGCATACTCTGCTTTTTGTTCCACAGGCTGTACGGTTAGAGAGCGGATGGTCAGACCGGGTGCGCTACATGGTCGTTATCTACACCAACGGTCATCAAGATACGGAGGAAAATATCGTCCTGGGAATGGACTTCACAGACAAGGACAGGTAATTCAAATCTCTGCAGCCTTACATTTAGTGCACTTTAATCTGATGATTTGATTTGTTAAAATGTTATTCTTAAATCTTTGTGATCTACAGTAAAGATTGCTCTATTGGGATGGTGCTACCACTGTGGAGTGATACCAACATACATTTAGACGGGGATGGGTAAGTTTCTGTTTGTCCTTACATAAAAGATATAATTATAAATACTTAAACCAGCTGGTTTACAAAGCACAAAACTGCTAATGGGTCTTTTCTTTTAAAACACACAGCTATAAATGTGAGAGTTTCTAATGCACACATTCTGCTCATATTCAGGCTGGCCTCCAGCTGCGTGTTTTGGTTGTTCTCCGCCTTTTAAGGTTTTACTGCCCACCAGTGTCAGAGAAGTGAATTACATGCATTTTTCTCTCGTGTGTCAGAACCGTTCTTGCTGACCTGTTAACATTGTCTCTGTCTCTGTGTGCTGGAGGAATGTTCCACTGGTTGGTGTCCTGAAAAGTCCCATGAGCGAGCCGTGTCCAGTGTGTGTTTACATCCCCTGACTGTTCATCTCCATCCAGTCTCAAACTGATTTTCCTTCTCCTCCTCTTCCTCTCCAGAGGCTTCAGTGTGAACACAGCAGGGCGGTCACATGTCTTTAAGCCTGTATCTGTGCAGGCCATGTGGTGAGTGAATCCTTCAAGTTTACCAGGGTTTACTGTTTGTTGTGTGGACAGGAGGAAGGCACATTGTCCATGTTGGATAAATGTTGTATCACACCTGATGGCATGTTCATTTGAGTTTTGAGATTGTGTATGTCCATACACCCAGGTTTATTCCACAGTGAATGGGAATATAAATTTACAACCTGTATAAGGTTTTTGGTTCATGGATACCTTTATGTGCCTGTATGCAGTGTGAAGGTGATATTAGCCTTGTTAGCACAGTTATGGGATCAGGTATCAGCTCCACAAAAAGGTAATAAAGAACTGTTTAACATTGCAGCATTGTACTCATTCTCATTTTTCTTAACAACAAGGCTTAACAACAAAATGCCACCAATTATTTGTCATTCCAATCATATCCATATCAAAATATACATACGGCCCAATGACATGTCAAATGTTAGCTATTACTTGGAGCTACTATTTTTATCACCCCTGTGCATGCTTATAAATAAGAGGGTTAGAAATTAAGATGATTTATTTGTTGCTGAAATTTGGGACCCCATAAATATGTAAGTTAGAACATGTAAATGTGTTAGACTAGCTATCCATCATTGGATAGGTTTAATGGTGCAGACAATTCCCTGTTTTCCACTATGATAATCACTGTGATGACTCTCCTGGTCCAGCACCACTCTTCCCTCTTCACCACTGTTTGTTCCAAGTCTTGCGCTCCACTTGCCACCTGCTGGTCATTTATTAGAATTGCCACTAAACAGGGTCTGATTTCCATCTCGCTGATGATGATTTTTGATAGCAAAGCCTTTGCCCTGTGCCTCTGCAGGTCTGCCCTGCAGGTCCTCCACAAGGCATGCGAGGTGTCACGCCGGTACAACTACTTCCCAGGGGGCATTGCTCTCACATGGATGGCCTTCTATGAGAGCTGCATCACCTCAGAGCAAAGCTGCGTCAATGAGTGGAACGCTATGACCGACCTGGAGACCACCCGGCCTGACTCACCCACCATGTTCGTTGACCGGTGAGACCCTAGAGGCTGCTTCTTGTAACTTAACAGTTTGAGCTGAAGTTAATTGAAGCGTAATGTGTTATCAAGGAGAACTAGGCCGCAATGTTTTGAGGCATTCACAATACCCACACCTGATCTAATTATCCCATATGCTGGGAGAGGATTTCAAATAGGTTTCAGTATCTGTGTCATGTGGCCAAACAGACCAATCCTGATTTATAACATGCCTGGTGTGTGTACTTCCTCAGCCATGAAATACATTTAAATGCTTTGGACACCAGCTGTTGTCCTTTTGATACTGTCCTCTCTGTTCAGCTGTGAAAACATGTTATACTGCTAATTTTCATTCAGACAGCAGCACTGTATTGACTCATTATGTGCAGGCCAACGGAACGAGAGAGAACAGAGTCTCTCATTAAAGCCAAGCTACGCAACATCATGACGTTTCAAGACCTGGAGAACATCACTTCAAAGGAGGTATGTGCCAAATCAACACCTCGGCCATGTAAACAGTGTTGCAGGAAAGTAAAGCGTTTCATGTTCGATCCTTGTCCTCAGATCCGTAACGAGCTGGAGCAGCATATGAGCTGTAACCTCAAAGAGTACAAAGAGTTTATAGACAACGAGATGCTTCTGATCCTGGGTCAGATGGACAAGCCCACACTTATCTTTGACCATGTGTATTTGGTGAGAATGTTTTCTTTCCTTTTTTTATGTCATACTTCGACAGTAGTTTCCTTCTCTTTTCCACAATTATTCTGAATAAGTTTCTGTGTTTTTGCCTCTGAAGGGCTCTGAGTGGAACGCTTCCAATCTGGAAGAACTACGTGACTGCGGGTGAGCTCATGGCTTAACACTCACATACCTTGTTTTCCTGATTTAACCCGATTTGTTTTATTCTGATACAGGATTTAATAAAAGCTACGCCTGTATATTTTTAGCTAAAAGTTTCTATTATCTGTAAATAAGGTATATGCGTCTCCCCTGTGAGATTAACTTTAGCTGTAGATTTACTGATTTGTTTCAGCTCTCATTTAATTACTATGAAGTATACAATATGAAAAGCTGCATGAAAAATGTGTCCAAGCTGAAGTCACATACAGCTGAACATAGAGCTCTTAGTTAAAAAAACAAAATATACTGTATGTATGTTGTGTGTCACATTGAAAAGTAAGATGTGCAATGAAAGTGTTAGCTGAAAAGTACAAGATGCTGTTTCCATTACATCAGGCAAGGAAACAGAAATGTGATAGCACCCAATAAATGTAATAAAGCAATATTTCAATTTTCCTTTTTAGGCTTTGGCAGGCAAAGAATAAAATGATATCAAGTTAAACCATTCAAAACACAGGCACATGTCTCTGTATGGCTTTCAGTCAGTAATTTAATCAGTGCAGCAGTGTTGGTAGATATTTAGTCTATCCTCCATCTAAAACAGATTTATTAACATGTGTTTAGTATCGGATTAACTAATAAGCAGTGAAGGAAAGACTAACGTGTTATTGTTTTGGTTGCAGAGTGGGTTACATCCTGAATGTCACCAAAGAGATTGACAACTTCTTCCCAGGGATGTTCTCTTATCACAACGTCCGTGTATACGATGAGGAAGCCACCGACCTGCTGGCCCACTGGAACGACACCTACAACTTCATTGTTAAAGCCAAGTAAGACCCTATACGTAAAAATAAACCAGTGAGCTGGTGCTTTGTAGTTGCTTTGGACAGAAAGGGGAGGAAGCTATAATACATTATTTGAAAAAAGTTAACTGTAACACCAGGCTCTTATCCAAGAAGTGTAAAAAACAACAGTCAAAAGAAACTGTGCTCCTTCAGCACTTTGGTATTAATAGATGGAGTTTTTAGTCATAATTTTTACGTCATCACAGTTTATGCATTCTCCCCGAGTTCTGGGACCGTGATCACACAGGACACATTTGTCTCCCACCCAAATGCAAGACACAGCTGTGAGTTGTGCCAGTAACAGATAGAGAGAGAGAGAGAGAGAGAGAGAGAGAGAAAACTGAAATGGTGCAATCAGTGTGGTTGCTATGCAACTGTCTAACCATGTTAACCCAAGGTAAAAAAGGATGTTTGTAAAAATAAAAATGGAAAAGCTTAAGTTGAGACATGTAGAGTGCATAGCAGAATCCTGAAAATCACCAAATCCAGATTTACATGTTTTTACTAACTATCATCAAAGAGATGCATATAATGGGATGTAAATGATTTTTTCCCCCTGTCATATAGGAAGAACAATTCCAAGTGCCTGGTGCACTGTAAGATGGGGGTGAGCCGGTCTGCCTCTACAGTTATTGCCTATGCAATGAAGGAGTATGGCTGGTCTCTGGAGAAAGCCTACAACTTTGTTAAGCAGAAACGTAGTATAGCTCAGCCCAACGCTGCTTTCATGAGACAGCTGGCAGAATATGAGGGAATCCTGGACGCAAGGTAAGCAGGTCTAATTTCACTCAGGTTTGCACTTTGCTTAGCTACTTGGAGTCACATGGGTGTTTTTTGCAAGCATGAGATTTCATCTTGGGGGCTGATACTAAATTACACATAGCTGCTTTTACAAAGGTAATAGCCATTGCACACATGCTGCTGGCGTCAAAAATTGATGATGCTTTGTGAAATTTTCTGTCTCTGTCAGTTGTTTTTTTTTTCACATTTAAACAAAAGTATACTTTGCCTTCACAGTAAACAGCGCCACAACAAGCTATGGAGGCCGGAAACAGATGAGGAGGGATCAGATGATTTGCAAGCCTCTGGCCACAGTACTGGTGGGGAGGAAACACCAGTACTCAGAGGGGAAGAGGCCTGGGGAGGCTGCGGGGCGTCTCCCTGCAGGGTTGTGGGTCTGGAGATGGAGCCCCTTGACTCCCTTAACTATAATTATTACTTCAGACGTTTGTCAGACTCTGCACTAGACAGCGAGCCCTCCACCCCAGTGCGGGGTCCCCCTCTGCTCGGTATGGAAAGAGTTTTCATTGAGATTGAAGACGTGGAGAGAGATGCCCTATTGGAGGACGAGGGTTTCCCCATGGCCCATTTAGCCCTGCCTGGCGAGGGCACGGCTGCTCAGACGTGTGGGCGTCTTGACCCCCTGGAGGACATGAGACTGAGGCTTGAGTTCAGCACTTTGGAGGAAGAGGATGAGGAGGAGGCAAAAAAAGAGGAAGCTGAGATGGCAGCCTTGGCTCAATCACCTGGAAATTCAGAAGGTAAGAAGGCGGGGGAGGAGGCAGAGAGGTCGGAGGAAAGCCGGTTAGGCCTAGCCAACCTGAACACCAACAACAGCAACCGCCTGGCTGCCAAGCGCAGCTGCCCTGCAGCTTTTGACGTGAGTTGAGAAAATATAGCTATTAACTGTGGTGAAGTCATGTTTTGTGTTTAACAGCCTTTTTTGAAACTGCTTTCATGTCAGAAGCATATGTAAGGATATTAACTTGGTATTTTAAATATTCTGCTTGCCACTGACCATATACTGTATTCTGTTCCAATTTTACTCATTTAGGACAGTGCTAGCACAGGAAACCCTTTAAAAGTGAAGCCCTCCTATCAGTCCTGCAAAGACTGCCTGCGTCTACCACAAGGGCGGCGCTGTGACCGCCCAGCCGGAGGCCGTTCTCACCGCCTTAACCCCTCCCGCCACTGCACTGTCCCCTCCATATGCATAGATCCGCCTGGGACCAATTTTGCCTCCACCCCAATTCTGCAGTCTCTGCAAACCCCCGCGGTTATCCCACCTAACTTGGTACAGCCCTGTAGTCACCTCTACCGCTGCGCCACCTGCGCCCCCGCTGTCCCACCTGTCCCACTAACCAACCACCAGAAAGCGGTCTCACCCATGAGCTGTGAGGAGACGCCTCCCGACCGCAGCTCGGTGGAAACAGAGGACATGGATGAACCACAGGGGGACGACGTGGGACAACAAATATCAAGGGAGGGTACAGAGGCCGTCAGTGCGACTACTGCTGAAGGTTTAAAATTACAACCTGGTGGTGCAGTGGAGCTCCAGCAGCAGGCTCTGGCCCAGCTTCAGATGCCAGGACTGGGGATAGAATTTGGTCTGGAGCTGATGCGACAGAGGGCCGAGCGGCTTGAGAAGCTGCCAAGCTTGGCCATGGACGGCCAGCTCCCAGTGGGGCCCCTGCCTTAATACAGTGGCCCGAGCATGGATGCGATGGAGGAGGAGGTTTACCACGGCCTCCACCAGGTACACTATAATGACTGTGGGCCTTTAGATGACTGACGCTGTGGTGTCGTACCGGAAAGGAAGCGCTGCTTTGACCTGTACTGTCATGTCCTGGCCTCATAGCTGCACTGTAACAAGCTGCAACAGCCCTCTCTGCATTTAGAGAGTGTCCCTGTCATTGTCTACTGGCATTAAGATCCAGATGAGGCTGGTTGTTTTGACCATACGCTAAAGGCTTGAATGCGTCTGGCCAGGTTAAGGACTGAAGACTTTCCCACGTCCTCCACTTGTCCCTCAGACCTGATTGAGGTCCATTTGGTCTCTTCTGAGCCGGCCGGCCCCACACCACACACAGGATCATCACTCTTCCCCACAGCCCAGTGGAGATGAGCGTTATGCTGCCATTTTACCCTCAACAGACAATATTTATTCATATTTATATCAACAAGTTTGGCATATTCCCAAGGCGGGAGACAGTGGTGGTTTCTAACTCCTGAGAAAGTTAAAGCTAGCACTTTGATGTTGATGGAAAGAAAAATACCTGAAGTAACATGCTTCTGTCAGTGTACTGTATGTTTTTCAATCCAAGTCATCAACCGTATTCATGAAGGAGCTCAATGAATGTTTGCAGTTGAGCCTGTTTGATTGCATTCAATATCTCCTCATGTTACCACTGATAGCTGAATCCTTACTTACCTTCACTTCTGTTTTCCCCGCTGCAGCCGCTTTTGCGTCACGAGAGGGCATTTCATGTGAAAGCATAATAATTTTTAAAAAGGATGCGAGCATATGTGAGCCTTTTTATGCCTCTTTGTAAAGCGTTGTACCTCGGACCACAAGCATCTCAGACTGTTTTGGTCAAAGACTGTTTTGTTGTCTCTGCTCAGTGGCTGGTTAACCCCGACCTCCTTCATTACAGTTAATGTAATCATGTACTTAAAACGCTCACTTTAGCCCACGCATGACTTTGCAGTATTACAAAACATATCTTCTTCATGCTTAGACAGAAAACATTTTTCTGTTTTTGAAATACTGAAAGCTTTTTGCATTTAAATTTGTCATTATTCAGTTTAAGTGACAACAAAATCAAGCATTCATCAGATGGATAATACATTTATTGAATTGCACCTAACCACTCGCCAGATGAAAAAGAACACTTAAATACTTTCAATTGTTGGAAAACATTACATTCATTCATTCAGGAAGAGAAACATTCATGTTTAAATGTAAATGTATTTTCCACTCTTGATCAGATCACTCCTGATGTAACCAAAGCCATATCACATAGCCAGGTCCAGTTAATCACCTCCATGATTCTAAAGAAGCTCAACACAGTTTCCTTTGATATATTATACATACTTTTCTTACTTTCTTACCCAGTCTGCATCTGGGTAGTCATTTATCTAAGAGGCTCTCATGGTAAATGTGGCTCATCCAGGTAACTTTTTGGTCAAAAACCGTATGCTACCTTTCTCTAAACACAAACATTTGCAAAGGCACACTAATCATGTATAGATTTAGCACTTGAGCACAACTCTAGTATCCATTCACACAGTGCACAGACATATTTCAGATCCATAGCTACATTTAATTACATCAGTTTGAGAACACTAAGGCAGAAATAGAGGTATCAGGAATTGAAAAAAATCTACAATATTCTTCAAAGAAGTAGGTGCATCCTTGTGAATATAGTTTATTTGATCTAATAATCATCAGACTGTTACAGTCAACAGCAGATGCTGCTGTATATTTTGTTGGTAGTTTACTGTTTTTGCGAAATAAAATAAAACTTCAGTTGCTATTCTGACTTTCAAATTACCAAATGAAATATTTCTATTTACAGTGTGAAAATTAGAAATCGTATTATTAATTTACAATACTAGATTTCCTTTATTTTAAATACAGAATAAGAAAAACTGCAAAGCCCAGCACTCACAGATTTTTCAACTATTGTACCCCAACGATCAGTTTGTTCAAGTCTTTTCCTCATTTGTCATTTAGACTTTTCATTTTCTACATGTTCAGACAGCTTGAGGCATGTTTTGTTCAAATTGTGCCACCAATCCAAAGTTCTGTGCCACAGGGTGATACTCTGCAAGGTCTTCTGTTTGGTTGATGTTGTGTTCTTACTGTGTTCAGCACACTGGTGTGCTAGAATGATACTGAATGATGCCTGTTTGTATGCAGGAAAAGCACATGCAAGTGTTATTACTGTGTTTAAAGATCTGAGTGCTTCATAAGAAATGAAAACTGTGCAAGGAATGAATGCAAATTATTGAGTCTTCTTTAACCATGGGGTTATTGTATATTTTTTTGTAGATTTTGCTTTTCTGTAGTAACATCAGCAGAAACTTTGACAAACAACAACAATGCATCCTCTGTTCATTCTCCTCCCTTAACTAGATCCCAGTGAGCTGCAGGTTTGCTCCATTAGTTAGATTTAAATAATTTGGTTTTGCCTTTAACCTTTTTTCCCCTCAAGTGGCCACATGGAGCATGATGTAACGTAAGGCACTTACACAAAGTTGTTGACAGCATCTGATACCACCCACATTTGAAAAAGAACCATTTCAAACTGAAAAAAAAGTTAAAATTACCATACAGTTGTTAATAACTATTGCAGCCATAGGAATTGTTAAAAAGTGGTAAGCTTGCTAAAGACTGTGAAAGACAGATTTAAGGAATAGTTGAGAGTTTTGGGGGGAAATGCATTTGCTTTGTTGCCTAGAGAAAATCTCAGGAGCTGGTTAGCTCAGTTTAGCAGATGGGAAACGAAGAAACGGTTGGTTTATCTGATGTAACAAAATCCCACATCCAGCACTCTAAAGCTCTCTAATTACCACTTTACATCTCATTTGTTTGATTTGTATTTGGCATAAAAGGATCCAAAAACATCAACTACTCGCTTTTACACTCTAATTTTGAGCATTGGAGTTGCTATTAGGTGGATTCTTTAGTTTTTTTTTCCGTCTTTATGCTAAGCTAAGATAACTGGCTGCTGGCTGCAGCTTCATATTCATTGGCAGACATGAGAAACGGTATTCATGTTGTCATCTAACTCTCAGCGGGAAAGCAAATAAGTGTACTTCCCAAAATGTTGAACTATTCCTTTAATATATTGATATGATTTCAATTTAAGCCAGTTGTACTCAGCATGTTAAGGATTTTGACAAGCGGGCCTGATCGGTGTGAGTGTGTATGTTTTAAGCACTAAACCCCTTCTATTTGCGTTCCCAGACCGCAGCACTGCGTTTGGTTGTTTGCTTCATGTTTTGAATTTGTTTTTGTATTTAAGTGCCTTAACCTTGGCCTTAGCTCTATCATAAAGCATCACAGGCGTTGCAAAGTTTCTGTGAGTGTGTTGATGGTCTGGCTTTTTGTACATTACTTACCCTCACTTCCAGTGATAACCATGCTCCTTGCAATGTATAACTCGGCACATAATATAATGTATGCAAACACACACAAGCTCATGCACAGCAGCCTCCTCCATCACAATACACACATACTTGATGGACTTCCATTTATCAATAGCCTATAATAATATTGTATTTGTTTGATATTGTTGAAACTTGTGGTACACTGTATTGGTTCAATAGCTGGCTGAAGAACCTTACTTGCTGGAATGAGAACTATCATTTACAGTACATTAAAACATTAGATAGGATTAATTTAAGCCTTTGAAATTTACCAGTCTGTATATATTTTTCTCTACAATTTGCTATTGAGTACATTAGCTTGCAGATGTGGTCAATATTAAGAAAAGCACTGATAATGCTACTGTGTATTGAAAAGTACTCATAATTAAGTTCTCGTGTTTGTACCACAGCAAAAAATGACTTTGTGCCATCTCTAATTTAGGCAAATGTCTTCAGGCTCTAAATGGCAATGATTGAATTTTTTTATTGCATTATTCCCAGGCAGCAGGCATCAAACTGACAATCCTACTTAAGAGCCAGCTGTTGAGGACTTTGTGAGGAAGGACGTTAAGACATATTTCAAGTTAAAAGGGGGATCCAGGCATTTATAGAGTGTATTTATAGAGCACAAGTCTGCCCCAAAGCATGTGAGGTTGAGACAAGTGGAAAATGTAGAACATGAAAAACATACCTGGGAGTAAGATTTTGTTACGTTAATTGTTTTTTTTTTTGTTAACTTTTGTGTACTGTACTGTACATTGCCAATGTTCATGTGTAATGCACTTTTTTTTACATTTTGTTAAAATGATGTCCAGTCTAATGTTTATCATGGAAATAAACCATTTCCTCTGCATAATCTGTTTATTCAGTTAAGTTGATTACTGTGCTTGCATTAAGATCAGCAATTGTCACCACGCAGTTTTCATTGTATTTGTCATACCTTTATTGCAATATACTGTACACCTTTGATCACATGAATCGCCTCTGTCTGCCTCTGGCCTTCACTTGCTCTTTTAGTTAAATGGACAGGACAGAGAGCACTCATTGAATTAGTCAAATGAAGTTAGTCTGACATCATGGGGCAGGTAACGGCTGAAAGAGAAGAAAGACCAAAGTCCTACAGGACGACGGGCAGGCAGAGCATCAGTTTTAGACATCAGCTTCAGTAAGTATCTACCTATAATCATTTTATGTCATTGTAACTGTGCAGTTTATTAGATAACTTCCAAAACTGCTGTCGGTATAGTTAGTATTGATTTTTATGGTAAATGCTGTGGTAACAACAGGTAAGAACTTAAATGTTTGTGTAACTTTCTATCAACTGATGGAAGAATCTTAATTTTAAAAGTGCCATGCCTGTATTGTATATGGTGATACTGTACACTGTGGTTATGTATATTGAAATATGTTATTCAAGCATTCAAGAAATTATGAGCCGGTACGTTGTTTAAATCCACCATGCCACCTTAAAGCAGCAGCACATTTATCTTTTTATGACCTGTCCTGCCTTACAGAATGCTATGTAAATTTTACTGTCAAACTAGATTATGTGTCTGAGTCATATTGACTATTTGAATTTGAGTTTATTATTATACGTAATGATGGCTAAAAGGAAGGCAAAGTATTGTAACTGTTGGGGAAAACAAAATCTCAAAAGCTGCCATGAGACCAGGCTAATAGTTTGAGTACACAAAGTCACACGTCTCTGATAAACTGTGCTTAGTATTGGAAGCATGAGAGACACAAGAATGGTTAACGGAAAGAGAGAGAGAGAGAGAGAGAGAGAGAGAGAATGATGGAGGGAGTCTCACAAGCCAATGTCACAGATGCCTCTCACTGCTGCCATCATAACACATCCATCCCAAAATAACACTTCAGATACACTGAAGCTGCAAGCGCATGCATCTGTCAAGTTGTTGGATTGTTGTGAGCCACGTCATACCAGAAAACCAGGGCTACAGTTTTAACAATGTCAGCTGGTGTCACAGAAAATGTAAAAGACTCAAAAGGGCTTTCCACACATCAAAACCCAGCACTGCACCAACTTAAAAAACTTCTTAGAGCAGTTGTTACCAATCTTTTTTGGCAGATATACTCCCAGAGCCCTGTCAGATGAACTCAGGTACCCTTTAGACACCGCCATTTATCTACACAGGTTAAACATTTCTGCAACAACACGTGGTGTTCAGATTCCACAGTTGATTCAAGATGTGAATATATTTTCTTGTCGTTATTTCTCTTTATTATAATTAATTGAGCTACAATCTTTCCACTAAAGTACCTCGGGTTGGGAATCGTATAACCATAATTTATAGATAAATAGGAGCCAAGCTTCAGGGGGAATAGTTTCATTTACGTTCTGCGGACAAGCACGTTGGTTAAATAGACAGGCTTGAAAGAAATGAAGTGTCACTCAACGCCTCTCGGGCTTGAAATAGCTTAAGCAGCAGAGCGCCTGATTGCAGATGCAGGGTGAGGAGGTCCAGTGACCTCCCTTTCCTCACTCACCTTTTAGCCGACAAAATCAAAGAACGTTGGCTTAGCATTTCGTCTGATTCATCTGGATTAACTTAAAGTGTGTGCTCCTGCAATACCTACCCTTGTTTGTAAGCTAAAAATACTCCGATTCCACGTGCCACCTTAAGGTCTGTTGAGCTGTTTTCCTTTTGCAATAATCTCTCTGTCACCATCCATCATGTCAGCGGTTAAACTCTGTTCTCATCATGTCCCAAACCAACAATTTACTTCTAAAGTCAAAGCACTTGTGACTTGAATCACATATTCCTGGTGACCTTTCTATAGACCTCGTAACCAAAACAACCATAAACATTCAGATAGTTTGTAGGACACACACCGCACAAACACGCCTCGTCCCCAAACCAGTAATTGATAGTGCATGATGTCTCACTGTGCTGGCTCTGAAGGGACATGTTTACAGAATTAGTTATTAGACTCACAAATCATACAAAAACATAGCTTTGGTGCAATTTGAGATTTATTAATTTGGTCATGGGCATCAAAATGATTTTTAAATGGTTTATAGTTCATGTATTTGGCAGCATTTATTAGATCACATTTTCCCTGAGTGTTTGAATTGACCTTGGCACCTGGCGGCTGACCTCTTATCTCACTTGTCTTGTTTCCCTTTTGGCCTCCTGACTCACTGGCAGCAGTCAGACCAGCTTTAATTATAGCCACCACAGCATTCCTTTCCGACAGAATAGGGAGAGATAGATTGATAGAGAGGCCTTGGGAGGGCAAGTGGGAGCAGTATATAAGAATATACAAAAATAGAGAAAGATTCAAGATATAGCCTGTAAAAAATAGACAGCAATGCCTGTTGTGTGATTTAATCGTGATGGGGAGGCAAGCGATACTCATTACGCCATTGTGACTTACTTATAAATCTGCCGCAGTGTCTTGACATTTGTCTGTTTCTTTTCCCTAACGCTAAGACAGAACAACGAGCATGGGCCAGAAGCTGGAGAAGCTGTCGGAAAAGGATGAAGAGTCACTTGATCATTCAGATTGGTCTGGGCAAACTGCAGAGACGGAGCAGTGTGAGACAGCAGAACAAGATGAGAGCAGAGATCAGGACGATGGCAGTTTTGCGACCCCTCCGAGTATTGGTAGGATTAGCGGGATCAGTGTCAGCGGCCCTGCAACTGGACACGCAGGGGAGCTGACAGTCACTGCTGCACGTACAAACCCCCTAACTGGGCAGCCAATCAGGCCGGTAGGGCAGCATGAGCACCCTCCGGACACAAGGGGAGAGTGGGTGGGTGGAGACAGGGAGAGCCGGAGTGTCACTCGAACTGCAGATGAGTCAAAAACTGCCCTGAGCCCTAAGGAGACACGACAAACTTCAAGCAAAAGGCGAGGTTTTGAGAGCAAGGCTGTGGCCTATACTGGGACTACAGCTATGGAGGAGCAGGGAAATGGGAAGAAATCCGAACTTGGCCGCGGCAAGGTAGGTCCTGACGCTCAGACCAGGAGTCGAATGGTCTCATGTGATCCCACTAATGAGGAAGACTTTGTGGTGCTCGAGAAGGACGAGACTTGGATGTCATCTGATGGGGAAAATAACAGCACTTGTGGCCACAGGATAAAAAAAGAAAGTCATCAATCATCTTTTAAAAGAAGAGTTGAGGAAGAAGCTTCTGCTAGCTATTGCGACGATAACCTTCCACAACCTTCCAGGAATGCCCCTCAAGAAAAGGCTGTCGAGAAGGAAGGCAGAAGAAAATCGGACACACTTTCAGTCACGACTGACAGCGTGGACGCGAGTGTAAAGAGCTCACCCGCAGCCTGTTTTGAGAGGGAAATGGGTCAACATTTGGCTGAAGTGACAGGCAGCAGGTGTCAGCTAAAAGGAGTCAGTCATGTTGGAGCTGCCCACATTGGGACAACTGGGAGAGGAAAAGCAGGGAGGGAGCAAGACATGAGTGACCACAGTGAGGGGAAGGTTTCTACTAACATCGACAAGGAGCATTTGTCGACACGAAACAGCGGATCGGGGAAAAGATCCAGAAAGAGCACTGAGGATTTGGAAAACATGCATGAGGAACCAGTCCAGTTGATTAGGCAGGAGGAGCCGGGTGGGGAGAGAGAGAGGAAGTCAAATTGGGAACCATGCTTGGAAAAGGTAGATCCTTCTTTTAGAAAATCAGAAAATGAAGATGGGGAAAGCCACAAATCAGGATTTATTGCACAAAAAGCACAAGGGGGAGCGAATCAGTCCCATCACAGCAGGTTTGCTGGTGCTGTCTCTAAGAGGGCTAAAGGAGGTACGCTTAGTTCGAGTACCAAGAAAGAGGATAGCCAAGTGTTCTGCGGAGCAGCTGACTCTCACCTCCCAAAGACCCCGAGCTCTGAAATGCCACTACAGCAAGACAATCCCTCATTTTCATTGGAACAATGCGATTTGATCCCTTGTCCTCCTCTGCCAGGGAATGAAGGCGGTGATGGAAAGTTACAGATTGCATGCTTAAAAAGAGAGAGCGAGCTTGTTTGTTTCTCTGCTGTCATCACCCCTCCACCTGTAACTCATCTGTTGCCTGAGAGAGACACGTCGATGGGAACACAACTTGGTTCAAATTCACAGATGGTGCCCGACGCCATGCCCGCCTCATCTGATCCTAAAGACAAGTCTATGCCAAAAGAAAAGCTCAAAGTTAAAGGGCCACCTCCGCCCGTCGCCAAGAAACCTAAAAACCCATTTATAAAGCTCAAAACTGCCCAACTGATGTCTACTGATGTGCAAAGAAGAGGCAAAGATCATTTGCGTTCTGAGGAGAGGGTCAAGAGGAGACACACTTTTCATTTCAATAAAGATCTTCCATGCAACACTCCAACTAATCAGGACATGTGCTTGCTCTGGGACGAAAGGGGCACTTACACAGTGCCAACCAGCATACGGCCGCTGTCCGTGGACCTCAGCCCTTGGGAACATCTTTCCTTTGGACGCATGGATGATCAGTACGGGGATATGGTCGACTTTGACTACTGTGTGCGAATGGCAAAACTACATCCAGAGGAAGAGCGGCAAAACCTGGACATGTTGCAGAGAAGAGTATTCCTGGAGAGACGATCCAGATATAAAGACTCACCTCCTTCTGTTGCAAAAAAGCCCCAGCATCCTTTTGCATCCACAGAGACTCTACACATACCTGAGGTCAGATCAGACAAAGACGAATTCCAAAAACCGAAACCACCTTGTTCTGGGAGAAGAGAAATCTACCCTGAGCTCCTGTCTGAAAGAGTCGGCACACAGTTCGGCAACGACAACCACTGTAACTATGGCAACCGTAAAGACATGACTGATTACAGTAGTGACAGGGATGCAGGAAGTGGCAGTGAGGTGGGTTCATACAAGCCTGTGGCGGAAATTATCAAAGAAGCCAATCAAATGCAGAGACATCAGGGCCGGGTTAAACCTGAAGGGGCCAAAGCTCAGGTTCGGGTGGCGGACCAGAGTCCAAGTGTGAAGGTATCCCAGATGAAAAATGCCTTTGATGTCCCAAAGAAATCCAAAGAGAGACCACCGGAAGTTCAACCACCTCCAAAGAAAGGTAATAACTTTGGACTGTCAATGTTGGAGATGTTTTAGTGACCAAATGGTTTATCAAAGCATTTATACACAAAAAAAAGCATGTGTGTTATATTAGGCCAAGAGGGTACTTTCCAAACTGCATACCACAGACTTGTCATGTGAAAAACTCTTCAGTTCAATGAAAAAATGATTCATGGTACAACTTTATTTGAGATATTCGTGGTTTACTTTGGGTTTAAACAGTACATAAAAAAAAATTTGATGAACTCTGAACATGAATGATCACGTTAAGAATTTCATAGAGAATTGTTGACATTTTGAAGACCCAAAGTTTTGACTTTAATAATATGACCTTCTGAAACTAATTGACTGGTTTAAAGATCCTCTAAACACAAGAGACGAAAAAAGAAATCCATGTTTTATCTTCCTGACTGTCAGTTGACCAAATTCATCCTTTTACCAATGATGGTTCTGGGTTCTGAATCAGGGTGTTGTTGTGTGTGTGCAGTTTGGATGTTTCCCTGTGTTGTCTCAGATTCCTCACATGCAGCTCAGGGTGAACTGGAAACTCAAATTACCCCTAGGTGTAAATGAGAGTATTAATGTGTTTGTCTACCTTAATAATCCCTGTGGCAGTCTTGGAAATGGTCCATGGTGTTTCCCCGCCCTCTGCTGATGCATACTGGGATAGACTCCAAACCCCTTGACCTTTTCTTTCTTCTACATCTATCATTCATTCATTCATTCATTCATGATTGACATAAATGTTACATTAAAGTCCTCGTAAAATTGTTTAACAGAAATTTTAATCAACAATATTATTACACAATCATGCTTATGCATCTAAGGGAAGAGGTTCGGATTTTAGATTAGATTAGGAGATTACTCTACGGTTTACTCGGAACTGTTGACGTTTTACATAATCTAGGTACAGACCAACTTGCAAGGTCATCAATATACCACTGGACAAAATATGGAAAACCAGGAGTCTCACATAAGCAGCTACACAGCAGTCAGACTGACACAAAAATAACCCAACTCAAGGTCCACTTACAAGCCTTTTCTTTCCTCAGTCTAGACCTTTGAATATGCCCACTCCACAAAGTGGACTGCTTCTGAAGATGGAGTGAAATGAGGCAATATATCAGGCGAAGCCTTTTCTGGAGCTTTTAGCTGTATCACACAGTCTTCTCTGTTGTCTGTTGTCATGGAGACCTGCAAACTGAATAGCTGTCAAGTGAATAAGTGTTATGGATTTCATCCATAACACTTTTAGGACTTCTCATCAGTGTCAGCTTATAAATGATTCATGAAAGTTGGTTCTTGACCTTGAAGAAGACCATGGGATATGGTTGACAGCCCTGTAGAAAGCTACTAAATCGATCTTGAGTTGGGATTGTTTTGTCAAACTGCAATTTCCAATATCAACGAAGAACTTTCATGTGTGTTTCACAATAGTTTTCACAGACATTTTCAGATATATATGTTATAATTACCAAATCTCATTTTAATTTTTGCAGTTCGTAAATAGAGTTGGATAATTAGATTAGAATAAATCTGAGATTTATCTGTCCACACATCTGAGACATCCATATACAATAAGTGAAATAGAATAAAATAAACTAATCAACCCTAAGGAGTTCAAATATGTTTTGTGACAACATATTCACTGAAAAGGCAAAGAGAGGGAATAGTTAATAGCTGATTCTCCTGAACACTTGTGATGGATGGGTGCATCACAGACTATGTGGGGGGGGGGTCTTTATTGTGTTTGGACAGTACAGGCTGGGGTGGGACAGAAGGGGGGGGGGGGGGGGGGGACCGCGATACAAAAGCTGCTGCTGGCAACGAAAACCCACACTTTTGCACAGCTGAGCAAAATGAATTAATTCAGCAGGTCTGCTTCAAAAGACGCGAGGGGGATGTAGCGAGAAACCCATCTCCCCCCCCCTGCAGCCCCCCCCATTCACAGCCCTGGGAAATGAAATCTGACTTTTCCTTTTGCGCATGTGCCGCGGCCGGTCGTCAGCGTATCCTGCCGAGTGTAATAACGATGAGAGTAGACGACTGCTAGTCTTCCGCAGGTGAGAGGCGGACAGGGGGATGCTCTACTCGCTGGCCTCCTGAAAATACCACTAGATCTGAAACACTCGCCTCCTCCCGGCCACAACGTTTTGCAATCCGGAGGAGAAATAAGACCACAGCGGCTGAGCCTCTTTTTTTTTTTTTTTTTTGCTTTTTTTTTTTTTTTTTTTTAGCTTTCTTCTTTTTCGTGGAGACAAGGGACACCAGAGCAACGTCCTGCAGGATAAGGGCGCGCCTGAACTACCAGATTCATGTGTTGTGATTGATCAACCCCCCCCACCCCCCCCTCTCTCTCCCTCCCCCTCCCTCCGTGCTCACGAAAAAAAAAAAAAAAAAAAAAAATCTCGCATAGATTTTAGGAGGTAAGGAAGCCTGAAAAAGTCTATTTGCATGGTGCATTTTTATTTATTTTTTGTTGTTGTTGTTGTTGTTGCATGCGATCCGTCGGTCGGGGCCGTGCAGCATCCATGTAGCTCTCGCCGGACGGGCTCGGAGAAGGGGAGCAGCCCCAAAAAAAAAAAAAAAAAAGATCCTCGGCTGCAAATATCTGCACTTGCGTCAGCTGGCGGAAAACACGCCGGCACACACAACGCTCACCCGTGTGATGTTTTACTGGGAAATAAGTGTTGAAAGCAGCGCTCCCCCGCCGGCTGGTGCGTCTGCGGCCGGTGAGACGGGACTCTGCCGGGGCAGTGCGGCGGAACACGGTCCCCGCTCATCCCCGCCACCTTTTTTTATTTAATTACACCTTTTATGTATATATATATATATATATATATATAGTTTATTTTAGCAATCGCACTTTTTTTTTGTTTCACACCAAATCGAAACCTGCAAACGATCGCCGCTTTGTGGCGTTTCCCAGCGGTGGTCACGTCAGGGGCGTAACTCACCCAAATATAAATCTGCATCCTCCATCCACCTCCTCTCCGGCTGCACATCTGCCCCAGCGTGCACCACTCGGGTCTTTAAAAAAAAAACCAAAAAACAAAAAAAAAAAAAACGTGTCCATCTCGGTGTTTGACTTTGCAGCCACTTGTTTTCCCCGGAGGAGGTTTTGTGCTTTGTGTAACATCAGCTAACGTTAGCCGGCCACCATTGTTCAACGCGAGCCCCGGTGCAGCTGTTTCCGCCTCCCCGCACCAGCACCGGTCGGTGCGCTCAGCAGAAAACACCTCCGTGCGTGAACCGTGTGCCGGTGTCACGGTGAGATCGGGGCGAGCTGAAGGGCGATCGCGTCTTTTTTTTTTTTTTTTTGCCTGGGCGGCGTTGTGCCCAGCCTTTTCTCGTCGCGTTCAGACAGACGGTGAAATGAGAGACCGGGAGGCCAGACTCCTGCAGGGCTGCAGACTGCAGACACCACAGAGGCACATCAGATCCGCTTTCTGCCTGCACTCGTGGGCAATAACACCATAGTATTAGTCTGTGACTGCTGGAACAAGAGCTACGCATCAGTCAGACAACCATTATGATGCTCAGGGATGTCCTGCTGTGTGTGTGTGTGTGTGTGTGTGTGTGTGTGTGTGTTGGGTGTGTGTGTTGGGTGATGTGTGGGGCACAGAGCAGCATGTTTGCATGGCATCAACTGAAGCCTGCAGGGGCTGAAGCAGCTCATTTTGTCAGATGCATATGTGGAAATGAGGGTAGCTGCTCCTGAATGGGGCTCTAACACTGGCGGAGGGAACACGCTGTTCTGGTCAGTGGGAAACTGTAGTCCTGTGCAGCAACATGATCGCAGTTTACATTGTGCCATGAATCAACTCTACCCAGGGAGAGTGTTTGATTCATAAAAATGTCCTTGTCTAGTAATCCACCTTTTTAAACTGTTCATTTCTCTCATATCTCAGTGTCAGATGATAATGATAGTCACAGGTGAAAGTGCTTTTTAAGGCTACATGAGCAATACTGGTATGCTGTGTGTGTGTGTGTGTGTGTGTGTGTGTGTGTGTGTTGTGGGAAGAGGTCATAATCTAAGATTTTAAGAAGGTGGTTTTCTGTTCATTGAAGTTGTTTGGTTACTGTCCATTTTTACATTCTTTTTTGACCAGATTTATTTTTATTTTTGGGATGAAAACACCATAAATTTGTCCAAAAAAAAAAAAAAACTAATTTGAATCCATAGTCTACATGTTAAGACCGTATAAGAATCACAAATAAACTCCATGTAAGAATCCTGTAGTGTCAGGCAATCACGATCTGTACACACCCACACAGCCCCGAGACGAGGTCTGATCAGGCCAAATAATTGAACACACCTGTGTGGGTGTATAAATGGCGTGTAGGGGCTTTAAGGCTTCAATCTTATTTTGCTGAATTTAGATTGTTGAGGTTACTAAACATCAGTAATAATCATTAAAAATACAGAAAAACGAAGCCTTTATAAAATAAAATGGATCTGATCAAAATGAACATCTAAAGTCAGAGCAACAAAAGAATTTTAAAATGGCAGCATTAAATCAGAGATCAAATTTGATGGCACCGATGGCAGTTTTATTCAGTCCTTTGCAGAACTCTAAAATATGCTCCAGTGCTGCTGAGGAAGAGTTTGGAAAAAATCCATGTTACTTTATTAGATCAAAAAGGCCGTGATTGATCTCTTCCATTTTCAAAAAGTGTGACTGAATGTGAAGAAGCGGGGGGTTTAGTGTGATGACAGTCTTGTGCATAACTGGAGAAAAATCCTGCAGCCTGTACAAAGGTTCAGTATGTCGCTTCAGACTGGCAGATTAATTACCGACCGGAGACACTATATTTTCCACGTAATTACACAGCAAAGCATGTCACTAAAAGGATGGAAAATCACCCTCAGGTATCAAAGACATAGTTAGGAGAATTCCAGTTGTGTTGGTTTTCATGTGTTGGCTACAACAGTTCCAAAGTTGTCAAGATGCCAACAGTGAAATTTGCTGTAAAAACAATAGTCTGTTCTTGATGAATGACATCTCTTAAGCGTGAGGCAGAAATGAGAGTTGAAGAAGAAACGAGAAGAGGTGAACATGCTTGAGGGTGCGTTGGGCCACAGTGTGATCATTAAATTGTGGTTGCAGGAGATTATGTGGTGAAAATAAAACATTGCAGTGGACATTTTTCATAAATGCATATCTTTTGCTCCATCCACATCAGTAAGCCTAAAAATTGTCTTCCCCAATTTCATGAAACCTATTTTGTTTTCTTACTACCTAAACTTTGTTCTATTTTCTGTTAGTTACACAAGAAATTATGCTATTCCTAATTAATTCAACATTTCCTGGAAGGTAAGAAAGGAAGTGACTTGCTTTTTAAATACCAAGAAAAGTTGCCTGATTGTGATTTTTGCTCTTTAATAGAAACTGCGTGGTTGCAGATTTGTGTTCTGGAGTACGTTGCAGAAGTGGAGCAAATTTTTATCTTTATGAGGCGTCATCAAGTAGCCTAAATATTAAAGACCACTAAAACTCTAAAATGTGCTCTCATCTAGTTAGCTCTCTCCAGTTTAAATCACACCCATACACTGTCATTTAATTTCACTTCAATCATACATGCACACAGGGAAGAAGGTCTACATTCACTAAATGTGTGTTTATTTCATATTGTGAACTTCTATCTTTCATACTATTTCCACTATGTTGCTATTATATGTTGTGCAATATTTGTATCTTTCCTTTTGAGTAAAGTGACCAGACCTGCACAGTCCTCGAGAATTATTCCTTTTTTCTCATTGTATGTCAGGTTAAAATGTTAAATAATTTGATACTTGGCAGAATTGTGATTGGCAATGCTTTTGCAGTTGCTTTAATTCTTCCTGACCCACTAGTCAACAGTTTGTGCAGAATTTTAACTTTTTCTCCTGGCCTGGAAAATTACACTGAGATAAGGAGGTAAACACAGCTGGAGAAAAAATGTGTCTCATGTACAGTTTACCTCAAATGTTTGCCAGAAGGTATGAAAAGAAACAAACTCACTCACAGTTAATAAGCATAATCTTAGATCAGACAGACTGTTCTGGCAGTAAACCAAACTAACCCCAAGGTTTCCTTGGCATGCTCAGTGATGACAGAGGGATGATCATTTTCAGATTTTATAACATCAGTTTCTTTGGGAAAATGGCCTCTTTCTGTAGAGTTTATACATTTTATTTTATGTCAGAATTACTGTATATTAGGCATATCTCTGACAGAAACAGTAACCAGCTCTGACTTACATGACTCTTACTTCTCTCTGCAGATATGTTGCGGCGAGTTGTGCGACAGAGCAAGTTCCGTCATGTGTTTGGTCAGGCCGTGAGGAACGACCAGTGCTACGATGACATCCGCGTGTCCAGGGTCACATGGGACAGCTCCTTCTGTGCCGTCAACCCTAAATTTGTTGCCATCATCATAGAGGCCAGTGGGGGAGGAGCCTTTCTTGTCCTTCCTCTACAAAAGGTGAGTGATGTTCTCGCTTCCATCAAGGGTTTAAAAAGATCTTTTGAAGACGAGCTGTGAGGTCCAATTTAAAAAAGAACACACACACTCTACTGTATAGATCCTACACACAGGGGCTTTAACTATTAAGGGTTGTAGTGTTACAGAAAGCTATATCATGTTATAGCATTCAGAGCATGTAGAAAATCAATCCTATAGGCTTGTTCTTGGTCAGCAGACCTTCAGCACACTGCTGCACACTGCCTCAGGGAACGGCAGCAGGGTCTGTGACCCTGCTGCCGCTCCCTGAGGCTCATATCTATAGCAGAAGCCATAGATAATCAATGTTTAAATCTGCCTGATAGTAAAGGCATCCAATGTGTATCCTGTTACAGTTAGCTCATTGAACACATGATACTCACAGAGGGGATGGGTGCTGTGCCATTATTTTCGGCCACTGGGTTAATTGATTTATATAAATTATTCTGGATTAGTCCCTGAAACTGCTGTAACTTTGGGATATTCAGTTAGACATGACAAATGTCCATCCATTATGACAATGGATGTGGTCATAACAGTAAAAATCTAGATATTAAATAAATACATTGCATTTGATTTCTGAGCGTAACTTTTGTATTTTATGTATCATGGTAAAGTTGCAATGTGATGGACATAGAAGAGCCAATAATAGTCCTGTAGTCATGCAAATGACTATCATCTCTACAGAACACAGGATAGTTAAATTAGCCCTGTTCGTCAGTCATTTTCATATCTCTCTGGTAGATATCAGACGTTCACACTCTTTAACCCCTTCGTAACAGAGTTGTCCTCTGTCTCACAGAGTGGCCGTATAGACAAGGTCTACCCTACAGTATGCGGTCACACGGGCCCGGTGTTGGACATCGACTGGTGTCCTCATAATGACCTGGTCATTGCTAGTGGCTCGGAGGACTGCACCGTCATGGTAAGGACACGCTATTTCTCTAAAGGATCACATGAGCTTTGAAGTGGTCCTGGTTTATTATGTTTCTTTATGAAGTATAACCAGTTACGCTTTACCCTACTGCTGATTTTACATCTAGAACATGTATCAAGTGGAATAAAAAATGTCTTGTTTTTTTTTTAATGAATAATAATGGTGTTACTCAGCTGTTTTTAACACTACTATTGAGTGCTAAAAAGTTTAAACATGTCAATAATACCTAGAGAGTTTTTTGTTTGTATGACTAAATCACTAAACATATTTGTATGATATTTCTTATATTTTTTTGTAGCATGATCCGATGGAAGGGACAATCCATTATTTACCTAAAACTACTTACGTTACTGAACATTCACAAAATTGTTGACATATTTGAAAGGTGAGGGTGAATATGGGGGTGGGTAAAATAACAGTAACAATGTAACATATAATATACTTTAATCTTGTACCTTTTTGAAACTTATAATGTTAAATATTTGTTTAATTTATGTTCAGTTCTTCAGTGAGGCTGTAGTTTGTGGTGTTTATGAGCAAGCTTCTTTTAGCAAGAGTAGGTGAAGGTCTCTTGCTATAACTTTTTAAAACCTTTTATATTTTTTGCAAATGCTGTTTCCCTGATAAAGTAATGATTTGTTGTATGTAATATAAATATAATCAGCATTAACAAACATCTTTAATTTACTGTCCTCCTGTAGCCTACTCTTCAGTATTATTGGGAAAAAATATATATATGTATTTTCTCTCTGTAGCTCCTAATTTTCTGTATCTGGTATTAACTCTTTTGTCTTTCTGATTCAGGTTTGGCAGATCCCTGAGAACGGGCTGGAGACTCCCCTTTCAGAGCCTGCGGTCGTGTTACAGGGCCACTCTAAGAGGGTCGGCATCGTGTCCTGGCATCCCACCGCTCGCAACGTTCTCCTCAGTGCAGGTAACCTTTAACTGAGGCCTGCGGTCCACCCTGGGCCCTCAAACTGAAATAACACCGTGAGTTTGTCCGCCATTTGTCCACTGTGCACAGCTGAACTCCAAATCTGACCAGTTATCTCACGGTTTGCCTTCTGTCGCGCTGCTTTGTGTGATGTAAAAGGCCTAAAATAGACACAGGCGTGTGTGTAGTCAGGCTGTGCTGCATGTGTCCATTTTAGGGTGTGACAACCAGATCATCGTTTGGAATGTGGGCACGGGAGAGGCAATGATCAACCTGGAGGACATGCACCCTGACGTTATCTTTAGTGTCAGCTGGAGCCGCAATGGCAGCCTACTCTGCACCGCCTGCAAGGACAAGAAGGTCCGTGTCATCGACCCCCGTAAAAAGAAGATTGTGGCGGTAAGTGGAAACGCTGCAGGGATTTGGAGCTTTGGACACTTCGTGTGCGAAATAATCTTTCCCAGAAATCACCCGCCAAACCGTTGACTCAAAGCCTACAAACATGGCTGCCCATTTTGACAAGTGCGTTTCTGTTTTCAGGAGAAGGACAAAGCTCACGAGGGAGCTCGACCAATGAGAGCGATCTTTTTAGCCAACGGAAACATTTTCACCACTGGATTTAGCCGCATGAGCGAGCGGCAGCTGGCCCTGTGGAAAACTGTACGTCACCCGAGTGAATATCATTCAACCCTGAACACGCTGATACATATACACTGCCATCTATATGACACTTGGAGCTTTAAAGTGATGTTGAAGTTTGTAGAACCTTGTTTTGTAACTTCCTGCCCATGATATAAGTCAAAATACTGTCTGTCTCTGAGTAAATTATACAGCTCAAGGGTGTTCCACACTTTAGTATGGCTTCAAATACTGATTTTTGGGTTTCCAGGAAAACATGGATGAGCCAATATGTGTTCAAGAGATGGACTCCAGTAATGGAGTTCTGCTGCCCTTCTATGACCCCGACACCAATATAGTCTACCTGTGTGGAAAGGTGAGCAGCCTTGTAAAGGAATTTCTGTTTTCTTTCCCATTTCTAATATTTCGACACACAAACTGAGTGACTTTGTTCGTCCTCAGGGTGACAGCAGCATTCGGTACTTTGAGATCACTGATGAGGCACCGTTTGTTCACTACCTCAACACCTTTTCCACCAAGGAGCCCCAGAGAGGCATGGGATACATGCCCAAAAGAGGCCTGGATGTCAACAAATGTGAAATCGCAAGGTATTGCAGCAATTATGACTTGTTTTTTTTTTTGTTTTTTTTTTACTTTTGTTCAGTTTAGTTTGTGCTCCTGTGGATTATGGAGCTAACATACAGTATAAGGCTCATAATTTTTGATACTTTACTAATCAAAGATGATGAGCCTTATACTGAACATTTTAACTTTTTGTCGATCTATACCTAGATTTTATAATTTCATTTTAAATATGTAAATGTATTTTAAACAAACTAATGAGCCATACGGAATTGAAGCTACTCTCACTACTCTTGAAATCAATCATATTATATTAATCCTCTCTGTAGGTTTTACAAATTACATGAAAGAAAATGTGAACCAATCATCATGACAGTCCCGCGTAAGGTAAGTGTGTTTATATCAAGCAATCAATATGCTGTTCTTTCAATGCTGCTTTATAGACTCCTCCATCCACACCTTTCAGCGTTTTGCACTGCCCCCCTCTCCTTGTGACATTTCCTGTGTGCTCTCCACCCGCCCAGTCGGATCTGTTCCAGGACGACCTGTACCCCGACACGGCCGGCCCCGATCCCGCTCTGGAGTCAGAGGAGTGGTTTGCAGGGAAGAATGGAGGCCCCATCCTGATCTCACTTAAAGATGGCTACGTGTCCACAAAGAACCGGGATCTGAAAGTGGTCAAGACGAACGTCCTGGAGACCAAGCCAGCCACAAAAGCAGAAAACGTCTCCACTGTCCAGAAGCATGCTTCTCCACAGCCCTCAGTAGTGAGTGTTAGAATAACAACTTCAACGCTGGATGTATTAACATGTCATATTTCCCAGTGTTTTTGCTCAAAATCATTTTTCCCTTACATGTAGATTTAATTTTTGTTTGTTATTATAACGAGGTTCTTAAAATAGATTATTATTATTACTTTTTCTTCTAAGAAAACTTTGCATGTAGCATTTTTTGCTGACATTTGGACTCCCAACATTCACAGTAATTATTATGGTTGGAACAAGTTGCAAAAGTTATGGATCAGCACATACTTTGGTATTTGGGTCACAATTCAGTGGAAGAGCAAGGGAAAATGTTAACTGCTGGAGGGCCTCATTGCCTGTAAAGTCCTTGCTCATTCTGCCAGGAAAATTTGTTTTGAAGAGACAGTAGTGCTCGCCCATAAAATCTTCTGTAAACAGGAAATCTTCAACAGTCTCTTAAGAGTGAAACGAGAGGTATAAGAACTTGATCAAGCTAACATTCGTTATGTTTTTTGACCAGAAAATGGAAGATAAACTGGAAGAGGTACTCCGAGAGTTCAAGTCACTCAGGGACCGTGTCATCCTCCAAGACCGTCGAATCGCCAGACTGGAAGAGCAGGTCGCAAAGGTTGCCATGTAAGACGCCGCCCCTTCCCAGGACCGTTCGTTGTTTTGGACGGGGTCAGCCATGGCCAAATTTCTCAAGATTCGGCTTCATTGAGCTTGGCGTCGTCCCCGTGATGAGACCAAGCCTACATTCCAAGATTAACTTTATTTTTCCTCATCAAGTTTCACACTTTGCCCTGACACACAGAGAAAAGGAAAAACTGTTGCAGCTCATGTACACATTTGAAGAAAAGACATTTTTGTTGAAGGAAAAGTCTTAACTTTTGTTTTGTTTTCAAATTGTGGTAAAACATTCTTATGTGAAGTTTGTACTTACTACTCAAAAACTGTATGTAGCATCAGTATTTCCATTGTTATTTTTTGTGTTGCCAAATATGAATCGTGTGCGGTTTCATGCACTGCTTTTACATCTTTTTTTCTCTCCTGTTGTACATTCCAGTCACAACCCTGTAGAATGATTTAGTCGAGCTGGATTTTTTTAAACAATTAGCTGTTGAACTTTTTCCTCCCACCAGTTTGCTCATTGATAACCATCAGATTTATGAATGTGGAAGAATTCCTGTGGAAGAATTCTTCTTTTTGTTCCTGTTCTTCTTGGCTTGAAATTTAACATTGGGTTTTATTGGGGGGGGGGGGGGGGGGGGGGGGTTGCATCTCTCTGGTGTAAATGTTGTGCAAATGTAGTGGTGCCTCTTGTCACTGTTAAGGGTCAAACTAAAGTCACCCTCTCCAGTGCATATTTGGTGTTGGGAAGGGACCACTCACCCAGCTTGTGTTTCACTGAACCCCTGACAAACAGTTCTGTGCACATAATAAAGATTTTACACATGAAAACCTCCATTTTCTTTCACTTTTTTGCTTTTATTAATTTCTATCTCTGCAGGTCAAGTGTAGAACTCATTGTGTGTCAGTAGGAGTGTTACTCAGTTTCACTTCTCAGTTACACAGTGGGGGGAAAAAAGTTGCACTTTCGATGCTGGTAAAAACACCTCTCTGCTGCAGACGTACTGTATATCTGAGAACCTTATTATTTTCATTATTGTTTAATCCCCCAACTATTTTTTGATTAATTGGAATAATTTATAAATAAAAAATCAGAAAGTAGTGAAAAATGACCATGACAGTTTTCCAGAGCCCTTGCTGATGTTTTCAAATAGCTCAACAGGACCAAAACCCAAAGATATTCAATATACTATCATAGAAGTCAAAGAAAAACTAACAAATATACATACTGGAGAAGCTGGAACCAGTGAATTTGGGGGATATTTTGTGTCAATCAACTAATCAATGAATCCATTAATGGTTTCAGCCTCAGTCCCAACCTCCACCAGAGCCTGAAAACCTCCTCAATCAGCTGTTACTTCTTTTCCTGCCTGATGGTGGAGCTAAACCAGTTACTTTGACTCCTCTGCTCTGCCAGATTTAATTTTTATTTTAATGTGAGGTCTATTTCAGTTTTCATTCGATATTTTTTCTTTCATTCATTTTACTTTACGTTAAGGGAATTCCCTCCAAACATTCTCAGATTGTATTTTCATGGCAATTTTTTTTTTTTTTGAGAAATGCACTTTAGCCCTGAAGTGAATGCAAATGCTAGTTATAGCCTAAACTACTGCTAATTCACCCCTAGATTTCCCAGAGTACCCTTGGTTGACACTTCAGAGGACAAGTCTGAACACTGGTGCTGCTTTCACATGCTGTATGCTGAACTGAAAATGAGAGCCAGCTCGGAAGTGTTAGTCAGACCCTTTAGTTAACAGGTCTTGCTCCTGCTCCAGCTTCCTGTGCAGTTGGCAAACAAGATACACACAAGAGTCTTGAGTCTTAAGAAATGACGCGTAAACTGTAGCCTTAAGTTCACATTCACTGCTTCATTCACATTTTTAGTGCTGCAGTAACTTTACTTTGCTCCCGTAGCTGCCACAGCATGCCTCTTTCTCTCCTTCTCACTTCAGGTCCCCATACTCACAAAGAAATACTGATGACAGGACCTCTGTCACTTCATTAGTAGCTACGGCCTTGTGTACAATAATATAGGCCTAGTCTTTGTCGAGTTCCCATCACATTTACAAGAAATATTTGAATTATTGCATCATCAGATTAAAACTTAAACCAGCAAATACAGATAGAGCAGCAACACTGTAGTACCTTTGTCAAAGTCATTTCAGAACATGTTTTGGCTAAATATTGACAAATATATATATATATATATATATATATATATATATATTGTTCAGTGTATATGTCAGTCTGGGCCTATTCAGTACCATGTCTTGTTTTTGGGAGGGGTTTTTTTACAGCATGGCAACGTTCAAAACACTTAAAAACAAATTTAAGTTTAAGTTTATCTATGTGTAATTCTTTTGTACAACCACATTTCAGTATGACTCAGCAGTACAGGAAGTGGAAGTCTTTCCACACCAAGCTTTGTGTTTTGACTGTTACATATCAATCTTTAAGGCAATGCACAGAATCAGGCAACAAACCGCCACACTTCAAATCCATTCGTCACATGGACTGTCTGATTGATGGATTTATTTCTTCTTTTATTTCTGCATGTATTCAGATCTTCTGTCACCGTAGTGTACTATCAGTTCCCTTGAGTTACCGCTTTTTACAGTCATGACACATAGCCTTAAATCTTAGACAGAAGTGTGAGCAGAAGTTGACAAGCGAGACACTTCTGTTTACAGAACTGAGTACTTCTTGCTACTTTATATAAAGGAGCAGGCACCGGATCAATGATGATCCACACAGCAGCACCTGAGCGCTTCTCAACCTTCCATTAGTCAGGTAAGTTACATTTTCTGGCAGTAAAACAATAAAATATGTAAGCTGAGCAATAAAAAGAAGCGTCTGATAAATGTTACTTCCTCCTTAATGCTAACAGAAGCTGTGCATTTCTAGGGGAAGTGTCTGTCCATATCTGACTGAAAATGTTATGTAGTACTGGTTTGTGTGAACATTTCCTGTTCCTTCTACCAAGCAGTCAGCATGTCAGTGCTCCGTGGATGTTCTCCCCGAGAGGCTGAAATGAGCTGAACTCAACCTTTATCAGATTTTATCCTGACATCCATCACCTCTTCACCAGCAGCAAGGTAAGACACTGACAGGTCTCTCTGAGGACACATTTACAATCTTGGTTCTGGTTAAATGTTGCTGGTTTGGGGATTTACTGTTTCTTTTTATGTAATGGTGTTGGATAAAGTTCACTTCCTGCTCTCTAAAAATGTTATTTTTCTCTCAAAGGAGGGTGATTTAACTGTGTTGTTTACTTCATACCTTAAAATCCTGTTGTATTTTTAACTTTGACAACGTTTCAAACACATGGTTTTGAATCATATATTGCAGTTTAAAGTTTCTCATATAGAAAAAACATTAAATGTGGATTTTGCTTTTATACATTGTTTTTTAGAAAGTTTCAGTTTACTCTAAAAATGCAGTAGAACTGTGTTTTTTCCTGTGAAATTGTAGCAATGGATGTGATGAAAGGCGCATGACTGTTTCATCATGAGATGTCACACTTGACACATTGATTTTCCCATGTGTGTGTCTTTTTATCTACAACTGTGTGATAGTTTCTTAACCAACCTCTTGGACTGCAACCTGCAAATTTGAATCTTTTCTGTCACTGCAGTAAAAACAATGATGCTCCTCCGCATGAAGACGCTTCTGGCTCTGCTATGGGGAATATCTATTTCGTTTTCTACGGAGTCCGTGAGAGCTTCCACCCCAGAAACCAGCAGCATTAACTCAACTGCTGAACCCAACAAGACCACCGAGCAGCTGATCAGTCGACATGTAGTTCATAGTGAAACACAGACGCAACATGCGACCTGGCAGCCAACTCACAAACCTGCAGAAGTTAGTATTGCTGCAACAGCAGCAGAGACCAGTGTGTTATCCACAGTGGAAACGGAAGAGGCAATCGTCACCAACAGCAGTGACAGCCCAAATGACAGCACGGTTGGTTTGGTTGCCATGAGCACCGTAGCAACAGCTACAATCAGCTCAAGTGAAGCACAGCCTCCCCACAGGACGACGACGTCAGAAACAGCAAAAGCTACTGAGGATCAGTCACATCAACAATCACCCACCACTTCTACTGACATGACTCCTCCTGCAACAACTCCTGCAACAACTCCTGCAACAACTCCTGCAACAACTTCTGCAGCATCGACAGCAACACCAACCACGTCTTTGCCGCAGCCTACGTCCACCACTAAGCCTGAAGTTACAGCCGAGTCATTTTCCACCACCTCTCCTGCTGATTCTACCCAGGCTCCAGTCTTCATCCAGAACCTCAGCAGTCCCTCGGCCTCTACAACGACCACAGCGAACCCCACCTCTGAGGCAGCACCTGTGTTTGACCCCACAACAAGCGAGACGTCCACCACCAGCACTAGCTCATTTTCAACTGATTCTGCCGTCACCACCACCGCCGCTTTCACCACCGGCCCCGCAGGAATCTTGATCCCTCGTGTACCCAAGAGGTTGCCAATCCCTACGACCAAATCAACTCGGGCAACTACAAGAGCACCTCCCGAAGCGCCCAGCACTGAGGTCCAACCCTGCTCCACCCGGGGCGTGGTGACGAAGTGCCTCATCGTCATCGCCTCCCTGGCTGGGTTGGCCACCATCTTCATGGTTTCTACCATTGTCCTCTGCACCAAGCTCTCAGTAAGGAAGTACAAGGTCAAGAAACCTCAGCAGGCCACTGAGATGATGTGCATCTCGGCCCTGCTGCCGGAAAAGAATTACACCTACACAAGGCAGCGCAATCCAGTGACTAACGGGGTCCTGGTGATCCACAGTGGTGGAGACAGCGATGAGGATGGAGGAGATAACCTCACTCTCAGCAGCTTCCTCCCAGAAAATGACCGTTTTGTGTAGATGGGATTATTATTATTATTGTCACGTACATGCTTTCATTAGCCTTCAGATAGGACTGATTTGTCTGATGGCGCTGATCTGGAAACAGTTGCTGTTTGAATAAACTCATGCTTCCCTTTTGATGTTGGTGGTTTGGCTTCGCTGCACACCCTATTTCTTTGGAGGAAGAGACACGGAAACCACAAACACACAAAAAAACTGTTACAGCTTCATGTTTATGTACCATTAACCGTATCATGGTATTTGGTGACGTCAGGTCGGGTTTTTGCATAATTTTACACACCTCCACTAGAGACTTTAAGTCAGGATGAGGAGAAGGATCAAAGATGTTTTTTTTAAACATCCTGAGCTGAGCCCTGATGGTATTTCATTTAGCAACAGGAGACAGGAAGGCATGTTTTGTCAAGGGATTACTGTTCTTCACAGACACTGTTCAGTTTACAAGTGCTAATCTGGTAGCAGTGAGTCTGAAATGTACAAATGCTGTAATTTGATTAAAAGTACATTTTATGTGACCGTTCATGTGGGTGTTTGTGTAGAGATGCAGTCTCTGTATTGTGATAATTTATTAAATGAATGTCTTTTTCAACAGTTTGGTAATGCTTTATTTTGCAGGTCTGTTATTGCCTGCTAATTCCTGTTTTGTGATTTGGTACAAGGTTTAGGGAAAATAGAGAAAAAGTTTAGAGACTGTTTAGTTTAGTTTGTAGTTGAGTTTGAAAAAAGATTATTTAAAACTAGTCTTAGTTATATTAGCTCAGCATTTAACTGGAATTGATAATTTGGCAGTTAACCAGTTGAACACATTCTGTATTTTTACCTATAATTAGTGCCAACGCCTTCTTAGGTAATTATTAGAAAATGATTAGACTTTACGGACCCGTAAAATAAAGGGTTACCTTTAGTTTTTTTTCTTGCTTGTTTTCACAAACGGGTAGCTGTTGACTCATGTTCTGAGTAATTCAGATGAACTTTGTGCTATTCAACTCTTAGCTCAAGTGAAAAACAGTGAAACTGCACAAAACAAGACAGCACTGTTTCTTCAGTTTAAGGTGAAGTTTGTGTTCCACGTCTTATGTGTCTCTAAACGCTTAATAATCACAATAAAACTGAGTACCCTGTAGACAGAGTCAGTTCCCTTATTTATGAAAGGCTTTATAAAAGGCTTTTCTTCTACCCTGGACTGGATTTCATATGCACTTCCCTTTCTGTGAAAAGAAAACAGAGCCCTGAATGCTTATTAGGGCCATGAAGAACCATGTTTTTTTCTCTCCAGCAATGTGCAACTGAAACAGACACCGGTGACTATCAACAGAGCCGAGACAAATGTAAACCTGGAGGATGCAGGACCTCATCTCATGCTCCTGATGACCATATAAAGCTAGACTTGTCTTGACTGATCGCAAACATGCCAAAGACTTGCCAAAAACGCATTCGCACACATACACAATCGCTGGTAGGCTCACTCGTACACAGTCACACTCTCTCCCTTAAGAGGTCACACACACCGTGTGAGTTTAATTGCCTCTGGAGGAAAAAAACACAGCACAGTCTTCAGCATGTAGCCCTCTCCATCCCCCCCTCTCTTGACTGTTACCGGTGTTTTGTCCACACAGGAAACATAAACCTCTTCCTGCATTAGCTGGTCACTCTTACAAGCTGCTCTCTGACTCTTTTTGCCCCAGCGGGCCTGCTGTTAGTCATCAGTGTCAGAGGCTGAGGTTGAAGGAAAGGCCAGACTGTCAATCAGAGGGTTTATCTGCAGAAATCATGGCCAGATCTTTTAAAAGAGAACACATGTTGCTGACGATGATGCTCGAGGGGTTGGTTCGTAATGTCTTCTTAGTCATAAAGTACTTTCTTTTTCATCCCGCCAGTGTTGTCTTGGCCATCCAGTTAGCCACACAGGAGAGTGGAGGAGAGGTCCCTGCCCCCACAGCACATTATAAACTCCTACCTAACAAGAACAATCTGTGTGCAGGCCGGAGAGCTCAGACACTCTCGGGGAAACTGAAGGGGGAGGAGAACAGTGGAGAGGCAGAAGGAGGGATTTGTCCTCATGGTTAACGACATCTCTTTTTTGCGCTATCCAGACAAATCTCCAGCCTGAAATCTGAAACTGCAGAAGTGGCGTGGCACACTGAGCATTTGCCACTCTTTGCTGTGCTCTCTCTCTCTCTCTCCCCTCTAACCACTTCACTTTTTCCAGACTGGTTTCACTCATCCACCGTCAGAGGTGATTTCCAACAGAGACACTTCTTTTGCCACAGTAGATGGTGAGTAAAATGTTTTGACATTTCAGGTTTTCCTCAAATTGTGTTTTTTCTTTGAATGAGCGTTCCTGTTGAATGCGCCCTCGAGAAGCAATCGGGGTCTCTTGACATCATGTGAGCTCACATGTCAATTTGAAGTGGCTGAAGTGACATCATGATGCCTTTAGAGCAGCACCCAGCCTCGGGAAGTGAAAACATGCCTATTAAACGTTAGTGACAATGTTTAGTGTCAGTTTTAGACATCAGAGTGGACATGAGACAGAATCTAGGTCAATCTAGTCTATCTTTCCATTTTTGAAAATCTGCTGAGTGAAGATTCATTCCATGTGTGTATGTGCCTGCATATGTGCATATGTTTGTGTGTCTGGTTGCACAGGCATGTGTGGCCATGTATATTTGGTCTGGGGTGAGTGTGTGATTACTTTTGGAAACCCCCCCCCCCCCCTTTTCCAGATGAGAGCGGAGTTTCATGTGGCCCAGCTTGCACACAGATGAAGCAGAATAAGGGTAAAAGTGTGGGAGCTGCTGCACATAAGTTGACACACAGACCCAGCAGAGAGCTGCTCCAAATAAAGAGTTGCTTCCCCTTATTTGGAAAAAACAAAAAACATATTTTCCCATATAGACGCTTGTGGTATCTAGTCATGCTTATAGTTTTAGTTTTATTTTCCCTTTTTATAGAGATACATGTCTATGTAAGTTCTGCTGCAACCCCAAAACCACAAGGGGTAAGTGGGAAAATATACTTTTATTTAACATGTTTAACTATACTTTCTGCTACTATACAGCATCTGTGTTCAGTAGACTCATTTCATCTGAATAAGTCAAAAGTTCTAGCCGAGCTGGAATTAAGCCAGTGTATTTAACTTTGTGGCAAATTAGTAAAGACTAATGACTGATGAAATGTTTGTTTTGGTACAATCAAGAGAACCAATACTGTACGTCACCTTCATATTACATTTTCAAACCAAATTAGCATGTCTAGAAACTGCTAATTGCACATGCAAATTCATTTTAACATGCATGTTTGACGCAGTTTACATTGATGTTTTCAAATGGATTCTTGCTTCTCAACACAATTGCGCACTAGGCCCAGTATGTATTACCATTACATTTGAATTACAGAGCTAAGCATTTGTTTTGCTGAAACCAGAAGGTCCTTAAGGTTTATCCAGAATCCTCCAAGAGTCTTTTTCTCCAAAAAGTTAATTAATTAATATAAAATAATACAATGTAACATCAATATAGACAAATATAACTGATAATAAAACCTATTCACATACAAATTCAGCATGGACACATGTCATTCCATGTCATACCATCTTCAGCAGACAGAATATTTTTTCATCCAGACGGCCAGAAGAGTCACATTCAGAGCAGCAGTAAGTGTTGTTGGGTTTTTCAAAGATCACCGGGTATGTTTTTTTCATAGCTGTGTGGCTCAAATGTAAAGGTGGTATGTGAGCGGCACAAACCATCTTCACATATGGCACTGACATTTAAGTCACTGATGTTTACTGTTATTTACAGATCCTGAGGGGAAACGATGCTCCCAATGGCCCTTCGTCTGATTGGTCTGTTTGTGGTGTTTTGCACCAGCAGCGGCTTGGCCGCACCTCTACCTCTCTACAGTCCTCTAGAGGGAAGTACAGACGAGGAAGATTTCAGTAACTTAACTTCCTTTCAGCCAACCATCAACAGTTCATCTGATTACCAAACCACACCTGTTGGCCCCACCCATGTGGAAACTGACTTTCTGAGTCAAGTTGTGAACTTTCTACAGGAGAACATGCTCCTTATCCTTGTTGCAGGCTCTTTCATCCTTCTTGTCTTCCTTATTATCTGTGGGGCAATTTTCATGAGCCGCAGGCGCAAAGTCAATGCCTACTACCCTTCCTCCTTCCCCTCGAAAATGTATGTGGACCACAAGGACAAAACCGGAGGGGCTAAACTCTTTAATGAAGTGCCAGAAAAACCTGCTCCTGAGCAGGAAAGTGAGCCAGTGGACTCTCACAAGCAGCTCCAGGCAGACATTATGAGGGCTGCCAAGAGCCTGCGCACACCAAATAAATCTGTGGATGCTGCAGAGGGAAGCGACCCTGGTCACAAAGTAGCGGACCACAGTCCTGAGGACAGCTCTAAACCAGATGGCAGCATCCCGGACCAGCAGCTACCAAGTCTCCCTGAGGAAAAGGAGCTGTGTGAGCTTTCTGACAGTGAGGCAGCTGCAGCTGCAGGCAGTCCTGAGCTGACTCCTTCAGAGCAGCCTTTTCCAGAGGAAGATGATTCACAGGAGCCTCTGGCTGGCAGGAGTCTCCGGCCCCCCTCTCTGCATATTCACAATGACTCTGCAACACTTCAGCTGATCGCAGGCGAGAAAACTGCCTTCTAAATATTCTGAACACTGTGACCTGAATAGATTTTTTTACACTTTGAGTACATGAGAGGTTATTTGTCTGGTGAACTTTTTAACAAGCATGTCTCCAAGTTTAAATGTTGAAATGTAGAAAAGTAGCTAAATTCCAATCCTAGGTGTTTTTCAGCAATATTTTAGCTTTATATTCAGTGGAGGGAAGATACACGAGGCAGCTTATTGCTTTGCTCTGAATAGATCATTCATACCATATTATATACATGTCTAAGGGACCAGCATCATTAACTTCTGGTACAAAAGTTCTTATGGGGTGATTTGATTTTTGTGTTGTTTAATAATCTCTCTTAATGTGTGTGTCTAATTCTGGCATTAGCACCACTTCAGTAAAAACTGCGTGGTATAAAGTCTCAAATACAAACACTGAGTATTGACAATGTTTTACAGATCTGTATTTGAATGTTGAAGTTCAGTCAGTTATAGAAAAACCACTGCTGGACAATACTTTTGGTTTACATGTAAAATTTACAGTAAATTTACAGTAAAATTCAGATGATCAGCAAACCTCTGAAAATTACAAATCTTTTTCATGCCAGACATTAGCAGGAAGTGCACCAGCCTAATTAATACCATTTATAATGACTGCATTTCATTTAGCTGGGCCAGTTCCACAACCCCCATATCATGAGCGTAGATCACTGAAATGTTTTACACAGACACTTAATTGATCTGAACCATCATTACTTAAATTAATTAAAACTGCACGTTTCTGTTCATGACAGGTCAAAATGTCTGTGGTAAAATAAACTCGGCTGCTCTAAGTAATAAATTGCACTTCACACAAAATATGATTCAGGATACTTTTATTATGGACAAGAAAGCATTACTAAATAATTACAAACTGCACATTAAACCAGTGGACCCTTCATTGTTTCAAGCAACTTTGCTTAATTGCATATCAGAAGGTCAGTGCTTGGGGTGCAGGCTGGGTACTTTCACAGCTCAGCTCTAATCAATATCTCCACCACATCATTCAAAATGAGCACTCCTCAAGCACAAAATCTTTGAATGTAACACAAACTCAAAAATAAGGGTCAACTTTGGACCAGCAACCCAGACAAGACATACATTGTGCGTTTACGTGACTGGCTAAAAGATCCAGTGTACAGGTTTGGAGGACCACAGACTAATACAGAAAGCCTGGAGTGACACGTCTACAGAGGGTTGATGATGGTGTACTGGTCATCAACATATTAGGCGTGCCTCATCAATACTGCAGGAAAGGGAGGTGCACTACCGCTACTTCTCTTTGTGGACAGCAGGAAGAGAAAAGAGTGGCGCCCAGCTCGGAGTGCGAGTGCTCTGTTTAATTGCTGGCCCTGACTGCCTCCTGGTGGTCATCCTGTTGCTTGAGGCGATAGTCAGCCAGGGCAGCCTTGATGGCATCCTCCGCAAGCACTGAGGAGAAACAATTAGAGGTTAAATATACGTACATGTGTGGAGCAGCTTGGAAAAGGAGAACATTGTTAGAAAAAGTCAATGAAAACTTACTGGAGCAGTGAAGTTTAACCGGTGGAAGACTGAGCTCTTTGGCGATGTCAGTGTTCTTTATCATCAAAGCTTCGTCCACCTGGAAAGAAAAGCACATAGCTCCAGTGACCACAAAAGCCTTTCCAGTCCATGATAAGACACGAGCAGAGCAGAATAAATAAGAATTTGAAAAGCAGGAGGCAGAGAAAGAAGTGTCATGTCTGTACTGTGTTCACTCACAGATTTGCCCTTCACCCACTCAGTAGCCAAAGAGCTGGAGGCAATAGCAGAGCCACAGCCAAAAGTTTTGAACCTGGCATCCACAATCTTCCCCTGGTCATCGACCTCAATCTGTCGAAATTAGAGTTTTTAGAGTTTCACTCAAATGCCAAAGAGGGAAAAGACTCACATTACATTTTACAAGTCTATGATAATGATTAAATTCTTAAAAACTTCAAGTGACCGTTTCATTTTCAAGCAGTGGATAAAATATCTTAATAAACTGCACATGGAGTTTTCCCTAAAAATGAAATAAAAATGCTTTACAGCAAAGCTAAACTAAATAATTTAAGACTTAACGGATCTACTTGGTAAAACAAGAATGTAACGTATAAGGGCTCTGTGTACTTTAACTGTGTTATTACAGTATAATTCAGTCTAAATGGCCCTGTGTATATATCCATCCATGCTTAGTGACAAACATACCTGGAGCTTCATTACATCTCCACAGGCTGGTGCGCCCACCAAGCCGGTCCCAACGTTCTTGGAGGTTTTGTCCAAAGTGCCCACATTTCTTGGGTTCTCATAATGATCCACCACCTGCATACAGAAAAGAAAGGAAACACTGAATTAGGAGAAAATAATATGCGTCTAAGTAGGCCTCAAGCAAATTGTTTGGGGAATTACACAACACAGAAAAAAATTTGATGAAGTAAAAAAACATTAGTATTCTGGGAGGTTTTTTGTATTCTGCTATAATCCGGGAAAAAAAATGTCTAGAAGTCTTGAGCATCACTGTTATACAAGTACAAGTTTTCGCCGTTACGTAAGGGACATTGACATAAACGGATTAGGACCGGATTTCATTGTCCACTACACAAACTCGTGCATCCTGCCCTGCTCCCCCTAGTTTCTGCTGAGTCATTCTGACCACAACAATATGAAGTGACTGGGCTTGTATCACAATGCATGAAGAAAAACACTAAATTTAATATACAAAATGACATGTGATTTAAAATATGTAGTATGTTTGCTGTCAAAATTTTGTTAGGATCTTTTAGGATCTTTTAGGAATTTTATGGTGTAGAAATAAAATTAGTTCAAAAAAGTCTCTTTATGATCTTACAGCTTTTTAAAGGAACTTAACATTTTCGAAGGAAAGCAGATATATAACTGGATCTCAGATATAAAGCCAGGCTCACCTGTTAACAGGCCATAATTAGAGTGCGTCACAGCCACAAAAAGCCCTTAAATAAAGGTATATTCAGTTTTTAAATCATTCAAACAGTAAAACATCACAACCCGTCTCTGTTTATCAGCATACGCCAATTTAAATTGAATGCAACTTTTGATTGCGATTGTCTCCATGTTGCATCAGCTGAGCAGGGCTGCTGTGAGGACGGTTCAAACACGCAGCATCCTCCGCAGGACGACACCCAGAACAACACCCAGAACAACACCCAGGACATCTCACCCTGCGCTCCTCCACCGACCCTTAAAACCTCATTAATCGGATGTGATTCAGGTATTAAAGCCGCGGCAGTGCCCGGCCGGAGGGCAGATTAGCGACGTTACCCAAGTCCTCAACTCCCTAACCCGCATGAGAGCAGACCGATGTAACATGGCATAATGTACAGCCAACCATTAATAAACTAACTTCTTGTCAGCCGAGCCATGTTAACCACTGTAACCTACCCACCACGCCATTATGAAACTGTGACTACTCGAGGCTGCCGGTGGCGTTTTGTAAACACACACACGAGGCGTTTTTTTTTTTTTACCTTCTTGTGGTAGCAGCACTGGGTGATGAACTCCGGCGCGGAGAGCCTCCTGGTGATGAAAGTCAGCGGGTTGAGACACTTGTTCGCCACGGTGCCCGCCATGCTCACGGACGGAGGGATGGCGCAGTCTGAGAGCTGGGAGCCGCTCCGGGGTGACGTCAACGAGGAGGCGACACGTCACTGCCCGGGGGCGGGGCTAACCCCACCCCCTCCGTCTGCGCATGTCCGGTTTATGTAAACATGTTTTCATAACACAGCACAGTCATGGTGAACACTCACTAACCCCGTTTAAAAACAGTTTATTTCAAGTTTTTTTTTTTTTTACACTTTAGTCTATGGTATACCAGAAAATAACAAGGTGACGTCTTCAATTGTTGGAAATGTTTAACCAAAAGAAAGAAGGCCCCAAACCCGTGAGAATAATACAGCACAGCTTCTGCTGATGCCGGATGGAAGTGGACTAACACGTACAAAGTGTAACGATGTGCATGTCCGCCAAGCTTCTCAAAGAAAGAGCACAACTCGACCTAGTTTTTCAGGAGGTCACAAACTAAGGACATGAGCTGGATAAGGGATTGTTTTTACTTTGTAAGTAGCCTACTGTATCTCACACAAGGCTAAGGAAGAACATTTCAGAGTTTTACATAAAATGAACCCTGCTAATTGTCTTATTGCTAGGTTTACAGACATTGATCTCTATGGTACCTTTTGTAAACATATAGAAACAATCTCTCACCTATTTTTTGCCTGTGAAATACCCCCCAAAATTTTGGAAGGATCTAGAGACACATTTTTTTGAAGCCGCAAACTCTGTTTACTCTTTTATTCTCAAATATATTATTTGTTACTGTGATAATCCAGACGATGGCGCTCTTGGATATCTGATTAATTTCATTATTCTGTATGCAAAGTTTTTGTTCACAAACAGCAATTTTCTAGATTATTACCTAAAATCTCACTTTTTATGTTAGAATCACTCACTAAACCCCTCAGAGTACTAAACAACAAAAAAGTAATACACTTTTGGAAAATGAGTAAACTTTTTCTCTGAATCCTCTGAATTCAGCATAATCTGAGGACTCATATTCAGAATCCTCTGAAACTGCTTATATTTGTGTATGTGTACTCCTTTTGTTGTTGTTTTTCTTTTCTTATGTAGTAAAGTTTCATTAGTGGGCCGGCTGTGTGTCAACACAGAGGCGCACTCTTGTTCTCCTCCATACTTATGATTATTATAATTATTATTATTCCGTATCTTCCTGATATTTCACCGTGCTTCTCCTCCCACAGCTTTGAAAGCACATACGCCAAAAATACATCACGAATAAGCAATAAGACTCTATAACTCATCTACCTCTGTCAGAGCCACCACCACAGAACTGCACTAAATATACCTGTCTCCTTGCACTGTGTACCCTGTACAACACTCCACTCCATACTGGAACATTTAATTTTATTTTATTTTATTCTATTGTATTGTATTTTATTGTATTCAAATATACCGGCTGCTATGACGACTTAATTTCCCTTCGGGGATGAATAAAGTAATCTATCTATCTATCTATCTATCTATCTATCTATCAAATGTATTATATATATAAATATAAAATGGTGGTCAGTTTTTCTGTCCATTTGGAATGAATGGAGCATTGCTTTTGAAGAAGGCTCAAATTCACTCCACTTTGAGTGAACACCATATCACCATACTTAGCTGTAGAAGAATGATTCAACATTGGAATTATTCCTTAGGTGTCGGACAATATCCAAACTTTGCCATTTATTGATCGGAAGTACGGTTTTCACACTATCCCCCTTGCTATTGTTTACCGAAATGTTTGTGTATATTCCTTTTCTTAATGACTAAAAACAAAGCCCCACACCCAAAGACATTCACTTTACAATGATGCCTACCATATAATCAACACTACTGTTGCTGCTGTTTACATTCCCTGTTTGGCTAATAGACCTAATAGACTTTTCAGGTTATTTCTCTTATTTTTTTATAAGGGAAAACCACATTGAACGAAATAGTAGTCATATATTGTATTTATTTATATATATGTCTGTATTTTTTTGTTTGGAGGGGAACTTTAAGTGGTATAAAGTGAAAATATTTAAGTAAAGTACAAGTACCTAAAAATTCTGTATGTACATAGTTACTTTTCACCACTATACACTACCCAATGATAATTCAAAGAGTTCAAATTAGCTCCACCTCAACCTGGCTACTATATTTAAAGGCATCAGTAAAAATAACACAATAACACTGTAGACATTATGAAACAAGATTATCCACAATGAGTACTTTTACTTGTGATACTTAAGTATATTTTAGCGCAAATAATTCTGTACTCCATTTTAAGTCAAACTGAGAATTACTTGCAATTTAGTATTTTGTACATTGTGGTATTTGCACTTTTAAACCAAGTAAAGATCTGAATACTTCTTCCAACTTTGCTAAAACGTCATTTGAATAAATAGAAGTCAGGATGGGCTCTTTAAAAGGAATGTGTATAATTGATTGCTTTAATGAAAATATAATACTTTCTTGATCAAACTGATTTGGTTGCCTTGTGATTATTCTTTGAAAATAGATTGCTCAGCTATTTTTCTGTTACATAACTGCATCATATGAGTTTTAGGGAACAGAACCTACGTACAAAACATGCATAACAACCAATGTAAAATATGAGATGAAAAGTTAAATTGCTTAATACACTGAATCTGACAACTATGATAATCAGAGTATGTATGTAATGTCACTTCAGCAGGTATTGGTAAAAATGCAGTCACCTTTATCGAATCCCTTTACCTGACTGAAAACCTTAATAGACAACAAACACCAGCACTGTTTCATGGCTTGTGATATGATGCTAAGAAAATATCACTGCAAAAATGTCAAACTTAGAGTTTAACTCAGAAAAATGTGTACAAACAGTCCTTAAGACAACTGAATATAGAAGCCTTTACAGTTTCAAACTTGTGGAAACGATCACATGCTGAACGTCTAAAATATGCAAGTCAAAAACTTCCTCTTCCTGCCATTTGCTGTGTTGGCTTTCTTAATCATCTAAATCAGTGATCTCAGAACTGTTAATTCACTACAATACAATACAGTACAATTATTAGTAGTGATAAATATGTATGTATGTCCACAGCCTTTCTTAATGTAATTTCTATTATGAATTATATGGATGGATTAGAATTCTTTACTTTCACAAATGAACAGCTTGGTTTTAAATGAAAGCAGGGCACAAATGTGTGTCATATTTTGTGGGATAAGCAAGTGCCACTACCGCAAACATTTGAGGTTTCTTTTCTCTTAAAGATGTCAACGTAATTAAGACATTGGTAATTCTATCATAAGTTGTAATGTCGTAATTTTTTTTTTGTCTCTGTATGGGCGTGAAGGGATCTTCTTTATTAGATATGACCAAGTGAACCCTTAAACAGCTGAAAATGTTCTCACTCACAAAAACAGTAGTTTTCATAAATAAGTGAGAGGGAAGAGCCTCATTTGTTCCATGACAAATAAATGGTGATTTTTTTTTGTCACTTTCGTCAGAGACACTGTCCAGGAAACAGAAGTGAGAAGTAGCATGTTGCCGCAAGGGACAGAGGCAGAAGTGTTCCAGTCCACGTCGAGGCATAACGTGAGTACTTAAGTATATTTTATGTATGTAGGTTGTATATTTTCTTGATAAAATGTTGAAGTGTTAGAATCATCTATGTTTATATGTTTACGTGTTTATAAGGAAATACACCGTGCTTCATATTTCAGGAAAAGTCACCAACATGGATGTGGATTATATTGAATATGAGGACTACACTCCAGACAATATCACTGAGAACTCTGTCACAACTGGAACGCTGTATGTCAGTAGTTCTAAGTCTACTTTGACTTATGTTCTGGTGACGGTCAATATTATTATATCTGTTATTGGCCTTGGAGGAAATTCATTAGTTATCTGGATCTGTGGATGGAAAATGAAAAGAACGGTCATCACCACCTGGTACATCAGTCTGGCCATTTCAGACTTTCTGTTCTGTGTCTTTTTGCCCCTGGAAGTTTTCTACATGATTACCTCACACTGGCCTTTTGGACTGGTCTTGTGCAAGCTCACCTCCTCCGCCCTGTTTCTCAACATGTACAGCAGTGTGTTTCTGTTGGTTCTGATCAGCGTTGATCGCTGTATAATGGTTTCATTTCCTGTGTGGTCACATAACCACCGGACAGTGTGGAAAGCATTCAGCATAGTTGTCATCATGTGGCTCATTTCAGCACTCCTGACGTTACCCTCGCTGATCTTCCGACAAACCGTAGTCCATGGCTCAGTTACTCAGTGCTACACCGGTTACATGGACCACTCCAGACACAAGGCGGTGGTATTGACTCGATTCATCTGCGGGTTTCTAATTCCTTTTCTAATGATTGTGTTTTGCTGCTCGGTGCTTGGTGTGAAGCTGAGAAGTTTGACCATCAAGTCAACAAAGCCTTACAAAGTCATGGTGGCGCTCATCTTGTCATTTTTCTTCTGCTGGGTCCCCTATCATAGCTTTGTTCTTTTGGAGTTAGACTTGAATAACCAAAGCCTGGAAGTACTTAAAACTGGCCTGAAGGTGGGGGCCACCCTGGCTGCAGCAAACAGCTTCATATCCCCAGTTCTCTATGTGTTCATTGGTAATGACTTTAAACAAACCCTAAAGCGGTCTTTGACATCAAGGATAGAGGAGGCAATGGCGGAGGATTTTCGTACAGCTGGTCTCAATCACTCAAGGTCCAAGTCGATGGAAGTGATCTAAAATCAAGTTGAAACCTTTGTCATCAGTGACAAGGTGTATTTTAAAGTACAGAACATGATTAAAGAGCTGGGTGAGAAAACCATATGTCATGGCATGTTTAACCTCAGATGTGTAAAGTAGGCTATGTATAGTATACTGTAAATACATGTATGTATTGATGATTTATTTATCATTATGATAAAACCCCATTATTTTTTAGCACAAAATCAAATTTGCATTCATGTGATTTTCAACTTTATGAAAAAAATCTTTATACAGATATTTTGTATTTTATACTGTTTTTATGTGGGAATTCCTTGTGTGTTTTCCTTGTGTGAGCTTTCTTCAAATGTCCCCTTATGGGACTAATGAAGTACTTTGAATTGACTAAAATGTTTATATCATATCTACTATACAGGCTACTGTGAGCTAAAACATAATTGAAGTGAAACATTTATGTGGCCATCAAAAACGAATGTTCTTGAAAAATACAAACCTTTATTCTTAATTGTGTTATAGAAATGAACATTTCTAAAGGAAAGTAAACAAATGAGTCACTATTTACATTGTTTTAACTTTCTTCTGCAAATTTCTGTAAATAACTTGCCTTTCATTTAATGTAGCCCTACTTGCAAACATTATCTTTTTATGTGTTTTTTTTTTTAAATCAATAAAAGGCATGGAACCTGTACTTATTGCTATTTATACATTAATAATGGAATAAAATACAAAACACAGAACTTTTCAGTGTCTTTTAGTTTGTTCTTTTGGTACTTTTACTGTTTGGTTCACTCTCATGTATCTTGTATCCAGAAAAAAAAAATCTCTGGAGCTTGTGAACACAGTGGAGGTTTTAGCAGCTGAAGTACCAGCTATTTTTTAAAACAGCGCTCAAAAGTGACTGAACATTGGACACACAGTCGCCTGGTGGACAGAAACCTGACTACAAATGAACGATAATGTCCCTCCTTATCAGATGAGTTTGTAAAATACATAACTGTCTGTTAAAAAGTTCGCCTTTTAACCTCATATGGTTATAATATGCCAATATCAATGCCCCAAAAAAAATCCATTAAAGCAGGTTTGAACATCTGGAAAAGATACCGACGCCTTGGTCGGTGCGGCTCCTTGCACCTGGCAGGCCTCGCTGCGGGCAGCAGAGGCCCAGGCTCGGCCGTGGCCCCGCCCCCGGGATCCACTTCCTGTTGACGTCAGAGCCGCTGCGGATGCGTGATGCAACGAGCAGTGAGGATATTCACCAACTTCTCACAACAAGTTTAGATCTCGAGTCATAAAAAAAAACACTTTCGGGACGACAGTGCGGTGTTTTCGCAGTCCGTTGCTTTGTGTTCGGTGAATCCTTCAGGCGGTAAAACCGGAGCCGGGTTTTCCTCTCGGTGCTAACGTTAGCAGCTCCGCAACGACAGCCTCCAGTAGATGGGAGCTAACTAGCAGCTGGTCGACTTTTTTTTTTTTTCTTCTTTTTATTCGATTTCCCTTTTTTTTAGACTTTTAAGAGTGTTTTTTTGTGCCAAGCTCGGCCTCTCGTCTTCTCCCCCCTTTTGCTGCCCACCAACCCCCACTCGCTTGGCCTCCATATGCGCTGATTTAGTCGCGCCGGGTGCCTCCAGAGCCCCCGACCCACCTGTACCTACTCGTTGAGCGGATCTGTCTTTAAATGGCCACCGCCGCCCCCCCTCCGGCCTCGGGCGCCACCGCGGCCACCGACAACCCGAGTCCCGGATCCAGCGGCTCGACTGCGGCCGACGGCGGCGGCCAGGACAGCACTTTCGAGTGCAACATCTGTCTGGACACCGCCAAGGATGCAGTGATCAGCCTGTGCGGACACCTCTTCTGGTGAGAAACTGTTACTGGTCACTCCAGTTCACTGTTGTCCAGGCGGTCCGGATCCTACAACCACCATCGGTTGCCATTTGGGGAATTTGCATGTTATCTTTACTCTTAACAGTGATGGTATAAAACAGTGGATCTACAAACATGCCTAAAATATCGAATATTTGTTGGCAATTGCTTCAAAAAACATCCAAGTGCTTCCCTAGAATAAAGCGTTTGTTATTACTAGTTATTACAGGAATTTCATAACTATTTTTCAGCTTTCTATGATAACTTAATATTGCTGGTTTAATGTTTACAACGTGTATGTCATGCTATAAAAGTACAGTCTGTAAATACAAGCCTGGAGCTGTATTTAGTGTATGCATAAGCAAACATGTTTTGATTTGATCAACTTTGTCAGGCGGTTCACTCCTTCACATATTAGCCAACTTCTGTTTTTCCTGGACAGGGCAGGTCCAGCATCTGGTCTGATATCGGTGGTGACAACTTAGTTATTTATTTCATAGTCTAGAGAGAAGATAAATCCCAAAGCAGGAAGCCAGTTTTCTTTTGCTTTCCCCCTCTCTCTAGTCGCTGCGCTCACCCTCAGCTTTCACTAGTGAAGTGATGAATTGTTTTCATTAGAACGCAGGATGTGTGGGTGCCATGTTTTGGTAAATGTTGTATATTTTTTGCATAAAGTTTTACTAATCAAACCTATTCCCTGTCCAACACCTCAACTCTTATCTTCCTTCGCGTCTCCTCTCCATCAGTTGGCCGTGCTTGCACCAGGTAAGCTGAACATATCTCCCACCTGTCTGCTACTTTCAAATGACACGTGCATTGTTGTTGTCGGTATATTACTGATGCGGTCGGGTCATTAACATCTGTGTCTTTAACATCTGTGCAGTGGCTGGAGACCAGACCCAACAGACAAGTGTGTCCAGTGTGTAAAGCTGGCATCAGCAGAGACAAGGTTATCCCCTTATATGGGCGGGGGAGCACAGGTCAGCAAGACCCCAGGTGAGGACTTTGGTGTAGTATGACTGCTCACTGACTCCAGACTCGATGTATTATGTAATCACAGTACTCCCCAGGATTCTTTGGTGATGAATATTTTCCATGAACATTTTATGATGCAACATTCAATACCAGTGGTAGAGCGTAATAACTTAAAATGAACATTTTACTAAAATGTTATGAATGTATAAACAGTGTAATGATGGCTTTTACAAAATGTGGTTTTGTTTTTTTGTAGAGAAAGAACACCCCCTCGACCACAAGGGCAAAGACCTGAGCCAGAAAACCGTGGTGTAAGTACTATGCACTAAGTATACTTGCATGGTAATAAAGTATATGACTTCATGATGTCATGTGTTTAGTAAAATTATGCATTCATGATGAAACCATTACATAGGATGATGTGGTGCAAACCCGGGCCTTATTCATTAACAAAAGGATATTTCCCACTGGGATCGATTAGATGCCAAGCGCTGAGGTGCAAGGACACCTCTAGAGAATGATCACTAAGAGCACTGGCTGTTGCGTCATACCTCACTTACTGTGTATTAAACAGCACGCCAGATGTGTGAATACATGGCTAGACATTAAGAGAACCCACACACGTCTTCATGTTAATGATGAAATGCATGTTTCACAGGGCTTTCAAGGGTTTGGCTTTGGAGATGGGGGTTTCCAAATGTCATTTGGAATCGGTGCCTTCCCATTTGGCATTTTCGCTACAGCTTTTAACATCAACGATGGAAGACCTCCTCCAGGTATTTATGTTCTACACACGTCACCGTGACCACTCTGTGTCTTTTATCAGCAACATATCAAGTAACCTATTAAACAATTTCCCAAACAGCAGCTCCTGGGACACCACAGCACATGGACGAACAGTTTCTGTCTCGACTCTTCCTGTTTGTCGCTCTGGTGATTATGTTTTGGCTGCTGATTGCATAAATGCATGGAAAGACAACATCTTGGGATAACCCAAAAGGTTTTGGCAGAGATGCAACGTTATGGCACATCTTCACGGTTTGCACTAATGTTGTTCTGCTTCCATGTGTTTTTTTTTTGTTCCTTGATTTTTTTTTTGCTCTCCTTGAAACAAAGCCACATGAGAGTTAAATGAAGCAGGTTTTTCCTAAATAAAGATATCTGTGCTAATCCAAGGATAACAACTTTCAAGGTGAACCACATAACCTTGGTTGCCTTATGTTTTAACTCATTAACACAGTTACGCAGTGTGCTTACAAAGCAGCACACTGGAACTCTTAATTTCCTTCACCCAAACTTCATCGGTTAACGGCTTCAAACTTCATGCTGCTTGATACGACCTTTCCCCTTGAATATCTACACGCATGTCTGTCTCTCTGTTGCTGGTATTGTTTTAAATCAGACACATAAAATGCGGTTAATCAGATGAGAGCAGGTGGAAGAGATCATTCTCTGTGCTTTTTCACATTGCATATTTTAATTAAATACGTTTTTTTTTTAGTATTGTTTTGGCTACATTTACTGAATTTAAAGTTGTATTCTGCTAAACAAAATCAGACCACCAGTGCTTTGTAATTTGGATTTTCATTCACACTTCCAATCCCTTATGTTTTATATGGCAATTTCCTTTAGGCCTCTATATGACCCAACTTGATCCCTATAAACGTTTGGAGTGGCTTTTATTGAAAATGAATTATAGTCAGTTGGCCCAACTCTTATTGACTGGCCATAGCAGGAAAAGCACAAGTGTTGACAATCTCATTAAGGATGGCTCCATTCTGTTAAAGTGTGCCAGTAAGTCATGACAGAGAGACAGCCAGCATTCATTAGATAATTTACGCCTGTTCTTTTCTTACTGTGACATGTCAAAATGTCTTCTGTGGAAAAGCCTTTTCATACAGGCAATTCTTTTAAATTGTTGCATGTGCTTCCTCCATGATGTCTCTCTGTTCACTTATGTACTGAGAACATTGTTTTGTTTTTATTTAACTGTACCTGATCTTACAAATTATGCATCTCATGGGCAACGTTTACCAAAATCATACACGTTGTGTGGAATCAAAACAATGTCAGACATTGTCTCTTTATTTTAGATGAAATTAAAAAGAAATGTGTCGATGCATGTAAGCAGTTGAAAGATTAATTTATGAAACAGTGTTCCTCACCGAATTGGAAAGTGTTTAATTTTGCTCATTTCTGTATGTCACTGTAATTAAATGTATTATACTGTAGATTACAGAGTTAAAAGGATTTGTCGGTTGAACATGAAACCACTTTTCTAAATGTGAATTCACTCTATTGACAGTAAAGCTGTGTAAATAAAGATGTTAATCATAATCTATTAGGGCTTCATTCTTGTATAAGCCTTACTCGTCTAATAAATATGCAAATCAAAAACACCAAACCAGTGATGTGAAAAAATTAAATGGCTTGCTCAATACTGAAATGTGTTGAAAAGTAGAGTAAGTAGTTCTTCGTCATTCATATATTTCACATGAAAAAGGGATGTACTTTTAACCGAACCACTTTATGCTGTAACCAAAAAAAGGAAATTTTGTGGAAAAGGTTTTTTTTTTTTTTTTAGAAAACAATGAAGTACAAAAAGAGTCAGTTTGGTCTAGTCCTGCGTTTCTGGCTCAGGCTGTTTCTCTTGAGATTCTGGCTGTGCAACGTTGAACTCTGCTTCATACATAATCTGCTGGATCTTTATTTTTGTCTCACACCTTTTCTGTGGAGCAAGTCGCTTCAGAGCAGGGACGAAGCTCAGCAGAAACAGTTCATCTTCATCCCGTGACCTGTTGGGAAATGAGGTGCCATTGTCTTTGACCAGCCATTTTGTAGGTGACGATGTACTTTTAGAAGAAGGCAGTGAGAGCGTGTCCTGCGTCGGGCGCCGTTTCCGTCCAGTTTTGCTGCTGGGGGTGATCTGTTGGCCTGATGGCATCTTAGCCAGAACAGCCAGCTGGGCCATCTGTGTGTCTTGAGACATTGGAGGGAGCTGCGTCACAAACGCTACCTGGGGCTTGAGGTCAGGTTGACTCACGGGGACCTTCATGATGGAGTTCAGTGTTTTGACTGCCTCAGACGATGCGTTTTCTCCCTCCACGCTGCCAGATTCGTTGTCAGGATTGTCCTGGTCGTCGTCATTGTTGCCACAGATGTCTGCGACTCCACTTCTTGATCCAGTGAAAGGTGCAATAAAATTCATATGTTGTCTGTATTTCCATCTACTTTGCACGATCTCCCCTTGCTTCTTGCTTTTGATCTCCATTCGGACTTCCTTCAAGTACCTGTCTCTCATGTTCTTCCATTTTCTTTTACACTCCTCGGCTAGAAAAAGTAAAATATCAGAGTGTAAGGGGCAAGAAATCACATACAAAATCTGCTGTCTACTAACAATGCACAGGAATGAGTGAAAAAAGTATTAACAATGATAAAGCAGTCTGCAACCTGGACATCCACTAAATACTATATACAATGTGTGGTTACAATACAATTATTTTTATTTACCTAAAATGACTTTTTTGTGCAGATCAATAGTCTAATGGATACAGAAACCTACATGTCTGTATCAAAGTTGTTGTTATTATAGTTAAATGACCATGGCCTGCTGTAGTAGTCTTCAGATTTGGTCTTTGGGTTAGAGGTACAGCTGGGTTTCTGTTTTCCAGGTACAAAACTCAAAAGGGATGGATGAGATCAACCAATAAATTACTGCTCCGTGATCAATTCATTCACTGCTGTTGCCGTACAGACTAAGTGAGGCTCTCTGTAAAACGTGGTTGACCATCTCAGTGTCAGGACAGCAGCACGGACAAAATAAAAACTGTACCTTTAAATAGCTTTTGGACTATGTAAATAATAAATTACTACTTTACATGAATTGTTCGGTTGTTCCTCCGGGAAGTTTTTGTTTTAGTTCAGACTGTCAGAGAGGTGTTAATTATGGATGCAACTAACATTATTTTCATTATCAATTAAACTGCCAATTATATATCTTGATTAATGGTTTCATTTTTGGTCTATAAAATGTCCATTACATTCCTGAAATCCTAATTGTTGTGACAGTCCAATATCCAAATATCTTCAATTTACTTTACAATAAAGAAAAGCCGCAAATCCTCCCAACTCAGAACCTGGAGTGTTTGTGTCTTGCCTTTAAAAATGACAAATTATTAACTGATTATAATAATAACTGATGAGTGATTCTCTGCCCACTGATTAATCAGCTAATCGACTAATGCTTTCAGCTCTAGTGATGATTATATTCTGTGGTATTTGGCTTTAGACTATGAACCTTACACTCAGTGGCCACTAAAACACCCGGCGAAAACATTTAACCCAAAAACTGAACACCATAAACTTCCCAAATGTAGAATAAGTGGCAGATCTGCAGTAATAGACTGGCCCGGGAGTGTGTGTAAGGCATGGAGTGCGAGATGTGTTATTAAGATGCAGCGAAACCTAAAATAATAATAAGTTAAAATCCAGTCGAGGCTCAGGTGTGTTGACGGTGGGAGACAGACGGAGGCTGGAGGAGGTCTGGAGGAGGTCTGGAGGTCACGGGGAGGTCGTCGCGTGTGTGATGCCGCTCCTCGGGGCCCTCCGTCTCTGACACGCCCGCACGGGACTTCCGAGGCGCGCTCGGTTCACCCGGAGCTCGCGGCGACGGTGGGGGGTGGAGGGCGACAGCACGCGCCCTCGGTAAACGCGGCCGGGCCGGCGACGCTGAGCACGTTTTCCTCCTCCTCCTCCTCCTCCTCCTTCTTCTTCTTCTTCTCCTCCTGCCGCAGCCGCAGCCGCCGCCGCCGTGCTGGACACGCGGCCGGCGGCGCAGTGGCGGCCCCGGTGCCGTCCGGCGCAGCGCGGCCTACGGCGGGCGGGCGGGCCGCGGCGGCTGCTACCGCTAGCACGGTGCGCGCGGCTGCGTGGCTGCATCCACACCGGCGGGCTGCACCGGCGCGGACAGAGAGAGGAGAGGTGGGGGAAGATGAAGAAAAGAAAAGAGAAAAAAAAAAGATACAAATTGCCCGAAAGAGACACTGTCTCCCGGAAACACCTCGTGTTTTTTTTTTCTAATTTCTGCCTCTTTAGTCGTCCGCGCCGACGTCGGCTAAGCGGAATAATAACCGGCGGTAAAGTTGTGATAAACAAAAAAAAACACAAGTCAAACACTCACATGGGAGACCCAGTGCGACACTGATGTTTCTCCAGGCATTTACCCGACTTTCCGTGCAGCGGTAATTCGGCAAAGTGACATTGTACAGCTCTGGGTAATTAAATACGGCCAATATTAACTTCTCGTCCATTTTGCCCTAGCGTTGTGTCTGTGGTGCGCGGACGCGGAAGCGGCAGTCTTCTCCCGCCTTTTCCGCCCAGCTGCTGCCCTCAGCGCGAGTTATCGCGAGTGGCGGGCTGCCTGCCGCTCCGCGTCGCTCCGCCGTGCACCCGGGGGACGCTGTCGTCTCCGGTCACCGGGTGGCGCCCGACTCTGCGCTGCGGCGGCGGGGCTCAAGTGTAATCCGTGTTTTATTACACGGGGTTCGTTCAGATTTTTTTTTTTTTTTTTTTTTTCCCGAGGCGGCAGCCATTAATCTTTGGGGTCACCGTGATTAGCCCTTTAATAAGCTCCCCTCTTTGTGCACAAGCAAACTGACTAACCCGGGCCTACTGAAATAATGGTTTATTTGTTTCTGAGCCCCTTTTTGATAACTGTCATGATCCTGGCCTCTTCTGAAAAGTTGTAGTTTACTATCAATTTATCTGTTGTTCACACTGCATTTACAAGTAGAAATCTGTTGTTGCACTGATATTGGGATCTTACAGTGGTTACCACAAGCTTTGCGCTTTCAAGTGATGGTTGAATTATGGTTTCTGCTTTGTCAAGGTTGTGTGAGAATTCAACCGGATGCAACCTGAAATGCCATAACAAAACAAAATGTACTTTTAAATGCACCCTGAAATGAAGGAGGAACTTTAATCAATACGTGTGACATAAGAAGATTTAGACAATCAAGGGTTTTTGCAGCCACAGGGTGGTTTTCTGGATTCCTCTCAAGTCTTCAGGGTATCACTGTCTGTCACAAGTCACATCACTATCTGAGCCTTCAACTGTTACTGTGTTGATCTTCTGCATTTCCCGGTCACACAGCTGCAATCTCCGATTCCTCGCGAGGTTTTCGGCCCGGGTCCAGGAATGAACAGAGACACTGAGCTTTATCACGTGTGATTAACCTGGTGCCGTGTGGGGTTCTCTGCTCATTTATCAACAGTCACTGTGTGGGTGTATTTGTAATCCTGTGTCTCCTGTCTGAATTGTACTGATATGATTTGTGTCCTTTATTATTCATGTTTACATTTTTTCTCCCGCTTACCTGCTGTTTGAGTAGCCATTTAATATGCCTGATCCCAACAATAACCCAAAGGGCATATTAGTCAGTGATAACTATACAGAAATTAATCTCACACGTTAGCACCCGCAGAACAATTACAATTCTGCATTGTAACTGTGTAATATTTTCCTTTTTATCACTATATCTGAAGTTGTGTTTGATTGTTTGGAGTAAAAGATACCAGCTGCTCAGTATTGTCCATTTCCCCTTACATGTCACTTCAGGTTGTGTAGTTGAAGGGTAGTAGTGGGCCTTGTAAAACCAGATGGTGTTAAAAGGAACCATTTCTGATTCCGATAACATTTCCAGGTGAAAACCACTTAAAATTGAAGCGAGCAGTCCAAGCAGCTCCTTAAAAATCTAGAAAAACTGTATTAGCTATGGGGCGGCGGTGGCTTTTCTTTACTCTACCTCTCTGTACCAAATATTGCTCTTACAACAACAAATGAACCTTTATCATTCTAATCCCCAGTAATGAATTTTGAACTGTTTGAACCGATGTGGACGTGGTACAATTCCTTCTTTTGAGAAGCACAATAACTGCAGATAGCGATCTCACATGCTCCGCAAACTATACATCAACAATCTGGGCGCTATTAAACCCTAGTGAAAAGGATGGGATGGTGTTTATTGTTATCTGTTTTCAAAAGCCCTTATAAGAAGAGCTTAAGACAGATTGTGGAAATCCATTAATTCTCTGGGAAAAAAAGGTGTATTGCCTTGTATGAAATCACGGGATTTGTTGGGGGGATGAATTTAACCTGTAATAGCTTTACCTCAGCTGTGCACATTGTCAGAGAAGTGAGACTGCACCACACAGATAAGACACATGATGTATGATTGCAAATACAAAACACATTGAGGGACCCCTTTTCTGAATGTACTCTTTCCATTTGTGTTTATCTGTATTGAGTAATACATTACAAATCTGTTAGTGTCGCCACACACGTCACTGGCAAGATGAGTCATTCATTCATCTGCAACTGCCTAATTACTGTGTGTAATTAGTATGCGTTGCTGTTGTCAGTGCCACCTCAATTTGTGTCATTTACTGAACTACTAATTTGCACAAGATTATTTGGTGATAAAGCTAAATAGGAAAGTCACATTATGAAATAAATTTAAGTGCTAATCCTCAAATTCAGCATACACAAGTCTCTGGCCACACCAAAAACGTTCATCTTTAAATCCAGGTTTCTAATACCAAGCAATCCCCTTTTCTCTAAAACCTCAACAATAAGGATCTTAGGAGCTCTCCACTTCTCATTTTATGCAGTGAAATCTGATTTCTTTTGGAGAAAGGAATGAGGCAAGATTAACTGAATCTGCTGTCCTCCCTAACCTCTTCACAAAACTGCCCAGATTAGCCAGGAATTAAGTTTCAACCGTTTTATGTGTCTGGTCCATAGGGGGGATTATAGTTTTACCTTCTTTTTTTTTTTCCTCCCAATTTCACTATAAGGGCCTGACACACTGTTGTAGAGAGCGGAGAAGCAGAAGAGCAGCTGAGCCCGAACTATCGAAAAAGTGTCAATATCCTGTGATCATCACTGCTTGTGTTTTTATTGGAATTTCTTTGGAGATGGATGGGCTGATCAGGATGGAGAGACAAAAGTTTCCTTTCACTATTGAAAACATACTGAGCAAATATCCAGACGGTAATGGAGACGGACGGTCATGTGGAACAAGTGGTGCTGGATTAAAAGAGAAAAGAGTGAGTCCTGTTGGAGGCCAGACAGAGACTGTTCACTGTGCCCGACTGTGCTGCTGCTACTGCTCCCACTGTGGAGACGTATTGCAGACTGATTTCATTCATGAAGGTAAGACCAGCATTCTCTCTATGAGAAGAGTCACCTCTGTTGACACATTTTGAACTGGTTTTGACTTCAGTAACGCTTTGCTCCCTGACCTAAAATCAGATGTGCTCCCTGCAGCCTGTCAGTACGGATGGCCCCCAACGATGCTCGCAGACCCATGCAGGCTAGGAGACACTCACAGGGAGGAGCAGACACCCAGTCAGGCGCAGAGGCGAACCAGGCGCCATCGCACTATTTTCACAGAGGAGCAGCTGGACGCACTGGAGGAGCTGTTCCTGCAGAACCAGTATCCAGATGTGAACACAAGGGAGAAATTAGCACAGCACACTCACTTAAGAGAAGAAAGAGTAGAGGTAAGACTGCTGTGTCACATTCAGCCTTTCAACAAATAATAGTCCTGTTTTTACAGTGATACAGGGTAACTTTCAAACTGCTTCCGCTGAGGGCTGTATTGTGCTAGGTAGTGTATGGCAGATAGAGCTTTGATGTGGAGAAACACTTGACCATTACTAAATATGAGCAAATTAAATACTTAATTTGATATGATAGCATTGGATTTCTAAGCTCTGGTCAATTTTGTTGTGTTTTAATGATATATCTGTGTTGATAATGATGTCCAGTGCTTTTTTTACTTGTTTATTTAAATGTGAATAATACACAGGATGCCAAATAATATAAATACAGTATGTAGTGAAATAATAAACTACATAACATGACCTTTTTTCTGCTAATAGGTTTGGTTTAAAAACAGAAGAGCAAAGTGGAGGCGTCAGAAGAGACTATCATTTGGTGTGGGAAACACAGAAAACTAAATTTTGTACTGTATTTATGGACCACGGCATTGAAAAAGAAGAGAGCTGTGTGTGTGTGAATAAGTTACATAAATACAAGGATTTTTTCTTGCTATTGTTATCAAATACATTACACAGACAAACCCTTTTTTTCCCAGAAAATACATTTTATTAAAAATTTTTGTGTCAGTCAAACCATGTGACTGAACAGTTTTGTAGCCTATCTGTGAATCTGATTGGTTAAATGTGTGATAGAAGAACTTGCAATATACCTGTATGCTTATACTAATCCTGACAGTTAAAGCTTGAATCTATAAATGGATTGTTACAGTTTGCACTGGTTGTGAAAAAAGTGTCCTTGACCGAATAAAGTTGTTTTGAGAAATGACTTCATTTTTTAAAATTCAAGCCATAAACACATCTAAGTTGAAGCGTCATGTCCATTTAAAAGCTGACAAGCAGTGAAAACTTCTGATTAGAATTCAAATAATTTACTTTATTTAAACATTTTAGGGTTAGGGATTAGCTCAAAAATGCATCCATACTGTTTTGTGTGTAGGGAAAAAAAGTGAAAATTGTTGTCCACCTTTCTATTTTCGATTTAAACCAGTGATTGTCAGTCTGGGGGCTCAGGAGATAATTAGTGGGGTTACAAGATCTATCTATCTGAATCTATCTGAATGGAATATATAGGCTAGTATTTATTCTGTATCTGGGGCTGTTAATCACTGTGGCACCTCTAAGTATTGATTGGTAGTCTAAATACAGAATATAGTATTATTATTATTTTATTATTATTAACTCAGAAGTCTTGATAGTACCATACCTACATGAATTATTATTACCATTTATTTATTATAACCATCATACTGGAATTTTTTTCTTTTTCTTTTATACTGAAAACTTCCTGAGAGGCAGTTCACTTCCTGTGACGTCACAATGAGCTTGTACGTACGACGTTGTTTGTACGCAGTCCTGAAATTAGCTTTCGGCAACTAGTTATCTAACTTCTTGGTTACAATTAGTGACGTTCGCTGAGTCTTAAATGTCTAGCTTTATACTATACTCTTAAAATACTTCAACGGTGTTCTTCAAGTACAAGAGCCGCTCTTCCGTTTTGATTCAGCCGGTGTTTGTCGCAGAAGAATCGCTGTTAGCCGTTAGCAGCTCCTCCACAATGGAGGGCAGCGCCAGCGTGAGGAAATCACTGTCCGGGACCCTCGTCCCTGTAACGGTCACAACAATGGCAATGATACAACAACCCGAGGAGAATGACAAGGGGAAGCTGAAGAGGAAGGTCCTCGATGAAGAGGAGTACATTGAGGTAGTTAAAGGACAACTGTTTGTGGTGGATGTTGCGTCATCGGACAACATAACAGCCGTGTTGTGTTAGCTCGGGTGATGCTAGCAGCGAAACTGTTTAACAGGTTAATTATTTAGTGAAACAAACATGACGTTACAGTTGAAGTTGAGCTCTGTGTGTTTTGTAATTAGGGATTAAGTAATTTAATTTGTGTTAGAAGACTGAAAAAGTGAAGTTTCAAACTAGAGGTATCCCACCCGCTGTTTCTTTGGGAATCATATCAAGGTATCACAATAGACTAGGTATGGTCAAGGATTTTGACAATTAAATGTAAGATAATGATCTATTATTATTATTATTATTCGGACTTTTGTCACATAAATGATAATAAGGTATTGGGTTCAAAATATCCCTTATCCTGCAGCTTTATCCCCTGATACCATCATGTAAAACTGAAACTATTGTTTGATCAATCAATAAATAAATAAACAGAAAAATATTAAGCTACAATATAGATCATTGAATGTTTGCTCAAATCAATTTTCTAGCAAAAAAGCAAAAAGTCTCTGGTAATAGCTTCTCAAATGTTGGATTCGTAGCGTGTTGTTTTTAACTGTCAACAAGTGAACAAGCTATTCAAAAATGTGCCTTGGGTTCTGGGAAATTGTGATTGGCATTCTTCTCTATTTTATGACATCTCACAGACTAACGGATCAATTGGTTATTTGTGAAAACAGTTGCCTGAGCAATACATGTCAATTCTATAATTGTTTTTAATTATAACAATTATTGTTGCATAGAACATGTCATTATTGTAACTTAGACAAAGTCAAATATATCCTATCTATTTCAGAATTTAGAGAAGATCATCCAGAGGGACTTCTTCCCAGATGTGACTAAATTGCAAGCACAGAAGGACTATCTTGATGCAGAGGAGACTGGTGATCTAGAGAGAATGAGAGAGATATCCATCCGATATGGATCATCTTTGACAAAATCTACACCACGGTCTTCTGCACCCTGTGAGTAATATGAGGGGTGATATAAAACACTGTATTTTCATGTTATTTTACTATAAGTCTTATACTATTGTAAAGAATTAAAGAACACACTGTGTTTATTTTGCTTCTACATGTGAACTGTTGATTTTACAAGCTAGTGACAAAATACCATAAGTGATGCAAACTGTATTCACCAGATATTTAGTTTAGCTTTATTCCTGTTTTTTTTTTCTTTGTATGTAAGATGTGACACCAGCAAGCTTTGAGACACCAGTGGGCCGCTCAGGGTCTCCCACCTCCACTCATGGTGCTAAAGGTTTAGATGGTGGTAAGTATCTCATTTTTTTTTAAAATGAAAAACAAATAATATAACATAATGTTCATAGCTTTATTTGTGTGTTTATATGAACTCACATATCTGTGTCCCACTTTAAAACCCTTTGTTGCAACTTACCTAAATCATGTTTGGCAGTAATACTCTAATGAATGGACTTAAAAATGGTTAACAGTAATTTAACCTTTTTTTTATTGATATTGTTTTTACAGAGAGTAAGGAAGATGACAAGGAAGAGAAAGAGCTGCCCTGTCTGGATCGTTTCCTTGCTAAAAATACGAGTGAGGACAATGCATCCTTTGAGCAGATAATGGATCTGGCAAAAGACAAGGAGAAGCTGAAGCATTCCTGGTTATACGAGGCAGAGGCTGAATACAAACAGGTATGTATGTACACAGTTAAAAGCTTTAGTTAATTTCAAAGCAAATTAATGAAATGTTTTGATCACAGGTGTGCTAATCATAGAATTAGAAACCGTATCTGTGATGATTATTAGAGTTGCATAATTTTGTTTGAAGTGTGCCATTTATCCAGTTCAGCCAGACGATTATTAAAATATTGGCACACCCCCTGGACTACATTGAAAACATTCATAAACACTTCTGATATTTTCCAGCGCCATGAGGAGAACCTTGCTTTACCATCTGTAGAGAAAGCAGCGCTTGAATGTGTCAAAGCTGGACTTGAGACATGGGAGTACAAAGCGAAGAATGCCTTGATGTATTATCCAGAAGGTAAGACCAAATATAGATTTAATTTATTTTCTGTTTTTGGACGTACATTTTTATTGAAGGCATGTTATTGATCACATTCAGCTGTGAAAGAAAAATGGAATTTTATGTGTTTCATATCATCATTATATTATTATTATTTTTTTTTTAATCAGGTGTTAAAGACGATGATGCATTATTCAAGAAGCCACGGGAAGTAGTTCACAAGAACACGCGCTTTAGTGGAGATCCATTCAGCAAAGCTCTCAACAAAAGCCAGATTCAGCAGGCTGCAGCCCTCAATGCACAGGTAAATTTGAGGAACATGTTACATGAAAATCATAAAATAAGGCATGATGTTACATTGGGGTAGTTTTGTTTTGGCCTAAGTGTCACTGCATGGCGGTTTATTTTTCTGTTAGAATACAAGTGTTAATTAATTAATGATCTAAGTGATGTGTCATGTTTTCTTCCCAGTTCAAACAGGGTAAAGTAGGCCCCGATGGGAAAGAGCTCATCCCACATGAATCCCCAACAGTGAATGGATACGGTTTTGAAACGATGCCGTCCCCTGCACCTGGTAAGTCGGTCTTAAAATCCTCCTCAACATAGTAACAGGCCTGACACAGACAAAACTAACAGTTGCCTTAAATGACTGATTCAACAATGCTACCTATATTTGGATTACATTTCTGAAAGCTGTTTTTTCTCTCAGGTGTAACTGATTCGCCTCTGATGACGTGGGGTGAGATCGAGAGCACCCCCTTTCGTCTGGATGGATCAGACTCCCCGTATATTGAGAGGAATCATGGTCCATCATTTAAGGTATTGAACCTTCAGTGGTAGCTGAATTTTTTTTATTATTTAAGTTTAATATGTTGACATTTAACATATGTTGTTTCTTAAAGATTCCAGAACCAGGAAGACGAGAGAGGCTGGGTTTAAAGATGGCCAATGAAGCTGCCATTAAAAACCGCGCAAAGAAACAGGAGGCATTGCGAAAGGTCACAGAAAACCTTGCAAGGTAAAGACATTTGACCTTCTGCCTCTTCTATCTGCTTCTACAAGTAACAACATCCTATCTGTCAACTCCTGTCTTTAAATTCAAATTTAGTACTTTGCTACTAGTTTTCTTTATTAGTGCAGTTGTGAGGAATTGCCACAATTCTAAACTGACCAACCACATCAACCTTTGTGTTGCAGTCTTACGCCTAAAGGACTGAGCCCAGCCCTCACCCCTGCCCTGCAGAGGCTCGTAAATCGGACATCCAGCAAATACACGGACAAAGCACTACGAGCAAGTTACACCCCATCGCCCTCACATAGTGTGACTGGCTGCAAGTCTCCCTTCGGTGGCCCAGCCACTCCCACAGGAACGCCAACACCAAACAAATCCAAGACGCCGAGCTCTCAGGACCTTACATCACTCACAGACAATCTGCTGCAACTCCCCAAGAGACGGAAAGCTGAAGACTTTTTCTAAGTAAGAGAAGCTGTTCTCTGCTTGGATTGTATAAAACAGACCTTTTAAAATGTGGAGAACTAGATTATAAACTCTCCAGACCCAGTTTTCTCAAATTTAAGAGCACATCTTTCAACAGAATGACTGGATAAAGAAATGTACAGAGGACAGAAGAATTTTCGTGGATTTATGTTACATCTTTGCACAGATCGGTTGAAGTGAACACGTCTTATTGTCCTATTCTATTTAATTACTTGTTTCTTATTTTTTTATATTTGGTTTTATCCCAAATGCAAGGTTTCATACACTTTTGTTCAGCCACCTACCTAGCAGCACATGCTTAAATGATATATTATAATTATAAATCTGAAGCTGTTTCTAAGAGTCACACATACAAATGAGGTTTCAACAGCATCCAATAGTTATTGCCCAGCTCTCCTCACATTCTGCCATGACATTTCAGTGTTGTCTCTGCATCATAGCAATTACTTAAGTTTCGTTACTTTACTACAGGTTTCCCCAGTGTCACGCTTTGTGTTGGTGTTAAAAAAAAGAAAAGAAAAACCACAGGGCTTCAGTTAGACAGCTCAGTGTAAATTATGAATGTTTCTTTTTGCCTTATATCTTCTTAATTTTAAAGTTGACAAAAATGTACAGGCAGAGCTGGGCTCCATCTCATAAAACTGTACAACTTTTCCTTTCTTGTAAAATCTATAATTAAATTGGACAGTTTCGACTAAAACTGGTCTGCAAAAGAATATACCATGTATCACCAGATGACATCCTCGTCAATAATTCAGTTCTGCTTCCCACTGTTGGTAGAGCAATAATAACTTTATACCTTTTTTTTTCGAGCAAGCTTCAAATGTACAGGCCTAGTCATACTGCTCTGTGTTTAAAATACTGCCACAAAATACTCTTAACGTGTCCTCCGTCTGTTTTGAAGCATTAGAACTTACTGGGAAATGTATCATCTAAAGAGGTTTTGTCCTGCTGTGTGGAGAAGTCAACACACATGCTGCAGCTTGATTTACAACTTCACCTTTTCAGGGGAGTCATGGTTCATAGGTCAGTGTTTTCATAACAAGGGATGTTATCCAGGAATGGGTCAGGCCATCTTGACTTACTCTTGCTCACATAAACATTTTTTAGTACATTATATTTTAGTACAGTGTTGCATGCATGTATATTTCTTGTAAGAAACTGTGTCCACTTTGATTTGGGTCCGTTCACAAAGGCAGTTAGGTTTTTATTTTGTTACGTTTTAAAAAACGATACTCACTTGCCCATATATACATGACTTTTGATGGTATGATGGCGGTTATTAACGTTCCACATTATGTGGGCAGTGTACTGTACTCAAAGCCTGAAAACTGGTGGTTGAACATTAGATATATCTTCCAATATGCAAAGAAAAGTGAGCCACAGAATTTCTAGAGACAGGGACTGGCCCTTTGGGATAATTGCAGTCTTGGAGTATGACCCATGGGTTATCTAACAAGGTCAAATCGGGCAGACTGTCCCGGGAAGGGCATAAAATAGAGCAAATTATATAATACATTCAGGGTAAAAATGCATATTTATGCAGTTTTAGTACAATGGTTTCTCAGGGATCCCAAATGAAAAAGGCAAATCTAATTTCATGACAGCTTTGCTGAAATAATTTTGAATAAATCTCTGGTTAACAGGCGTGATAGATGATATGGATTCATGCAAATTTGCGACCTTGAAGTAAGCAATGCAATGTTAAATCTAAGAAGCTTCTTTAATTAGTACAGTCACACTTCATCGGAGTTTTATGACATGCACGACTGCCGGGAAAGACAAAGTCCTGCGTGATCCGCTCAGTACAGACAGCGATAATATTTTGGGTTCATCGCATAATAATCCCGACGCACACTCGGTCACTCGCAGTCGTTATCGTGTTGTCACGCTCGGTCACGCCGGGTGTGATCTGCTAAACTCCGCCCCGGCCGCTCCTCCAGCTGACAGCCCGGGTTCGCTCGCTTGCTCCATGTTTGGGATTGTTGTGGTGGGAGGCCGCAGCCATCTTGGATCCGCGCCGCTCGCTCCGCACCGAGCAGCAGGAGAAGGACGGGCGACGTTAACGGCGGTTAGCTGACGTTAGCAGCTCGGGCAGATTAACCCCCGCTCCGCGTCGCCGTGTTTTCGTGCGACTATGCTTCACAGGCGTCGTTTCTCTCCGCTTAGCCGCCGCTTTGAGTGCGTGAAAATGGGTCTAAACTGTGTTCAGCGTCTAACGGTTTGAACCCGGAGAGGGCGGCGGTGCAGATCCTCGGTATATTTTTTAAAATTTCTGAATAGAGGAGTTACTATGAATGGAGGATAAATGTTGCCAAAGGCTGACAGCAGCAGTTTCGTGCTCTTCTCTCTTCTCTTCGTCCTCACGTTAACGGACCCACCACGGACAGGTAAATACATCTTAAGTTGTTTTTTATTTTTTTTTGCTTTGCACTCATTCCCGTGAGCTCGGCTCGGCTGTGGGCAGAGAGCTGGAGGTCCGGCGGAGAGGCCCGCTGGAGGAGCCGGGGACTCCGGTGGTTTTTTAACCCGCTGCTGCGCCGCTGCTCGGCCGTGTGGAGGACCGACTCGCGGCCGGCGCCGTAGCCGCAAATCTTTCTTTTTTCAAAAGTGGTTAAACTCAAACCCACGTCGGCAGCCGCGACACGACAAACACGTAAAGATTTATGCAACCCACACAAGCCACATTATTTTTAATAAAAAATAGTTAACGCTATGTTTTTTTTTCTCCAAATAAAGACAGTTGCCTAGATTTTATTTAATTAGCTAGTTTTGACACTGATACAACAGTATTATGATTTAAAGAGTGCTATAATGATTTATCTTGACTCATATTATAAATAACTTAACTCGTCTAAATAAAAGGTGCGTAAACAGTTGGATCTAGGTGCGTTTGCCGTCCCATACATCCCCAGTGTCTGTCCAGCAGTGAAGCTGTAATTTGAAATGCGTGTCAGATATTCATGCTCCTGCATCACTGAAGCTGGCCCTCGTTGACTCATCCTGTAGCTACACAGTTAAACACATCAGGGTGATCAACGACACTGTCTTACAGACGCCTTGGACCGCAGTTGGTGGGACTTGTACGTTGGGAAATCGTAATAAATGTTTGTTTTATTTCTTGTGTGTAAGTGCAACACATACTGCAGGCAATCCATGATTTACTAAATCCTTGCAGAGGTACTGGCACACGATAGTCCTCTTCGAGTCGTCATGTTTACCACAAAATGCCAGTGTTTGATGAACCAAACAGGGACGTGATTTTAGTCATCGTCTCAATTGAAACCCTGTACTTTGCTTCAAATGCAAACACCTCCCCTAGATACCTTCTTTTTTTTTTAAGGAGCAAGAAGACCAATACATCTTGTGATCTTGGTAACTGTGTAGATTAGAGAAACTGTTATGAGTTCAAGTCATGCATAAAGGCATTATGGTTTGACTTAATCTAAAGGAGTAACTGCATTCACTTTATAGTTCATTTGTGTAGAGGTTTGGTTCTTGAGAAAATGTTGAGTTAAAATTAAGAGGTTCTTACAGTATAGAGTATCATCAATTTTAAATATTCTTAGTTTTAAAAAAGAAATTCATTCTTTACTCCAATGTTAAAGAGTGAACATTATTTATATAACTTGAGTGAGTTTCTGAAAAGTGAAGGTAATCTTTCGCCCACTTTATCCATTAGCCATTAAAATGTCAAAAATGTTTAATGTATTTAGGCACCACACACACTCCATTCAAGGGAGAACAATAAATGTTGGAGGTGCTTTCAGTCAAAAATACAATTAGAATCACTTTTAATGGCCAAGTAAGTTTCACATACAAATGCCTCTGTGGGTTGCACATGTTTTGCATTACTCCACGCATTATTGCAAAAGTATGTGACAAGTGTAGAAACAGAAATGGATTTGATCACATACACATAACAGGGCAGTGCCATGGCTCGGTGGTTAGGGCATGTGCATGTCCCATGGTCGCTACAGAGACATGCATGTCAGGTGGATTGTAGACTTTCAACTGTTTATAATTGTGAATGTGATCATAAATACATTGTCCCCATGATTAATGTGACCATTTGTCTAATGTGCTTCTCCACCTTCTGCCCAAAACAATCGCAGAAGTTCAGAAAAGAAAGGCTTTACTGTCTGAGTTTTGCTTAGTAACTATCACAAAATATTCATGTGTTCCTTAAAGCTGCAGGCAGCTGGTTGGTCTGGTTTGAGTGTGAGACTGCACAGTTGATATGGATCATCTACAGGCCACAAATCCTGGATTAGACTGAACACCTGAAGAGCTTTAAATAATTGTGAAGAACCAGGCAAAGTTATCAGAGTCTTGACTTATTTTATTGTCTCCGGGGCTGAGTGAACTCTGTGTCACGCTGGCAGCTGGCAACACGCTTATCACCATTTGTTCTCCATAAAAAACTTGTTGGCTGTAGTTAAACTTTTGACAAACCTCATCCGTCAACACAAAGTCAGATGTTTTTGTTCACCGGATACCCGACTGACAAGACTACAGTTGCAGTTGAAAGTTAACTTGCAGTGAAAAGACTTATAAGACTTAAAATACAGCCAGAAAAAACACTGATTTTTGGAAAGACTCTTGGAAACTTTTCTAATCCTTGAGTAGGTTATTAGCTTGAAATGGGAGAAAAAGTATCCATCATTAATTAAACTGTTTAATAAATATATTGTTTTGATCCTAGGAGTAATGTTTTATCAGCTTTATTGATCTCTGTCAGCTATTAGAAGTTACAAGAACACAGATGAACTATCTTCTGCTACAGGACTCTGTGAGACAGCCTCGATTGTCCACATATTTCTGGCTCTAGAATAAGATCTTTCTCACCATCCAACCTGAAAGGTTTTGAACCATCTTGCTCGTGCTGCTGTCCTGTGTTGTTGAGCAGCTGAAATGAAAATGTTTAGGGCAGGAGGCTGAGATTTCAGTCAGGCTGGCAATACTAGTGAAAGTAAAGAATCTTGTACTTTATATCCCACCAACCGCCTGCAAGTAGATTATGGTTATTTTATGCTCCAGGTCAGTAAAGATCATCCTTTTTATCCCTGGAACACATTAAATGTAGATATTGGCCTTATGTAGTAAATAACCGGTATTAACTTCTTCCAATAAAAGTCTATATCCTAAACCTCTGTGATACAGCTATACGTTTTAGAGCAGCAAGTAATGACGTTGTCATATTAGTACTTAAAAGAACTGAAAGTGTTGAGCACTTTAGTACAACACAGAAAACATAAAAATATTTGATTCACTTCTTGGAAACCAGTTAAAAAAGCAGAAGTGACATATTAATTTCCTAAAACTGCTTTTTTACTTGTAGGCTACCAAACCTAACAGATTGGGTTTTGAAGGAATTTGACCTGGAGCACTTTCATCCACACAGTGAAGAGAAAATATATTGCTTTCAAATGCGAGCCGGTATAAAGGGAAAAGAAATGAATGCCCATACCCACTCACTGCTTTTAACAGTGAGCCTCAGTGTTGATGTGAATCATCAGTGGCTGGAGATGATGCAGTGTGTGCACAAGGCCTCTTCACTGTGCCGTTAGGTGGGACTGAGTTGGGGCAGTCTCATAGTCTTTATTGTAATTTCCTGTTGGTTATATAAGAGATGCAGAGGTTCACTTTTCTCTGGGTAGCCAGTGTTCACTCATTTGTAGGCTCGACATCACAAATTCCAAGGTTTGTGAGAGAAATAACCTCAGTAAGAAATGATTTTCTCCTGCTTGTCTTTGGCCTTTTCATACATTCTCAACCCATCCCAAAAGTTCAGATCTGCTCCATGTGTCATGCATCGGTCATTAATGTAGTGACTTCCAGGCATTACTGTATATACAGCAGTAAGATACAGTATGTGTGCATGCATGTTAAACCCGTGCACTTCCTCACATCGGGCATGTCGTGGTTAATTATCAGCCATCAGTCTTCGAGCTTGGCTCAAAACAAAAAAAACAAAACATTAACCTCCTTGTTTTTATGTGTGCAGTAAAATCTCTCTCTGATGAGATCCCTTCCAAACAGGGAAAGAAAGATGAGCTTTCAGGCAGCTGTGAACCACAGCTGATTCAGATACTCCATCCAAATCCTCTCAGAAAGTTCAGATAATGACAAGGGAAGTGCATTTCAAATTGAAGCTGTAATAATAAATAGAGTTTTTAAACCTGGAGATGCCCAAACTGTGCCTTCAACATGTAATATCTGATAATTTAAAAGTAGTTCGCTACTGGTATCTGAATAAATCCTACTCTTGTGAATTTTCCAGCAGCTATCAGAAAAGCACAGAAAGAATAAATACTGATCTGTGCAGGCTGCAAGTCTTTATCCAAACCACAGGCACCAGAAAGCACAAACCAAGCATGCATTTTCTAGTCCTGAGCACATGCAGCTATAGCTTAAAAAGAATCAGCTACATATTCAATAAACAGTCACCAGCAGCAGGATTTGGGTTTTGGATTTGTTACATCGCTTGGCAAATTTGTACAGGCAAAGAATATGCTCACATTTCCCTCTGGTTCAAGAGTTGAATGCTCATCACTAGAAGGGGAACTGTCTGTAGGAAAATGTCAAATGTATACAGTGTGAGAGTATGAGTTAAATACGATCGAGATATCATTTTCACATAATTATCCTGCAGGGCACTTAAAACAAGATTGAGTTTTCATCTTTGAAAGCCAGACGCATTTTTTATTTTAACCTAGTCTATTCAAAAATAGTTATTCTGTATAAATATATGCATTAATTATTAAGATTACATATTCTCTCTAATGTATTTTGGATACATGGTCTCTAATGTTAGCCATCAGTTTTACACACATTCGGGCTCGATGGGGTCAATGATAATGGAGTCAGTCCCTGGAGACTGAGACGGGCCTGTAATGCATCTCAATCCACTTAGCATTAACTAAGACGAGGTGACGTCTGCTCTGTTAGAGGGCTCCTTCAACACCTTTTTGGCAGAGTGAATGCGATCTGCATTAAGGTCAGTCTTAAAGGATAGGTTCAACCCAGACCTTTTATTTAAGTGTTCTCATCATTTATAGTTAACAATAGCACAGCCTCATGTAGCCTTATCTTCCTTAAATTAACCATTCTGCTGGAGCTTCACTATGTTTATACAGTCCAATGGGGAAATGGTTTAGACCTTTAACAACCATCATTTATTAACTTTTTGATAAACAGGAAGCTGACCCAGCATTACGTGACCGGTCTATATTGTATCAAGTGAAAACAGGGTTACAAACAATCTCTCTCAATCATTTTTTATTAACCTTGTTAATCTGAAAAACACAGTAAACAGGATGTTGCACAAAATTAAGTCAGTACAGCCTGATAAAGTAAGGTCTGTGACCTTTATGTTGCAGTAGAACATAAAACGGTTACATCTGGTGAAATGTGAGATTCCTGTTTTTGAAAATATGATTTATCATGTTTTTGAAGGTCTGAACAATCGTCCAGTTGGATTGTATTTTAAACTCAAGGAGAAGCTGCAGTTGAATTGTGAGTTTCTAAAAACAAAGCTATTGGTGAGGCCTCACTGTGCACTATGATAGTAAATAATGTGAACAGTTTTAATGACATCTGGTTAGAAAGCAAGTAAATAAATACTTAGTGTATTTCCAAGCCACATGTCCACATTTGTTTTTTATTTCAGGCTAATTTGTGCAGCAGTCAGAACTCAGTACAAATAAAGGCCGGTTTTAATCACTATTAAAGCCCAGTGTAAGTTCTGGCCTTTTTCTGTTGGACTGTCAAAGCCGAAAGTCTGGTTTGTGTTGGTTAATGTCACACGGGGGGGTTGGTACACAGATGAAACAATAGTCACTTGAAATAGCTCAGAGCTTTTTTCGTTTAAGTAAAAATAGTGTTGCCATATTTGTCAGTTGAGTGGGTGGTCCTGCTCCATTGTAAGGAAACGTAACCACCTGTATCCAAGAGCAGATGGTGGGATGTACCCACTACTGGGCAAGCAACTGGGGAAATTACTTAGCACTGACAAATGCCAGAGAATTATTCACAGTATAAATTATTTGATTTCCTTATATACAACATAATGAGCAGCACACATAAGATTAATATTGTCCTTTGTTTTAAACACATGGGCACAAGGGCAATTTAAAAAAGCCTAAAAGACAACACACCTACATACAGGATAGTCACTCTATTGTTTCTATTTGTTTCAGGTCCGCGGCTAGCTCTGGCAAGATTATTGTCAGGTAAGCAAGCAGTATATCTTTTAGTGTAGTTGCTGTCTGATGTTTTTGTTAGAATATATCAGCAGCTCATTCAGTTTGAACCATGACTGACTTTAAATATTTTCAGATAATAACGGGAAAGAAAAGTGTAAAGCCTGACGTCACCTGTGATTGTCTTATCCTAACGTCTTTGCATTTCTAAGTGATTTTCAATAGAATAAGCCATTCCCTGATATCCTAAATATAATTATTTTCCAAGTAGCTAATATAATTTATTTTAATCTCCCAGAAACAAGAGCATGACAATTGGTTGAACTGTCTCTCCTGTGATCAATAACATTGTTGGACTTTCATCACATGAGGAAGGCACGACACAGGCCGCTCTGATGCCGAGGCATCTTTAATGTTAATCACATGTGGCATGGAGACCCACTTAGGACAGACTGTGTTGCTGAAGGATATTAACAGACAAAAAGCCTATAGATGGTTAAGTATGTCTGCTGCACGCCTGAGGCCAGCTCTTTCCACTTGCTGTTACTTGTTGAACTGTTACTTAAAGACATGCTTTCAGAAGTCCTATTTTCCAGTGATTTTGGTGGATACACATTTCTATGGTTCTCTGAACTAATCTAAACATATATTTACTTACCAACTGTGGATGTTCTTTTTTGCTAGGATCCCTTTTCTATGTCTTTGTCCTCTATTGCTGTCCCAGTATATTGAATTAATGAGTGTATATTTCACTGTAGTGTTCATCCCACCAGTGCAGTGGCGGTGCTGGTTTTATTGGACTGATTTTCTCAGTTTGCACCCAGTTGCTATCTGGAAAACATAAAAAATCTGTGTCATGTATTCCCTACCCCCAGAATTTCACCCCACCATCTAAGAACTCTTATTTTATCACTTGCAATAAAAGCTGAATGAGGCCGTAAAATGGTTTTCTCTTGTTTGGAAAAGGTTTAGTCAAGTGCAGGTGTGACCACATGAACTCCCTGTTGTATTTCAGAGCAGCGCTGCAGCCCTGGGCAGTTTGCCTGCCGCAGTGGGAAGATGCAATGTATCCCAATGTCCTGGCAGTGTGACGGCTGGACAGCATGTGAGGACAAGAGTGACGAGATGGACTGTCCCCGTGAGTATAGCTCACTTAAGCCCTTTTATACCCACTCTGTTACCTAACACCCATAACATGATTGATATCTGGAAAGAATAGCAACACCCAGGACCTTTTCACACTTGGATGATTGAATCACAGCTGGACAGCTCTAAATACTGGTGTCACTGCACCCAGAATGCTTTAAGGACACACTAGGATCCAATCAAGCAATATTCAGAGATGTTCAGTGATTCATGTTGACAACATATGAACAGAAGTGGCCTGTGGTGTTAATGCATCACTGACTGAGTTGAAGAATGAGCCAGTCACATTTGTTGTGTGTGTGTGTATAGTACAATAAAACCACCAAACACAGCTCAATCCAGCTGATTTGCTTTTATCAAACAGCTCAGCTCAGTCTGCAGGTACGAAAAAGCCCTCCTAATCCACCACAGTGAATCAAAATGCAGGACTAGCAGCTCTGAACTGACAGCGTCAGATGGCAGAAGGAGGCAGAGTTAAACTCTGAATGGCTACACATGTGTTTCTGTTTTTGTTTAGTGTTTGTTGATCTCTTCAACACCGCATAGATGTTTCAGTGCTAATCCTTTGACCGAAATCCCATTGTTTTCCCCTCTTAAATCCAGTGAGACCTTATCCGTAGATCTCTAACCGCATAATACGAATTATTGAAAGGATTGAGTACAGCATGTGACCTCCATACAGCAGTAGTTGTGCATGCTTTTCAGTTAACGCTGCAGGCCTGCCAACAACACTGTATGCTGATTGAGGTTTTACACTGCACTCTATTCATTCCTCAATAAAACCACATTTATAGAACAGACAATAAAATCAGGAATTGTCTGTTAAAAGATTATCAACAGCACTGAACGTAGAAGTAGAAAGTCAGTCTTATTTTTCTTTATTTATTCACTAATAAAAGGTACTAAGCACAAATCAATATACAGTGTTGTTGTATGTTCATAAGCAAATCTGCTGATTAGCAGTTGAAAAAGCTTGCAAGCTGAACATGTTTTTACCCATTTCCCTATGTGCCGAAGTTCAAACAAATGCACAAAAAACCCAAACAATGCCCACACATGCCTCAGTGAGGGCTTATTGTCGGCTAAATCAACAGCATGCATGGAAATCAATGTTCTTGTTTGGGATTAGCTCTTTGTTGAATAACAAGGCAAGGTAGAGCGATCCTTCACACTAATTCCAGCTAGACAAATACCAGGGGGAACTGTTCAACCTTATAACTTCAATGCTGGCTAAGGAGGAAATGGTATATAAATATCCAACATGCGCATTGCAGGCTGTACGAAAGTCAGCCAGGTTGCAAACAAACAACTAGTCATATTAATAGTATGGTCTAAAGATGGAAAAGACAAAGTCAAATAGAGATTAACTTCAATAAATTAAGGAACTTGTAGTTTCCTTTATGTCACTGAAGGAATGTCTGTTTCTATTAGCAAAGGGTTTGGTTCTGCTTTTATCTTCTTCAAATCTCTGTCAACTTCCTTGATCGTTTTTTGAGTTGTACATGGCTGTTCAGACACAAACATCATGTTTGTAAGTAATTAACCTCGATACAGGAAGAAATGTTGATCCAAAGCACATTAAGTAAAGAATAAGCAAGATAAAGAGATGTGTACATGCAGTCTGTGGTCATTTATGAATGTGAGAACTTGCAGCTAAATTTTAATTATTATTAACAAAAAAGGCCTTTTAGAATGCAGACTTACCAGACAGAGCTGATGCAGCACTGAAGGTTTATCAGTTTATCTGTCAGGCTATCAGACAAATGAGTTCATTACATCACAGGCTCTTAACAGGTTGCACAACACAAACCAATATGGCCACTGAAAGAAAATGATCCAGAGTTCAAGATAACTATTTATAATAAACACAAATACAAGTATGAAAAGAAACTTGTCCACACTTGTTGACCCTGAGTCATTTACCCTTTGCAGCTATAAAAGAGGAGAGGTTCCGTTTTGGCAATGGATATGACCAGGTAGAAGATGTCATCGGTGTGGCTCAGCCTGTGCGCTTCAACAGTAAGACTGTCACTCACACACTTTTAGTCGATTTATGTAGTCGTTGAATCTGCATTATGACTCAGTTTTCATCAACCACAATGCTTAAGTTTTATTTGCCATTTACAGAGAAATGCCCCAGTGGGTGGCACCACTACGAGAAGACTGCCAGCTGTTACAAAGTGTACCTGAGGAACGAGAACTACTGGCAGGCTGTGGATACGTGTCAGAAAGTCAACGGCTCATTGGCTACTTTTGTCACCAACGAGGAGCTGCAGTTCATTCTGAAGATCGAGGTGGATTTTGACGACAAAGTCTGTGAGCGCAGAGACCAGTGCAAGTGAGTTTTTACTTTACTCTGAGCCTTTTATTGTAAGTTCTTGAAAGAGCTTCACTGAACAAATGATATTCGTGTTTAATCAGAATTTTTGATTTTCTACAGTCTGATTAACTTTAGTGCCTATACAATTTGAGAACAAGCTCTGCTGCAAAGACAAACACCTTTCAGATCTTCCTACCCCTCTGCATGTTTTTCTTCATTTGTCTTTTTATTGGGCCTTCATGTACTTAATAGCTGGCTGAACGTGCATGCAGGACACTGTCATGCTTTCGTTCATTTAAAGAAAAGGCAGCTCTACAAACTCAACTCAACTCAACTCAGTCTCTAGGATCAAAACCTTTTAGCTTTCAAGTCTACTTTTCCAACTCCTTAAACTTGTGCTTTGCCCTTGTTGACCTTTTAGGAAATAAGATACACAACCACATGTATCAGCATGTTCCAGCAGAGGTGGGGGAGTGAGAGTGCTCTGTCATTGGTTGCAGGCCATCTAGTGGCCAATAGTGGTAGTTTAAAGTGCTCAAAATGATGAACCCTGAAATAGACCATTTGCCATGGTAAATTAAAACATTGTAATAAACTTTGCTGTGCTTGTTTTTAAGGTTTTGGGTGGGCTACCAGTATGTGATCACCAATCAGAACCACTCCCTGGAGGGCCGCTGGGAGGTAGCGTACAAAGGTATTTGGCTTTATCTGCCCTTTTAAAAATGAATAGAAAGCTAACTTGATTGTTGTAATGTTTAAACCCGCTTGTCTGTTTTTCACTCAACAGGGTCGATGCAGGTATTTCTGCCACCTGAGGGTCTGACCAATTTTGGGGAGGCGTCTCCCACCCAGGACAACGTCTTCTGTGCCCAGCTGCAGCGCTTTCAGATCAAAAGTATGAATGAACGAGGCCTGCACAGCTGGCATGCTGAGAACTGCTACAAGAAGTTCCCCTTTCTCTGCAAGAGGAGTATGTGCTCATTCAGTCTTTTCCATCAGAAGTGTTCCAGTCATATAATGTTTATTTTGGACTATGTCTTGATGTTATATTTTCCCAACAGGACAAACATGCGTGGACATAAAAGACAATGTTGTAAACGAGGGTTACTACTTCACCCCCAAAGGGGACGACCCGTGTCTGAGCTGCACGTGTCATGACGGCGAACCTGAGATGTGTGTGGCCGCGTTGTGTGAGCGCCCGCAGGGCTGCCAGCACTTCCGCAAGGACCCCAAAGAGTGCTGCAAGTTCACCTGCCTGGACCCAGGTACTGCCACCTCTCACTAGTTCATGTTCAGCTGCGTTTGTGGACTTTCTTTCAGCCACAGGATATTTTTTAACCCTGTGTGCCAGACATATCCAACATAATTTTTTAAAATATTTGTTAAGTTGAGTTATAAAAATAAAAAGAATAACATTGGGATTAAAATGTGCTTTTTCCTCAGATGGAAACAGTCTGTTTGACTCGATGGCCAGCGGGATGAGACTGATCGTCAGCTGTATTTCGTCCTTCCTCATCCTCTCTCTGCTGCTCTTCATGGTGCACAGACTCCGTCAGCGGAGACGTGAACGCATTGAAACCCTGATTGGAGGAAATTGTGAGCATTGAGCCTCTTGAGCCCTCACAGACACCGCTCTCTAAACAGTGATCATTTGGTTATGTAATTTGAGGATTTCGCAACCTAATTAGTCTCTAATTAGTTAAAGTAACTGCAGCACATGAGTTTTTATTTGATATTAATTTGGAGTGCTCCGATACAACAAGCTTCAGTTCAACAGAGCACCAATTAAGACTCCCTCGTAGCTACAGAGAAAGATGTTCCTCTTGTAGAACAATTCTACAAAAATGCAGTCATAAAAGCCCTCTCCTTTCTCTTGCTAATTCAATTAGTTCTGTAAATGAAGGGTTCTTTTAAAAAAGTGATTTGGTGGCTGTTTTTGTGAGTGCTTTTAGCACTAATTTCACATCATCCTCTGTATCTGTCTGTTTTGATTTGCTCAGTGCACCACTTTAACCTTGGAAGACGAGTCCCCGGCTTTGACTACGGCCCGGATGCCTTTGGCACCGGCCTCACTCCCCTGCATCTGTCTGATGACGGAGAGGGAGGTGCTTTCCATTTCCAAGAGCCGCCTCCGCCGTACGCAGCCTACAAATACCCCGACATCCAGCACCCTGACGACCCCCCTCCCCCGTACGAAGCCTCCATCAACCCAGACAGCCTCCTCTACGTGGACCTTGGTAGGCGTTGATCCTGTTATTTATGTATCTCATTATGTCCAGTTTGTCAAGCCCCTGTCTTCATTTCCTCTCTCTGTTGTTACCTTCAGGACACCATGGGGTTTCCATGGTGGCGAGCCAGATGAACGCCATGGGAGACGGGCTGCAGTCCGATAATACCAACGCCTCGGTTCCCGTGCCAAACTCGGCACCATCCTCTCAGGAGAGGGAGGACTCCATAGATAGCAGCACCCTCCTGGTGGGGCCCGACACCCCGACAGATGGCCACGCCCCCGCTTCCTTGCCGGCAGACTGCGTCTCCTCCCTCAGCACCGTGGTTTAGAGCTGTGGACGGACGGCAGGGAGCTGCATCCGGACCTTACCTGCTGGTTGAGGAAGGTCATGAGTGTGTTCTGCACCGGGAGAGGACGCAGCAGACTGTTTTGTCATTTATCTAAATGCTGACTGCAGGGACAAGCGTTAACGTTTGTACAGACATATCAGAAGTGGCCTGTTTCAGTGACGCAAGGATGCCCTCTTTCTGAACACTGTTCTGCAGTCGGCCCTCCCTTTTTTTTAATTTTTTTTCTTTTAAAACACTGGCATCTGAGGGAGCCGAGAGGATTGTTCCTGTACAGAGAAAAAAAAAACACTACATTGAGGCTGAGAATGCTGCAACTTTACTTTTAGCGTCGACTGAGCGAAGCTTTTGAAACATCTCAGAGATGGCCTGATAGGTCGAAAAGCCCTGATGTAAATACCCCCTCAGGTCCGTGTCGGTCAAATTTGTTATACTTTCGTGTCACAGTCCAGCACAAGGTCAAAGAATGACAGACGGACAGTGAAGCCAGCTATTGTTCCTTGTGCGTTTTTGTTTGCATTATACTGTCGTTCAACCGGACGTATCTGTATTGATCTGTCTCTAAGCTACAGTAATGCTCTCATCAGCCCCGTCTGTCACGGTATGTACAAGACCTCGATTTCTACTCGCTCATAAGAGTCTACTGTCCCCTCACTTTCTTATTAGTCTGATACATGAAGCTGTCTTCCAGGTTTATAGCGCATATTTGCAGCAGAAGATGTTTTGTAATAAAGAGGTCTAACCTTGCAAGAAGGTACGGTTAGTTTCCTGCTATAGGGTTTTTATTGGGTAATGCTGACACAAGGCATTATGTATCAAGGAATGTTGTGGTACTGATAAATATCTGAGTTTGGTATTGTGTTCTTTCTGATGATAATTTATGACTGCAGGCTGTAATCTTGATTGTTTTATTGTGGGATAGACGCAGTCTGAACTCCCCACTGATCAGCGAGCGAAGGCGATGAAGCTTCTCAAGTGCATGTGCGAAGATTAGGGATGATATCCCGTCATTAAATTTGAGAAAATCCATTTATTTAAAAATAACTGTTCCAATCATGAAGTCGTTTTAATCCTTACTTTATCATCAACTCTTCGCAGGATAGTCGTGTATTTGCTAACTGAACCATGTTTAGTGACTTTAAGCTCAATGTTTTGCACGCTCATCTCTCGATTTAAATCAGGTTTTTGTTTTTGGGAAGACATTTTGTCAGTTGTCACATTTGGATGCGGCCCCCTCCATTCCTGATGTGTCCCTATGTGTGATTCTTCACACGTTACATACATCTGTTATCTCAGTTATCGAGGTTGTTTTCAGCTACTGATGAAGATGATGTCACTGACTGTAGCTGTGAGTCTCTTTCTGTTTGGTGTTGATGGGTCTGTTACTGTTTTCTGTTTTCTCAGTGGGATCGCAGTCAAAAAAATTGTAATAAAAGAAAATTGTAAACTTGTTATGATGACAATCGTTTGATTTTCTCAAGGATGAATTTGACAAAGCCTGAAGAATTTAGATCCGAGTCGACCCACAACCACCAGCATTGAAACCGCTTTTAATCTGCCTCAAGAAAACCAGCTGTAAATGTGTGTCTGAATGGCTGCACGTCTGTGTATCTCATGTCTGAATGTATTGTATGTATAAAACATTTTTTTGTGTGTGCTTATTTTCCCCATTTTTATTTTATTTTATTTTATTTCATTTTTTGGCATTGACAATCCACAGTGGATTATCCAACAAACAAAATCTCATAAATTGTGCAAAAAAAAAGTGACGTGTGCATATGTGTCTAGGAGATGTTCTGGTTTGGATTTTCTTCTTTTCTCAAGTTTGTTTGGTTTTATTTTTCAACCTGCGGTGCATGTTTTTATCTTTTGGCATGTTCAGAGATTTTTCTTTTGATGGAAACATTTTTAGCTCAACAGTCTGTCCTGTACAGTAGGTTCAAAGACTCCTGCATTTAGTTTAATATCTCCGTATGCATTAAAAATAACCTGCCCCATGACCTGAACAGCTGCATTCACACTGTAGTTTCTGTGCTCGACTATGGCGGTGTGACAACTAATTTTACTGGATTTGAAATGTGTTCTGTATAATACAACAAATGTTTCATTTCATTGTTTTTTATTTCATAGCCTTTTACATTTAAAAAAAAAAAAATGCTTTATTTGTGGGGGGGGGCTTGTGTTTTTCTGAGGTAGATGTACATCTAATCAAATGCCAAATAAATTGCACCATGAAGGACGACTCATGCGTCAGTGGGTCTGAGCACAGCGTCTTGCTGAACTTTATGTTGAAACTCACCAATCACGACATTTAGCTGCTCTGTGAGTCCTTTGACTTGTCGAGGAAATTCCTCCGCCTGCCGTGGCCAAATGTCAAAGAAGGATTAAGGTGGGATGCAGGGAAATCCCCCAACAGTGAGCTGGAGGTTGTCGGATAAATCCAATCCACTGCAATCAAAAGATTCAAATAATTTAAAGAAAGCGGATATAGCGCACCTCACAGTGACTCATAAGGCAGCGGGCGGAGCGGAGATAGTGATACACTGCTGGAAGCCATTGTCGCTGAAGAAAAGAGGCTTTGTTCACACAGGCCAAGTAGTGACAGAATCACATGATCTATTCCTGGATGGGAGAGACGTAACACTTAATGCTAAGCTGCTCAGTCAAGGCCATGATTGAATTCATGAGACGGTGGGGAATGTCACTTAAATACTTATTACACTTGCGTCTGAAAGGAGATATCAGAGTTTTTTACAAAGTTGAGGATATTAACTGACCGCAATCACAAATTTATTTGCTACATAAGTACTATTTTTCCATGTGAAATCATAAAATTTTAATAATACCCCCTTTTCACTCAAAAGGACCTCATTAATCAGCCAATATATTTGGATTTATTTCTGATTATAACCATAAAAATGAACTACACAGATACAAAACAGTTTTATTTGAAACAAAGAGGGTTTCCTTTCAGTGCTTTAATATTACTGTAGTGGACAATAATGGTTTTAGAAGGGGACCCTAAAAAGCTTATAAAATTATATATCAAAAAGTGACACATTTTTTAAAAATATTTAGAGTTATAGATGCTACATTTCTGCAGCTTTCCTATATGAAGCCATATATATTCTGTTCCCTTGTAATTCAGCATGCTACACATCCTCTGGCTTTCCCATGAGATGAATGGGTCTTGTTACTGGTCACTGGGCATCTATGCTGGCAGCAGAAACGGGGTGGGGGGGGGATGAAGCTGTCCTGCATCAATGAGCCTGTTGATCAGAAAAGACCACTAGACTGGTAATGACACGGTTCGCTGATAGACCAGGAGAAAATAAAAACTCCGCTTTCACCTCCGTCTCTATTTAAGCAGGACGGCCCGCACTGATCTCCAGTCTACCTCAGATACTGACACCTGTCTGGATTCATCGGGCTGCGGGATCCTACGATGATTTGGACCGCTGCTCTCCTGATGATTGTTGTTTCCTCCGTTCATTCAGGTGAGGGCCCTGCTTGAGTCTTGGATGACAAAAAAAAAAAAGGTGAAAGAGATTTATGCCTGTCAACATTTTGCTATTTTTATATTCCAGAAGACTACTGTTACAATGAGCCACATTGTGGTAAGTAACCTATAAAGTACTTTTCTAATTTTAAAACACATAGTCTGCAACTTATAGAATATGATCTCTTATTGAAATGTGAATTGGTGAATAGTTTAATCTGAATAATATAAAATAGATCATGAATATATACAATAAAAGTTGTTCATTTCATCATTATCCTGATTTTTAAAACCGTGTAGCTGTCGGTGACCCCTTAAAATGAAGCAGTGTCGCCTTGCAACCCCTCGTCACAGGCTGAACTCATCTTTCAGTTGTGAGAAAACGCTCTCCTCTATACCTCTCCGATTGTGTAATTTGAATAACTGTTCGAGGCCTCAGGAGGTTAAACCATTGAATAGAAAAAAAGAAGCAAAATTTGACTTATTCAACAAAAGGCGTTCTGGAGCTTTTGATCGCACCGTGCGATCTTCCTCAGCAGATGTGAGTGAGTTTTGTAACAGAAGTTGACAAATCGAGAAATAAGAACCTGCCGCAAAGTTTCATGAACAGCCTGTCAACGTGAAGATGGCACGTTATGATAGAAAGCTCTGGAACAGCTGCTAAATTGACCATGTGGGGAAATAGTTTAGTCAACTTCCTGACCTCTCTCCAGGGTCCCACGGTGGTCCACTGCTGGACCCCTGATGTGCAAAGCAGGTCCTCTGCTTCTGTATTTCACTGGTGTATTCGCTCCTTATGTGGTTCCTTCGCCGTCCTCAGATCCTTACGCGTGGGGAGACATGTTCCCGTCCTGTCACCCCTTACTTGAAGAGCATCACTCCCCCATCAACCTGGACCACCAGATGACGAGGAACGAGTCTCTGGGATCTTTGCACCTGGAGGGCTTCGACGTGACCCAAGCCGGCCACTGGACGCTCCGCAACGACGGACACTCTGGTGAATATGTCGCTGCAGACGCCGTCGTGAGCCTGCGTGTCACGGCCTCTCGGTGACCGCATGTTTCTGGTTGCTCTCAGTCATTCTGCAGGTGGGCGGCGGCATGTCGGCGAGCGGCGGAGGTCTTCCAGATGTGTACCACACCGTCCAGCTGCACTTCCACTGGGGAGGCCCCGCCGCCAACGGCTCGGAGCACCTGGTGGACGGCCGCAGATACCCGATGGAGGTACAGTACGGTCAGTAGACAGCTCTACACTGTCGCCAGCCAACTGTTGCAGCAGACCGGTGCGGTGCAGCCTTCCCCTCAATGTCCCTTTTATTTCTAGATGCACATAGTCAACATGAAGTCCATCTACCCCAATCTGACGGCGGCCCTGGATGATCCAACGGGACTTGCTGTTCTTGGATTCTTCATCGATGTCAGTCGTGTCTCATTCGTTCTGCATATTCAAGCAAGCGTGCTTGTTTTCATATGAAAATCCTGATTTTTGTCCCTGTCCTGCAGGTTGTTTACGCAGACAATATGCACTTTGGACACATATCACAAAAGCTGTCCTCTGTTGCTTACAAAGGTTAGAGGAAACTCGTAGAAAATGCATTCCTGCCTGCTGTTTGTAACTCTGCTCTCACTACGGCTGTGCATCCCTCCCCCAAGGCCAAACTACTAAAGTCAAGCCATTCCCACTGATGAGCCTTCTGCCGAAGCACAACATGAGTCAGTATTACCGTTACTACGGCAGCCTCACCACCCCTCCATGTTCTCAAGCGGTTGTGTGGACCCTGTATGAAGTCCCCATCTACATCTCATGGTCCCAAGTAGGTCTCTTAAGTCATTTCTTATATAAAACATACAAATGGTTGGCTGTGTGCCGTAAATAAACGCGATTTCTGTATTTTCTCCTCAGCTGGCTCAGTTTACCTCACAGATCTTCTCCACAGAGGAGGACGCAGAGCAGGTGACACCTCTGCAGAACAACTTCAGACACGTCCACCCCACCTTCAGTCGCACGGTCTCTGCGTCCAAAGACGCCAAAGTCCTCACGGGGACGGCCGGCCGTCCCCTTGCGTCAGCCGCGTCGGTGCACCTGCTTCAGATCATTTTGCTGGGAAGCTTCGTCTCGGGGCTCTAGCGCTGCGTTACGTCCTAATCACGAAACGCTACAACGCCACAAGAGTTTTTGACTGATCTGTAGAAACGCTCCAGCAAAGAATAATGTAAAAAAAAAAAAACAAACTGTGAAGAAGAGTACTGTAAAACGTTGAATTGTTACTCATGATTGTGCTCTGCTGTCTCTGCGGGATTAACCCCAATTAGTGCATTCAAAAACATGTCTCCTTACTAACAGTTTAACATAATGTGAATATAATGATGAACATAATGGTTAAAATGGGTTTCGTGGTGGCAGCCACGTAGGCATTTGTGACTTTTTAGGCCTTTTGCACTCAGCTTGTCCTTGAAAAGGTACAGCCCTAACAAAGAAGCCAGCACATGGTACGATAAGACCTTTCCGCGGACATTTTGACGTGTCATAAGAGGAGTACCACAGGTGTAATTAATAATATAACCTGTTCACCTGTTTCACGGCTCTACTATTTGACGTGCTGGCTCACCGGCACGGCCCACTGATACTCTTAAACGGAACAGAGCCATCGTTAATGCAACACCGGTGCTTCTCCTACTATGACAAATGAAAATGTCCGGCCGTCAAAAGAGGCCTGCTGAAGAACACAGGGCTCATTAAGGAAGGACCTCATGTAAAGTGGAGGTAGTAGTCTTCTAATGAGCCGGCTCTCCTTCATCCAGCGCGTCGTTTGCATGTTTGCCACCAGCATCGGTGAAACTAGCAGCATAGAGAAGGACTAGAGAAAGGTGCCAAACACCTGCAAGAAGAGGTATCATACATGGGGTTGAAACTTGAATGTCAGTTCACAATTTTACTTTTCTTTTCACTGAGTCTCTTACATTTCCTGTATTCAAACAATAAACATACGTGCCCTATTTGTCACCTTTTCAGTTGTTGTTCTTGAGTAGTGAGAGACGTTTGCTGTTTTTCCCCTCTGCGCCGTTTCCTGTCTAGTGAGGCAATGAACCCTGTGCAGAAAGGCTTCAGTGAGTTGTAAATCTGTGGCTTTGGCGTGTCAGCATCAACGTGAAATGTTAAAATAACACAACCCAGCAGGCGCATACGGTCCGCGGCACCACACAGCCCTCAGAGGAATCCGAAGTTTAACTGGTTCACCTGAATTTGTCTTGAAGTGCTGCAATAAAAACATCAAGAGAGTATCTCTGCGCTTACCAAAGGAGTTGGAAAGATGACCAGCAAAACACAACACAGTTGGATTGATAACGCCGGACCAATCAGATCACTTGGTGTGGAGGCGTGTGTTCCTCTGCTTGTGGTCCTCCTGTCATGGCCTCGAGGCAGCACACACTCACACACACACACACACACTCACTCACACACACACAAACAAAGTAAGATTTTCTCTCTTTCTCTGGACTATGTGTATGCCAATCTTAAGCTCAGCAAAAGTGACGTCAGGGAGCAGATTTCTACTGAACCCAAACAACAAATCAGTCATTTTAATGAAAGGTTAATGCCTTTTTTAAGTTTCACAGTGGAAGATGCTCAGTATTACTATGGACAGATCTGTCAGCAACTGAGCAGCTCCACTGGAGTAGTTTCGGGGGGGGCTTGCTCAAGGGCGCCTCAGCTGTTTCCCACCCAGACTTACCTGGGGTCTGGAGGATCAAAACAATGACCTTCCACTCACAAGCCTGCTTTCCAAACCTTAAGGCCACCGCTTACACCCACTCACACCTTGACTTGCAATCTGCCAATGAATACTTGGGACTCGTCTCGGATTAAAACACTTATAAACGTCTGGTTGGGAGGAAAACTCTCGACCGTTTGTGTCCCATTATTTCTCATTCCTGGATTACATTAAAACAACAATATGTCCTGCTTACATTTTCAATTTGTTAGAAACTGTACTGGTGAATGCTTTCATTTGTTACTGTTGGTGTGGAACATACTGGCTGTGTGTGTGTGTGTGTGTGTGTTTGTTGAAGACAGTGAATCACATGACCCGGTCCTCAATCAAACCAGTCATTGTTTGGTCAGCTGCTGTCTACTGTTTCCATTCATGAAAACTCATCAGTAGGACTGTGTGCATTTATTTCAGATGATCATCAATGAAGGACTAAATCCACTTACAGCCAGTTTTCTTATTTTTTGCTCCCATATTGTTTTTCTCCACGCTTCATGAAAAACAACCACTGTTTATGGATGTATGCAAAACTGCTTTATTTCCATTTTTTCCTTTTTCATACATTTGTTGTGTAATAAATAGACATGAGAAACAGGCTGATGCTTCAATCCTCTTCCCATGCCAATTCTGCACCTTTTTGTTTTTTTCTCCACACCGCAAACAACTTTTCATAGAATTTACAACAGAAAATAAAAAAAAAACAAAGCTTGACACAAGCTGAATTTCCTGCTACCAGCTCATCGCTCGCCTCATATGTTACATAGATCTCTGAGCTGTGTTCAGGTAGCAAATCCCAGGGAACAAAAATATATATATATTTATATAGTATTCACAGTTACAGTATTTACATATTTTAGGATTACAAATCAAATGGGCAGAAAATGAAGACGTTTCTACAAGAAACAATCTTTCAAAAGGGAGGTGGAGACTTTTCCTGTACACAGTGGACCTTTACTTTAAATAAACAACCTTTTAAACCCTCAGATTTCTTTTACAGATCCCTGAAAATATTTTAAATACTCAGTCTTTTGTTTTAAAAAAAAAGAGAGAGAGAGAGAGAGAGATGCATCTTAAAAGTGTTACCCCTGTGAAGATAAAAAAGCTTTAGATCTTCTGTACAAGTAATCATATACAATATAAACATCACTGGTGAAAAAAAGAAAAAAAAATATCTATTATCAATTCAACTGAATGAAAAGCAATGACTGACTTGGTCTTGAAGGAGCAACTGATTGGCTAAGAGAGGGCGTAAAGCAGAAGTGCAAGCCTCGAGTGCATTAATTGTTTTCATAAAGAAAGAACGACCCCTGCGGACTACGGCGAGGAGGTCACAGAAACACTTCTGTCTCGCGGGAAACGTTGAACACTGGTAGAGTAATAACTGTTGCAGTTTAAGAGGAATCTGTGAGCACGCAAACATGAGACAGTCATCCCAGGCACAGATGAAGGAAGCCGAAACCTCATTGTCAAACACCTACAGCGGTGGAAAAAATAGGCAGCAATTCTTCGCACGTGCATGTGAACAGCTCCAGGTGACAGCTCTCTGTGTGTCCGCCACCTGCCTGCTCGGGTTTAACAGAGACAGTTACACATTCATATGGCACTTAAAATGTGAAATAATTATTTCCTCCAAAGCCGAAAACTTAGTTTAACAAGGATTTTCAAATGCTGCCCGGTGGATGTAGACAGGAACTGATTACGTTTTTCATTTTTCTCCTTTCTGCATGATTGGTCGGCCTACTGCGCTGCGGCCTGCAGGGGGCAGTGCACTCACGTTCACATACACACAGACATGACGATCAATTCTCCCAATCAGATGTCTGACACCACACACACACACACACACACACACAAATATAGTGTCTTTGAAGAAACAAGCAAGAGGAAAACTACCTTAACAAAACTGGAAAACACTGGAATATCATTAATACAAATTTTGCACGTCATCTTGAACTTTTGCATAAACTAATAGGAAGCAGCATGATCCATTATTGGCTGGTGAAAGCAGGTGTGATATCCAAATATTCCAGATTTTGAGGCAGGATTTACCCATTTTTGTTGCTTGAATTTTTTTTTTTTTTTACCAGTTTGATTTATTTCCAAGAAAACTGGTGCAGAGGAGGTAGGAGCGGGAAAGCAGGGTTGCAGTCCGAGGCGGGCCGCGGCACTCCGCCGCCGCCGCCGTCCCCGCCTGCTGCTGGATGGAAACAGCAGCGCCTGCCATCTTGCTCAGGTGCCGACCACGTCCCCCCCCCCTCCGCAGAGAGGTGTTTCCTGGCGGGCTTGTGCGTCTCAACAGTGTTAGTAAGCAGCTGAACATTTGAGTCTATGTTGATTTTCTTGTACCACGTGTGGTGTACGTAAAGCTTATGAGACAAATGAGAGGGGGAAAAGTGTCAAACTGTACAAACCAGGACTGGATGTGGAAGTAGACATGCTGAAATACTGTCCGACGTTGAGAGGAGGGGAGGAAATGTTGCGCCAGCAAGTCGAGTGTTTAGTTAAATTCTGGGTCACTGGCAGACTTTAAAAAACTACACGTTTTTCATTTCAAGAGCACCATTAATCGTAAACAATCTAGAGTTAAATATGTGAAGAGAGCCGGACAGGTAGCTGAACTCCATCCAGACGACTCGCAGGTTTCTTCTCCTCGCTCCCACAGAAAACCTCACCCCTTCACTTCCTCCTCGCCCCGGGTCTCAACATGTGCATGTCTGGGAAACTTGAAAGAAGTTTAAGGACAGCACTTTTATACCCTGGAGAGGATTGACCTCAAATGGACGTTAATTCAGCGTTCCCCTACAGTTCTCTGCCCCACACAGACATGGGATCTTCTCGTCCTCGATGGGGAACTTGTAGTCGTACGTGATCTCCTCGTTGACGTTAATGGGCTGTCTGGAGTAGATCACAATCTTCTTTTGAGACTCCACTGTGATGACCTTCGCATAACAGTTAGGCTGAAAGAAAAGACCCCCAAAAAATACGTAAGACATAATCATTTAAATATGTTTGCTTTTAAGCTCGTGTTTCTGTTGCATGTACGTGGCGCTGAACATTTTACAAAGGCACGCCGTGCGGGTGTTGTCTTACATTGCAGCTGTGGTTGATGAAACGAGCGAAGTTGCCGCACTTTGTAGCGTCGATGATGGTGTCGTGGTCAACACGGAACATGTAGCTGCTACCGATGCCCTCGTCCTCGTAGCGCTTCTCCCGCATGTCCGCAATGACCTGCCGAAGGGAGATTGTCACTCGTTAGAGGGTTGACAGCTTTAAAAGCTTTACTTGACATAGAAGTCTGCTGGGTCTCTACTGTCCCTGCAACTATCGGTGGGGCTCGCTCATGGACCAAATGGTGTATCTCACTATCTGTTTACATATCAAGATCTTTCAAAGCAAAATGAGCTGTAATGCCTGGTTGGGACCCTTCTTGTGGCAGCCCAAACAACATGTTTGCATGAAGGTTTAGGTGTGTCCCATTCTCCTTAATGGCGAAAGAAGTTGTACAGAGTTCACTATATAGTCACCTGTGTAACTCATATGTATTTACTTGTATTTATGATTCTTTAGTTAACTATTCACACTCTGACCCCTGTCACCTATGAAGACGTTTGTGACCCCACTGTGACTGGAGTAAAAGTTACTTATCTATTTCGTTCAAGTTAAAATGCGTTTTGTAATAGACATTTTCTATGCAACCCTGACATATATACAGTATAATCCATCATAACTTTTTAATTATTATATGAGCATTTATTCACATCAAATATTTTTTCATTATAAAATACCCCTGATTATCATGAAAAAGAAAATGTGAAATACATATCTATATTTTTGGCTAATAAGAAACTTTAATACTTAGGTAAATGGAAGTATATTGATTGATTTTCAAAAAAGGAGTAACTGTTTACATACTCACAGAAAACCCACTTCAAACAAACCAATCAACTGCCTCTCACCTGTCTGATGTTCTGTCCCACGTACTCGATCACCATTTCATCAGCAGCAATGGGCTCCATAGCAAACAGACCCCAGTCGTGGATGTGCGACTTGCAGAATCTGATCTTCTTCTTACGAAACTGAGAGAGAAAACAGGCGCAAAGTGTCACTTCCAAGTGTCAGGAAACCTCAAAATGCTTAATTTAAAAAAAATGGGTTTGTTGTGCCTGTCTGTCTTATGTTTTTGTTTGATGTACTTTTATACAATTCGAGGTGAATCAAACTGCCCACTGGAGCAAAGGTCTGTTTGGCTGTGTTTACCTTCAGCTGGTTGAACTTCAGCAGGTCACTGTCACATGCGAACGAGGACAGCAAACGTCGCTGCTCTGACCGCCGCTCCGAGCCAGCTCTGGTAGAGGCGTGGACCTGTGCAGGAATACTCATACCCTGCGGAGAGGAGCTGGAGTTAGATGTGTTCACCCACAGCAGGTCAACATATATATTATGGCTCTGATGTTTTTACGTGTACATTTTCACTAGGTAAGCCAAGTATCACAATCTGTTCTCTGCAGCCCACCTGTGTGTCGACCGGCGGCTCCTCTGACTGCAGCTTTGTGCTCTGAAGGTACTTGATCTTGTCCTTCTTGTCGATCTTGTAGTACCCCTCACTTCGCGCACAGCCAGTCATGTGATCCCTCATGCCGTCGTCTCTTCTCTTTTTCTTCACCCCAGGGATGTTGGTAGGTGCAGGGAAGTCAAGGAAGAAACTGAAAAGGCCTTGAACCTCAAGCGGGGATGCCAAAACACACCTGAAGCTCAACAGATACTTAATACCAGCCAAAAAAAATTACTACTTTTCACCACCAGAGGGGGCTGCTATTTGATACACACAAACAAACTATTAAAAAAGACATTTATAGACTTTTTAATCTTTTTTTTTCCTCAACAGGATTGAACTACTAAAGTTTGGGGAAGACTTTGTGACTTTGTTGTGAAAAGCGACATATACATAAAGATTAATATCATTGATAACAACAAATCAGCTGATGTTAAGCAGTAAAGGATATGAGGATGGTTGACCCAGAGTGTGTCGTTGAGCCAGTCGTTGCCGTTATCCTGCTGGAGCATCTTGTCATAAGTGATCTGCAGAAGCCGCATGTCCTCCTCGTCGATGCCTTCGTTCCAGATGTCATACAGGATGGTCATCTCCTCGAACTCGGTGCGCGGGTTGAAGTACGGTCGGGGAGGCGAGGTGACGGGGGAAAGGCTGCCCAGCAGCAGCTCCTCCCAGCATCGCCGCGCCCTCCGTGTGGGCTTCACGGTCACAGGTGCCTCTTCTTCGTAGGACAGGAAGCCATCTTCGGCAGGCAGGACCGTCTGACGCTGCACCTCTCCTTCCCGGAAGTCCAGGCTCGGGTGGTCGGGGGACTTCGCAGAAGTTTGCTTGGATAGATCGGCGGGATGTGCGTTGTGAGGCAGAGGGAGGGACTCTGGTGAGAGCTCCAAAGACTCATCGACTGCGGAAACAGCTGGGGTCTTTTTGCCTTTGGGTCGTCCAGGTTTCCTCTTTGATGGGGCCGTATCTGATGGCACAGGGACATCTACAGTGAGACCAGCGGGCAGATCTTCAGGGACACTGGCTGAATGCTCTGCTCCAGCTGACAGGGCCTGGTTTGGCAGCGCGCTGATGGGCGGCTCTTTAAAAACTGGTCTATCGTCCAGGCTCTCAGAGGATATTTTCCTATTAAGCGTCAGTGCTGTGGGGTCAGGGAAGACAGGGGTGAAGGTTAAGTCTCTTCCTGGAGTGCGGGGGACTCCGGCACTAAGGACAGGGGACTGTGCAGGGTAGGAAAAGGGGCTACCAGGGATGTGAGGGGAGCTAAGCAACAGGCTGCTGCCCGTCAGCGGGGCATCACTACCGGGTGTGTTGGGCACCGTGTCCGTGCTCTGGGACTTGCCGAGGCTTCGGGCACGCTCCATCAGGTCCCTGCCCGGCGTGCGGGGGATGTCCTCGTCTGTGGGGAGCCTGGCCCGCTGAGAGAGGTCAGGCAGGGGACCGGGGGGTGGATGAAGGAGGGAACGACCTTCCACTGCCGGGTGAGGGGGGAGCGGGAGGTGCATTAAGGATGTGGAGACAGATTTGGGGACAGGTGTGATTGCATCTAAGGGGGATGGAGCTAATCGACCGGGGGTGCAGGGTACTTCCTCAGGCTCTGCTTTACCTTTGGCTTTTGTCTCCTGGTCACTGTCGGGCAGGGCGCCTGTGGGAGTGGGTGGCCGCAGGTTCGCTATGATCTCCTGAGGTTCAGACTTCACTAAGGGAATGTTGCCGTCTAAACTGATGCCTCGCTCTTTGACTGCAAGACAAGAAAAAGATATTCATTTCATTTAATCGCTGACATAAATACTTCAAAATGATCAATACCTTTATTGGAATTATACGTTTGACCTGAATGATACAAAAGGCACAGGAGGAGAGACGTGAGGAGACACTCACCTGGGATGCCTTTGGGTGATGGCGGCTTCAGGTCCTCCATCACCTCCTCCTCAGGACTAGGAGGTCTGCGTTTGGGCTTTTTGCTTAGCTCCTCCCTGCTTCTGTTGTCCTCCTTATCCTCTGGGACGGGTCCCGCAGGAGGGCTCGGCGCCTTGGTCCCTGCCTCCCCCTCCTCTTCATCGGAAGAGGAAGTTGTAGAGGATGACGAGGACGACGAGGTCACGGCCCTTTTGCCTTCATCCTCCACGTATTGTGCTGCCTCCTCTTCTTCCTCCTCATCCTCTTCCTCTTCCGAGCTCAACTCATACTCAGAGGAGTCGTCGCTTTCTCCTGAGGAGTCTGAGCTGGCCTTGGACGAGGCCGAACTCGCGGCTTCTGCAAGAAATGGCGCAACAGAAATGATAAATGACAGGAGACAGACCAAAAAACCAACCAACTGTTGCTGTCTGATATTTAAGGTACCTTCATCCGACGAATCTGAGGAAGCACTCTCACTGGATGAGTCTCCCTCGTCTTCATCGTCACCCTCCTCATCGGCACTCTCCTGTGAGATGGTCACAAATAGTAAAAATGTACACAAAATGAACAATTATTCAATTCACATTATGTGAAAGATAATCCAACAGAAACACAATTAATGGTAATTTTGGAGACGCTTACTTTTCCTGACAACAGCCTATCGGTAGCCTCTTTTTCGTCAGGCCTCTCCTCCCTGTCTGACAACGACTCTTCCTCCTTCCCTGAGGTGTCCACCTCCTCCTCTCCCTCACTGTCTAGTTCAAGTGGCCGCGAGTGCCGTCGCTTTGCTGAGGTACCGTCGGCGTCCATTTTGGAATCGTCTGAGGGGAGCTCAGCTGGGTCTCGATCCCGGTCTGACAGAAAAGGTACCACAAGATTAATTAGCAACTGGAAATTCTTTTACCCCAGGACAAACATACGAGAATTGTAAGTGTTGATGTGTGGAGCAAAGAGTATCTGGTCAGCTGTATTGATAGTAGAGGGTTACCTTCATCCTCCAGCTCGTCATCCACTGGAGTGGAGGGCCGGGCTCGTTTGTTGTCCCCTGTTGCTTCAGCCTCAGGTGGGTCCTTCCTTTTCACCTGAACACAACATGCAACCATTTAATGTAAACAGCAAAGTGCAACTGGTTAAATAAAGTGTTTACTGAAAGACACATTTTGAGGCTTACCTTGAAGGAGGGCAAACGGATGGCTCCTCGCAAACTGATTCCCAGGCCCATTCCCTCGTAGCCCAGGCCCTCGCCCTTGTTCCAGTTCTCCAGCAGACTTGAACCCATCGTCTCTTTTGGTTTGGGTCTTTCTTCTTCTTTCCCCTCCGCACCCTTCACTGGAGTCAAAGATGCCTGGGAAAAAAAGAATATGATTTTGAATGCTAGGTAGTTTTTGTATTAAACCCTGTTATCATACTGAATAATACAAATACCAGGACACCTGTTAGAAGCTTTTTCTGTGGGTGGATTCAGTCTACAGATCAATTTTCAAGAAACACATACTGCTTCAGAAAGCGAATGCAACTAACAATTATTTTCATAATCAACTAATTACCCTATATACCCGAGTCAAAGGAAAATATTTTTAACTTGCTTGTTTTGTCTGATCAACAGTCCAAAAGTCAAAAGGTGTTCAATTTAAGACAGAATATAAAACAGTGAAAAGCAAAAAGGCCTCCCATTTGAAAATGTGGAACAAGTGAGAAGCTGTCATTTTTTCTTGAAAAATGAATTAAACTGTTTAATTTACTTGATTAATTGAGTTATCTTTTTAGCCCTATTTGGATCACAGCGACACAACGGCAATCCATCAGAATGATGCAATGTTTTAAACATCACCTTTTTTTATTTCTCAGAATTATATTCAAAAAGATATTTACTAATAATGCATACTTCTTGTGGATGTAGACTGGACAAACTAAAAATACAAAGAGGTTGTTTCAATTATTCTTCTTATAATCTGCAAAAAGCATCAAGTTTTGATTGATGAATCAGTGTTTATCATGAGCATTTGTGCTACAATGCGCTACGATTCATGGCTTCTATTATATATAAATATTTCATATAATATGGAACTTTTTAGACTGGCCAATTTATTTAACAGGACGTACGGGTAGAAGTCATTACAGCTGGATTTTTCCAACACTGTCTTTGTATCTTGGAAAGTGAAAAGAATAACTTACCTTTGCTGAGCGCTCTTTCTTATCCCACCAGTCATCAAAGGCTCTAAAGGCCACCACCTCCACCATTTTACGGTTGAGGTCCCTCTTCATGATCGCCTTCAGCTCTTTGACGATGACCAGCAGCACACCGTCAACAGTGGCCTTGTGGGGATCCTCCTTTTTAGTCTCATATCCGGGAGGAGGAACAGTAGGGTTGAACTTTGGTATACTGGGATGCTGCCATTGCTGCTCGGGTGCTGCTGCGCCGCTGGAGGGTGTAGCACCCATGGAAAGAGGCTGGTAGGGTCCCCCAAACGGCGCAGAGGCGCCACTGTCTATAAAATGTGGATAAGGAAAGTGCCCTCTCGTCTGAGCCATGCGACTCAGCATCTGCTGCTGCATCTGGAAGGACATGGGAACAGTGCTCCACTGTTCCCACCGAAAGAAGTTCATCAGCTCCATTTGCACCAGTGGCATCATGCTAGGAGGGTAGGGACCCATGTGTGACAGCATATGGTGAGGCACTCCAGGATGACCGCCCAGGTGAGCAGGATGTCCCGGGACGGCAGAGTGAGGGGGCAGGTGGTGATGTGGGATCGAGAAGCCGGCCTGGTGCGGGAGGGGGGGGAAGCCGGGGGGAGGGATGGAAATGGTCTGCATCGGGGACACTGCAGAGTTTACAACAATGCCCTTGCCACATTCTCCACCGCTGATTGGAGTCCCGGGCATCTCATCGTCGGAGATTTCCATGTCTTCTCCTGACGACTGGTGGCCCTGTGTGAAAAGGGACAGCCTGTCAGGACTATGCAAGGTCAACATCTATTTTTTTTCCCCAGGTTACACGTGTACAATCATCTGCCCTTTTCATCTCCGTAACAACTGAACAAACGCCATCTACTTGAAAAAAAACAACAAAAAAAAAAAAACCTGAGATAGGGTCTAAAAGCTCTGAAAAAAGACAGTATAAACTAACAAGTAAAGCTAGCTGGATGGTGCTGAGGTTTGACACTCAGTGAATATTTCAGAGCAACAAATGATTTAAGGGCTGATGTGAGTTCAAAGTTTAGTACTCGTGCCAACAGTCAAACACAACTGACCCATGTCGTTGGTCAGCACGTTTCCAAACAAAGCTGTTTGCTCAAGGCATGAAAATATTTATGCCTAAAACCACAGTAGTTCATATGAATGCAAAACTTGCACCATTAGCATAGCAGCATTGAATTCTCTTCCCTGCTGTTTATTATCATAAAAGGATTTTTGTTACAACTGCTGCAGAAATGAAACTAAGTGGAGTAAACTCGGCGTGGGAGTGGCGTTGTTACCCAAATGACCTGTTGCAGTGCTTGCTTTGTGATAACTTGAAATGTGAGACGTGAGACAGTGTGGCCAATCCTGACTGTCAGGCTCAGCAAAACCAGGAAGTGAGGTGCTGAATGGAGCCAACAGCCAAACGGCATTTTCCTCCGTGTGAGCGTGTGTTGAGTGTTAGAAAGAGGAAACAAGAGTGTTCAATTCCCCAACAGCAGAACGGCTCTTATTTCTCCTTTCAAGGCACAGCACAAAGTGTAGAAACACAACATCATAGGTCAGACGGTGTTACGGTGACTTCAAACAATGAGATCAACTGCATATGAATGTGAAGATACAGCATTTGTAAGGCTGCAAGTTATCTAACTAAAACTTTTCATTCATGACACATTTAAAGTGTTACACCTGCGCTGGCGAGGAATTGTATGTCTTTCACACTTATATTCAGAGACTACTGTGCAAACAAATACACCTTTTTAAAAGCAGTTCATAGACAAGTACCACTTATTAGTCATTTTATGATCATATTTGTTAACGGTAACAGCAAACATCTTTTTTGGGGTACCTTCATACATGGATTGTTGTGAAACCGGAACTTCCTTTACAAGGCAGGATGAAAGAAAAGGGAGAGTTTACTACTGCCACCTTGCACTGAAACTAGACCTCACTTCCTGTGTCCTCCATTCAACTGTCATTCATAGCTGTGAGTAAACATGAGCACCGTGCTACCGTCAACTAATCAAGACTATGAATACAAGCTTCCTTCAGCTACATTTGGCATGTGAGCATGCCGCTTCCTATGAAATGCGACATATGGAAACATGCTCGTTATTATTTTAAATATAAAACAGACAAAACAGTGTCTTACCGTGTCCATTTTATCAGTGGGAGTGTGGCCTTGAAAATGTCCATCTTTGAGGTCACTGTTGCTCATCTTCTCCTGGACAGGAGAGCTGATTCTCTTAATAAGGGAGGCAGTTCCAGGAATCGGCTCTTCATCTTCAGAGTCTGGCAGTGGGGTCGGACTGATATCCTCCAAGCCTGTGCTAGAGGGACGGGAATTTTGCTGGGCACCTTGGGAGCCGCTAGTGTAAGGGGGAATTGGGGATAGCTGCGAGGACGAGGAGGAAATCGGACTTCCCTCCATTCGCACCTCAGTGTCCGAGTCTCGCTCCTCCAGGAACGGCAAAAGTTTTGTCCTTTTCTCCTTGAGGAGCATCTCAATGCGGGAATCCAGGCTATTGCGCTCTGGATCGAGCGTGGGGGAGCCCGGCGAGGGGCAGTGCTCTGGTGTTTGAGGAGGAGGGGTGGTCGGATGGGGCACGGGCTCCGGTGGGGGCTCGGGGATGGGAGGAGTTTCTGGTCTCTCCTTGACGGGCAAAAAGTCAGTGGCAGCTGCCAGAGGCGGCTGCGGTGGCCGGAGGTACTCCCCCTCCCTTTGGGCCGGGTGATGGAAAGCCGGCTCCGACGGTGGGAACGCAGGGGGCAAAGGAGCCTGGTAGGGCGAGAAGGCGGACTTGAAGTTGGGCGTAGCAGGGGGAGGCGCCGTGTAGGTGAAGGAGGGGGTGGAGGGTGGCGGTTCAGGTGGGGTGAGCTGGTGCTGTTTAAAGGGAGCCTGTTCCGACGTCGTACTTCGGTACATGTTGCTGCGGTACTGTGGCCTCTCTGGTCTGCGGTTGTACGCATCCTGGAACTTACTCTCGTGTCTGCGAGATTTGTAACCCCCGGAGCTCTCGGGCCGGCTGGACTGGTACGCGGGTGTGGACTGCCGACTGGAGTAATTGGAGTCTTGAGAGAAGGGCGTACCTGTCTGGCGCGGGGTATGAGGGGTTCCCTGGGACTGGGGCGTGTCCTGCCTTAGGCTGGAGTAGCCCGTCTCCAGGGACAGAGGAGTGGTGGAGCTGCTGGGTGGCAATGTCCCGCCAACAGCAGACACACTGCTCTCCGACAACCTGCGGATGGGCTCGCAGGCCTTAGAGGAGACAAACAGGATCGGGATGAATCAAGGTGTCGCAGGCAAACATTCACAGCAATAAAACCTCTCCCATCACAACTAATACACCCCAGAAATTTTGTTATGATTATGTTGAAGTTGTAACTTAGAAGATAATGTATGCCAATGAAAAATGTTTGAATAAAGCTGACTAATTTCACAGTGTACACCAGCGAAGATCTTTTTAAAAGGGGAACTAGTGGACAAGAGTATCTAGGCACAATGCCTGGGCTATCTCATGCTACACGGCCAAAGTGCACGTTTCAATAGCTTTGTCATTTCAGTCCACAGGCAAGGGGCTGGATAACACATCCTCTGCTCTACTCCACCACCTGCTGCACTGATAAAATGGATTACAGATAAGGATTTGCGATTGCAAGTTGGTTTATTTCTACAAAGTAACACTACAATTGAGTAATCACATCTACACAGTAGTATGCAACAGTTTTCCGGGCTGACCTTGCAAAAACTAGTAGAGACTGTACCAAAATATATTAGTGTCCAACTCCCACTGTCAGAGATAAGGGAGTGATTCTAAATAAATCACAGCTCATGAACAGCAACCAAAAAACATTTTTTTTTTTTTACCAGTAAGGCTTCTGCCAGGCTACGAGGGGAAACTTCTCTGGCCTCCTCGCCACCAACAGGCAGAGTCTGTGGAGTGTAGCTGCCATTCATCAGGAGCTGGAAGTACCTGAGGCGATTCTCACCTGCAGAACAGTAAACAAGCGTGGGTCTGAGGCCAAGTCTACCAAACAGGCTTAATGGCAGCAGGTTTTATGAAACTAATCTGGTACGATTCAAATAACAGTGATTATTCAATTGTAGTTGAACCCAAATCAAAACATTTGTAGAGGGACAGTAGGAGCCTTACAAACTAATATCTTATATTGTTTATGCCTGCCTATATATGAATTGTAACCTGTAAAACAGTTATGTTATGCAATAAATATTGTTAGTATACATATGGTAATATAGATCATGTAGATAGATGCAATAACAACATGGCCAAAACATGTCTCTTTTTGATTTAATATATCCTACAAAATGCAAGACGTGCTAACTACAATTCTTTATAAACAGAAAAAAAATAGTAGTTCAGAGAATAGCACTTGTGCAGCCAGTGAAAACTGTTGCTTAATTAAAAACATCAGTCATTATTTTGCTGATTAAATAAGCAAAACTAATTAAAGTTGCTGTTCTGCATCACTCGAAAACAACGGCAATCTTTGAATCTTAACAGTGTTACTGATGGAAAAACTAACTAAAAATTCAACGATTTTGATTAAACGTGACTCAACGGAGACAATGTGAGGGGGAGAGGACTCTTGACAGGTCGGTTTGTGTTTGTTTACAGGTCTGAAATTGAGCGCAGTGGGAGTACACAGCACCCTCAGCTCTGGGCTCCTGGGAGCAGACAAACATTCAATGAAATTCAATTATCCCACTTTCCCAGGCAACACATGTGCATTTACACACGTGACTGCTGTCCTCCTAATAATTCAAAACAAGGCAACATTTCAGGACGAGTATATATATATATATATATTTTTTTTGTGTTGCCCCTGCAGCAGAGAGCAGGCTCGATCGTGCATAAATGTAGGTTACACGTCTTTCCCTTGAACGGCTGAATCACTGTTTACCTTTCGGGTCCAGCTCCACGTGGATGAAGTTTCCCATAACAGACGTGTTGTGAAGCGACTGCACGGCCACCTTGGCGGCTTTCACATTCTCAAAAACAACTTTGGCAATTCCCAAGTGCTTCTTGTTCTTCGGATTGTACAAGATCTCGACCAGCTCGATTTCCCCAAATTTTTTGCACATGTCGGTAAGAAATCCTTCCCTGATGTTGTCGTTCAGCCTGGCGAACGTCACCTCCTTCGGCGGCACGGGCCCGATGTAGCACTCGTCGATCTGGAAGGAGAGCGAGAGGGGTTAATGTTGCACCACGCGTGGTCATTTCTGACAGCTGCGATAAGGACAACAGAGCCCGAGTAGTAACGATGAACATGCAAATCCAGCCTGCAGCCGTCAGAGCAGCGCGTGTTGTTATTTTGGCTTCAACAGCCCTCCGACGATCATAGTTTCCCTCGACATCCCAGAGATGAGTGAGGGGGGTGTGTCTGCAACTTTTGACAGCCCCCCGTTTTCCACAAGGAAAAGGAAAAGGAAAAAAAAAAAAAAAAAAAAAAAAAGCTGGCCTCATACTTTCTGTCAGAGCCAGATACCTTAAATTTGGGCACCGGCAGGTCCGTCTCTTTGTACTTAGTCCACAGACGACCGATCCTCGGGTCTCGGACGATGTCCACTGGCGACATGCCGGTGTTCTGTAGGAGAGGAGGGGGGTGGTGGTGGAGGGGGGGGGAGAGACACAATACTGTTATCATCCCATTCACAACTTCACACGGCGAGTGAACTTGTTGCAAAGTACTTTCGCACAAACCGGACGCGGCGTTCGGTTTTTTTTTTTTTATTTTTTTTTTTTAAACGAGCACCTCCGACACGCCGCCCGGGATGCTGGAGCGTGCCCGCGGTCGGCCACATTGTAACCTATCATGGAGGTCGGCTACTCGGTTACTATTGTAGCCGCTCCGCCGCGTCAAAGGCGGCCCCACTTACGGGCATGCTGAAAGTCTGTCCATCGTAGCGGTACAGTTTGTGCGATCCCTTCTTCAGCGCCGGGTCGATGATCAACTTGTAACTTCTCCAGTGGTGGCTCCGCTTCTCCGCCGAGCCGCAGACGGGATGACTGTCCATGCCGTTCGCCAGACCTGAAACGACAGGCAGCGACAGGGTAGAGGAGAGCTACCGTGAGGCGACGCTAAACACGGTCCCGTTACCAGCCCCCAACACTTTACAACGGCCAAAACGCTACAGATGCATGGCTCCGGTGGCACGGGGTGGACGGGGAGGGGGGGGGGGGTGAACCCAAGTGAGAGCGAAAAACGGGATCTAGCGTGTATCCCAGTTACGGAAAACAGGCATTAGGAGGGCTGGAGAAAGAGGAGAAAAAAAAAAAAAAAAAAAAGAACAAGCTTACTTGAACTCTGCTTTCTGCCATGGTCTTCGTTCAATCTGTTTCTCTCCGCCGGCTTGGACATGGTTCGCCCGATCGAGTGGTTTTCTCTTTAATTGACGAAAAGACGAAATCGCTTTCCTCTCGCCGCTTACATTACATGATTTAGCTTAAGAATACTGCCTCCTTTTCGGCGAGAGCCAACACATATTGTGTGCCTCTGGTCTGTAGCTTCGGTCTCTCCCACAATACACCGCTAGGCTTGCCCACCTCCGACGCTGGCCGCACTTTCGTTACAAACTTATTTCTGTTTCCACCGCTCGTTCGCCGACGCCGTCGCCTCGTATAAAACTGTAATGTTTTAAACGACTCGCACAGAAACGTCCGTGTGCACACATGGGGTCATTAAAGGCCCGGCGACAGCTCCGCGCCGCCAAACCCTTTAATTCATTTTTCTGTGGAATCTGCCGACAGCATTTACCACGATGGCAAACACAAGACAGACACGGGGGGCAATATCTGCTTAACTGCCGCTAAAAAAAGCTAATAAAAAGGATTTGCGTGCACGTTTTTTTTTTGTTTTTTTTTTGTGTGTGTGTGTGGGGGTGCCGTGGTCGTTAACGAACTCAAGCGTGTCGGGCCGTGTTTGGGGGAAACGAAAACAAACGGAGCTGGAGCTGGCGGTGGACTGGCTAATGTGGCGTGTTTCTTGGCGTTTTAAGGCGAAACTCGGCCGGCGGAGAGTCGAGCGCAACCGTCCGGCTAACGTCCGAAACCGTTGGAATGCGGCGGTTTGTGACGTTCCATCTCTTCCCCCTCGCTCCGTCAGTTGGTCTGATTCAGACCAACAAGCTAGCGCCGATTTTTTATTATTTTTTTAATTTTTTTTTTTTTTTTCACTCGCACTATCTAAAACCCGCGGGGATTCCGCGTTTTTTTTTTTTTTTTTTTTACATTGTTTTCGCCAACTGTGTACCGTGGGGCACACTGGATGGAGTTTGACATTGCCTGGTGTTTCGCAGTGCTCGGGCAATTGGCTGGTTAACAGCGGCAGCTCGCTGGGCCAATCAGAGCGCAGCAGCAGAGGAGCTGTCTGCTATTAGAAGCACGGCTCAGGAGTCCTTCAACAGAGAGCAGAGAGAGGGGGCTGAGCGCTCTCGGCAGCCATTTTCCTAAAAACAGGACTCAATGGCCTATATGGGTTTCCTTTGTTCCAAAAAGGGATCTTACACTTGATTTCCTCATCTCTCACGGACTATGATAAAACTATGATTCCTCCTTTTAAAGGATTGAGAAGAAGGAAGAGAATGTACTGGATGTAATACCCTGTGACATTTTGAGCCTTTTTTCCTCTGCCTGGAATCCATCTTTGTCTTAACTAGGTCATGGCACACCCATATAATAGTCTTTATGTTTCTTAAGTGAAAAGAAAACCAAAATGTTGTGAATAAACAGCTGTATGGTTTTGGAGATGTTAAATTAGAAAGGAGGGGGAAAAAACACAGTTTAAGTGACAATGTGTAATGGCTGATTGTGGGCATTGCACTTATGGCCTTGTAGGATATGAGTAGCAATGAGTAAGTTCAACTCTTTTATAATAATTTAACAGTTTTGGCAATGTAAATGTAAAATGTGAGGCATGCAGTTACTGTTATTAAAAGTATTTTTCTGTCAATTTATCTATTGAGCTGTCATTAAATTTGATCACATAGAAAACGTTGATAGGCTGTCTGTAAGAGCCAACTTTATTCAATATGTTCACTTGCATGCTGACATAAAAATATACAGCCTACAGTCCATGTTATATACCACTGCTCCTCAAATGACAGAAAGCAGGCCATGGATAACTAATGGCCTTTTGCAAAATAGTTTATTGTGCTGCCTGCCTTTTTTGACTGTTGATTGATAACCCATTTGCTTTGAGTAATGACTTTAAACACACTTCCTCTCAAAACAGCAACGCTTAAAACCCTGATGGCTTGTGTTGCACCCTGCCTGCAACTGTGGAGACAACTTCAGGCACGATTAGGTTTGTGCTGTCCGTCCATTTTACCATTTAAGAACCTAATGCGTCCAAAGTGTAAACGTCGGCTTGACCTTGCTCCAAGGGCATATTTAAATTTTTTTAAAGAAGCACAGTCATGTAGCCTTTTTTTTTTTACAGTTTCTACAGCGGTCAAAAAAAAAAAAAAAATGGACTGTAACACTTAAGAGGAAACAGATGGAGGGAAAACTCTTATGGTGAAAATATTTACCTCAGCACTTTGGTGAAATGCAGTTAACAGGCCTAAACGCAGGGGCAGGAGGAATGTTTTCAGCTCCATCTTCGGATCCTCTAATAATGGCATTAATAAGGGGAGGGAAAGCGTCTCCTGAAAAGGAAGGAATCCATTAGCACGAAAGATAGAGCTCTTTTGAAAACTTTTTGATCAGTGGTGGGCATTGCCTCTCAGCCAGCGAATATGCATCTTGAAGCATCATCTGTGTGGGCAATATGCAAACCATCTCTCTCTCCTTGAAGACAGGATTGCAGTCAAGTATAACCTCTTCCATTTCGACATTTCTTTCTAGCTGAGCTACATCAAATAAAACCACAAGGAAATGTTGTTTTGAAAGGTAACGGATTTTTTGAGCTATTTCACTTAATTTGCCAGTTGATATGTCTACATGTAAACTTAGTCTAATAGAGGACAGACAACATGAACAATAATTAATCGTGGTTTAAACGTTATCAGCAAAAACTAGATTGACTTTTGTAAAAATGTAACTGTAACCCATATTTTTTTGATTGATATTTCAAACTTACAGTTAGTATTCAAAACATGTAATCCAAGTCTTAAACGAGCAAAGGAATCTTAAGGGGGGCGAAATCTTGTATATTTCACTGCTTCCCCTTGTCCAAAGAGACCTGTGTGCTGATATGGAGGCTACACTTGCTCAATAGGTTTCTCTGCTTGTTCTCTGGTCTCAAAATGGCTTCTTTACAGACAAAGGAGAGCACTGTGCTGTGAAATGTTGCTGCGCCATAACTGGGTGAGGCTCGTTCGCTCGGGGAGCTTTTTGTTTTTTTTTTTTCCCTTCCGAGGGCTGTTACTCGATGATTCAACGGGAAGTCTTTACACCGACCGTCAGAGGGGTGATTTTTTATTTTTTTTTAAAAAACTTTTACTCGAAAAGGGCGTACGTTTAACGAGAAGTGAATGACATGTAAAAAAAAAAAAAAGAAACAGTGCGTGTAAGAGGGAGACATTATGAAGGCGTCGTGTTCGGGCTGTGTCGGTTGCCGGGGGGTTACTCGCGCCCTGGCAACGGCGGTAATCCGAGAGCTCTGGACGGTTGCCATGAGAGCCCGAGCGCGTTGCTGCGCAACCCCCACCCCCACACGCTGCCATATAAGGTCATCAGGAGTCCTCCGCGCGTCGGGGTGAAAACAACACTGTGGGGGGGGTGATCCGGCCCGAGACAAAGACCGGCGGATCACCGGCCTCCAGTGTTTCACCCACTGCAGATGAGATGACACGGGGAGAAAAATAAATGAATAAGATGCGACACTTCGCTCGGTGAAGGACTGAAAAGCAGAGGAGGGGAAGTCTTTATTTTCGTGCGCCACTGCGCTGCCTTTTTTTTTTTTTTTTTTTTTTTTCCTCTTCCCGGTGTGTGTAGTGCGCAGCCGGTGCGTCAGAGGCCTGCTTTTCTTGTTATCCACTCCGGCCGCCAAGTGCGCGCCTTCCTCCATTTTGCAGGTCACGAGGCTGTAAACACCATTCCCCTCTTCCTCTCTCCCTCTCTCTCTCCTAATCTCTCTTTCTCTCTCTCTCTGTCTCTCTCTCTCTCTCTTTCCAACCCTGTTTTCCAGACTCCCCTTCCCCCCGCGCAATCAACGGGGACAGAAATTGCGAAAAAAAAAAAAAAAAAAAAGGTTTTGTGCGTGTGTGTGTGTGTGTGACAAAAGGTGAACGTTTTGCGTCCAAATCCGCCAACATGGTTATTTATAGGCCTTTGTAAAAAAAAAAAAAAAAAGATGAAACCTCCCCGGTGGGTTGCGCCATTCAGCTTTGCGCGCCGCTGACAGACTGGAATATTCCACACAGAGGATTGGCCTCTCTTCTGCAGGACAGCTGTCTCTCTGCACGGCGAACATCTATTTTTATTTTTTATTTTTTTTTAATCTTTTGGTGACAATTGTTCCTTGTTTATTAACTGATGAGAAAGGGGGCTGTACACGTGTGGATATTTTGTACACCTACAGGACAATTTAATATCCTTCATAGGCAACGTTATTCACATGTTAGGCTGCCACTCTCACCTTGTAAGTCAAACAAGCACTCTTTATTCTCTTTTCTTACTGTGCAGGCGTTTTCCATCGCTTGTGCTCCACCATACTGTACTGTAGAGGCATATGGCCATTCTGTGGAGTCAGAGTAACCAGGCAGCCAGTCAGACTGATGTGTGCCCTTTCTGCCTTTCTTTGTGTGTTCAGCCTTTTATTCTGACGGATTACTGACTGAATCAAATCAGGTTTCCTTGATGCTTTGTGTTTTGTTTATTATTATTTATGGCTACACTTGCTTATTCAGGTTTTTTTTTTTTAATGCATTATTGGTGGTACTGTAGCCCTTCTTATTTTATGTAAAACATTGCCTTTCCTTCTAAGTCTTACATATTTGCATGTGTAGTGTGTCATTAGTGTAATACTCCACAGTTTGGTTTGTGATTAAATCTCTGTAACCTGACAATATGATCACCTGTCTGTTTTTGAGATGTTTAAATAAATAGACTATACACTCATTTTTTTGTTTGTTTGTTTTCTGAAGTGTATAAATGGAATTTTGAACTTCAAATGATTTGAGGCCCATATTTAAAACAGTATTTTAGCCTGTAATGATACATTAAACACATACAACACCAAAATACACAATGAGCACATCTCATGCTGCAGGTTGACGGCTGTAGGAGCAATAAGCAGTTTGTTTTTAAGTGAAATTCCCTTTGTGTGTGTATTCAGGCAAATGTACTTGAACAATTCCATGTGTTGTTAGAATAGGCAAAGTAAATGGCAGTGTCAGCTTATCCTCTTAAAGGCACAGCTTGCCTCCATTTTCAGCCCTCCTACCCTCTAACTGCATATTTTCCCTCCACTGACCACAAAAATGTAACCTTCATATTTGACTTTGTTGCCTTCTCCAGTTCGACTGCCTTTGCGAGAGATAAAATGTTCTAGAACAGAGACTGAATTCATTTGAGTAACCTCAAATAAAACATTTGTGTGTATTCAGGCTCTTTCTCTATGATCTGCTCTCTCCTGACGCCCACTGTAACCCACCTACATCGGATTTCTATAATCATGAGCAATCACCGACACGGCTGGGACACTTATGGCTAAACCTGATGTAAGATATTTTATTGCATTTGCAGTAATGTCAATGGAAATTCTCAGTCACAGTCGTCCAGGTCATTTGGTTTCCAGTGGTGGCACTACCATGCATGTCCAGTTGCTTTTGATCACTTCTACATACATCTGGCTCACTATCTAACTATAATTTAAACACCACAAAGCTATTCCTCGCACCCTAAAGCAGCCCGTCTGCCTCACACACCAACAGCGTCCCATTTTAAGACAGCATGTACATGTTTTGACCTCATATTAAGGTGACACAGCCTGCTGTACCTGTGGATGTTATCTCCAAACCAATCCCTTTATTTTGCTTATTTAATTAGCCTGTTGCCAGATAAGATGTCCGAACATTGCACCCTGGGACGAGAGAGAATAGTCTGTCCTGACGCCCAATCTGTGATGTCACGGCTGTTTTCAGCCATACAGACTGAACAGAGAAGTGTGACTGACATGTTGCTTGTAATGAGGATTCAAAATGATCACATTAGAATACAGGATATAAGGAATACAGGAATAAACGTCTATCTATCACGAAATGTGGAAGACCCTTTTGAGTTTATACATAACCATAGGCCCCAAATCAATTCATTTCTGTGCCTCACAAATACCACATGCATTAGACATTTAATGAATTACCATTAAAGGAAAATTCCACATTGATTCAACTTCCACGCCTGGCAATGAAAAAGGTGGGCAACCCAAAATAAAATGCATTCAGACCTAGTAGGCTATATGTGAAGAATCTGAGAGAAGTGAGGCAGCTGTTATAATACATCTATTTAAGAAGAAGATGGGCTGGCCTTTTACCAGTATACGTTTCTAAGAAAGCAAGTTCACATAAGTAAGAAGCACACAGTCACTGTCAACAGAGTGTCTCCAGGCCACACAGTCATGACTTCACCGATAAGAAACTAGGAATTTGACTGTCGTGACAACTGTTGGGGTAAACAAATACTTGCTCACTTTACTTCAGGATTAGAGGTGAAAACTTTTGTTATCTGTCAGTGGAGGCCGTGCCTCAGATTGAGTCCACACCCATAAAATGAAATAGACATGCACTTGCAAAAGAGGAAGTAAGAGCAGATGTATTTGACTGCTCCACATGTGCAACTCATCTGCGGCACTTTTCTTACCCGGAGATGCACTCAGCGAGTAGGCTGGTAATAGGACGGGGGAGAAGTGTAGGGGGTCAATTGGTAACAGCTTCAATGTGACAGGAACAGGAAGTGGTGAGCAGAGTGAACTACCTGGTAAAACATGAGGCTTGTCTATTCCTCTCTCTTGACATTGCCTGTAAATCATCTCAGCCATTCCAAATATAGATTCATCAGGCTTTGACATGTATTTAACTTAAATCCGAAGGGAGTATCGTCAGCCCCGTCCTGCCTGGCACCTGTTTGTTTGGATACGAAATGACACAAAACGGTGCTGGGACTGGTAATGGTACCAGAAAAAAAGGAGAAGAGCTTAAAATTGTGATAGTGGGAGATGGAGGCTGTGGGAAAACATCACTTCTGATGGTTTATGCTAAAGGTGATTTTCCGGAGGTAAGAAGAGCTTCCATGTCATATAATGAACTTCAACTCTAAATATTGTATATTAATTTATTAGTACAGCTATGTTTTTCTGACCATAACTATGAATTATAATGTTGAAATTTCAACTTATCTTAGCCATTTTCTTTCTCTCTTCTTCTCAGATTTAGTCAAATACATTTAAGCTTCATCCTAATATTATAGTGTTCACTAATGAAATGTCATAACTTATAAATTGGAAGAAATACGAAGAAATATGTAAATATACTGTATAGCTGTATCATATCTTTCTCTTGTGTGTCAAAAACAGAAATATGCGCCATCAGTGTTCGAAAAATATGTCACCACCATCTCTCTCGGAGGAAAAGAGATAAAGCTCAACCTGTATGACACAGCTGGTGAGACTCTCTATTTCATTTCAACATGCCCTGAACCAGGTGTCTGACCAAGAGTTTTCATAAAAAAAGATTTTTTCACAAATTTGAGTGTGCGGATGCTCTTTTCATCAGCAAGACTCTGTAAAAATGTTTTATAGTTTAGTTATAGTAATGTTTTTATCTTTTAAGATATTAAAATTCAGACATCCTCCCACTACGTATTCAGCCTTTATCTCGATGGCCTGACACTGACAGACACAGAGGAACTGGTAAAGGTCAATCTTAACGTCACAGCATCATCTCTGAGGAACTGACCAACTGTTTGCATATTAAAAATCACTGACAAGCTGCTATTGAATCAACTTTAGAAGCAAATTTAGCGTGTAAGACTGATTTTATGCGGAGAACAAAAACAACCCTAAATCAAATAAAATATCTTCTTCCTCCTTATTTAATAATTTGCTGAACGTGTACTTTACTTTATATGTTCACCATGACTTTATCTTTTATATTTTTTATTTTAAACAGACTTCATATTTGTGTGTTATTTTTATTAGTGTACAATATACCAAGATCACTTCAACAGTAGGCCTGGGTCAGATCATGTTTGAAAAGTGCAGATACTGAAAGTTAATTTATAATTTTGTTGATATTTGCTGAAGAAAGATTTGTTTATATTTATATATTTGGCATTGAAAACTACCATTTTAAATTAGTGGAACCTAAATTGAGGTATTTGGCGACGGTATTGATTTAAACAATACCCAAAACTTGACTCAAAACTGACTATGTATTTCAGACACTGCCATATCTCTGTGGGGCATAAAACATGTTTCCCATGTGAACTAAACCGTTTTTTAGTCATTTTCAGGAAAAACCCATGACTGTGTTGGTAGCTTATCTTCTGTATAATTGCAGCAGGATGCCTTACATCAGCAGAAAAAGGAAGCTGAAGCCAGGATGTGGTATTAAACATCCACCCTGACTTGTAACATACATCATATCTTTATGTTCAGGGTGTTTTATCCAAAGCAGACCAGTTTCTGTTAAGTCCGGCTGTTCATTTACACACGTTTATTATTATTTACAAATGTGTGCACAGTCTTACATTCATCAGCTAACTTTTGTTTTATGCCTTTGTATTTTTAGGACAGGATGACTATGACAGACTACGGCCGCTCTCATACCAAGAGGCTAATCTGATTTTAGTCTGCTTTGATGTGACCAACCCTACCAGCTTTGAGAATGTCCTGATAAAGGTTATTATATTTAAAGTGCATTAACAACGTTCCACACTACACTCGCAGGTGCACTGAAACAGGAATGCCCCCATTTAAACTGGAGTTTCAGGTTTGCTGTTCAAACTCTGTTTGTTAATGATTGTTGGCTGCATTCTTTTAGCCGTGATTAACTCATGCAACTGAGCCTGCATGTGGACATTGACCCCCATGCATGCTGGTACAGTAGTGTTGTGCTGGGTCTTTCTCTTCTCAGCGCTGCTTAGAAGTAGCGTGAGAATGCTGTGAAAGAGCGTAATTATGAGGAACAACATTAGCCTGGCATTACAAAGGACAGACAAAGAATTACTCACATCCTTAAATTCTTATTTTGTTCACCCAGTGGCACCCAGAGGTGAAGCACTTCTGCAGGGACACTCCGGTCATCCTGATTGGCTGCAAGACTGACCTCAGGAAGGATAAAGAGTGTACGAGGAAGCTCAAGGCCATGAATCTGGATCCCATCACCTACGTACAGGTAAAGCAAGAAGTGTGCAGCCACGAAAATAAGCCCTGTAAACTGCAATGTGCAAGAGGAAGCACCCTAACCAGAACCTACAACCACATTTATCTAGTTTCAGTATGATAAAAGATTTCACCTATCCCCTTTATATCACAGTCATAAAGTCTAGTTCTTTGTGTTAATTTGGGTTGCGTTGGGGTGTAGGGTGAAGAGACCCGGCAGCAGATGAATGCAGAGCTCTACCTCGAGTGTTCGGCAAAGTATCAGGAGAACGTGGAAGACATTTTCAGAGAGGCCACAAAAAGAACTTTGGCTTTCAATCGAAAACAAAGGAACCATAAGAGGAAGAAGAAATGCGTCATTTTGTGAAGTCAAAGAGACAGACGCTCCACTCTCCTGCAAGAGTGCCACTGGTGATGGCTTCATTTAAAAAAAGAAAAAAAAGAAAGACATGGAGAGTGGTTGGACATTCAGAGACCACGCGATACTTGGTGTCCTAGTTTTATACCAGATGTGTTATGGTTCAGAAAGTACTCATCAGTCCCAGTGAGTTTGGGCCCCACTGAATCATCAATGCATCTCCCTTTACTGTCAGAACATGACTATTGACAAAACAGGAAAGACAATTTTGCAAGAAGCTGCAGTTTGGATGTGCAACTTGAAGTGCCTTCTGTCAATGTATTTTTACTTTTGTATGAGAAAGGTAATTTTTGGTAGGTTTATATTTTTAATTATATACAGCTTTGTACTGTTTCCCTTGTACTGTGTTTTTTTTAAAAATTTGTATCTATTGTATTCTTGTATTGTCAACTTGGATTTTTGTTTTGTCTGATCAAATGTCTGATCTGGTTTAAGAAACGCTGGTAGTTTATAAACCAGATCAAATTCCCAGATAAAATAGTTTAATAGAAATTCAATATATCATGGTACTGTAGCTTTAACAGTCTTAAGAACAAACAAAACAAGACCATGATTAACACCCAACAGGGTTAGTTCATTTCCAGTAAAACAAAACACTGAGCTAGAATTTAGAGCTGTTTCAACTTGAAGCAGAGCTCTTATCTTTACCAACAGCGCCCACTACTGTTAAAAAGACTCAATGTGTGCAATGGCTGCTTATAAATCATACAGTATAAAATATAGAAATACAACTACTTCCCATCTCATTGCACAAAATACACAGAAATAGCAAGTTTTGAATTAGGTGTTTAATTATTAATATATATTTTTTACAACGATGTACACAGATTGAGAAATTATCAACTGTCTCTTGTCACTGATACTCAGGCACCAGTTACAGTCTTTAAAATTAACGATGAAAACATTGTTTAACATCAGCTACATCATAAAAATGAGGCAATGAAGTTGTTTTGTGCATTCTGGCAGCTCTCGCAGAAAATTAACATTTTGGTCTGTAACTCAACATGCTTCAATTTTCCCTCATTAAAAGTGGTAGATACATACAGTGATTCTCTTGAGCATGATTGCTTTGTGGGAAGTGACAAACATAACGCTACTGTCTTTTAATTTTTCAAAAGGAGAAGGACAGGACTTGCTGTGACAGGCTGAGGGGAGAATAAGGCATTAGAGACCTGACACTACTACAGCTGTTTGTTTGAACCCATCTGAGCCTTTGCTGAAAACACAAAAAGACCCTTGTGTAAAACTTTCGAACAAGCATGAAACTCCAAGCGGACAACATGATCGTGAAGTAGAGCAAAGGCTCTTGCATACAGGATGCAGGAGCCTTTGCTCTACATCGCTGTCTCTTAGTCTTACAGTACCAGCGCCAATAGCAGCATTTGATCATTATACATTTCTGCAACATCACAAAACAAGATGGAAACTGCTTCTTCAAGTATTAAACTGAATTTGAACTTTCTCATATCAGAGCTGGTTGACAAAATGTTTAAAAAGCTTGAAGCAAGATCTAGACCATTAGTAAAACATGATAAACATAAGTATTTCAGTTTATTAGCATTATGTCAATGAGAACATTAAAGTTAAACTGCTAGGGAGGCGTTCACATGTAAACCTACTTTAATCCTCACTAGGAAAAACTGTTTTTGTAGAGACAGTAAACATTTTTATGCCTGTGTTCATGTGACTTAGCCAGCTAACCAAGTTTAGGCGTTAGATCATACAAAAACAGTTATGGCTTTTGTAACCGCTGCCTGAAGGGAGAAGCAGTGTTAGATTTCCCTTGTAGTCCAGACTCTGTTGAGGAATTAGGAAAAACAACAAAAACAGAGCTGCCACTGACTCCAGACAGATAAAATACACCATAAAAGGAGGTTTTAGTTTTTCTGAAACTGAAGATAATTATGGGCAGTCAAGTTTCAGGTTTAAGCTTTTTTTAGAAGTTGTGGACCTACATGTGTCATTTCCAAGAACAAAAGTCTAGTACAAAATACTGGTTAGCAGTGAAATAGCACAACTGGGAGTTGAGAACTACACATAAGAAGGTAGATAATTCAAGAAACGAAGTGCAGTGCCAAGTTGAACAATTTTGTTCAACCAAGAGACAGTTTGACCAGTACTACTTCACAGAAGTATGAAGCATGTTCATGACAGACGTTAGGTCTTCAAAGGCAAACTATATTCTGTTCATTGATGCTACCTGCTCTCTTTTAGTTGCATATGATTTGAACAAAGGCTCTCTGACAGATTCATGCACTGACACAAACACCCAACTGAAACACATTCTTCCCACTCACTTTTTATGTACAGGATAAAGCGACAAACTGTCCATCTATCAGGTGAACGCCACACTGTGTTGTGGGACTGACTGCGCAGCAACATCGACGGCGAGTCATTAGAAAGCAAAAGCCTGTTGGCCAGATACTTTGGCTGGACGCTGCTGCTGTCATCAAAGCCTGAGAGAAACAGCCGTTTAAACTTCGTCTTCTCCCGGCCCGATCCACTGCGGTCAGTCTATCAAGCGATTGTGCGCGTTGTTTCAAAATTACTGGCCGTTTGAAGAATCTGAGGTGTCTCGCTGTGTTTTTGTCTCAGTCATTTTTCTGCACCTTTTCCGTGTTTGTCTGAATTTTTTGGTGGACGACTTTTAACGTGGTGAGGAAATTTCCAAGGAATAGGACGAGAAATGTCAGAGCCAGCATAAATACCTGAAAAGAAAAAAGGTGTTTTTATTTTAAGACAAGTCATGACATGCACTTAATAACTGTAGCATTATCTGCATTTCGAAATGTTGAAAGGCTAGGGCATGTTGAGTAGGTGGGGATAAAATTCTTTCAAACAAGACTTTATCACAGGTAATTCAATAAAGAAAGCAAGTCTGATGCTGAAAAATGTTCCCTGCACATCTTTTGACTTAAAGCAATACTATGTAACTATTTTTCCTTAAAATAACAGGTTCAAAATCATTTTGATGGTACACTGACTTGTAATAGTGAGAATGACCCTCTTTCATTCAGACTCCTTGCCCCTAACACCCGTTCTTGCATTTTATAACTTCAGTTGGGGCGTCGCAACAGTAAAACGGAAAGTGGAGGCTTTTCACCTCAGTAGAAGACATGTTTCCCCTCCTCTCCGCCCCGGTCTTGTGTCGAACTCTGTTCCACATTAAAATAGTTTTTCTGTTCCTTTACAATTATGCAGTGCTTTCGATTCTCGAAGCCCCTCAGGCATCAACAAATTTAAATGCGCCAGCGTCCTGTTTTCACCACGTGTGGCTGCAGAGGCTGCTGTTGCTGTTGCTCAGCAAAAGTTACATAGTGTTGCTTTAACTTCAGTGGCCAGCTCATATCGCCGGCTCTGAATGTGGCCTTAAATGTGCTTGTGGTGACACTGCTTAGGTCGGTGGGCAAAATGCATTAATGATTTCATAAAGAAACCCGTCAAACCTTTTCCTTCTCACCAAACAATTTTTACTCTGTCTCAACATGTCATCTTGGCATTTAAGCAATGGATCTGCCGATGCAATCCTTACCTGCCACTCCTTACAGTCCTCATGTCCTGCCAAGCGAAACAAGGTCATTGAGTTGTACAGCTGCCAGAACTGTGAAGGAAGAGGACACATTATCTTTCAAAACGTCGCTGCACACTGCTTTGATGCTGTCAATCAAAAGTTTTAAAGAAGACATGTCTTTATGCACGGTCCTCTTGATTTAAAAATATTTGTTTGATATTAAACAAAAAGAAGGAAAGAAAAGTTTGGACTTACATGGCCAAAAAACAGGAATGGCAAAAGAAAAGTGAGACCTCTCCACATCCAGGACTGAAATCCCTCTGCAGAGACACAAACTGTAACAGTGACCTTGGGACAACATGACACAGAATACTACACTGTTGTTGCTCAGTTGTCTCTGCACCACAATCTAACATTAGAGATGGCTTGAGAAGCAAATTCACTGTACTCAAATTACTCAGACATCTGCATGGCAGCACACTGATGTTAAAAACTGTCTCCATCTCTCACCTTTAACCTATTTTTCCAGCCATGGTGTTGCAGATGGCTCAAGAGTTCAAACGATTGAAATGACTACCACCAGAAATAGCATACAACTTACCCACTGTGAGGTCCAGCTGATTTCTCTCTCCCAAAGCTCGCAGCCTGTATAAGCAGCCGCTCTGGTAGTAATACTGGAGGAACTGAACGAAGCCTGGAAGACAAAAGGATCCCAAATAATTACAGTTTCAGATTATCTAATTCTTGTCTCAATACTGGGAAGGAAAGTGATTTTGAAAAAAGGACTACATTGATCTGACCACCCGTTACAAACTCAATTAATGTTATTGAAAAAAAAAGTCAATAGCAGCCTGTGGTGTGAAGCTTTGCACACTGAAATTTTGTCCTCCAAACAAAAAAAGAGCCACGTTGTCTCAGTTTAAAATGAATTTGTTAGGTGAGGCTTTTTAAAAAATAAAATAAATAAAATAAAAAATGACCATCTGACTGTTTAAACATTTGACTTACCATCCAAAACCCCAACCAGAGAACAATCACATCATGAGTCTACATGTGATTTACTGACTATAACCACCAGATTATGATTACTTCACTTTTCTATTCTCATGAGTTTATTCAACTGTTCACAGAAGAACGGTTTTATTACAAATTTAACATTCTTTAGCAGCAGATTAAGAGGAGACGACAGTCTAACATCTTTGATCGTCAGAGGTCTGGTATGATTCATGGTAAAATTCAACTTTTATGAAGAAACTGGTGCCACAACTCATCTCCTTTAATTAATAGGATCTTCTTTCATCAAGCCCATTTAGTGTCAGCTATTAGTATGAGGAAGGTTATGTTAGTTTCCCAGGTGTTCACTTCCTCTAAACATGTTTACACTGCATTTAATCCCAACCCTCTTCTCATTTCCCCGTTTTCACATCCTTGATTCCTTTCCCCGCCTCTTCTCCTCACGTCTTAGTCCCTCCCACCTGAGATGCGAGCGGAGAAAATGTAAGGAAAAGACACAAGGCATTCAACAAAATGATACATCCTTGATTTGGAGCCGTCATTTTAAGGCGACGTCGATTAAATATGACGCGTCATCCGTTTGTATATTCCAGCTGTGTCTCACGCCCCCTTTATACGTCATGGGTGCCGTAAAGACTCCTCTCTCCTCGATGTGCATTTATGGGGACATCCTTCACGCTGATGTGCTGGGATCGATTTCCGGGTCACAGGAAGGAGGACGGAGGAGAGAGGAGACGAGGTGGCACAAAATAGAGAAATGAGAAGAACTTGCACTGTGTTGCAGCTGATCCTGCCCTTAACCTGCTCTGGCCTTGGTCTACTATCATATCATGGTGTAAAAGAACGACAGCGTGTTCATGCATCATTTTAGCATAAACAGTATACGAGGACTTCACCTTGCACAGAAATTATAAACGGGCATGTTTCACTATTTCCTGACATTTTATAGACAAACTATTTATTGATTAATCAAGAATATAACAGCCCTTGATTCAGGACTTAATTTGGTTAAATAACAGATACAGCATGTATAAGAATACAAAAATGGATACTGTATGTAACAACAATTCTCCTTTATCTTCTGCAGCTGATGATGTAATACAAGTGTTTGTTATCAATTATTTACTAGACGGACAGCCCATGGCAAAGCGCCTCATATGTTCCACAGTGTGGCTACACTCGTCCAAAGTCGACGTTTTAACTCCCGTACACCCGTCACACCACAGGACAAAGTTACTGCTGTCTTTTGAGGATAAACCACCTGCTGGTGCCAGTGCAAGCAGATCATGTTTGGCTAAACCCAGAACAGTGTTTTTTTTATTTTTTTTTATTATTATTTTAACTGAGAAATGGTCCCAGACTGATTTTATGAGTAGATTTAACATTGGATGCAGTTTTGATAAAAATACACCAAACCCCAACTCTAATCTGGACAGAATCAAAAATTGTTTCTGGTTAGTCATGACCCAAACAACATTACCATTTGACAGCTAGAACTCCAACATACTATACATACAAATACACACATTTTGATCCAAGTCTAGTAAACACATTCAATTCTTACTCTGATATATGGAGAATGCAAGGAACTGGCTTCTGAACATCTGATACATGGGCCCCTCTGGCCTGTGAACAGACAAAAAAAATATATAAACAAAAACTATATGAAGAAACTGTAGCATTTGTTGCCTTAGCAATCGCTAACTCGTACAAAAGGCCAAATATAATTGCTGAAAGAATGTGATGCCAGGAAATCAAAGACAAAAACTCACCAGGTAAGCATCACACCTGAGAGAAAGGTGGATACATAATGGTGAGACACCCACCAACCTTTGATCCTAAAAAAAGGATAAGAAGAGCACAGGAAGAGATGACAACAGTAGAACCCAGTAATTCAGCAAGCACTAGTGGTTTTACTTTACAGTTTTAACTGACTGCAGTGCCTCTAGATTGAGGTCACAACACACCTGGAGCCATTGCACATGAGGATGCTTTCCCTTATGGTTAATGTGCAGTAGTACCACACAAGCAAAAAGTTGAAGATTTCATCGGTGACTCTAAACAAAAATAGAGAAAATAAAATAGTTAGTGACTCTTTTAAATTACAATAAGTCAACAGCAATGATGATGGAGGGGGAAAAAGTTCTCTCACCGATAGTTGAGAAAGAAGAGGCAGGTTATAGCTCCAAACATCAGGATTATTGTCATATAAAGCTTGAACTTCTCGTATTCGTCTTTGTAGGCAAATCTATGGGAATAAATGGAGGACAACAAGACGATGAGGTGCTGACAACAAACAAAATCCAGAGTCTAAACTCGTCTTTTCATGCTGTCCTCAAGGCTGAATACTTCACATACTTTGCCTGGTTGCTGAGAAGCGTTACGTTCACATTGCCCAGGACCAAATTCAGGTACAGCCTGAAAACAAAAAACACAAAGAAGAAAATTTAGGAATAAAACTCACTGTCTGTACTGTTGAGTGAACTGCCAGCATTAAAAAAAGAAAGAAAAAAAAAAGGACTGACCCGTTTTTCTTTGGCAAATACGCTTCCATGTCAAAGAACACATTTTCTTTATCTTTTATTTGCGTTTTGATGTCCATTATTAGTTTTAATTCTTTCTCCTCACATGTTTGTGCACACCTGTGAAGAAAAGACAAAATGATCACGGGAGGGAAAAGTAAACAAGAGGAGGAATATCTTGACATGTCTCAGAGTGATAGAGATAATAATAATTTAACCATTAAGTCTGTCTCTCCTATTTCTCATTCCCAGAAAGGGTCATTTTGAGGAATGGTGAACCGTTTCCTCTCCGTTGACTTGGCTTCACGACCACTTCCCTGAGCGCTGACAAAATACTTACTTGGTCAAGCTGTATCGCAGGTCTTTTAGGCATTTCCTCTGTTTACTGATCGCGTTGCTGCATGTTGTCTGAAGGTTGGTGAGCTCCTCAAGTTTTTGTCTGTATATTTTGTGAGTTTCCTAGTGATAAAACAAACACACACAGTGAGCGTAGAAAATCTGTAAGGGTAGGACAGTCTGCTGACTCTTGCTTTTAGGCAATTTCTGAGGAATTCAGTCACAAACATTACAGTACGTATCATATTAAAACTAAAGCTGACGGGTGATTACAACCAATAAAGGAAATGAACAAATTAAATTTGCCATATTCTACTGAAAACACTTTGAAAGTGTATGTTTGTATGTATGAATAAATGAATGACCTTTATCTAGTGGCAAAAAAAATACTGGCTCAAAACTGGACCCCGGGAAATGTTTGATAGAGGCTATAATTTCAACACATGATCTACTGCTCGTCTGTTGTGTCCTTGTACAATCGTGACTTATGAAAAGCAGTTAGGAGAGCCTGACCTTTCAGAGGGGAACAAAAACAAACGGACAGCTGATCACGCTGGTCATTGTGTTTTTCTATGTGTGTGTATATCGCATGACAACGCTCTCATACCACCAGCGTGAACATGCACACGGCCGATTGAAGGGATGTGTTACTCTAAAAAGGTTTACCACAACCGCGTGTACGTGACTCTCCAAGCCCACAGACACCAGACTTGGATCCGAAATGTTAAAAAATAAAATAAGAAACACCACCTGGCTGTTTCTGTGCAGGTGGACTATTTGACATGAGTTGTTCTGCAGAGCACGTTTGCTTCATCTGAGCACATCCCCGAACAGTTGTCACCTTCATCAGCTTCCCTGCGGAGCAGCTCTAGATTTCAAAAATTGTTGACGGCACCACAGGGCCACACCGGGTCGTCTGACACCGGCACGACGAGACGGGCGGTCGTGCCACCACGCCGCGACGCCGCACCGCACCTCAAAGTGAACCCTCTCCTGTTACCATCGACCGACTATAGTGTTGTTTTCAAGTTAGCCGGCTAGCAAGCGTGAGCTAACGTGGCAGGCGATGCACGGTGATGCGTTCAAGGGCGAGAGGAAACGATTTATTTACCCGAGCAGAGCAACAGTGACAAACGCGCAGGAGTTCACCTTCACGACCCCTACGCAACTTTGGTAGCGACCATTTAACATTAATCAGCCTGTGTGGTGGGCCAAGTTACCGTAGCTGCTCGTTAGCCCCACAGCGTTGACACAAGAGCAGCCCGCCGCTAACGCACACGGATGTTACAGTGAAGTCAGACGCGATAAACGTCCAGAGAAACACACTCCCGTGCCTCCGATTCTGCGACCAGCGGCGCTTTTGTTTTACTTCATTGGCTCGCTGCTGCGTTTACGGCCGGGCTGAGAATGAATGGCGAGTAGGAAGGAGCCATCCAAACTAACGCAGCCGCCGGAGTGTCGGCTGTCAGTGTCATCCCCAGCGCGCCGCAGCCGGCGACCTAACCGGACACGAGCGGGCTCGTTTCAGCGTTCACCGTCACCTGCAGTTGCTGATACTCCTCGTCGATCTCCTCCCAGTCCGTCTGAAACTTCGGCTTGGACATTGTGTTGTACGGTGTGGCTGATGCGGCGAAGAGGACGGCTCCGCAAGGTCCCACCCCGAGTCTCTCCTCACACTGACGGTCCACTCAGACTCGTCCTTAACTGGGCTGCACGGAGCATGCGCACAGCGCAAGAACACGGCCCGGACGAGCGCTGCGGTTGAACCGACCGTGGTTGACAGTAAATTAAAAAAAAAATATTATAACAAATAAAAATAAAAAAAACGTCTTAAGCACCAGCTGGGCCTCCAAGACACATTTATCTGTAATTTTAAATTTACTTTTAATTTAATGAATCATTTACGTAGCACCGACCCGAGCCCCCAACTACGGTACACACTTCTGTTGCTAGGATACAGCCGACACTCGGCTTTCTGTCGGTTGCCGGCTAGTAAAGTTTATCCTGCTAGTTAGCTGTCTAACATGTTTTCTTACTTGATTCGGTAGCTACGTGACCTGAGTTTACAAGCGGATTGAGTTTAAGTAAGTCATCCGCTTGGACCCCATCGCTAAGGTACAAGTACTTTGCTTTGAATGAGTGTTTGACGCCCTAATTGTTAAGTTACACGGTGATAAATAACATTAATTCGCTGAATAGCTTGCATCAGATGGCCTTATAGGTGACTTTCTAATTTAACATTTACCCCTAAATGTGGGTTCATGTGCATCCGTTTACATTAAATCAGTAAAAATGCATGCTAATTATATTTACATAAGAATAGGTGTTTTGGTGTTTTGTCTGAAATAAGTTTTTAGTAAAACCCTTTTCATACGTGGACCACATTACTTACGCCCTGTTAGCTGACACGGTCTATACATTTGATCTGTGGCATTGAAAGGTCATTGTGAAGTTTTTCTTCTTCTGTATTTGGGAATGTTGACATAGGGAGAAATATTGGCCAACCTGCACAGCTTCATGGGTGTAACATGTTATTTATGTTATAGGTTTTTTTTTAATTTTTTTTTTTTACTCAAGCCATGCCATATATTAAAACATCTGAAAAAGACCTGCCATTCTCAACATTGTTGGACATTAAGTCACAGAAATGTGGACTGCGGTGCACAGTTTTCTCCGTCAGTGGAAATGAATACACTGGAGAGTGGCAGGACAACAAGAAGCATGGTGAGATACTGTTGACTGTGAGCTTCCACTAAACTATTGAGCCATTTATGAATGCTTAGTTATGAAACAAAACACACTTTGGGTACACTATGGCTAAAACTTTTGCTTATTATTTTTTTCAAGGGAAGGGAACTCAGATTTGGAAGAAGTCTGGTGCCATTTATAATGGAGAGTGGAAACTTGGAAAACGTGATGGATATGGTACCTACAGTGTGCTACTCCCAGAAACAAAGGAGTATGCAAGGAAGTACTGTGGTGGATGGAAAAATGGAAAGAAGCATGTATGTATTTGATATACTATTATACCTGCACACTTTAACACATGTATGTACACTCTGATATATTTTGCATGCTTCTCTATGTCTTTAGGGGTATGGGACGTACTTCTACAATAACTCAGCAGTTTATGAGGGGGAATGGAGCGAGGACTATCGGAGTGGCTGGGGAAGGATCTACTATGAGAATGGAGATATCTATGAAGGAGAGTGGATGAAGGATAAGAATCACGGACAAGGCATCATTCGATTTGGTAAGAGCACCTTGCTTTACATATAGATTTTTTTAAAATATAAAATAGATTATAGTTTAGTGGGACAAGATGGTGAATTTTAAAATTTGACTTTCAAATTTGTGTCCAAGCAAATGGAAATTGGTATGAAGGCACCTGGCGAGATGGCAAGAAGAACGGTAATGGAAGGTTCTACTATTCTGATAAAGGCCAACTTTATGAAGGCTTTTGGGTCGATGGAATAGCAAAATGTGGGACCCTGTCCGATTTTGGGAGGGATGAAGCATCAACACCAACAAAGTATCCAATTCCACAGGTACAACATTTTGACTGTGGATACATTTACAGCCACGCTTTGAGTTTACAAGCGGTCTGTCACCGCTTACGTGCCACAAATAACCATGGACAAGAAAAGCACTTTTCCAATGTATTATTGATGATTAAAATATAAACATATCTCTTTTTTTTTCCAAGCTACACCTGGTGGATATGCAGTTGGTTTTAAGAGAAGCCCAGACAGCCTACCTTGATCAACGTTGAAAGCAACAAGAGGATAAACAGCAAGTCTCCACTCTACCACACACACAAAGACTAAAAAAGGAAATAAATGGCATGATGGCCGTCAGCATGTTCAGTTTTGTCATCATTTACACCCAAATCATTTGTTCTTGTCTGTGGCACAAAAACACCTATGGATATTTCAAATCAGTTAAAAACAATAGTGATGTAATTTAACATGTTAACATGTTAAACACTGTAAAAGTCATGATAATCAAAGGCTTGCTGTTAACTCTCATTATCACATAATAACAGATAAATACACATGGAATATCCAGATGAAACTTACTTGTATACTCTGAAAGTCCCTGTGAGCTTTTAACAGTTAACTGGTAAACAAGCCACATTTCAATTAGAAGTGTTCAACAAGAAAACTCAGATGCTGAGTTTTGTTCATAGTTGAACCGTTTAACTAATCATTCAGAAAAATACTAGCTCCCACAACCAGCCTGAAAGAAGAGGATCTCGTCTCACTACCAGCCTTTAATTATGATGGAATATGGATGGAATATGCCCATACATGTGACAAGATGGCACCTATCAACATCCCACTATCTTAACTTTCACTTCTGAATGCATCTGCATACAGACTGCTATCCAGGCTGACAGACAGTTTCCCTAAATTGTTGAATAAAACCACAGTTAAATTAAATTGTAATAAACATCAGTTTCATTGAAAAGCACTCAATGGGTACTTGAAGAGTGAATAATGAAAGCAACATGTGAATTCAGAATATATGAGACAAGCTGAGTGCTCAGGCTTTACAAAATGAATCACACTAGTGTCTCATATTAACATGTATTTCACAGAGACCAAAATGTGATTATGCAGTATGTGTAATGAGTCAGCAAAAAAAAAAATATATCACCATCACAGGTGGTCAGTTGGTTATCCAGTACAAGGCTGATCAATGGTGAAGACAGATATGTATTAAGTCTACTCTTGAACGTAAAATTTCCAGGTGTCATTTAACCTGTCAGTGATTGCAAGTAAGTAGCATAGAGCACATTTAAAATATGTTTACAAAGAGTACATCCAGTTTATTTTAGAAATTCTGAAACTGAATGCCACTTGGTAAAAAAGTGTTTATTTAACACCACTGCCTGTGCTACAAATGTCAGGAAATATTCTCTAATAATACTGTAATTCTGGCAGCTGTTTAGTCAGTCTATGCAAACAGCAGGCATTACAAATGCAAATGGTGAACATTATGAGAAGTCATGTACACAGTGAATAAGGAGGGTTAAATACTTGTGGTTTACAAAACACAACAAGGTTGTATATATTGTTGTATACACTGACAAACAGGTAAATGTGCAGCAGGCAACAGACAGGATTCCAAGTTATTGTTCAGATGTCTGCCATAATGTAAGAGATATATCAAGCAACTATTACAGTTAAGACTTTCCACTTTCAAGTTACATGCATTATGGCAGTTTGTGAGTTCACAGTTGATCAAACAAGTTTTCTAAAAAATACAAATCTTTTCACAAAAGTAAATGTCACAACAAAGAAGTGAGATATCTTCATTCCTGTAAAAAATGAGAAGCCAATAATGTGGCTTCTGGTTTAGAGAAAGGAGTCAGAGTTCACCCATAGATGTGTACCCACCATACCCGTCTATGGGAAATGTGAGCTTGGAGACTGTAAAATGGAAGATTCCCCTCTGTTGTCCAGCTCGTTTTGTAGCCTGGTGAGATTAGATAACTCCTCAAGCTCCTCAAACTGTCTGTCAGTCTTATGGCTTACCAAGGAGCGGTAGAAATGCACAGCAAAGACAATAAAGATTAAACCAAAGGGGACCATAATAGAGGTGGAGGTAATGGCAGCAGCCACACCAGATGAAACTGTATTATTGCTGGATTTGTTGGGCTTAACAGGCAAAAACTTGACCCAGCAGAGCAGAACCACCTCAGCTAGGAAGAGCAAAGTCCCAATAACTGTAGAAAACGCCCATGCCAGTTCAATGTGTCGGTGCATCCGCTCATGCGGGGACTCCTTCACAGAGTTGAGGTTGTGAACATTGCTGACTGCCTCTATGTTGGGCAAAATGCAGGTACTGACCATCAGAGCGAACAGGTGGACGGCCACAAGCACGGTGGTGCACGCACTGAAGGCGATGAGGAGAGCAGGTGGGTACGGGTAGCTGTTGTCCAGCTGCACTTCTACCATGGCCACCTGAAAGGAAGGAAACAGGGGAGAGCACAGGAAACAACTTTACACACCTGCCAATACTGCGTCATGCGACTGATCCATCTACAGAGGAGCAAGGGGGCCGATCTGAATACGATGTTACCATAGCAAATCCAGAAAGCAGAGCCGATGTCCGGCTAGAAGCCTTCAGCTTAGCCCGACTCAGGTACAGCTTCCTCCAGGAGAGCGCCTGCAGTGAATGCTCGTTCAGACTCATGTTGCTCCTGCGATCGAAGGACTGGACGAGCAGCGCCGGCGTGGTTACCCTGTTACTGTAGCGGGACGGGACAGAAACAAGCCTTCAGCATGCCACCAGTGTCCTCCGGGAAAACATTCAACCTCGGCAGCTGACGGAACTGCGGAAGCTATTTTTTTTTTTTCCACCGCTAGTCTCCAGCGTGCCTGCACCTTGCATATTACCCACAAGCCTGCGCGGCTGCGAGAGGAACATCCGCTGAGTGTCGGTTTGCTCGGCGTTGCTCATCAGCGCTCAGTTAATAATGATGCGACTACCACACACAGCCTAGGAGCCTAATTGCAAACAACAACAACAACAAAAATAAATAAATAAATTTAAAAAAAATGATTTTTGTTAACTTGAGCGGCCGAACGCGCTGTTACTCCAGTCACGTGCACGTCACGCCCAGTTTACAGAAACTGGAATTGTTAAAATCAGAATGAATGAAAGTGGATTAAGAGCAGCTTTACTTATGATATGAACGAGCTATTTTATCGCTTGCAGGGTTTTTTTTTTTCCTTTTCTTTTTTTTTTTTTTTTAACACGTCGTGTAGTGCTGGTTAAAAGCGCAGTGTTTTTTGTTTTTTTTTTCTTTTCCCTTTTTTATTTGCCTCCGAGCGCAAACCGACGGAGACTGGGTCCGACGCGTCTGTTGTGAGTGAGAGCAGCTGTGGCGCGGCGGACTAACGCGCCGTGACGTCGCCCCACAATGTTTTGGTTCCTGGCGATGACGTAACACACAAAAACATGGTTCCCTTGTTTTGAACCCGAAAAAAAAAAAAAAAAAAAACGCGTGCTAAGTGTTCCTCGAACTTCACCGCGCACCGAGATGCTGCCCCGACGCTGAGTGACCGGAAAACGTTCGCCGGAGACGATGGCCCAGGCCGCGGAGACGTGTGCGGAGCCCGGGCGCAGGCTGGTGCGTACCGTCCGTCAACGTTAGCCCCGCGGAGCGAGACTGGCGGCGAGCTAATTAGTTAGCCGAGCTAACGTTTGCAGCAGGAGACGTTGGGGATATTTGTCAAGTCACCTGAAGCTGGTCGAGTCAGACACCGGGAGGAGAAACGGAGAGGGAGAGACACACAGGGAGAGAGAGAGAGAGAGGTCGCTTTTTAAGATTCGGCAACTTCTCTTGTGTTTGCAGCGAGCGTAGGGTGGTGGAAGCGAGGCGAGCCGACATCTAGACCAGTTGAAATCCTGCAAACAGTTCGCATTTAACGTCAGGGGATAACGCACCAGCGGCTGCCTTTTCCCAGGACAAGTGTCGTTTAATGGTTATTATACTTGACGTCACGTGTAAGAGCAAATGGTGCTGCTATAGTGACGTGCTATGTGAAAATAAAATATTAAAAAAAAAACCACTGAATGTGATCCCTTACTTGGGTTTCAAAGTTAGGGGTGAGATAAATGTTTTTACGTCAGTCATACTTGGCTGTGCATGGAGGGAGATGTGTCGTCACGGCAGAAAGAGTTTGTTTTCCACGCGTGTTGCCGTTTTGTCATGGAAATCCTCTTGTTTTCAATGGCAGCGCACTATCGACCGGAGGATGTACGACGAAAACGAGGATTTGTCTGATGTGGAAGAAATTGCAAATATCAGGGGTTTCAGCGTGGAGGAGAAGCTGGTCAGTGACAGCTACAGCTCAAAATTTGTCCACTTGATGGAGGGTAAAGGTAAAGTAACATAGCACATCATATTTCCATTTTGATTGGTTATTGTTACTGTTATTATATATTTTGGTTTGTTTTTGAGTGGCAAGATGCATGTCTTTACCACAATGAATGTGTTTTCCTATAAATGCTTTTAATCATTACACACACTCACTGTCTTCCAGACTTCTCTTATGAATATGTGCAAAGGGAAGCTCTCAGGATCCCACTCATTTTTAAAGAGAAAGATGGACTTGGTATCAGGTGAGAAGCCATTTCTGTGAATTCACCAGCTTGCAGATAGTTGTTAAGAATGACCTTTGACTGTGCTGATGATTGAACCCACTATATGTTTGTTGTCTACTTATGTTTTTATCCATTTGGGAACACATGTAATAGATTAACTGAGGGACATCAATTCTTCTCTTAAATTTACACAGAATGCCTGATCCAGAATTTACAGTTAGTGAAATTAAAGGCTTAGTTGGTAAGTACAATGCTACACACACACACACACACACACACACACACATACAAACACACTAAAATATATGCATATGTGTTTACTAATGTAGCAATTACAGTGGTTCAACAAAACAAAAAGCATATGTGCATCTGGAAAGAGGGAAACCTTCCCAGCTGCTAATTTAGAGAAGAAGCTATTGGAGTAAAAACTAGAGAAGTCACTGAGTTTCAGCTTTTGGGAATATCTGGGACGATGTGTTGAAGTGTCTTAAAGTATAATATAATTTAATCCATGGCCATATTTACTTCCTTCCTACCTCCTTGTGGAAAGTATATTCAACAAAGAAACATGTTCCAACTACCCCAACTATGACCGATTCTGTATTGCAGTTGGGATATCTAGTTCAAAATTGTGAACTATCTGCTGAAATGGCCAGTTTTGTCAGAAATGATAAAGAACCACTCTTTATATAGCATTTGCTAATAAAAAAAAGCTGTTTTTTTTTTTTTTTGGTAAGATATTGCACCTAATTATTTTTCCATATATTAAAATGCACTTTTTATTCATTATTATTATGTAAAAAAAAAAATATGATAAGACAACTTTGCAATTTCAATGTTCTAATGCATTAAAATACATCTGTGTCAAGTGAAGCATGAAAGAAATGAAGTCAAAACAAGATTGGGGTGTAGGTGCTCCATCTAGTGGGGAAGATGGTGAATTACATAAACTAGGAGCTACTTGTTAATGATGAAATCTGTCAAGTGTCAACAATACACATTTTCTCTGTGTAAATCTCACAATAGCATGCTGGATTGTTCTTAGACAAACGTACATACAGATTGTTTTACATGTTAATGACATGTGAATGAAGTGCTCATAGGTTAATTCAGCTTGTGGCCTGGTTGTTCCTTGCAGGCAGTCGTCGGTCTGTGGATGTTATGGACGTGAGCACTCAGAAAGGCTCTGAAATGAGCATGGCTCAGTTTGTCCGTTATTATGAAACACCAGAGGAAGAGCGGGACAAACTCTTCAATGTCATCAGCTTAGAGTTCAGCCACACTAAGCTGGAGAACCTCATCAAGCGGCCCACAGTGGTAATATAACATGACACTCTCTGTATAATGCTATGAAGGGTTTCATGAAGGTCACATATCTGGTGCCATATTCAAAAAAAGTATGACCACCAGCACTGTGATTGGTTACTAAAAGAGCAGTTTTGGTCGCCCTCACAGGTGGATCAAGTCGACTGGGTGGACAACATGTGGCCTCCTGATCTGAAACATAGCCAAACAGAAGCCACCAATGTAATCTCAGAGATGAAGTACCCTAAAGTGCAAAGGTATGACTTTACTGGATTGTGTTTCCGTTTTCACAAAAATGTATCTTGAGTTTTATGTTGTAATGAAAATAAATATGTAGGGCAAGATATTGAAAATACCTAGAAAATTGCAGCAGTAAATACAATTTCTCCTCCCATCTGAATGCCTCATGTATCACTCCATCGGTGTAGAGCGCTGCATACTGTCGATGTTATCCATCTCCTGTAAGTGCTCTTGATTGTTGCTAGGCAGCAGAGTAGTCCACAGTGGAGGATGGTTTTATAACAGCTGTAGTCTGACTGCACAGACGACTCTCAGCCAATCAGCTGTCAGCATTTGTACATAGCTAAGAGTCAAAGCCAATTGTGCCTTTCCTTTTAACCTCAGTTGCTCATCAAACAGACCCTACAAACACCACTTTCCACCCCTCTTTCCCTCTGAGTTATATTTATTCATTTGAATTATATTTGACTCATGCTCATATTTAAGTGAGTGCTGGTGGTGTGTTGTTCATAATGGAATAAATAAAGATCAGTTTTTGCAGATATCCAGTAACAAAACATTTCCATTTTAATTTCAGCCAATACTGATACGGTTTTCATTTAAGTGTCAGCACTAGTGGTTGGTTTAGCTGTTGTTATGCTGTTACAGTCATGCTTGGTGTTGCAGACATGATACAGAAACCAGTACTTTAATAGTGTTCTGTTTTATTACTGAAAATAAACTAAAAACATATTTACTCGTGCAATTTTTCCTGTACATTGCTACCTTTCATGAGTTAGGGCACCTAACCTGTAGAGGTTTCGTATATTTATGTATTTTACAGCTTTGTTTATTTTTAGAGTAAGCCTTGCTGTTTGTCTTTTTACCAATATTTACATAGTATTCCTTTTGCAAAAAGTCATATGGGGATTAAGACATTTGATGTAATAGAAATTTGTAATTATTATAGAGCTGGTATTTAAGTAAAAGAAAATTAATTGGCAACAATCAATCAATTGTTTAGTCATTTTTTAAAGCAAAAATGCCAACTATTCTGTAGTCGTAGCATCTCAAATGGGATTGACTGATTTTCTTTGTCTTATTTGATTGTAAAAAGAAATCTTTGGGTTTTGGATCAAACAAGCAACATGAAGAAATTGTGATGGGCATCACTATTCACTATTTTCTGCCCAGTTGATCAATCATGAAAAAAATAATCAGGTTAATTGTTACTAAATTATTATCTGTCTTTTGTTCATAATTTTCTCTCCTGCAGGCAAAATGTCACCATCTGACTTCTTAGTGTCAGTAGTAGTCATTTGTTGTCCTTGCTGTGGTCATGTTTATAGCTCACCAGTGTATAAACTAGATTAGAAGTCTTAGAAGTGATGATAGTGAAAGATGTTTTAAATGAGGAAACTCGAGTTTGCAGTCAACAATTATCATTTTCAAAAATTCTGAGCAGTGGGTGCTCTGTGTTTGACTGACAGTTTTTTTTTTCTGTATACACCTCATTGGTTAGATCCTTTCAAATAAATAAAGCTGCTTCCATCTAGCTAAATTACTGAATCATTTATGCCTTGGAGTACTAATCATTCCACAATTAATTTCCAGAGAAGAGATGTCCTATTGTGAACAATTTTCTATGCTGAAGTGCTGTTGAGAGTGATTCCTGGTGGTGTTTTTTATTCGTAGATGTTGTTTTCAGCAAAACACAACTAAGATTACCGCTGCCTTCTAATCAGTCGAGCTTTTAACATATTTTTACGGATGTTGGTGTGTTGTACTTGTACGTCCTCACTGTCTACTTGTCTAAAGTGTGATTCTTTTGAATTATCATCTCTTTTCATGCTATAGGTATTGTTTGATGAGTGTGAAGGGCTGCTACACAGACTTCCACATCGATTTCGGGGGAACCTCTGTTTGGTATCACGTATTCAAGGGACAGAAAGTAAGTTTATTCTAGTCTCCTGTAACATATCTGATATCTTGTGCCATAACATTTAATTTATTAGTATTTCTTTCATTGAACAGTAAGGGGAGAATTTAAAAATATCTTTGGCTGGTAATATTTCTAGGTTTCTAACCTGGCCACTACTGTACAGTATAACCTCTAAAATAAAAATCTCTGCTTCTCCTCAGGTGTTTTGGCTTGTGCCTCCAACCCCTCATAACCTTGCCCTTTATGAGGACTGGGTCCTGTCAGGCAAGCAGAGTGATATCTTCCTGGGAGACCGAGCTGATGGATGCCAGAGAGTGGAGCTTAAGCAAGGATACACCTTTTTCATCCCATCTGGTGTGTTGGCATGGTTGTTTTAAAGTAGCCAGCAGGAAAAGATTAGCTGCCACTTCAATGAAAAGTAATGCTAAGCTTTACCTGACTATTATGCAGTATATTCAGCAATGTGATTTTGTATGAATCCTTAAAATGTTCCTCATATTTATATATAATTTGTACTTTGGTTTAAGGGTGGATTCATGCTGTCTACACTCCTGAGGACACATTGGTGTTTGGAGGCAACATCCTGCACAGCTTCAACATTCCTATGCAGCTTACCATCCATGAGATAGAAAACAGGACCAAGGTAGGAGACTTGCTGCACTCTCCAATATGTTGCTGAAGTCTCACCTGCAATACAGTAAAGTCTATCTGGGATAAATGAATCTTCCAGAGAACCCAGGGAAGGTGCAGAGTTCACCCACCAAGAGACAGGAGGATGCGAGATGTGGTGCAGGAGGAATTAGTTTGGTTGAGCTTGAATGAGAGAGGGAAGAGTCGAAGGGGCAAAATATTTCGGAGTGACAAAATGACAACGAATATAAATGTAAATGTGAGGAAACTATGTGGGAGAAATACTTACTTGTGTGTTGTAAGATGTTGGTAGCTTGAGAAGAAAAGGACATATTTTAATACCACATTCATAGGCAATATCACTTTATGTTTTATGTTTTTTTTTTTAGGAAGAAAATAATCTTTCTTTTAAGATATCAGCGTGGTGTACTTTGTGGTACACCAAATCCATATTAACAAAACTTTGCAAAAGTAAAAATATAACCTGTGCATGAAATATTACCTCCTTTCTTGTAGATTTCTTGATCATATTTAAATTTTTTTCTGGATTTATGTTTGTAGTACGTTAGCTTCTACGTGGCAGTTTTATAGCTGTATTATTTCAATAGAATAGTAATCACATCTCGTAAACTTTAAGCATGCCCTGTCGCTTGTTCCTCAAGACGTGTGCATGTTTGTTTGCGTGCAGGAGAGGAGCGTGCCTGTAGTGATAGAGCAGAACGTATTGCTATGTTGAGTAATAATCTCTTAGCCTTGTCATCTCTTAACACTAAGGTTTCTGTGTGCGATATGTCGTAGACAGAGCTAATTGTATACATGAGCAAGAAATCAGGTTTTGCCTCCAGAAATCTAGCTGTGTTAACCTCCGTCTGATTAAGAAAACCAGAACCATGCAGATAACCTGAGTGCATGTCAATATTAGGTGTATTTCAAGGTTACACTGATGCTAGATTTGTCCCTGTTTTCAGGTTCATTCCAAGTTTCGTTTCCCCTTCTACAATGAGATATGCTGGTATGTCCTGGAGAGGTATCTGCACTGCCTGACCAAACGCTCCTACCTTTCTCAGGAGATCCGCAAAGAGTCTGTACTAATGGGTGAGTGAAATTTAGTCATGCAGCTGTTTTGTAATATCTCTTGTGTTTAAATCGATGATGTTAAAAATCTTGTACTGCAGTTGTAATTAGCTCTCTCAAGTACTCTCTCATTAACTGTATTAATGAATAACTTTTCTGCTTGCTGTATTCTAACAGGCTCTGCAGCAATATAATTCAGACACACATTCATGTTTCTAAAACTAGGATAGTCTAATTCCATTTGTGAGCTAGCTTGAACTGGCTGAAATAGCTTTGTTTCACTGCTTTAAACCGATGACTGTAACCTGTGAAGTCATTAAATTAGATTTTTTTTAGCACAAGCTATAAAAATACCCACATACGTAGGAATATCCCCCCAGGTACTGCTGAAGTAATTAAAAAATATATTTTTCCCCATTACAAAAGAGGGGGGCATTACGGGTTACCTGCTGTGTTTGCAACCAAACATGTCATGCATGCTGTTTCATTTTATGTCCTTCTTTGCTCTTGCCAGCTATATTATTTCTGCAAGGGATGGCACTCTTCCAATACAAAGAAAAATACAATGTGGACAGACATGATAAGTCATTTGATACAGCGATTGTTCTCCCATTTTGTCCCTACAGACAACGAGACCAAGGCAAACACAGAGAGCCCATCCTCTGACTCAAGGAGCCAGGACATGAACGAGGACTCATGTGAGACTCAGGTCAGGGATGACCAGGGTGAAAAACCAGAGAGAGCTGTCCAGGATGGGGCCTGCTCCCCTGATAACCGGAGGGGCCAACACCTTAAAGCGGTTTTATCTGTTGACTCCGAGGACAGCTGTAATCCCGGCTCCACTTCTCTAGATTTTCCCCAAACCCCCTCTGACTCTCCAGCCTCAGAGTCTCAGAATAAATGGACTCATTTGACTGAGTTTGAACTGAACGGACTCAGGACGCTGGTGGAGAAGCTGGAGTCACTCCCTGAAAATAAGAAATGTGTTCCAGAGGGAGTAGAGAACCCACAAGCTCTGCTGGAAGACATGAAGGTAAGAAACAAAAAGACAACACAGTAACAAGTTTGCACACACACATCATATACAATATATATAACAATTCAATAGACATGATAGAGTTCTCTTTAACTTTGTGTTTGTTTTCTGTGGTGGAATAGGTTGTCCTAAAAGAACATGCTGATGATGACCCTAAATTAGCGATCACGGGAGTTCCTGTGGTGTACTGGCCTAAGAAAACTATAAAGGTAAGAATATTTCAACTGCAGTGGAAGTCTTTTTTTAAATCTTTATTTCTGGCTTTCAAATTAAAATGATGGACACTTGATTTTGAGTTGACCAGTAAAACAATAAAGACGTCATCGTAATGATAAAAAGTCATAAATAGAGCCATTTAAAGTTGTTTTTACTTCACTTTTTTATGCAATCACTTCCATGCTTGACATTATTCCTCTTCTCACATGTCAAGGGAGGAGCTTTTTCTCTTCTTACCTTTTTTCCTCAGTGTCCTCTTGTCCTCTCATCAATTTCAGTTCCTCTTATTCTCTCTTCCCTCTCCTGCTCCAACACTTATTTCACTCCTTCCCTAGAGCAGTAGATGTACTTAATTGCTTACATGTTTGTTGTTACACTTCAAGTATGTGCCTTTTGGGCATCAGTACGCTCTAAAAATACTTCCTTAGACACAGTCCATGTGAAATTATGGTATTGTCAACACTCGCATGCTTGAAGTGCCTGATGTCTATATCATTTATCCTTTGAATTCATCTTAATTACAGTGTTTATTTTCTATGCTCTCTTACTTGCATTACATTAAAAAACAAATTACAAAAATGTGGCGAATTTAATAAAATGGGGATGAAAAAATACAGTATGTGCCAAAATGAGCTAAAATGTAATTTTTAATTAGTAAGTGTGTTTTATATTTGATATATTGTACATACTTAATAATTAAGTAATTAATACTTAATTTTCTATTAATAATCAATTGTCCAGACCAATGCATGAAGTGTGTAACAGGCGGAGAAGCCTCAACAGGAGGTGGGAGGATGGGATGTGTTGTATATGAATGTATGGAAGTGATTTCTATTGGTTTCATGGACCCTCTGGATCACCCCCACCCGTCCCTCCAAAGGCCAGCTGCTGGTTGTGGGGCCTCTTTGTGTTTGCCTTTTGTAATGAGATGCCATCTGGCTCTATTGGCTGTGTGGAACCTGTTCTTCTTTCCCTGTGATACTCATCATGAATATGACAACATCTTGTCTGCATTTTCTCTCCTCATTGGATAGAGGCAGACTCCCCCAGTACATACTCTGATGCACAGCCGCCTCTCATTGGCCCTGTGCTTCCAAACACCCCTCCTCTTTTTCAGGGAGTCGATCCATATTAATGAGGCAGGCTTGTCTGTGTTTCCTACATCTGCTTGTGGTATTGTGGAGCTTTGGAGAAGGAGGGAGGGAGGGCTGTAGGCCAGACAGCGGTAGCAGGAGTAGAAGGAGGAGGAGACTGCAGCCATGTCAGTTTGCTGTGAGCTGGACAGTGTGTGAAAACCAGCCATGGCCATGTCGCTGAGCGCTGATGATGAGGACTACGACTCAGACTCTGAGCAGGTTAGCACACCAAAACCCTGCAGGCAGGCATAGTGAGGCCACCAGAGGAATGCTTGTGCCAGACAGAGCAGTGTGCAGCATAACAGGGCAGCGAGGAAATGGAAATACCTGGAGAGAAATGCATTGATTCAGTCTACCTTCTGTGCATGGTCTTTGTTTTTTGATAGATTTGCTGTTTGTGTGTGCGGGCATGCTTGTGTGTTTTTGTCAGGTAAAACCAGAAGGCTGTGTTTATATAGCTCAGAGCCTCAGGGCTGCTATTGGTTGTTTGAAAGCAGAGAGGCAGAGGAATGGGAATTCACGTAGATGTAGGAGATGAATCTTTCATGGCTTGATTGTGAAAGCATCCGCATGTTAGAATATATGTGACAGTAACACAAAAAAGGTTATTGTGCCAGTATGTGTTAATGAGAAAGCAGTCATTATGACAGGTATTTTTTATATTTCAGTGTAAATGGCTGGGATATCTAAGATGAGATTTGCTTACACAGCAAGAAATGTGTTTTGTTAATTTAAGTATTTTTTTTTAACTTAACTCTGAACCACACCCCCTTACATTAATTCTGTGGCCGCATTTGGATTTGAATAACATTGACTGCAGATGATGAGTCCAGTTTGCTCTTTTGACAAATTTCATATGACATTCTCAGTTCTGTTTCCTGCAGTGATGTAAATGCACCTGTTCTTGGTGTCACAGTTCAACTATTTGAACATCAATTAAATATACCATTATATGGGCTAATATACAACATATGTTGAAGTACATGCAAGTTGTATACAGCTGATTTTAGGTAGTGTAGCCTAAAAGCCAAATATGTCCAAGCCAAACAGCATCTAGCAACAGTCTGAACAACTTAATTTAACAGTCAGAATACTTGCTTGTACAGTATATTCTCAGCATCGCCAAAGCATGCTCTGAATACTCTGTAAGGACTTTTTAATTGATGATTGTCGCTGTTGTTCAGTCCCCAGCTTCTAAGTAGCTATACACTCCAGAGGTGTTATTAGAGTTGGCGTGGGACACTTGTTCCACTTTCCTTTTGTGAAATGTAAAATGTGGCCTAAACACTACATACTGTGTGGAAGAGCAATCACATGTATTTAGCTTTACAACATATGGCACCTTGAAAGATTAACAGGAAAGTAATCCTTCAAGGAACTTGTGAACCTGTTGTTTTGTCAATAGTTTCCATATGTATTCCTAGACAAGGTAAAGAGAAATCATGAATTTTGGTCAATAATTTAAGAAACGTCAAAATGGGACAATGTTGTCAGTATAAACTTATGACACCACAGTGTTGTGTTGCAACCAGCTATCAGATTTTTAATTTCTTCTGCTTTGATAAAACAATACGTCCTGTTGTTTCTGCGGTCTGTTCTCAGTATGCAGCGTCTTCAGTGTATGTTTAAGGTGATGTTAAGTAGATCCACAGCAACTGATTTCCACGGTTCTCCACAGTAGCTCAAGAGTCTCCAAGGCTGTGTCAATTATCATTAGAGTCGGCTTCTCATAATGTTTCTCAGCTGAATGAGCTTTGAAGAGCCAAATCATTACATTAGTTGGTTACTTGTACTGCCCTTTTTCCTGTACAAAGATGACCCATGTATACTATGTGCCGTAAAGAGATGTGTATCCCTCTGCTACTAATGCTAAACTAAAGACAGAACTGCTACCAGTGACATATTATATTTTCTGGTCAAGAAATTTTGTCACTTCAAAACAACACGTAGCAGTAGAAGGATATCTGCTTTATAGATCACTCACTTAGCATACGGAGGGGGAGTTAGAGGGGATTTAAGGGACAATATGGACAGCTATCTGAAGTATGTTTTCATTTGCCTCCTACACTTGTAGTTAAAGTTACATGTGTAATCAGACAGTAATAAAGACAGCACACTTTACAGTGTCTGGCTTCTTATTATTTAATGTAATCTGACATTGGCAAATTGATAATGCTGGGTTACAGATCATGGTGCTTAGGCTACAGCACTGTGTCTTTTTCTGGGGTATTTTGTAATTTCAGTGTTCTTCTGGAACAGACCTCCTGTCTGTAATCCTCACGAATACCCCCAAAACATCCTAGTGCAGACTGCACGAACCCCCCCCCCCCTCCCCCTTCAGTATCTTACTCTAATCCTGTCTGGTAACCACATATCTGACTGCTTATGTCAGTCTATTTCATGGCAGTTGCTAGAATAAATTATTGTAATATGCTTAAGATCCAGCCTGCTTTCTTTTTCTGTTAGAGAGTCTCATTACAGTTCTTATTGGTTACAAGTCTGTGTGTCATAGACTGTTCTGTTAGGGAATGGGACGTGGCTGTTGCTATGCTGACGCTAGGAAAATCTGCACTGCCGATGTAACTAAAGAAATCCGATCTTCATTTCCAAGAGCTGCAGTCTTGTGCAGTCCTTGTTCTTGTGTATTTCATCTCACACATTGCCACATATTTTCTCACTTGGCAGGGTTTGACATGTGGTTTTCATGTTAAAAATACATTGTTGTAGTTGGCTTCTTAGCCTGAGAGGGAGAAGAACATATAACACAAGAACAATAATGAGGGGATCAAAGGCATCTCATCTCCATTACCCAGTTCTATTAAATAGAGCACATTTAATGTGTACTGTTATAAATCTGTCTGTGCGCCCTCTAACACTGAATAATGGCTCCTAGTGATCCATGTGTGAAATATAGCCATAAGTGCAGTTTCTCTTTGAAGTAGAAACATGCAAGCAAGTGAAGTGCTAAATTTGGAAGATGCCTCCAGGGACATTCTTGATGTGTTTTTTTTTTTCCCGGGATCCTGTGCTTTAACAGCCATGAAAAATGTGTGTTTGTACACAGCATGTTTTGATCAGATTTGTGTTTGTAGATATGTATTGTATGTGTATGCAAATACAGTATGGATGCAGGTGCTGTTTCTTTTTGGCATGTGTCTGTGTTTGGAACTATTGACCCAGAGTTACAAAGAGCAAAGAAAGGATAAGGCAGTACCGCCCACATGCACTATAACACTGACCCCTCTTTCGATTTTTTTCTTATTTCATAACATGATTGTAAGTACTCATTATTGAGCCATAGCACCATTATTAAATGAAATGCAGTGTAAATCAAAACATTAGATTGAGGTGCTCTTCAGAGCGTAATGCCTTCCTTTTACTTAAATCTGACATTTTTGTAAATAAATCACTGAATTGTCAAATTGAGGACCATTTTAGTATATAGTGAGATCATGATTCTTAGGCATCTGCAGTCTTAAATCTTCTTTGTGTAAGCTAATCATGCAAGCTTGCTGCCTGTACATTGACACCGTACATTCTAGAAATTTGCTTCACAGTTTTACTATAGGAATGCACTTACGTTTGCCATATATGACTAATTTACTATATATAAGTATTATACTTTGTATGTAGCAGTATAACATTGCTAAATATTTTATAAATAATACATTTGTCCTTTATCAAAAACGAATTCAAGACCTTTAAATACCTGTTTGTGAAATATTTGTTGTGCTTTTCCTGTCAGATACTTGACACTGTATCCTATTTATCATTTTAGCCCCGGCCTCCCAACCGGCCGAAACCTAAGATGGCAGCGTCTCCTGCATCAGCAGTCAAGCTGTCAGCTAGTCGGGGAACATCTGGTGCCAGGAGGAGAAGGACGCGCTGTCGGAAGTGTGAAGCATGCCTGCGGACGGAGTGTGGAGAGTGCCACTTCTGTAAAGACATGAAGAAGTTTGGTGGGCCGGGCCGTATGAAACAGTCCTGTATCATGAGGCAGTGCATTGCAGTAAGTTCAGTGTTCTAAATGTTCTCAGGGAACTTTCTTGTAATATACACATGATGTTAAAGGAATAGTTTGACATTTTGGGACATGTGCTTATTTTCTTTTTTACTTCTTTGCCTAGAGTTAGATTAGAAGATCAAAAGCTAGCCTGGCTCTGTCCAAAGGTAAAAAAAAATCTGCCCATCTCTAAAGCTCACTAATTAACATTTCATGTCTTGTTTGTTTAATTTACGCAAAACCCAAAATTATTTCCTGGTGTTTTCCTAGAGTCTTGTCATCGTCTTATACGGACCTATGGTATGGACTAAATGGACTATGGACTAAACAAATGAGATAAAAAACATTAGTCAGTGAGCTTTGAAGTTTCTGGTAGGTGGACTAGCTTCATATTTAGCATACAGTGATGAGAGTGGTATCAATCTTTTAAGTGTATTTCTCAAAAATCTCAAACTATTCCTTTAATGATTGCTTAATGGTCGTGGCTTTCCCTTATTTTTGAATACTTGATTTCGCGTCCCTGTAGTTTTGAGGTTTTTGCTACGGTGTTCAAAACCGTTGCTAGGGCAGTGCAGGGTGGTTGCTAGGATGCTCCATGGGGTTTCTGTGGTAGTGAGTAATACTAATATTGCAAGTAGTAGTAGTAGCAGCAGCAAAGACCATAGCAGCTGTAGCAGTAATCACAGAGGGCCATGGAGAGAGAGACAAAGACTGTGCTTAAATGTTTCAGCACCATGGACAGAGACACGTAGAGAGACGGGGTTTGATTGTTTCTGCAACATACTGTATAGATAGTGAGAACGATTACAGTTTGAATGACCACTATAAACAGGAGAGTGAGAGACAGTTGGCATCTCTCCCAGTACCCCACACTTGAGGTCTTGAGCTTTTTAGCAACTGTGTCCCACTTTTAAGACATGCCAATATGCTTAACCCACTCTTGATGTTCACTTAATCTAATACTGCTTCAGAGCAGTGCTCAGAGCTAAGTGTATGCCACATTTCATCACGGTCTACTGTGCCACATTAGCCCATTTGTTGGTGGTAATGCAACCAGCTTGTTTGCCAACTGTCAACAAACAAATTGGAAGTTGTTGAGTTCATGACATATTGAATTCAATGAATATAATCAATGCAATTCAGATAAAATGTTGAATATAAATTATGGTTGTAGACTATGAAATACAACAATGATTAAAGCAATTAAAGAAAACAGTACCAACAAAATGTCATATTGTACTATATAAACTTGCTTACATTGATTGGACTAGAATGAAGTGGACTTACAGATTATAAGGCTCCACATGCAGGAGGTCCAGCGTGCACATCAGTATTACATCAATCAGCTTGGAGTTTTTGTTTTCTGGTTTCGTAGATGAGTCATGTAAGTAGGCTATTACAAGCCGTGGCAGTGACACAAAATCTGTGTTGCTTCATATTTCAACAAAAGTAGTGTCAATATACTGTTCCATTCACAGGTAGCATTGTACACAACATCACAGATGGCTGACCCGCTAGATTGCAACATTGTAATTGAATCTTAAATGAATGGAAACATTGTGAATGGCAGAATTGTGGGTTAGCTAGTTTGTCAATCACAATTGTGACCAAGAGGAATTGTTACAAAAAATAACTTGCTACAGCAGACATTTCTTTTTCTCCAGCCTGTCCTGCCTCACACAGCAGTTTGTCTTGTCTGTGGAGAGGCTGGGAAAGAGGACACAGTGGAGGATGAGGAAGAGAAGTTTAACCTTATGCTCATGGAGTGCTCCATCTGCAATGAGATTGTTCATCCTAACTGTCTTAAGGTAAATTACTCAATATCAATATGTATTGAATACTGTCACCATAAACTATGTTCTTATAATTATTGAGCTTCCTTTCATAGTTGCCTTTTACTGTTTAATAGTCTCCAGGCCAGATTTACTAAAAAAATAGTACGCTGTGGTTTTCATTACGTTTCCAGCTGCAATCTGTGTGTATTCAGCACCTGATTTACTAAGACAGAGTAAGACGCAGTCAGCTCTATGACTGAACCTCCACTCTGCGAGTGAAGGAGAGCTCAATTCAGAGGTGGGATTTCTATGAGATCATGGACAGGCCGAGCAGATGGAAATTGTATTGATATAAATGTTAATGCTGATATAAATGCACGCCTGCCTTAACAAAACAAAGTTTAATTGTAACTTGTTGTTCATATTCAAGTTTGATCGTCTCTTTTTCAGAGGCAGACAGTTGCAAATAGATTCAGTAAATCCAGTAGAATACATAATCAACCTCTGTTAACATTTCTCCTCCTATTATGTGCGCGATCTTCTGAGAATGCAATGTGTTTTGGGCAGAATGCGTCACATCTGCGCCTGAAAAACAGTTGCAAAAACGTTAATAAATATGACCCTCTATGTGCTCCTTTTGTTAAGGTAAAAGATTCAAACGGAGTAGTCAATGATGAGTTGCCAAACTGCTGGGAGTGTCCAAAGTGCAACCATGCTGGGAAAACAGGGAAAGTAAGCATCTGTATGGACTTTGTTCTGTATGTGTCTGAATCATGAAATGACTAAACAGCTGTCAGATTTTCCGAACTAGAGAAATAAAATTGTGCTCTCTTTATTTCTAACCTTTTGGCCTCAAAGCAAAAAAGGGGGCCAGGATTTAAGTACGCGTCCAACCTTCCAGGCTCGCTACTGAAAGAACCACGGTTAAACCGGGATTCTAAAGAGGAGCCTGACCCACCGATGGTGGCTACAGCAGCTGTTTCTGCTTTGACTACCACATCTGCTTTGAAGAGAAAGGCAGAGCGGGAAGAATGCCCTAAGAGGAAAGAGGAAGAACCTCCAAAGAAACGTCCCCCCTTGCTGTCTTTGGATGGTACGCCCCGACCAAGGCTTGAGGATAATCCACTAAGGAAAAAGAGGAAACTTTTTGACACCAATGATGAACCCGTCATTGTGAAAAAGAAGGTAAGACCCTTGTAGTCTTATCAGTAGTCTTATTAATAATCTCATATGCATATATTCTGAGTGGTGACTCTAGAAAAAGTGTTTTTAACAGTGAATTTGTTAATACTGCACAATTGATGACATATTATCCTTGTTGAACATTGTTATATATATATATATACTGTAATACATGTATTGTAATTAGATTTTTGTGGGACATTAACAGTCATAGCACATCCAGCAGGTTGTGCTGCATTAGCAGAAAGCAAATGGCACTCAAAGGCTGTTATGGTTCAAGTCAAATTACTCTGGTTGTTTGAAAAATTTTATTTTCTGCTGCTGTCCCTTACCAACCCTTACGTTATAACTCGAAAATGATAAACAGTGAGCCTATTCTGTGAGCAGTGAGTTTCAGTAGGTTTAAGGAAATTAATTAACTGATACAGTTGGGAGTTTGCCAGGTTGTCATGGAATCGTAAATGTTCAAATTTCCATTTTGGAAGCAGCAATTGACAAAATAATAAGAATTGCAATATGTCAGCATTTAATAAATCCATTTGGAGGTCCCTTATTGCTGAATAAAAATGAATATACAGTAAACTAAAACATGCAAAAATCTTTATACAATATCCTAAAATTCACACTGATAAACTAAAACTTCTGACTGCTTTAAAATAAAAATCATGTTCCTTCTATTCTTTCATAGAAGAAGCTTTCAAAACTGGATGATCCCTTGACTTCAAAGCTGTTGCGGCAAATCAAGACAGAGAATGATCACGGTGATGAAGAAGACGACCGGGAGGATCATGAAGAAGATGGATTTTCATTGGACAGGATTCATTTAAAGGAGAAGCACGAATGTGATGACGAGGATCAAGAAGATAATGAGGAGGGACAGGAAGAGGAGACAGTAAAAAAAGAGAGAGATAGTAGTGCAGAGGACAAAGCCAAGGTTCTGTTAAGTCCACTGCTAAGAACATCCGCAGCCAGAGAAACCGACCAATCCTCCTCCAACTCTCCCAGAGCTGGACCAAGCAGCGAATCAGGAGACGCTCAGGAGAGGAGTTCTGCTCAGCTAAAGGCTCGTCATCAGCGACGACGCCTCCCCAACAAAGAGCTGAGCAAAGAGTTCAACCAGGAGATTCCCAAGACAGAAGAATGCCTGTCCAACCAGAACCACGGTTCAGTGAAGACGGAGGACAGCCCAGCCAATCACAATCGAAGACCACTGAAGAATGAGGACTCTGTGACAAATCAGAACCGCAAACCACTAAAAACAGAGGACTCAACCACCAGTCAGAGTCGAAAGGCCTTAAAAATAGAAGAAGGTCTAGCTAATCAAAACAGACGGCCACTGAAAACAGAGGACAGTGTGGCCAATCAAAATCACAGGCCTGTAAAAACCGAGCCTGAAAACGAAGTAGACGACCAAAAGCCTAGATGGCCTCTTAATAACGGCAGCAGCGACCTGGGTGACTGGCTGCGACACAGGGGGCGGGAGGTGATCGAGACGCCACGCGGTTACTCGCCACTCAGCTGGAACAGAAGCACGCAGATCACATCAATATGCCCCCGCCCACTCCCCTGCCGGTCACCGCCAAAATGTATCCAAATGGAGCGCCATGTGATCCGTCCCCCTCCCATCAGCCCCCCGCCTGACAGGCTGCTGCTGAACGACGGCGAAGCGCACGTGATGCGAAGAGAGATGTGGATGACGGTGTTCAGTCACTTAACTCACAGAGATCTTTGTGTCTGCATGCGTGTCTGCAGGACGTGGAACAGATGGTGAGTACAGGATGTACTGTGGAGTTGAAAACGTGTCTTCCACACTTCATCGTACAGCGGCCCTCTGTTAACATCTTCTGTGTGTCTCACCAGGTGCTGTGACAAGAGGCTTTGGAAGCACATCAATCTGAACCGTTGTAAGTCCATCACTCCTCTCATGCTGAGTGGAATTATCCGGAGACAGCCAGCAGCCCTGGACCTCAGCTGGACAAACATCTCCAAGAAACAGCTCAGCTGGCTCATTAACAGACTGCCAGGTAAAAACATTCAACCAGCAAAGCACTGCACAGTTTGTGTTTTCATGAAAAGGCAATAAATGAGATATGGTACATTTTTGCATGAGTGTGTTTGTTGTGTGTGTCACAAGAAGCAGAGGCCAAATGGGTGACAAAAAACAGTAATGCATTATACATGGGTAGTGTCTGAGAGATCATTTTCAAATTCAGTTAATCTCACTACATAATTATTCTTATGATAACTTTGGTTAAGAGGATAAACTGTTAATTAATAAATGAAATGGGTATATTAAAGGGAAAGTTATCCAAACCTTTTGAGTAAATGTCTTTTTGCAGAACAGAATTTACTGAAGGTATTAAGGTATTGAGGTTATTAAGGTATATTCTTTAAGGTAGAAAGTGTTTTTATGTAGCATGTGCAGTTTTTAATAAGTTTGAATTCCTCTAAATTCCCATATGGCTCCCCCATCTGGATAATTGTATCCCCAGAGGCTCCTGAATTTAGATGGTTTACTTTAGATGCTTTTCTTTGTAACTTATAAATGTCTTAGCTGGATCATTCTGCTAATTAGATAAGAATCTTCACTGCTTCTGTGTTGGTTTATTTTGTGACCTCAGATTAACTAAAACTCTGGAGACAGAAAGCTGAAAAATAGGGCACATTTCTTCAACAGACTGAATGTGAGTCTGCAGTATATTTAGCTTGCTGTGTTGCTGCTTTTGGCCATGTACTGTAGAAGAGATTTTGTAACATTTACAGAAGATCAATGTATTGTACTCTCATTTAAAGGGTGTCTAACATAAAGTTCTGTATGTCCTTGCAGGTCTGCGTATGCTGCTGTTGTCAGGATGCTCCTGGGTGGCGGTCTCTGCACTTTGCACGTCCAGCTGTCCTCTTCTGCGAACTCTGGATGTTCAGTGGGTTGAGGGACTGAAAGATGCCCAGATGAGGGACCTGCTGTCGCCTCCCACAGATAACAGGCCAGGTACCAACCTGCCATTCACACACACTGTCTAAACAGTCTGAATGAGTGGGCACGACCATGGAGTAATATGAAACTAATGAGAGGAGTGGGTAGCCTGATGGTTCCTGCTGAAGACATAAATATTTAAACATGTGTCTCAAATATATAGTTTAATTGAAGAAAATAATAATTTCCTAAAAGGAGTAAATAGTGCGTTTGCTTGGGGCTATTTTCAGCCACAGCTTAATACACAATTGGTGCTCAAGTGATTATTTTCAGCAGCAGGATGGTGTATGTGGGATTAACCCAAAATAAACTACAGTGCCCATGTTTATCGTAATGAAGGAACATGTCAACCAGTGCTACAGTGTGGCTCACTGATGTGTTTTTAATAGTTTTCGAACAACAGTGGAGGTCTTTGGCACTGAGGAATAACCTCTACCAGGCTTTGGATACACAATTAATACTTGTTAGAAGGATCATGTCATTGTTGTTCTTTTCATGGGATTTGTTGACATCAGAAAAATATAGAATATCACCAGACTTATCCTTTGATTTCATATACAGTGAAATAACCAACTACAAAATAGCACCTAGTTTGATTTTGTCTCAAACATGGCTTCTTGCACACAGATAATTAATATGGTCAGACTCATTTGCTATGTACATTCCATACTTTTTTCCCCATCCCTCTGTTAATCTCCTTCTCTCTTGAAAAAAAACATTATAGGTCAGTTAGACAACAGGAGTAAACTGCGCAATGTGGAGGACCTGCGTCTGGCAGGCTTGGACATCACGGACACGTCTCTGCGCCTCATCATACGTTACATGCCCTTGTTGTCCAAGTTGGACCTCAGCTACTGCAACCACGTCACTGACCAGTCTGTCAACATCCTGACTGCTGCAGGGACGACCACCAGGGACTCGCTCACTGACATCAACCTGTCAGGTAGGAGCCTGTCTTTGTTGGCTGTAAGTCGGCCTGCATTTGACTTGCTCCCCCTAATGGCTAAAAGCGGAATTTATTAGATATATTGAATCATCATCTCTGTCCGCAGTGGATTACACTTCCAGTGAATGTAAAGCTGTTGTCAACAGGAAATGTTTTAAAAACTCCTCCTGAAGCCAAAGTTTGTCCGGAAGATATGCTACTGTAAGAAATAAATCTAAAACACCTACATTTTAATGTGGGAAAGTACGCCAGTTTATTTTTTACACACCTTTGTAAAACAAACGCAGCTTCATACAACAATCAGTTCAGAGGCTGTACTTTGTGGTGCTACTTCTTGTTCTATCAGAGGTATGAATTTAAATAAAGACTGTGAAATCAATTTTTATGTAATGTCAAAAATGCTAAAAATTTAATGTCGAAAGCAGTGAATCAAAGGGCCATTATGGAAACTGCTGAAAGGCAAATGCTTTCTGTTGGGTGCAAAAGTCTCTACATTTATCCCGAAGCACTGCTCACCATAATGAACCTTTTGGATTTCATGACCTAGAATATGCTAAAGGGCTGATTAATCCACGTGTGTCAAAGCTTTTGTCAGTACAGGTTACGCATCACTTGTTCTTTTTCTTCTAACCCCGTTTTTCTCCCTTCAGTCTGTAACAGGGTCACAGACCAGTCGCTGACCTATTTCAAGCGCTGTGGAAGCATATGTCACATTGACCTGCGATACTGCAAACAGGTGACCAAGGAAGGATGTGACCAGTTCATTGCAGAAATGTCCGTCAGCGTGCAGTTTGAACTGATAGAAGAGAAACTGCTGCAAAAGATCAGTTAGGCAGAGGAACGTGGAAGGCGGTGCGACATTCTCAAGTGGTAAAACTACTGTCCACATGGAGGCAGCAGATGACTGAGAGGAGGACGGCGCTGTGTTTAATAAACATCTGCGGACTACTAAACCGACAGGAGGACAGTGTCTGTTTCTGTAAAACTGATGTAAAGGGAAGCTGTGCTGCAGAATGTAAAAATGGAAAATTTGTCCCATGAAGGCAATATTTGCAAAAATGTTTTTGTTGTTGTTTGCACCTGTTTATAAGTTATTTATTTCTTTATATTGATTGTTTACATATTGTATCATGTTTATTTTTTGGTGTTTATAGATTATTTTTTGTTCCAATGCAAAGTTTATTGCATTATAGAGTAATATTTTTGTATCAGAAAGTGTTTCATACATTTATGTGCAGTATTGATTGCACCACTGTACGGTATCACACCATTGAAATTGATAATCAATCGGCATTACTGTTAAGGTCTTTATTGTTGAGAGGCAAATGTCTGATGATTTGTTGCCAAACTGTAGGATGGTAGCTTGTGTTTGTGTGAGTGTTTTTATATTTTATCATGTGTGTCAGTGCCCTGTTTCTAATTGGATAAAGGTACTGTACGTTTTGTTTTCATATAATGATATCGTGTCCCTTTAGGATGAGATATGTAGAAGAAAAGTTTAAAAGGTTATTTGCACTGACAGTAAATATGAATACATGAATGTATTCACACATACACTATACAGTGTACAGTGTATAAAGCATATTTTTTCAACACTAAAATGTTCTGCTAATTCTACTAACAGCTTCTAGTTAAGTGGGTTATATTAAGACCTGCCTGTGTCTCTGCCAGTCTCCATCACTCTTTAGTATTATTGGTGCTTTGTGAAAGAAAGCGTTTTAGCTCTGCATGCAGCAAAGAAATATGTTTAACGCCACAGTCAATAGATTTTGTAACTGTTAACAATATAACCATCTGTTTATTCCTGTCATTAGCTGAACTCCATATGATAAACAAATGAGAAATTAAGAATCAAAAAAGTCCAGGAATAGGCTGCTACATTTGCATAAATCTTTTAGATGTAATTTCTCCCATATGACAGAAGAGATTAAGTCATGTGTAACTCAGGTGTATCAGTCAAACAGGATAAATGAAAAATGAAAAACAGTTTTGTCATGACCCCAGAAATTTGAGTATAGCATAGTGATGTTATGCGTCTCTGTTTTATTTAAACTATATCAAGGCAGTATTGGTATATCAGTCCAGTCAAATCCATGTCAGTCTCCAGACATGAGCTTCTGACCACAAGGTCAAACGCACTATAATACAGTGTTTTGTAATACAATTTATAAGTAGGTAGGTAGAAGAAGCTGCAAAAAACATCCTTCCTGAAAGATTTGTGCAAATGTAAAAGTGAAAATGGATTTTGTTCTTTTTTTCTCAAAGATTCCACTGAAATAGACATTTATTAACACTAGTTGTTTTCTTTAAAATCATTCCTTAAAAGTTTAAAAGAACATTGCAACCCATGGCTTTTTTTTTTTTTTTTAAGATTATTTTATAACATTTTTTAGATAGTAACAGTGAAGAGGCATACAGGAGATGGGGGAGAGGGGTACGACATGCAACAACGGTCGCCGGCTGGAAATTAACCGGCATCGGTTGCAACAGTGTGGCCAAGTGGCATACGCTCAAACCATTCGGCTAGTGAGGCACTACCATAAGTGTTGTTCTTATGCTTTTATTCATTATCATAATTTTGAAAGTTTTTAAAAGATTTAAAATTTTGCTATTGGAACTTGGAACTCGACAGTTTAATGATTTGATAGGTTTGCGTTTTTTCTTGAAAACTAAACTTTTTTAGAAATAAAGATTTTTGTGTAACTTTTGAATAGCACTTGATACAGTTCAGTGGATGAGTTTACATTTGAATTTTATTTGTTTTTTTTTTTATTAAACAACCATGTCTCCATGAAATATTTTAGTACATTACTATAAATGTTTAATCTGTACATAGTGTACATGTAAAGCCTCTAGGAAAAGTTAAGTCAACCTTTGAGATATTAAATTCATTTTAAATACTGAGCTTTGTGTGCATTTAGTCCATTGGATTTTTTAAAAGCATTTTGTATTAATATGAAACATGATTATATGTTCATACTGGAATATTGCCGTAATTAAATGCGATGAGTGATCTTACCGCATGGCAACCACTAAGTTGGCTGTAAGTAAAGCTTAATCAAGCTTAACGTGACCAATTACAAAATGAAGAGCAGGGTTTTACTTTCTGGTTTGTAGTACTGCATTTTATTGAATCTAATAAATCATTTTCTCTTGTTTACCAAAATAAAAAGGTTCAACATTCCAAAATATAAAGATCCAGGATTATGAGTGCTCATGATAACCTCCTCCTCTGATAATACTGTAGCTGCCCATGAATGACATCTTTGAGAAACAGCAGCATCAACAAACAGACTTACAGAGTTACAGTGTTTGTTACAGTGCATGGTGTCAGTGTCAGTTTTGGATCTGAGGCAGACGACGACAAAAAGTGCTACAAAGCAAGACCATGACTGACGCAACTTTAATGGTTAGAGAGTGACATAATCTTAGGAACTCGTCTGACCAAAACCAGCAGAAATACATTCTGAAAAACTGTATATTTTTTATTTTTAAATCTCCGTAATAATTAGAATTTTAAATCATGTCGTCTCCCAAGTAAATGGAAAAATATACATTTAATGACTTATCAGTAAACAACAATATAAGCTATCTATGCGATTCACTTAACAGCAATTCAGCTTCTTTTTTTAAACATACCACAGGCATACTGTACACACAGATATTTTAGTGACATCTGAGTTAACTGGATCTCATGACAAGAAAAACAAAAAAAATTTTCATTTGCATAACAGGTTAAAGTGAACCAGGCTTCCTCTCACTGTGTGATGGATATTTGGAAGGACGCCTTGACAACATGAGAAAAGGTATGTTGATGTTACACTCAGAAAAGAGGAAGTAGCACCTGTTACCTACCTAAGAGTCGACACATTAACAGACAACACAATCAAAGAAAGACACTTGGTAGACTTTGAAACTAAATGGTATTGCTTGGTGGAAGTTATTTAAAAATAAAAAGAGGAATGAGTCTTTAAAACACACATAAAAATAATCTTAACTCAAGATCCACTTATTAGCTTTCTCTTGCTGCATCTCATGGTCTTCCTCAGGAGAACGATGACGCCACTTGCACGATCTCCACGTATGACCACCTCAGGTCATGTGATGTGATGACCCATCTCCATGACACCTGAGCAACCTCAATCCGCGGATGAAGCCGGTGAAATGTGGTTGAAAGCCCCGGTAAAAAAAGCTAGTAAGTGGGACTTGAGTTCAGAATTTTTTTTTTGTTGTTGTCAAACTGCTGTTTCAAAGGTGACGAATGAACTTTCACGCTCAACAGATGTGACAGGAATGTAGTGCAGCACGCGGTGTGACCGGCAGGCAGCAAATCACATCTGTGCATTTAATTTTAGATGAGAAAATTGATACAACGATCACATCCTTCACACAGAAAGTGTTCAAATGTTTACTTGTACACACTTTATTTCCTAAAGTTCATTTGAGAAAACAGAAAAAAAAAAAACAGTAAACTATCACACCGAGCTTGCTGGTTATGAGATGCATATCCTGTAAAATCTGAACTAAATACTGATCAAAAGGCATGTTGTTTGGCACCTTACACCCTCCTGTGTGTGTGTGACACGATGACTAGGTGCATGTGGTGTTTGGATTAACAAATAGACATTTTCTAAAAACATATGTTAGTCTCTTTTTTTTCTGATATTGCACATCCTAAAGAACACTGAGGGAGATAACACGGTGTCATGTGGCATGACTGTGTAAACCATATTGACTCTAACCCTGGGATCTTATATTTTTTCGTCAATCTGCTTCTCTTCACACAGAACTACTGTTCTACTTCAAGTATCCATGAGACCACCTCCTCTCCCCTCCTGTGAGTAAAACCTAAACAGAGTATAGAGAGTAGAAAGTGATGGCAGGGGTTTCCGCTGTGTATTTAAACAGGCCGACGAGAGTAAGGGTGAGTGTCCCGGTGCAGCTGATGACGGTCCAACAGGGGCGAAGAAGTGGGACTGGAACATGAGTTAGTAAGGGAGGGGAAAACAAACCGTGGTAGGCAAGAGGCAACAGTCTGGTTCCAAAGACCGGGAAGTTGCTCGCGCCTGCTGCAGCATTAGGCCCTGCGAGACGTCATGCACAGCAGTTCATCCTCAGTGGTAAATTCAGGGCTCGGGCCGCGTGCACGCCGGCGGGGCCGCTCTGGCGCGCGCACGCAGAGTTTTAAGACTTGAAGACGTGCACGGCCCGCACTACATACTGCCTGCAGATGGGGCACTCGCTCATCCTCTTTCCACATTTGGTGCAGGTTACCATGTGACCACATTCCAGCAGCACGCAGTCGATGATGGCGTCCATGCAGATGCGACACAAGTTATCATCCGCCGCCAGCTGAGCTTTGACACCATCTGTGGGATGGAAAAATGATTGTTATTTTTCAGGTTCTCTGCAGACTCATTAAACTGTGTGGAGTTCAGTGATGCTGCACAGATGACGTACAGTTCAACTGTAGTCTGAGAATAATCCACAAGACCACATCATTCACCTCTAGTTAGAGATTCTTTAAAACAATAATTGTAATAAAAAAAAACAGATATTTGTTCTCCGATGACGTGCGTTGGAGGTGGGGAAAAAAAGAAAAAACATTTTAAACTATGTTAAATGTTCCCAATAATGGACCTGTTACGTTTATTGTAATCAGTTGGTACCAAATACTGTAAACCAACGGAAACAATCACAAAAGCAAAGTTATTTCAGTCCGCTGGTTTATAGGAGTTAAATGTTTGATTGCTGACTGATAGCTCACTGGCCTAAATCTGGCTCCTGCTGCTCACATAAAGCCAATCCATCTGCAGCCTGTCTGCTGTCCCTACACGGCTGACTATTAAGTGGGCTAATATGATCCTCAAGCCCTTTATGTCAACGAGAGAGCCTCTAGGAAGCTTGACAATGTAATTACTCCTGATGGAGACATGCAACCACTGAAGTAATATGATGGCTCATCAAGAGGTAAAAGCTCTTCGAGAGTGCATTAATGACAGGACAAGAGGCTGTCCTTCAGAATAAAATGAGATGATGCACACTGGAAAGGAAACATCAATGACAGAATGTGGAGACACTGAACCGGGCAGGAGATAATGACTCAAGTGACCATAATATGATAATATGTGGGATGATATAAAGGATCGAGTGGGTAAAAATGCTGCAGCATGCCTTTACTGTTTACTGCTGTCGGATGATGAGTGCAACGTACAGCATGTGTTCATGGAGGAGATGGAAAGGGAGCTGTGAGGTGGCTTTTTATAAAAACATCTTACCTCCAACTCCACTGTTGCAGAGAGGTGGAGGATATGCAACCACTTTATAGGTAAGAATGGGCAGTAATAAAGACAATTTAAAGTTAGTTTAGGAAACAGTGGATCTACCGAGCCTGTGAATCTACCGTTTAACATAAAATATTGTGTTGATGCAGAAAATTAACACAGATTTTTCAGTATTGAAATCACATAATAGGAGGGAGCTAGCTGAATTTGCATGTAGTTTTAATATATCAGTGTTCACATTAAAAGGCAATGCCATATTCTAAAGCTGGGAAATATAATAATCAAATAATTACCTGCAGTTATGCTCACATTTTCCACTAAACGAAAAAGGAGAGGAAAAAAAAGTATATTGAAGGTCAAAATGTGAAATTAAGATGCAAAAACAAACAAACAAAAGTAACAACAACAAAAGTGAACTGAAAATTTCTTACTGGATTTCCTGTTCTGCTGATTTTCTCTGTAGAGTCGATGCACTCGCTCCAGCAGCTCCCACTTCTCGCAGCAGCCAGAGTAATTGACAAAGTTCCTGGCGAGAATCTCTTTCAGCTGGCGGACTGAGAGGTTTTCTATCGCCTCTTCATTGTCCAGATCAGACAGCGAGGCCCTGATCCTCCTCTGTGTCGCCGGACTGACCTACAATCCACAAGGGAAACAGAGCTGTGGTCACTAATGCAGTCTGCATCCCCCGAAAGCCCCGTCAGTCAAATTTTTGTTCTTCTCCTACTGTTTAAACACTATTTAGTTCAGTAAATGTGCCAAAAACCACAAGTGTTTCACCTCCATCATATTTTCAGTGGGCTCCAGGGTCAAGAGAGACGCTGTTGGAGTGTCCTCATGCTCCTGTTTGAGTAGAAATCCACACACTGAGGTTAATTTAAGTTAATTCTCATAACAACATTTCACACACTCCTATGACTGTTAAACACAGAAAACACACATCAAATCATTCAATTTAATGCACTGTTTGAACAATGTGAGTGTCAAAAATAAATAAATAAATGAATAATGACCTTGAATTTTGTAGTTTAAAAGGACCGGCACCTGAGCTCCTAATTGCCCATTTGAAGCAGCTGAACTGACGATTAACATACTAAATTGATCCATATTTGTTCGTCCCATCAGCAGGATGATCACCCCCATTCCTCACGACTGAATCAGTGTTGAGTACACTCCGGTCCTCAACACTATCACAAGATGTGCTGTGCCCGATTATAATTCAAGTTCTTTTGGCTCCATATGACTATCAACGCATTGTTAAAAAAATTACTTTAGAGCACTCCGCGATCTAATTCTTTAAACTGCAACTGTTCAGATATCTAATGAAATAATAGAGATGTTTAAACACTGACTTGGCTGCTCTTAACTCAGCGGTTAATTATTCTCTTTCAAGGTGGAGGTCAGGAATTTGCCAGATGAAAGGAGAATAAATGTAGTCACCGAATAGTGCAGACACTGTTTTGTAGCTCTGTTTTATCTCAGCCATTTATGTGGTTTGAAGACAAGATATCATCTCTTTATTCTTTTGTCTGCTTGACAAAAGAGAGGGTTGAAATGAGCTATAACTGTGTGATTATCATCCTGGGGTGCAGTCCGTTTCTGCACTGTAAAAAGTAAAAAACCTCAGTCTCTCCTGCCATCTGTTTCGGCCTCTTAGTGCTTCAGCACATTCCAGCAGACCAACACGTCCCCTTGAATGAAGATGTATTAATAATGTATCCGTCAGCGTCCTGGTGCTAGATGCCTCACCCAGACATCAGGCTAGACTCCTCAGAGACAAAAAAACATGAGCAGCAGTCCTGACATACGCAAAGTGCCAAACCTCTCTGGAGCACAACAGTTCTGTGACTTTGTGTTGGATTTCATTCAAGCATTTCAAACATATGAAAGTACTAGAAAGCACTCCAACAGCGCATACTTCTGTCAAGGCTGAACAAGCTGCTAAAGTTGTTATTTCAATCATAGAAAATGTTAAGAAATGTTTCACCAGTATCAAAATATACACAGTGATAGGCAATTGTGGGTTACATGTGCTTTTCTTTCCTTTCATTGCAATAGTTGAAGAAAAAATACAGAAAATGCTAAAGACAACAAGAAAAATGTGTTCAGAACTTGAATAGTGCTTAGAAATCTTCTAAATATTACTTTTTCATTCAAGAAATGCACTACAGAATTATTTCCTGAGTGTATATGTATATAAATAACTGTACATAATGTTTTATTTTTATTATATCATATTGTAAATGTAATTATTTGTATATTTTATATATTACCTATATATTATATACAAATAACATAGAACATATTATGTTCTATGTATATGTATATATTATTTCTTGGCATAGCATTTCAATAAACAATATCAAGGCGTCTCAAACAAATGTCTCAGGTTACACAATATTAGTTTTTTGCAGTGTACATCTGCACATTTACATTTGGTTGTAAAATTAAAATAACCTCCAAGAATCTTAAAAGCTGCCACCTAAGTCGAAGAAAAAACAGATTATCTATGGGGGGTTGAGAGGAGGGATCTACTGTAGTGTTTCTGTTGTTTACTTGCAGCTGTGATGCTGTGGGGAGTTCTCAACCTGTGTGTCTGTTACATAACAGACTCAGCCTATGTAACCGACCTAAAAAAGGCAAAGGGCTTAAGCTGCGTTGCTGGCTGGTCTGACAGCTCCACGTACACATGCATGTGTGTCCGCACACACACACACTGCTAACGCAGCTGTTTCCGGCTGTCACGTGCACATCCTGCTGAACACTGGACCAGCGCTGCATATGGGAGCTTTTTCACTATCAATGGAGGAAAAAAAATCCACTGAAATGTAATACATTTTCCAGGAGAAACACTTGATTCAAAGCACCTGACACCATAAAAACACAGAAGACAGCACAGAGGAGAGAATAAAGCATGAAATACAATGAATGAAATAAGTGAAATCTAAAGATATGCACGGGAGGGCGTTTGCTTGTCGGGGGGTTGAAAGGAAGAAGTCTTCTCTGGACTTAAAACAGTCACACAGCAACTTGTAAATAAGATGAATCCACCTTTGAAATTCATTATCTGGGATAGAATGAGGACAGATGTGAAAGAAGTAAGGCGTATGTAAATGAGTGAACGAGTGAACGTATGTTTGTGTTTGTGTTTGTGTGTCTGTGTGTGTGTGTGTGTGTGTTATCACATGTGCACACGTCGACAGACCTGGCTGGTGGTCCCTGAGCTGTCACTTGGGCTGAGCACGTCTCCCTGAGAGGCGGAGAGGGCCGACTGCTCCGAGGCGGAGCGCGTGGCGGAGGGGGGCGAGGCGGCGCGCGAGTGGGGCAGCGAGTGCAGACTGTCTGTGTCATCTCCCCCTTCGTCTTCCTCCTCGTCCTCCTCATGCGTGTCCTCTTCCTCCTCCTCCTCCTCCTCCTCCTCCTCCTCTTCTTCCTCCTCCTCCTCTCCCTCGTCCTCTTCCACCACCGGCCTCGCGGTTTCCCTCGTCCCCTGATGACAGAGCACCAGGTCCACCAGGTCCTCCTTCTCCCTGCACGTGTCGGTGGGGATGTTGCGCAGCAGCAGGTACTGGCGCAGGTCTTTCACTCGGAGCTGCATGAGCCGAGGCCTCTGGAAGGCCGTGCCGCGCAGCAGGTGGCAGGTCGTGCAGCAGCGCAGGTTCTCCTGAAGCACCGAGCACAGGGCGCAGAAACTCTTCTTGCAGTCACAGCAGATGTGCTGTTGGAGGGAGGAGAGATGCAGATGTGATGTGATCAGCTATCCTTTTTCTTCTGACTGAAGAAACCAAACATTTTCGACATTTAAGAAACAATTTTTTAACATTCCTAAATATGCCCTGATGTCTGACTTCTGTTAGCATATTAAACGGTTTATCCTCCATGTCACTTTTGATGAATAAATCTACTGAAAAGGATTTCACTGATTTGAGCTCTGAAATATGGGCCAAATGATGGAACTGAAGTCACTGAAGCTGTAGTTTGTATTAATGAAAGTAACGTTGTTTTCATTTGCACCAGAATAATCCATCAGCACCCTGGGCGATAGTTCAAGAATACAATTGATCAACTTTCAGTGGAATCATATTGTGAACATGATTTTATTTTGTCATATTTCACAAAATGATATTGTTCAGATGAATTATTCTTAGCAAACTGTAATTAAAAACTAACTATATGAATTACTGAAATTTTTGTTTTACATGTGTGAAGAGTTTTATCTGATGTAATGAAATGGGGAACAAAGTTGAAGTTACTTATTTTACATGTAATTTTGCATATTTCTGCCATGTAGTGACAATGTATGTTGATAATAGCACTAAAACAATAATGTGGATTAATACATGATCCTAGTCAGTGGGTTTTTAAAGTAATTTATGATGCAAAAAGGCCACATTTGTATGCTGCAGCTTCTCAAATATAAGGATTTGCTGCTTTTCGCTGATCATTGTAAACTTAAAATTTTGGGGTTTTGGATGCTAGTTAGACAAAACAAGCAATTTGGAGATGTTACCTTGGGAAATTATGATGGGCATTTTTTTATTATTTTCCAAATGTTATGTAAATAAATTAATTCATTGAAAGATCGATTTCAACTTCTATTCACATTGTGATACAGATTTCAACCATATCCCAAACAGCCATATTGTACATTATGTTTTTCCAAGCGACAGCTTTCTTTGAGTGTATCCCCATGACAAAGACAGACCTTATAAACCATTTGAAACAGTGGCTCATATCCTGTGTGCTCAGTTATTTTCTGTAAAAAAGAGTAAAGAAAAGAGAAATAAACTGTAATAATCTGTAGCTCCTGGTGATGTTTGACATTTTACTGGCAGAACACTGTCTCCAGATAGCTGAGTAGATTGACACTTCAAATGGGCAGGAAAGCAGGTCGGTCATGGCTGTAAACATTTTTCTTATCACTTGTGCACAAATGTGCTCTGGTCCACCAGAAGCGGATTTCCACTGCAACAGATACTTTTCTTAAATTGTTTGTTGTTAATCCCCCGGCACGTCTTTTTTCATACTATGAAAATATCATGCTGACACACAAATGTGTGCGTCCAGGGAGTCGACCTGCCATCAGAGAGACAACTGGTGTGTGGATGACGATAGAGCGATCTGAAGCAGCGAGCAAAGAGGAAGCCGGGCACTGCGGCATTTCATAAGTGTCTCAGTGCGTCTGACTTCCAGACAGATACACTCCGCCATTAAACTCTGACATATTCAGCTGTGCAGAGACCCTGGAAATGCCAGAATGAATACAAATGGTGCACGTTCCTCAAAAAAGGACCATGCTGGTGATTTTGCATTTTTTGAACATTAAGTCGTGTCTGATTTACGAGGCTGCCGACCATTATCACAAGTTTTTAAGTCAACTAACAACTTCAAACAGCTGTGGAAGAAGTACTCAGATCCTTTACTTAAGTAAAAGTGCAAATACAAGACTGTAAAATACTCCATTACATGCATGTCCATTAGTCAAAATCCCACATAAGTAAAAGTATTATCAAGAAAATGTACGTAATGGCCCCTGTGACTGATATATAACATATTTCATATATATGAAATGATTAGATTGTGCCCTGTGATTGACTGGCAGCCTGTCCAGGGTGTACCCCGACTCTCGCCCAATGTCCATTAATGTCCAAATTCCTTTGTTCTGCTTTGTTGATTTTTGCTCATTTGTCTATTTCTGTGTAAGTACATTGAGAACAACGGAAAAACTGGAGTCAAATTCCTTGTACGTGAACACATACATGTTAACAGTGCGTTGGAAAACAGCATTTGTGCGCAGCCAACCGACCCAGTATGAATAAAGATTAAATGAATTAACTATACGTTGTCAGTGATTTAACCCTGAAAGAAAAACAAAATGATGTAAATCATAAATTTGGTTCACACTGAAATGGTACTTCTTGCATTTCAGTGTGAACCAAATAAATATTATATCATTATTATATATTATATGAGTTTTTTGCATTAAAAAGGTGTTCTGTTCAGCAAGTCACAGTAATCACGGATGTCAGGGTTTCCGTGAATGCACCATGAAGTCCCTGCTCACAACTGCACGCAATGATTACATAATTCAGACATAAAAAAAAAAGAAAGCTGACTAAATGTTGACTGTGAAGGATTACTCAAGTCTCCAGTCTCTGCACGTTGATTATACAGCACTGACCTGAAGTGAAACCAGGCAGTCAGCCATTTAAAAGTACAGTAAAAAAGATTTGTATTTAACATGCTCAACCCACTGGTAAGGTCTTCTGATATGATATGCCTTACCTCCAGATTCAGTGAAGTCTCTCACACTGTCTCTAACCACCGTCACATCTTCCTGTATGAAACTCAGCTGGTACCAAATCATCACGACCTACACAGCTCTCGTTTACCTTGCGTCTGAAGACAGAGAAGGCCAGTCCGCAGGCCTTGCACAGCTGTCCGGTGCTCCCTGAGCTGGTGGGGGGGTAGGTGGAGTACCCAGCGCTGGGGGCAAAGCGGAAGGGCCCCGCCCCTGCTCCAAACCCCGGCTGCTGCGCCCGCACCGTGCCCGTGCCCATCACCTCGTTCAGCAGCCCGCAGCATGACGCCCACATGGACGATGCCCCTGCCTGCCGAGTTAACACACACAAGTACACACATAAGTACACGCTTGTAAAACTTTGTCTGGTGTTATCCGTGACAGACACGTAAATATCTTCTGTATAAATATAGGGAAATGTCCACATGGTTTTTATGGCTGCACTGTTCCATTACATGAAAATATTCTAGATGTCTTGTGCATATTTTTAAACACATTTCCATTTTTGGTATCTTTGGAAACTTTGCGATCTCCACTTGAATAAAAAAGAATGTTCTGGGAGTTTAAAAAATTGGGGTGCACAGCATTAATTTAAACTGTCATTTCAATATTCTAATAAAAAAATAATTATTTTAAATATGTCCCAGTATAACACATCTTTGAGATGTGAGAACATTAATGATTATGCTGCCACTCAGTAATTTATAAAAGAGTCAAACTGTGATGATACATATATATCGTATAATAGTCTTATTAAATTATTTTGTCAAAATTGATAATTCCAATCAAAATCAAAATGAACAATTAGTTATTATGATTTTATTTACAGATGCCAAGTATCTTGCCTAAGTTAGGTGTTCAAGCCATTCATGTTTATTCATTTTCATACTGATCAATCATTCAGTGTCTCCTTGTGAGCTGTATGAAAGTAACCCATCTGCACATCAACAAACTATTAGAAAAATATTCTTAATCATATCGCGCAGCCCTTTGCTCAATAATACCAATAATGGCTTAAGGAATCTGCTTTGGTATGGGTTCAGAGAGAAAAACGATAAAGAAAATGAATGAGAGAGAGAGAGAGAGAGAGAAAGAGAGAAAGAGAGAGAGAGAGAGAGAGAGAGAGAGAGAGGAGGGGGGAGATACTGGGCAACACATTATTGAGAGTGCTCTTTCAGAGTCTTTGAGCTAAGAGATAATTAGACAGAAGTAGACTCTAAAAGCTCCTATTAATGATAATCTCCAAAGCTGCGAGGTAAATTTCTCAGTCACTGCATTATTTTGTACAATGTGATAAACAAATGAGCCACGGAGAAGTGTTAGGAGTCTCAACCACACAACAAATATCTTGTGAGGGTCAAATAGGAGGAGGTGGATGTTTTGTTGCCTTGGTATGTCCTGAGGAAACATGGAAACTGGCTTTAACTAAGTGTACTCTGCCTGTTAAAGTTAAAGTGAGCGTCCCCCAGCAGAGTCCGTTGGATGTGTTTGCTGACCACGAGACGGGCCAGAGACAGGGAGCAAAGATGGCGTGATGGGAGCCACGGCTCCTTGGAGCATACTGATGAGAGGAGGAGGGAGGGGGAGCGCAGCGAGGAGAGAATATGTCTTCTGTTGTTCCCCGGCCTGCAGAATCAATAGCTGACATGAGCATAATGTAAGCCCTCTGTGGTTCCCGGCTGTATGCGGAAAACAATGCAATTCACAGGGTCCTACCACATCTCTTCGCAAAGCAGCGCTCTGCCACGACTTGTCACAAACACCCTGTGAACTGACCTCACCCATCTGCTTAGGGATTCGTTATGTAATCTGAGGAACGAGGCACTATATGTGGAGTCACGGCGGGGAGGAGGAAGGCCTGCCCCTGCTGCAGAGTGAGACAGGGTGGATTTTTAAAGGTTAAATCTATCATTAAAACTAGGAATGCTGGATGGTTTGTCGGACGGATCATCACAATTACACAAAGCCCCAAGGTGACACCTTGAAATCGCTTGTTTTGTCTGACCAACAGTCCAAACCCAGAGTGTACTCAATTTAGGGTGATATAAAAACAGAGAAAATGAGCAAATCCTCAAACTGGAGAAACTGGAAGCAGTGAATGTTTGTGGTTATTGCTTCATAAATTACTTAATATTTAATCAATTCATTTTTCTGCCAATTGACTGAACGTTTCAGCACTAATACTTTGTGAATTTTTGGTTTTATGTGTGTTGTACCCGGTTAAATCTACCACCAGCAGCTCACTTTATTATGATATACTCCTCCAGCTTTATGTGCACAATAAAACCATGATGCATAACAACTTGAATTATTCGCCTGTGGCATAAACTTGACCTGATGTTCAGCCGCTAAAAAGTCTCCCAGGTTAGAGCCAGCCTCCCTCATATGGAAGTGAAGTTGCTAAAAAGGAATATTTACTGCATTCCCCAAGATGAGGAGATTCTGCAGTCTGGCCATGAAATCAGTCTAATCTGGCTTCGAGCCAGCAGCACGAGTTCCCTCTGTCACTTCAATTAGCACACTGTAAGCTCTGCAGGCAGGGAGTCCCGAACAAACAAGTGACAAGAGCAGACATCACATGTAGTACATTGTTTTTTTTTACTTGTATCATTTATATTTTCTCTACAGCTTGATCGCTTGAGATATACCCCCGGAGCGCTATATTGTAATGATGTATTTTTGTCATTGCAGTCACCTTCGGACACTTTGAGTGTCAGATCTGGACCAAATAATCTAGATCAAGCAATCCACCTGCTGCAGTGTGCACACAAACAAACATAAACACATAAACACTGAGAGGGGAAAGCAGCAGAAAGTAACTGAGGCACAGATTTAAACAGAAAATCCCCAAAGGGAGAAAAAGCATCAATGTTCAGGCCTTGTGTGGACCTCATAAAATCAGTTTTTGAGGAACAAATCTCAAAAATTGCATCGACACAGACATGTGTAACCGTGTTGGAGCCTAGATGGAGCCTAAATGGGTCATGTGGAGACGGGAGTGTTAAACTAGGACTGAAAAAACACCAAGGGAGAAGACTTTTTACCTTCCTTTAAACAACATCAAGTGACTTTTCATTGGGTTCTGTGCATCTACTGATTTATCTGCTGCTGAAGACTTTGACAACAGGGACAAAACATACCCAGATAAAATCAACTGCTATGATTAGTAAATAAAATTTAAGATACCATTCCACAAATTTAACACATAAAGTTCAGTTTACTCATCACAGCCTGTGAAAACTGTTTTATGATGTAATTTGTGGCTCTGGAGGAGATTGATCAAGTCTGAAGAAATAACCCTGATCATGTCATTAGGGTTATTTCGGCTTATGATGTCATTTCGGCGTGGCCATGAGACTTCTGCAAATGTTATTGAAAAGTCTACTTTGTTCTGTTTGAGAAGTGGATAGCTACATCTGTATGAATGGTGTCACAAAATCTCTGATGGTTGACAGAATCTTTAACCATCTTACGGCATACGTCGCCATATTGAAGGAGAGTAGTTATCCGTACATCACGTAGGTACAAGGCTATCAGCAAACAGCGTCAGTGAAAGAAGGGGTCAAGCCTCCACACTCCAGGCCACAAAAGTTTACTGAAGACAACGTTTCCTGACGAATATCCTGGTAGGATCAAAACGTTGTCTCCAATACATCGTCATGTTGCCCATCCCTAGTCTATGCATGTGCACGCATGTTATAGGCATCAATTTACAGATATATTCAAAACAAACATCATGATGGAGTTCTGTGTAAATGACTGTGCACTATCATACACTTTATATTCATCATTCACTATCTTTCCATCATCCACTGTCTCTCTCACATTTCATTTCCTCTTTCTCTCAATTGGAAATGTCACTCATACTGTAAGAAGTGAACTCAGCTGCCTCACTGTTGAAACCGGGGAGTCATGTTTTGCCACTGAAAAATACACAGTAAATTATTAAATATATTATATATATATATATATTAAATATTACTGTCTTTTGTTATTTGTCTGAAAATCATGAGTATAGATGTGTGTATGACTGTGGGCCACCTACTGCCCCCATGTTCCTGATCAACACTCAATACTACAATTCTTCTTCTTCTTCTTATTAGTCTTATTATTGTGTTCTCTTTCTTCCTGCTCTCTCTGTCCCTCTCAACTGAACCGGTCGAGGCAGATGGCCGCCCACCCAGAGCCGGGTTCTGCTCGAGGTTTCCGCCTGTTAAAAGGGAGTTTTTCCTTGCCACTGTCACCAAGTGCTTGCTAATGCTGGGAATTGTTGGGTCTCTGTTAATAATATTTTAAAGATTACTGTCTAGACCTGAAAAGTGTATTGAGATAACATCTCTTATGATTTGGTGCTATATAAATGAAATTGACTTGACATGTAATATTGCATCTAAATTATGCATATAGATGTAAACGATTCAGTGATGTCTGATGGAGCCTGCAGATGTCAAATCCAGTGAAGTCTGAAGAGATATGGACATAAAACTCCATATTTGTGGATTTGTGTCTGCAAAATAACAGATTTACACAGTTAACTCCAAATAGAGAGGAGGACTTGGGGAGGATTTTGCCTGGAGAATACTTTGTGTGCAGCAATACAAAGAGATATAGACTGCAGAGATTGTCCTGCAATATCAAAGCATGACTGGACTATTTTACAACCACCACCAGGAATCTGCTGTGCCCCCTGGAGTCTCTTTATAGCTTCAGACGTCTTCATCTTTCAAAGTCAGCCCTAGGTGAGTTTAGTCTCATTTGGTATAATTATGAACCACTATGCTACATCAGTGCTACATCTTATAATTTCATCTGAGATTTGGGAGTATTTGCATCCACGGTGTACAGTATGTGCTGGGAAAATGAAATGTTAAGAGGATTTTAAATGGAAAATATGTAAAAATCAAACATGTATTTTGAAAGGTGATAAACTAAGTCACAGGTCTATTCCTGATTTAAATGGCATTGATAACACATACTGTACAGCAGTCTTTAGATGTTACGCTTACACAATTCAGTCCCGTTCCATAGGGGCAGAAAAGCTGCTTTTCAATTTAAACCAGATTAGTCAATAAAACATTACGTCCATTTTGTTTTCCTGGGATCCAGTGAGTGATGTTGTGCACCTTTATACTGTGATTGTGTCAGTTCATTGTTAAATTATTGTTGTATTGTGTGTGATCGCAGCTAGTTGTTGTTGAGTCTGAGCAGCATAATATCATGTCCTATGGGCTCATGGCCTTAACCTGCCATACACTGTAGTGACCCTAAATGCTTCATATACGGCTGGCATGTTTACTCTCTCACGCTGCGTCATATTTCATGAGCTTCTTGTAGGTTTTACATGTAAAAACCCTAATGCAACTGTAGAAATATATTTTAGTTTTTATGCAGTGTAGTGGAGTTTTGCCATTTTTTGGAGTAGCCAGCCAGATTATATATTTTTCTCAGTAACTTTGAAGAAGTAAGCAAACCTTAAATATGTGTTTATGAAATCCACAATACCAAATAACACATGTTTTCCTGAAATGCCCAATGCTGAATTAAAACCTACGCAGAGGGGTAGCATTATGCCAAACCACACGGTGTATAATTTGGTGAAAGTAATTTATCTGAAAAAAAAAACAAAAAAACAAAAAAACAAACATCACTTTCATATGACCAGATAAACTTTCCCCTCCCTTAAATCCAGACATGTTGTCATATTTAGACATAAATATACCTGACCAGCCAGAGCTGAGTAGCAGGGCTGCAGCTGCTGCTGCTGCTCGGGGGAAACCCTCTGTCCTGGCACAGCAATGACTGAATTTCACTATGGAACATAACAGAGCAAAGGGTCTCACAGAACAACTACTCAAGTGCCCTTACTTCAAAACATTGCACAACTTAAGCATTAGGGTGTAAACCTTATTAATTACTTTGCAATTGCTCTGGCAATAAGAGATGCCTTTATTGGCAAAATGAGGACATCCTGACTGAGGGCATGCACACATCCTTTAAATAAGAAGCATCCAATCAGCTCCAGGATAACTGCAAACACAAGTGATCATTCTTCATAAGGTACACAGTTACTAATGATGATGATGATGATGATGATGATGATGATGGTGGTAGTGGCAGCCCCTCACCTTTCACCGCAAACCTACCGCCACCAATGACATCATCGCCATCATCTTCATCATTATCAGTCCTGAGCTGGAGCTGCCAGACAGCCTCATCACCTTTCCTCCCCTGCGCTGCAGCCTGTCTCTGCTACAGCACGCACACGCACGCACACACACACGCACACACACACACACAGGCGCGCACACACACACACACACACACTCCACGGAGCGGAGGGAGACTCCTGACACAGCTCGGACCTGAGAAGCGAGCGCGTCTCTCCGTCTCTCTCCTGCACACCGAGGCGTCCCTGAACATCCCCCTGCGCCCGCCCGGCCTCTATCTCATTAGAGCGGATTAAAGCCCGACGATGACTCGACGTCGCCCCGGCGGCTTTAGTCCACTGAACTGTCAAACCGGGGTCAAATCGAGCTCATTAACGGGCCCGCACACTGTGCCCACTGTTTCTGGGGGACGACCGGAGAGATGCAGGAAACGCATTTCCAGTCCTGCACGCTCGCCGGGGGAAAAAAAAAAAAAAAAAAAAAAATAAGAATCAGACTGACAGATCCGGAAGGGCAGCGGAGTAGAAAGTAGACACCTGACGTCAAGTCAATCGAGCAATCAATGCGAGCCCGCCGATGTGATGACACCCAAGTGCACACAAACACGTTTTTTTGGGGTTTTTTTTTTTGTTGAATTGACGTCGGGACGGAGGTCTCCCCTGCCCCTCTCGGTGCGGCATCGTGCGCAAGAGCAACCGAGAGCCCGCACCGCTCGTCTGCGGACCGGTCACGTACCTTCATTGCGCCTCCCGTCTGAGGAATTCGCCGAGTAACGCTGGGACGACGACCATCGCAGGTGCGCGGGGAATCAAACCATTACGTCTTCCCTCTCTCCGGCCCGTGTGTGCGCGGAGCGAGCATAACGTAATGGCCAAGGAGAGCCGCAGCCAACCGCGGCGCGCAGCGCAGGCGCCGCTGTCTTCAGCAGCCAATCCGCCTGGACGCGTCGCCGGAGTGGGCGTTCAGCGCCGCGCGTAAAGACGCGTGTGCGAGCCTGACAGACGCATAGTGCTGTTTCCACTGCTCTGGGTTTATTCTGGTGAATTAGCTTTTTCTTTAATTAATTAATTAATTAATTAATTTATTATTTTAATAACACCAGTTTGGTGTCATAGTAGGATGCTCAGCTGCATCAGACGTGGATCGTTTTTTTTTTTTTTTTTTTTTTTCTTTTTCACGCACACATCACTCAAATGTGCTGCGCTGTTGATTTAGTTGCAAAGGCAAAGCAAAAAAAAAAAAAAAAAGATTATTCTTTTTTTTTATCAAGTTGAAGAATTATTCTTTTTTTTTTTTTCCTGGTCTCGGTACAATCACAGGAAGTAAATTCCAAGATGATCCTCCTGCGCCACCGCATGCAGAGCTATTTCTGTTCGTGTGGTACCAAAACTAAATGCGTCTACAATCTTATTTACCGCCATATTTAGCCCGAGTGTGTGTGTGTGTGTGTGTGTGTGCATGTGTGCGTGCCTGTGACTGTGCGCCCGCGTGTACACGCGAGGCTGCCGTCTGCAGTAAAGAGATTAGAGGGATTCTTCTTCCATTACCTCGGCAGTACAGCTGGGAGCCCGCAGGGGGCAGCAGATAGACGCGCCACATCATTATTATCATTCAGACATAACTGAGCCTGGGGGGGGGGGGCTGTTCATGCATGCTGTTCAATGTGTCCTCACTGTATAATGCAGCTGAAATCAAATAACACAGAACTTCTGAGTAATGCAGCTGTTCCAGCAGTAGTGCGGGAGACAGAAGTGCATTTAAGGGCTGAGGAATCGTAACGATGCAAGTACACACACAGTATTATGCTGAGTCTCTTTAAATTCTCTGCCATTTCCAGTACATCAAACAGTGACCCTACTATGTTGATTTTATTTCACACAACCGCATTAAAAGATCTGAAGAGGCCTCCGGGCCACCAGTGACACACTTTAGAGCTTTAGACTTGGCCTGAATATTCTTCCACAGTGTTCAAACATCAAAGTTGTATCGGAGGATGCAAGTGTGCAAACTCCTTCTCACATTTGGAGAAAGGCAGACAAATTACAAATTACAAATTGAGGCACGTAGCTGTGACTTTTACTATCTTATAGTGGTGTCAAGCAATGCAGATGCTTTGAAACTTTTGTTTGTGGTGCCACCAGCATTGAAAGAATCAACAGCAACATCTTTTTTTTGTGTGTGTGTCCCCATTTCTCTGGATAATCCACATAGCTCACTGTCAACAGTTTTCATGGGGACTATTTCTTCAGTAACAACTAGATCCAACAAAGTCTGTCAGAGGATAATCTACAGTAACTGGGACACTGTTTCTCGAAAGATATTTTGCTGCAGATTTTTGATAAATGTAATTTTTGATGCCATGAGTGCCTCATGAAATGTTTTGATTTGGGTGAACCAATCCTTTAACTTGACCCCTTTCTTTACATTTAACCAAGCTTTAAGATATTATACCGAATATCTATATGAACTTTTCACATAATTATGTCAGACTATAGACCTCATGGAGAAACACTATAGTCTTGAGACTTGATAGGAATCTCTCAGTATGATCATTACTGGACTCTTTTTACTGGGACAAATACAAAATGATTAAAATCTTCACTCTAGCTGTTGGTAGTTGTACTCTGACTGTTTTTGACTCTTTTTATTTATTAATTTTTTTACTTTTGACATGGCATTAAGTCACATTTATTCTGTGTAAGCTTACCCTGAGCCACACCTAACCACATCCACTACAGAAACCAAACCCTTAAATGAAATAGTGAACCTTGTGGGAAACAGCTTTTTGTTATCAAATGGATGTTGAAGAAACATCTGTTGAAAATTACTGAAGATTTCCACGTTTCGGTTTGATGATGTCTGAGAATCAGCGTCAGTCAGAATCAAGTCTGAATCTAAACATCAGAATGGCGAAAAGGAGATGTGAGTGAGTTTGAATGTGACGTGATTGTTGGTGCCAGATAAGGCGCTTTTTCAGATTTTACACAGAGTGGTGAAACACTCTTATCACAATGAGTGTGATTAGCTGTCAGACTGGTGAAGCAGAGGCAGGATAACGGACCTGAAGTGAGCAACAAAGGAAATAAGGCAGCTGTGCAAAGCCTTACCAGAAAAATAATTATTAAAAAAGAAACATTATTTATCTGGCCTACCCAAAAAAATAAACAAGGAAAATTAGAAATAACACCGCTGGTACTGTGAATGTCCCCTCGCAGTCTCTCAAATCTTCAGTTTCCTGTCCGGCCTTGACCTACCACTCAGTGGGAGCTTTGTTTGTGTCAACACTTGTTCTTTCTTTTCTTTTCTGCACAGTTGCTTGTTTTTGTTTAGCCATGCAGACTGAGTTTCAGTTTCCTCTCAGGGTCACAGAAAGTGAAATCTTCTTCTACATCACCAGCTTTTTAAAAATGTTTTCATCAACGCATTTCATCTTTGGTTTTAAATGACAAAAGCAGCATTTTTTAGAGCTTCAACTTAACCTTATTATTGATTAGTCTGTTTTTTAATGAATTGATTAAAGATCCCCCCAGACATGTTCTAAGACATAAAAAGACTGTCTGATATGGTTTTTCCACCAAAGAAAAAGTCAAAGTATCTTTTACTTTGCTCCTTCCTCTTCATTGGAAAATTTAGAATCTAAACAAACATTTTTTTTTTATCTAAAAAGTTTGACTACTGGACACAACATGTATCCTACTACTTAAGCCCAATGTAAGTTTCAGCATCAAAGTAGTTATGATGTCACAAAATCATGTTTGTGTGTTCAAGTGAAAATGACACCATTATTACCTCCCAGAGGTGACATCTTCATAGTGCTTTTGTCAGTCAACAGTCAAACCCCCCCCCCCCCCCCCCCCCCCAAATGTTCAATTTACAATGATATAAAAACCATGATAAGCAGAAAATCTGGAACCAGAGAAATATTTGGCAATATCAATACAAAATTGTTATTGATTAATTTGTAAAAAACGTTTCAGTTCCTCCCACATCGAGTGAAGATGCTTTTTCTTCCCACACTCTCACCAATTAGTGTCTGGGCTTTGTTCTCTTAGCAGCCACACATGTTCACCCTATTGCACAACCAAGATTAAATTTAATCTAATGCTCCTGCTCCTTCAGTCTGGTTCCACTTCTGCACTTTATGATACAGCTGACCACGTCATGGAAATAACATTTAGAATTCACATATTTACTGGAAAATGCGTCTTCCTGGGGGAGGTGTTTCATTCTGCAATAATTGGGAAAGCAAAACCAAGACGGACACCTTCTTTGGGATGTTTTTGGATCCCCCGCATTTCTCGGCTTGGCTTATGGTCAGTTTACTTTACAAACTAATGTTGGACGAGAACCAAATGACAAGTTCAAACTGTGTGACATTCATTGGCTTCTAAAGCTCTGGGAAACAGTCCAACACCCATCTGTCTCCAGGATTGTGCAATATTACCAGTAAAAACACACACAGAGACAGAATGATCACCCCAACTCACCTCAAACACACACATGCCAGATGTAGTCAAGCACTTGAAAAAACTAAATATAAACATGTGTTCTTCGATCTGAAGTTTACCCTTGTTTCACATTACGGCAATAATCTTCTTGGGAAGTCTGGAGTGTGTGTTGACTTTATGATGCACGCTTTGTCAAAAACAAAAAAAAAAACTGCGACTCAGTGTTTCTCAAGATCCCAGCAAACACACCTATCAAATATCCTGCTGAGGCTGGAGTTGTTAAGTCAGTGGAGATGAATGGAGGCTTTAATTCCAGATCAAAAAAAACATTCCACTGCTTCTTGTACTGACAAGCCCAACCTGAAGCTTACACCCTGAGCTGCTCTGTGCTGCCAACAAGTGCCACTAGATGGAGCATGTATGCTTCCAATACCAGAGCAATCTGCTGCCCATGGTATGCTTGATTGAGGAAGTTGAAGAAATTGTCATTACCGGCACATCTGCAGGCTATTAACTATCTGTAGGCAATAATAATAAGGATAAAAACGAAGATATATAATATCAGTGGTGGGAGAAGTACTCAGATATCTGACTAAAGTAGTACCACAGTGTAGAAATATTATTTTACAAGTAAAAGTCCTGCATTCAAAGATTTGATTGAATAAAAATAAAGAAGTAGTAGCATCACAATATCCTTAAAGTACAAAAAGTAAAAGCGTTTACTATGCAGAATGGCCCATTTCAGAATAATGTATATAATATTATTGCATTATAATTATTGGTGCATCAATGTGTACATCACTTTAATGTTGTGATGTAATGTTATTGGCGTAGAAGTGCAAAGTAACACAAATATGAATTACACAAGTAAAATGCCTCAAAAATTGTACTTAAATGCAGTGCTTGTACAGTACTATTGTCTTTTCATCACTTCTATGTTCTGCCATTATTTATTCTCACACTTTGTACCTATTATTTTGAAAAGTGCAATGTAATTTGAGTTTACTTACTTGCTTACCTATGTAGCACGTAGATGGTTATTGAAAGAGAGGACAAAAAGAACCAGAAAACACATAAAAAACACATTACAGATTTTAAAAAAAAGGACAATTATACAATGTAGCCTAATTGATACTTGTTATCTCTTTTAAGGCAGTATGAGTTATAATTTATTTTTGAACTACCATTCAGTGGTGGGGAGCATTTACTCAAGTACAAGTTTGAGGTACTTGTTCGTTACATCTTTACTTTGCTAATTTATACTTTACCCCACTACCATTCAGTACTTTTTTTACTACAATACATTGATTTGACAGCTATAGATACTTTTCTGATTTTACATAAAAAACATATGATAAGCTTATGAAATACAACTCATTGTTAAATATTAAATGAGTGGTTCACAGGCTTTTCTGGCACTTGACAAAAAAAGTAGTATGGTCACCACACTTCAAATGAGTTATTTGCAGATTTCCCCCCTAAACTTCTCACATGATTTCATTTAAGTAACTGTTTGAGGCTCAAAAAGGTCAAATAATGACATTATTTACAAAAAGAAGATTAGAGAAAAGTCCATAAAGTAAAGTAAAGTACAGCATCAGTACAGACCTTGGACATAGGCTTACCTAAACATTAGACACACATGTACCTAAACATTAGACACACATGGCAGAGACATCTCTCAGCTCAGACACCGCACTAACTTTATATAAAGTAATTAAAGCCAGCTCCTCCTCGACCAGCTACAACAATAAAATGCTGCTTACATATCGATGCAACAGTATTAACAAACTAATAATGTCATATGTATGTATTATAATGTATCAGTTACTTTTACCTTTGATACTTCAAGTATATTTAGTATATAATACTTCTGTACTTTTACTTAAGTAGGATTTTGAATGCAGGACTTTTACTTTTAATGGAGTATTTTGACATTGTGGTACTGGTACTTTTACTTAATTAAAAAACTTGAGTACTTCTTCCACTGTTTGCAATGACTGCATCACAGTCTTATGAGCTACTAACTGAGCTCTTGTCACTAAAGGGAAGATGTGTGAGAGAGTTTGTATTGCGGTCAGACCACAGGAAGTAAGAAACAGAAGGGTGGACGAATGAAAATCTTTCCTCTGCCTCCTAAATCACCATAGCACAGTGTGCAATAACCTGTGACCTGTTACTGAAGATATCCCAAGAATAACCAGGTCAAGGAAAAAAAACTTGACTGGACTGTTGGTTTGGGACAGAAATCTTTTTATGAAATGTACTGCTATGCACTTTTATGCAAAGAAAAAGCAATAGTCACCAGTTACATATAAAAAGTATATTTTCCTCTAAAATGTTGTGAAATACATTTCCCAAACTTCAAAACTGTACTTATTAATTTATATTACAGTAGTAAATATGATTTGTTGTAGGTCTGACAAACGGCACAGGCATGAAGGATTTCAACTGCTAATTATCTGCAGGATGTTTCAGCGTCGGCTACAAACCAGAACAAGATCCTGTGTTATCTGACACTCCTCCGCTTCTTTTAAAGAGACGTAAGAGGGATCGAAGATGGATGGCCTCTGGCTCTCCCCCTGTGAACATGAAAATGCCGCGCTAGCAGGGCAGCTCCAAGCCAGCAGGATGTTGATATTATTCTCTCCCTGACAGGTCCATACAGGGCACTGTTCTCAACCACACACAAAGTTAAATGCTGACATGGAAACCAGCTGCTGAAAAACCCCAGAGTCATCAGACTATTTCTAATGTGTCCCTGTAGGATATCAATTACTAAAACATCTAGTAAGCATATTTTTTCAATATAAAATGGGAGATCAAGTCCCATGTTTTTTTTTATTTATCTAATTCTTTGTTTATCTAATCTAAATAAAAAATATAATAGAGCCTTCAGAGAAAAGTATGGTATGATCACGCGGTATGTACGCATAGCAAGCGCACCTACTAAATAACAAAATGGATGCTTGTTTTGCAAAGAGTTTGGTCTGTGTGAGGAGATCCGGCGTTACCCACATTTATATAATTTGTCCTTGAAATAATACAAAGACGGGCAAATGGCGTTGAACTTTTGGTGACAAATTGCGCAAATGCTTGGGAGAGATAAAATGCGCATGCTTCTTCTTCTTCTTCTTCTTCTTCTTCTTCTTCTTCTTCTTATGGTGCATTACCAACACCAACTGGAATGGAGTCTGGATGGGAAATGCGTATGCGTGGACGCCAGATTGACGCAGCCCTTAATTGTAGTAGCCCATGAATGGAAAGTATGTCTGAGCCTTTAAAGGTGATAATATGTCAGTGTTGTGTTTATAGCTTGTTTTGCTGCCCCCTAGTGGCCAAGAACATCAGTTAATGCAGGTTTAATTGTTTGCATTATCAAAAGCTCAATCAGTACATTTCAGGATAAAATCTTTGAATAAATAAGTCACAATACAATCACAAACACTACATCCACTCATATATCTCGTTAGTTTATAGATTTATTATCTGCAGCAATAAACATACATGATAAGGATTTCGCATTATTAAACACAAGTATCTGCTGTCTGCCACTATTTTACTTCTATGTCAATGAAAGTATAATACACCAATAGTGTTTTCAAATTTTAAACACAATGATTCATTACTTTAGATTTGCCAACTACAAAAAGTCCACAAAAGGCAAATTTTATTGAAATCATATTTATTTCTGAAGCAACAGCAGGCAAACATCACTTTTACTTCAAAAGCGAGTCATGAATTAATGATCCAAAATAAAAGTTAAGTAAATTTACTAACAATTATATCATGACAGTGACCTATATGAAGGTTGATGATTTATCTATCAAATTAAGAATTTGAGATAAAACATTTATTTTGGGACGTGGGCGACTCAGTGAGTTGTTTTTATGTCAACAACAACCCATAAAAACAAAGCTTGTGCATTCAGGGACGGAGTCGTCCTTAAAGTGCAAATGAGTAAACAATTCATTTCTACGATCAAAGGTAGTAATTTACTCTGCATGTCCACAACACACTCATGCACACAGGCAAACACTCTAATTATGCTGTCATAGACACACGCACAAACACACACACACACACACACACACACACACACACACACACACACACACACCAGACATACTGTTTATTAATATCCCTGTAGACACAAATAAACAGATTTTCCTGAATAATAGTATGGAAAGACAACAGACCACATTAACATCTGTAGGCAAGATAAAGTGTGGGCTCTTGTTCAGTTGTGTTCACATGCGGCAATTTTTTTTTTATCAAATCCCCCCATACAGAATTGCAAATTAACTTTAATGTTAATGTAGACGTAAACATGCTCTCTGTCTGTGGGTTCTGATGTTGCGCTACGGTCATGCCCTTTTTTTAAAAAACGATATAGGATAAGAACAACAACCAACACATATAAAAAAAAGAAAAAGTCAAAAAGAAAGTGCTGCAGTTTTTTCATGCCACAACAAAGATTTATGTGCACACTGTTGCACCACAGAAGAGAAGATAAAAGCAGAGCTGTTTCTTTGTCAATCCTGTGTGCGCCCTTTAAAAACAGAATGGGCATCTTTCTTGTTGCTTATGGTCTGATTCATAAATAGAATCATTCACAAACCAGCAGTGGATGAAATTATCTGGGTCTAGTCCTATTTGCTGGGAAAAAATAGATCCTATGCTCACCATCTGTGCCTGAAGGGGGCCTAACGAAGCCTGATAGAGGCAGTAATCAGTTCATCAGCAGCTCACGTCCAAAACACTGTGTGTGTCATCTGGATGTCTGCATGTGTGTATCAGGGTGAGGCTTTTCTCCATGCAACTACAGCATCGGTATATCCACACTTACTGAAGCATCAGTGCTGGAAATTTATATTAAAATGGATTGAGTATGCTTCATTTAGTTACCCTAACTCACCATTTATTACAAAATTATTACCGAAAAATGCTGTCTCAACAGAAAAAGCAAAACATGTGGAAGCATATTTTATGTGAACGTAATCCCACTGCAGTTGAGTTCTGATTAAAAACATATATAATAGCAAAAATGTCAGTTGAAATGAAACTGTTGTATTTCTGAAGTAGGATATTTAGTTACTTTTCAAAGAAATGGGCCTGCAGGGGCGAAGTTATCAGAGAGGAGGAACCAGCCGGGTTAATGTGCTCAGGGAATGTAAATTAACTCTCCCTCCTTCCTCAAACACTGCTGTTGAGGGGCCCTTGTGCAAGGCATTTAACCCCCAGCTGATATAGGGGGATAGTGGCAAATAATGGGAAGCTTCAAGGTGTGAGAGCACAAAACTTTAGGAACATGACGCACTGGAAAACAGCAAACATGTTCAGTTCAACTTCCCCTGGATGAAGGAAGGCTAAATCGCTCCATAAATAAATTATTAGTGTCTGTACAACCACAGAGCTGCCTGCATCACATTGCTGAGTTTCAGCAGTCAGAGCATCCAGAGGGACACACAACACAGTTACTTATTTTAAAGTTATTTTCAGAAACATGTGGGTCCCTGCAAGCATCTGCCACAATGACACCTGCTAACACAGGAGGCTAAACTTAGGGCGAGGTGATACTGAGGGATGTAAGGGGCAGCCAGTCTAAAAGAAAGCAGCTGTGGGCGATCACCTTTCACAGAAGTGCAGTGGCACATTTTTTGACATGTTTTCTTCTCCAAAGCCCCAGGCTCGAAGCTCCAGCCTGTCCTCCTCCTCCTCTCTATCTTCGTCCTCTCCATCTCCCTCCTCGTACAGACTGGGCTCCTCCACAGAGGTCTCCATGTTTGGGTTGTAGCCACCGAATGCCTGCGCCTCTCTGTACTCGTAGATGGTGGGCAGGCTGCTGCGTAAACCGAAGCGGCGCCGCAGGGCCACGAGCAGCGGCTGCGGCACGGTGAAGATGTCCACATTGTTGCCCAGGTCGACCCAGGCCAGGCTGGGGAACTTCTTCGGATCCTTCACCTCGTCTGTCAGGTCTTTCAGGACGGCCAGAGTCAGACGGTTGCCATTGATGGCTAGTATGGTCAGTTTCGGCAGGGAGCCGAGGTAGGGCAGCAGCAGCCGTAAGCTGTCGTCCTGCAGCTCGGTGAAGCTCAGGTCCACGGCCGACACCGCGTCACTGCTGCTCTGGAGGTAGTAGGCCACTCGGTGGATGTCTCGGCCAGACAGCGGGATGCCTGACAGGTTGACCACATCACCAGACAGTTTCTTCTTCAGGGTGGTCTTCAGACTGTTTGAAAGAGAAGGCAAAACAAACGTCTATCACTTTGTGCGAGCTGGAGCTCACAAAATGGTCATTTGTTGCAGACAGTATTAAAAGGTATGCTAATTCCTCAGCACCGGCAGTTTTCCAAAAGTGTGTAAAGACGAACGATCTTTACTTAATGATACTGAGGTTATTGATTTAAAAGGCTCTGTAATGGGCTGCCACACTGTCCCAGAAGTACAGGGGAACTGCAAAGTACACAAGAAAAGAAACAGCATCCACCAGTAGAGTGTAGAGAGTGTAGCAATCAATAAAGTAAAGAAGAGAATTTGCATTTAAATGTGTCTCGGTCTGAGTCCCTCAAGAAACAAATTCTGTCTCCTGGGCTGAATGTCATTCACTGAGAGGCACCAGCTGTTTTCAGTTTCGGGTGTCACTTCTTTCCAGTAAAGCCATCTCTGAGCCAGCTCCCTAAGTGTCTAAGTACAAAACAACCATCAAAGACAATAAATAAATAAATAAATAAATAAATAAATGGTTGGAAAACAGAAAAAAAAATGCTGACCTTCTGTCTGGGCCAATTAGTGACAGATATGTCACCATGTTCTTAAGTGTCATTCTGAAAACAGGGATTCAGGAGAGAGATGCATCTTTTTCTTTGGATTTTTTAAAATCGGGTCCCATGTGTCAGAGGTATTGTAGTGACACATGAATGTGCCACCTGAGCTGATCAGCAGGTTTGAAAAAAACGTGAAAAAGTCACTGGTGTGATCCTTTTCTGTGTATGTAGCAATGAGACGCATCATTTACTCATCAGGTTTCATGCTCCTCAGTCCCTCTCTTCAGTCTCTCATCCCCAGCCCTCTGCACTGCTCTCTGTTTCTGGGTGCTGTTCATTATGCTAATGTGTCTCCTCGCCTGCTTAACTCACGTCTCTTCCTTGCACCTCCCAGTGAGGATGTGAAAGAGAGATGTGAGGATACACCTGTGTTTCCACGCTCTAAGCTCCTCCAGATGCCTCCTCTCTCCTCACTCTTTGTCTCCTCAAGGTGCATTTAAGGGATTGGAAGATCCTCCATGATGGCGGAGTGGGAACGATATCCAAAGCCACAGGAGGAGATAGGACACGAGAAAGCATAAGTTAGCATAATGAAAAGCACCCCCTGTCTCCAGTCCCTGCTCACTCCTCCCAGGCCACAGACATTGCCCCAACTCCCCAGACCTGCGATCCTCAAGCTGTCCACCCGATGCCCTAGGACTTTCACTCGGTCCTCCATCACCTGAACCAGCAGTATTGTCTCTTTTTATATTCCACACATTCGTTTTCTTTGTCAAAACCCGGCACCCACAATGCAATTTGACCACTGACAGTTCTTTGGGATATTTGGGTGTAGCTTTATACTTATCGTACACGAGAGCTGTATCAACCTTTGACTCTCAGCAGGGAAGCAATTAAGTGTATTTCCCAAAATGTCTGACATTTCCTTTAAGCTTTGTCAGAATTTGGTAAAATGTCTTCTGAGATATTGTGCAGACAGAAGGATTAAAGCCTAGATGATGGATGGATGAACAGACTATAAAGAAATGGACATGGGCAAGTAACAAGTGAGAGTTGCGAGTCATAATCTATTTCAGTCCAGATGTCTTTAGACAACAGGTGAGGTGAATCCATTTGAAGGAAAAATATGTAACTAACACACTTGTCAGGTTGGATCACTGTATCACGTCACTGCCTCTGAGAGAACCAGGCAATCTGAGACAAAATGTTCTCTCTATACCAGAATGTGGTTAAATATGCATTGGGGAGCTATAAGGAAGTTGCATGCATGTCATGGTAGCACTGGAGAGTAAGAAGGAGCCTGCTCTAGTGCATTAGACTCCTTTTGTTTTTACTGGCATTTAGACTTGGAAGACATCTGCCAAAAGCCAATGGGGTTGAAGCGTGGGAGAGTTTGTTTAAAAAATCTGACAAACAGGAGAAAAATGTTGTGTTTAACTGGCCTAAGGTTTATCCTCTCTTTGTCTTAGTCCTCTTTGTCTTTGCTCGGTCCTCTGATTCTCTCAGGCACAGCAAGGATTATCCCGGCATCTCTCTCTGCTCTCTGGTCTGTCTGGGAGCCTTATAAATCGGCAGGCTGTACTCTTTACATCTGTCACCCTCTCTGCTCGCTTAAGGGGAAGAAAAAGATCTGTAGCACACCAGGGCTGTGATTCGCAAGATTATTGATTTCAGGAGTAGGCTATAATTCATCTCTCCCTCCTTCATTTCCTCACCATTGCCCACTGCCTCTCACTTTCTTGCTCTTTCTGTTTCGTGGCCTCTTTTCTTTTCTCGTATACTCTCCCTGTTTTTCTTGTTCTGAATTCGATCTGCTGAAGCAACTGTACCCTCTTTAATTTTTTGTTTCGAATGGCTCATTGTTTTTGCATGGCTAAAAAGGCTAGGAGCCACAGGTCGCAGTCCTTAAAATGTCAGAAAATTGTTAAAAAATGTCCATTAGTCAAAGGTGACCCTTTCAAATGGCTTGTTTTGTACATCTGAAGATAAATGTTCGACCTTTGTAGCTTGACAACTTCCTTAAATGGTTAATTGATACTTCAAATTGATTAATTTTCTGTCCGATTCAGTCTATTCATGGACTGAATACTTTCAGCACTCAAACATCATCGACTGTAGCTTATAAAAATGGCAGGAAATTCTAACTGCATCTGCAGCTTCTTGGCACACTTGGCCACCGCTGTGACTTCAGAAGGTTTACTTTACCACTATGCAGCGTCTGCACTCAACTGTAATGAAACTGATTATGCACATCGACTTTTGTTGTCTTGGACTTATTTAAAGGAAGGTTTTCCTACTTGTGCTGGAGCCCTCCCCTCTCACCTGTGTGCCTGTGTTTGTGTAGGAAGAGCTCTTCCATGAGACAGAGTCAGGCAGGGTAGGCCCTACAGCTGAGTGGGTTGTACAGGGAGAGGGTGGGCTCTAATGTGCTTTTAATGAGACAGAGTAAAGAAAACTTCATGCTTCCTTCCAAACACGCTGCATCCTGGCTCCGTGGGCACAGTTCCACCCACAGGCTGCTCGGCTGGCCGCAGGCCCAGGGGCACTGCGAGCATTTTCGAAAGCCACGGTGTACACTATAGTCCATCACCATGAAATGATAAACACATAAACAGCAAAATGTCTCATCTCGCTCCCTCTGATGTGGCTGCCATGCTTATAGGCAGTGGTGCATTTCCTCTTGGACCTGCTCAGACACAAACAACTTCAAAGGATGGTCTACTAGCATAAACATAATGGGAACAAGAGCGCCCCCCCCCCCTGCTTCGGGACTCATTTAAAAGCAAACAACTGCGGGAAATCCATTTATTGACATCCTCAGCAGCAACTGATACAACAGCGCGGGAATCTAATAAGAGCTTATTCTCATGTGTCAAACTATTGGCTGCTTAAATGTGGGTTCAGGCAGACTGTCTAATTGCTTTTCATAGCATGTCTTTCCTCAGGGATGTTGTTAACTTTTGTGCACTGAACAAGGGTCCTTGCTGTTCTATTTCTATGTAAACCCGAGAGATAAGAAATAAAACATTTGGGGTTTGGGATGTTGAAATGGAGTGCAAGCAACGAGGCCGAGCTTACAGGAAAGGTCAGAACAAAACAAGACAATGTGTCTTTTAATCTTTAGTTTTGGAAACTGCGTTTTGAGAGACACACTATTGAAGAACCAGTAATTCAATCTGTATTTAAACTGCAGAGGATGGTGTTCATAATGTATATTATGTGAACTGTGGCTGTTTGCACTGCTATTTCCCCCCAATACTCCCCACATAAAATACACAGTAGACAAACTGTGACTGCTCTACTTAGGGTGACCAATGATCCCATCCTTGCTGCTGATGCTTACTCTTTGTAATTTCACCTGATCTACTGTCCCTGTGAATTGTGGAGTACCTAAAGGCTCTGTCCTAGGCCCCCCTCTACTTTGTATCTATTTGCTATTGTATCTATTTTTTTTTTTTTAAATCTGATGCATTCATGTTTTCCAGAATTGATTGTAATAACTCTCTGTTTACCTGCCTGAGCAGGGAAGCCCACTTACACCTTCAATTTATACAGAATGCTGCAGCCAGACTCTTAACAGGAACAAACAAAAGAGATCAAATCAGATTAGATTAGATCAGATAACCCATATTTTAGCTGTATTGGCTTCAACTTGTGTTCCACTCAATGCTGAAATTGGTTTTAAGGTTTCACTCATCACTTTTAAAGCAGTCCATGGTCTAGCTCTAATATATATTTGTGACCTTTGGGCCCATAGGTAGCTGAACTCAACTTCACATGCTGCAACAAAACTCTACTAACAATCTCTCGATCTTAAAGTAAAGGACTTTGTGCTTTTGCTGTCAACTCTGGAACAGCCCTCCTGTTGAAATGTGTCAGTGATTTCTTTTAAATCTCTACTAAAAACTTTTTATAAATGTCAAAATCTGCTTCTGTTTCTCCTCTCCAGCCACATTTTCACTTCTCCCAGGCCATGTACTTTCCTCTAACTCCACAGACCTGCAATTCTCCACTTAGCTCCCTTGGACTTTCCCTGTTTTCTCCATCAACTGACTACCAATCTACGCACCCGTTCCCACTTCTGTCATCAGCCCTGCAGTTACCTGGCCTACTCTGCCCACTCCTCATTAGCCACTCATTACTTATACTGGTCCACTTCCATTGCTCACGGCCAGATTGTTAATGTTCCCATGTGCTTCATCCGTTCGAGCCTTTGCATTCTGTTTTCCTGTTTATCTGTGTCCTGAAATACTTGCATTTGGCCTTCTGTCTGACTATTGGACTTTGGATTTTGCCTGCTCCCTTTTGGATATTTGTATATTTTGGACTGCCTTTCCCCGGGTTTGACACTTGCCTTGCCTTACTTACTCTGTGAACCTATGTACCTCCAATTTATTTTGTGTGTATGTATTAAATCACTGAACTGCATCAACTCTGCCTTGTCTTCTGCATTTGGGTCATATCCCCTGTATTCCCTGTATTGGTCTTTCTGTATATTAACTTAATGTCTTTGTATTGTCTATTTTTGCTATAATAATGCTTTTCCTTTTTAGTTTTTGCTTTCTTTGTAACTTTGTTTTGAAATGTGCTTTACAAAGGTTATTATCATTATTACTATTATCATTCCTTCTCTATCTTTTTTTTTTTTGTGCTATACATCCCCAGACAAGATAAAAGCCTCTCCATTAAAGGTCATGGCAGGTCCATTGATTTCTGTATTAACTTATTTTCTATCCCACGTCTGGTGCTACTCAGTGTCAGGTTAGTCTCCACTCAGTCTAGTTGTCTCTTCTGATGTTACAAAAGTTAAGTGCTCATCATCAGAGCTAGTCTGCCGCTTCCCTACTTCACCACTCTATCAATTTACCACTCGAATGCAACCAAACACTCCCTCTACACCTAACCTGAAAGAGAGAGAGAGCCAGAGAGGTGAACATTTTTAAAAAGGGCTGAGTGGGTCGAGCCAACATGGACATTCCTCTAGATTAAAATACGGTGACATTTTTACAAGGAGAATTGTACAACCCTTCAATATTCTGCCATCAGGGTGAGAGTTAAAAGCAATTGGCAGGAGAAACTTGTAATCTGTCAACCCACACAGAATACATGTTCCCCTTCATTAACTCTCATGAATTAGTAATACATCAAGACAGGGGGAGTGTTAAAGGTTATATTTTTTTCCCATGTTCATTTACTGGATGGATCTAATATAAAAATAGGGGGGTGAGTGTTAGAAGACTGTTTTTGTTTGGTAAAACAAATATTTTGTATGCATGAGCATTCACGCTCTTTTTCAGTACGGCTGTATGATCACAGAGACTTCACTGGAGCTACTGGGGTTGCAGTTAGCTTTTATACCTGTTTTAATTAGACACACTGTATAAAGGTTTTTTGTAAGTAATGGCTGCAATTACATTTAAAATCACACATTAATGCTTTAAAGGTGAGTATTAAGGCAACATGCTTAAAATACAAAGCAAGTTAAAGGAAATCCTGCAGGAAATGCTCTTATTCTCTTTCTTTTTTGAGAGTTAAAAGATTGATACTACTCGTATGTACTGTATGTTATATATATATATATATATATATATATATATATATATATATATATATATATATATATATATCTTATTCATGGCTTATATTATTAATGATGTTTAAACATGGCTAAATCTTTTATTAACCATGACTAAAATATTTTGAACTTATAAAATATTTTTAAAATAAGTACTATTAGAAAGCTGTACCACTGATTGTCTTACAGGCAACTTGATGGTAATGGGTGATTTATTATATTATATTATTAGCTTGATATTTTGTATTTTGTATTAAGTATTTTTCTTGCTGGTCTGGTTGCACAATTGGTGGCCTATATGTTAGAAAACAGAAAAAATATCGCCAACTGCAGTGTGCCACTGATCAAGTCAGAAATATATTCAATAGTACCTCAGCTGGGAGGACAAACTCTGTATTACAAATTTAAATTTACTTCCCTCTGAGCATGTAGAGAGACACTTGACTCATTTCAGGGGAATGAAATAAAAGCACTTGAGAAACATTGGATGTGGATGCTGTTCCACAGACCTGTGGGATTGGTCAGATCAATGTCTGCTTCATCAACGCTTTGGTCTTGACCTGTTTATTCCTTGGATCGATCGAAGCTGTTTGCCTCCAGGCATCTGTATAATACATGCGTGGGTACTCTGGCTTAGCCGTGGGAGAGCCTACGAGGGTCTAATATACAAACTCATCCTTGAAAAGGGTGCAGCTGGAAGAAGACGGCTCCTTTATTTCTGTTTTTTGTCTTTTATTTTTTATGTGCCTTCAGGCCTGTGACTGTGGGCTACAGTGCTGAACATTTCCTTTACTCAATTTTAGCGTCAAATATGTGACTCTCGTGCCTTGGGACAGTTTGGCCTGTGTTAATGAGAAAGCTTTACAGTCACTCTGGGAATTTTTTTTTTTAGTAATTTGCCTCAACTTTGCGACTGTCACACTGATACTACAGTTCTGCAGAAAATGTATTGGGGAACATGAAAGCGATGATCACATACACCATTCAGTGTCCTCCAGTTTCATGAGGATAATGGCACATTTTCTGGGAAGGAAAAAATAGCCCCGAAGCTCATTTGGATTTGGATTAAATTTCAGTGAAACGTTTAGCGGATGGGCTGATTAAGGCTTCATCTATTGTACGCCAGCAACAGAGCAGCTCGGGGCTGTTCCGTGTTTTGACATCTCAGATCGATCCCATTTGTTCTTGGAAACTTTGAATCCAAAGTTTGGGGGAAAGTAGTAATGTTGATGCCACCAAGGAATGAAATGACAGCAGTGACAGGAACAGCACATGTGCCCTTTTAAAAAAAAAAAAAAAGGGAATCTGTCTGAAGAAAACACAAATCATTAAAAACATGGGCAAAATCCTCCACAAAATCTCACTTACATTATAACTATTCTACTCTCAATTTGCACCAAAAATAACACACAGCCCAACATGGATGTGATATGCATTACTTCTAATAAAATGTGCCTTCCGGGCAAAGATAAAAGCATATTTGCACTGTTGTGCCAATGATTATAAAACCTCTTGGTACAGAATGTACCATAATGCAGCTGTGCAGCGTGTAAAATGCAAAATGTACTCCTAGGGTGAGCTATAAATTCACCCATGATTTGATTCGATGTGACAAACGCTTAGGAGAAAAGAATACTGCGACAGAACACATAGAAAAACAGTCTGCATTACATAACTGTATATCATGGAGGAGTACGCCTATGTCTGCCATACTATGTCAAGGCTCAGTTATGAAATCAGCATTAAAATGCAGGGCTCCTAACACAGACTGAGGGGCTTGATCATGGGGAGTGATTTGTATCTGCCTTAAAGGAACAAAACCCACAGATTATCAGAAGATAATCCTTGTTTCTGTTATTCTCAAGCAGCAGAAGCCTTATCTCAGATTTACAGTTAAAATCTAATCAATGAGAGGTTAACAGTGGTTCAATCCCTGGGTGCAAACCAAAGAAGTCTTGAAACGCTGTTATTTAAAGCAGCTTGGCTCAATTTTTAAAATTTCTGTTAGATTAAAACACCTCCAACCTCGTGTTTACCGATCAACACATTTAATCATTCTAATTATTTCATTATGGCCCCGTGCCCTGAAGATTGGAACGATGGATACTGAGCGTCTCTTCCTCCTCCCCCTCATCCTCCAGGATCTCAGTCTGTTCTGCGGGAAGCCCTCAATTATTCATGCACGAGGATGGTGGCTAGATCTTTAAGTCTCTATTAAAAGTGGAGGTCAAATAGAAAGCTGTTTGAGCAGACTGAGTGCAGCGTGCAGTCAAGTGGAAGTCTCCATCTCTGAATGGAAATATTACCAGAGAAAGCCAAACCTTTTAAAAACCAGTCATCTGTGATCGTGTAGTCACAAACACAAATTCATATATTTCACATACTCTTTCCCCATGTCATCACATTTTTGCCCTTGCCTTAGGATTTGACTTTGTAGGTTAGTCAGAGGTCAGGCCTGCTGAGTCAGAGCCTGTTCGGCCTTCCAGTGCACAGCTCGGGGGGGTGACTTGGCTCCCGAAATACCCTAGGTCATACACTTGTTAAAGGCAGATGACACATGTACAGTAAATGCATGGAGTAAGAATTATCTAGTTCATTTTTCCAGACACAGCACAGCAACTGTGTGACAGGGAGAAGGTTTAATCAGATTATAGGTGACGGTTTATTATTATTATAGGGGCATAACTTCAAGGTATAAACATGCTGAACTGCAGGAAATATTCACATAATTAAACCCATGGCATCAAAGAAAATAAAGAAAGATTTTCTGATGGATTTTAAATAAAAAATAATATTATAATAATAAACAATTAATTAATTAGTAGTAGTGACCTTGAATCTGGATAGTAGAATAAGCTTGAATTCATAAGTCACCAACACATACAGTAGTGAGGACTGCAAAGGACGGCAGTGTCTTAACCATATTGCTGTGGCCCTGGAAGGATCATGTAAGGGAGAAGGGCTCAAAATAACAGCGAGGAAGAGAGGTAGAGGGGATTTCTTTAAAGATTAGAGCAAATTAGCCTGAGCAGAGCAGAGCAGAGAAACTGGAGAGAGAATCCCAGTGAGCACTGCTCTGGTGATTAGCCGGTGAAAAGCCGTCGAGGAATCTGGACTAGAAATATAATATGCAGTTGAAAATGTGCTCATAAGCATCCCAACTATTACACAGACGTCTAAAAAACTTTCACTGCTCAACCAAATATAGTTATAGCCAAGATGCCTCGACGGCTTTCCCCTGGATAATGCTTTTCAGGGTATGATTCAGAAGTGAGGGGATGACGTGAGTTCTAACCTGAGGAAATTAGTTTTTTAGCCCATTAGCAAAGGCGGGAAAAAAAGGGTTCCCTTGATGAAGGGGAAAGGACATTTCAACACTGGTGTAAAAGAGAAAGAGACTAATTTGTAAGCATCATGATGAAGGTCATAGGTGGGTGTGCAGGCAAGGCAGTACTTAAGCAGCCTCAGCATTGTCAACATCATGGAATTTGAACATATGAGCAGCCACAGGAAACCACTGGAGGAAACGGAGGATGATTAGATGTAGGTGAATTTCGTGAGGCTGATGACTGCAAAGGTCTGGGCGAGCCACAGGGGCTGAAGAGAGTATTTCGAGAGCCGAGCGAGGAGGGGGGTTTCGATAGTTGAGACAGGAGACGGGGAAAAAACATAGCACCATCCTCTATGTGTTGAAAGGTAATACTGTGTGGTCAGACAGAACCTGAAGCGAATTTTAAAGGAGGCGCAGTTGCATACAAAGTCAATGGAAAGAAACAAATTTGCGCAGAGTGGCACCAATTGACACAAAGATGCGTCTGTGCATGTTGAAAATGTCTTAACTTGAGCAAAAAATTCACGCATATCTTGGGGCTTTATAAATATGCCACATAACCGTAGAGAGACAAAAATGTAGAGCAAATTTCCAGGTGTTGGGTGTTTCAGATGCTGTTTGACAATCCGACAAGCATGTTTGAAGTGCACTGATGCCTTTAGCAGTCTAAAGAGGTGCTGTCCATAATCATGGAAAGGAGAGGACCATCTTTGTCATGTTGAGACTGGGTTTGAGTAGAAGTCTGATGAGAAATCAATCTGGAGTGTGGCAGAATCAGGCAAAATTTATAAAGAAAAGAGAACAAGCGAACAGCTACTGGAGGTTGGAGACCAGTCTTTGGCATTCTTGAAATTCCTGAATGACAGATTGCAGATTCCTGTTTGACTCAATCTTTCTCTTAATCCTGGTTTCATAACTGTTTTGTTTATCATTGTTTGCATAACGAAGATGATAAAGACAAGACATGATGAAATTGTCTTCTTACAATATAAAGACGTGAGGTCTAGTGCTTCATCTTCTTTGAGAATATTGCTGTTGTATGATGTGTTTTCAAACAAGTTCATGATGTGAAATGTTACCAGATGTTATTATTGAACGTGAAATCAACTGATCAAATATCAGGCCTCAGACAGACTATCAAAGCTCACCCGCAGCTGATGACACCTGCTCAAACTGCCATCAAAGCCACAACGCCTTTCACTCTTATCATCTGTCCGCACGACCTGCACGTCTTAATATTAGCACTTAACTATATCCTGTCAGACATTTCTGCTGAACAGCTGTTCAGACTCAAATAAAGCAAAAAAATGCCAGATGCACATAGATTTCCTATAATGCTTGGAGTGTCTTCGCTCTACGAAGCTTGAAGTGGCAACAGATAACTTTTCCCCCGTTACACCCCCAGTGTTTCCAAGTGGTATTATTGTACGGCAGCTGTCACAAAAGACAACCGGATCACTTCACATATTCAACTATTTATTTATCAATGTCTTGATCACAACAGAGTATATTAACTTTCACCACTGCTCATTTTAGTCAGGCCACCATAAGAAAACATGTTTTTTGTTGCACAATGCCAGGCTTAGAGATTCAGCAAAATAGTAGTTATCTGCCTATTTCTTTTAAGTCTGTTCGCTCAGAATAGTCTTGTGTACACATCGTGCAGCCAACAGGAACTTTTGGACATCGGATCATGCAATTCTGACAACTTTACCAGCTCACTCCAGAAATCACCAAGACAACAGAGCAACCGGGCTTCGCCGCACGAAAGTGCCCTAGAACTCGGAACCCCAATCTCAGTGATGGGATAAAGGCAGAATAAAACATCTGGTAGTATTAATAAGTAGGCAGGTTGTGTTACTTAAGTAGAAAGAATGCCTTGTGCCATAAAACAAGCCTTAATTTTTACGGGAAAATCGTGCTTGCTGGCAGACAGAAAATACATACAGGGAACCGATCTAAATGCAGACAGTGTTATTATTCTACTGCCATTAAACTGTGCAATCAATATTTACTTCATAATGATAACTGAAAGCAAAAAAGTATATATATATATAAAATATACAAGGATTCAGTTGTCTTCCTGAACCACAGTAATTTCTTATGTACTGAAGATGTCTGTAGTAGCTGCTGTAAGATCCGGGCATCTATTACTGGCTTACAGTAAAGACTAGTAATGAAATCTGCAATCAAAGTCTAATCTCTTCAAAGTGTGCTGTAAAGGCAATTTTTAGCATAATAAAAAAAATATGAGCTTGATTAAACTGAAATTCAATAGCAATTACAATAACATTAAACACTCCTCTGGGGACTCTGCTATACTGTACTTCTCAGAAACCTGGCACATGCAGCTGGAGAGAAAAATGGAAATTGCCTTGATAATATATTAACTGTGACACATTTGCTTTGCAGTTACAGTGTTATAAAAGCAAAGCAGGTTGGAGTAATAAAGCTTGAATCATGATTTATGTGTTATCTATGGACAATGTGCAACCAATTGCATATGTTTCATTTCAAACAATTCAATTTGAGCCATGGTGGGAGAGCAGGCTGCATCACATTTCTAGATTAATCAAATACTTTTCAATTTCAGTTGCAGAAAATAATATTGTAAGAATGTAATATAGGTTATATGATAGCTAATGCTTTTTCACTCCTAAATATGAAGAGATCAAATTCACGATCGATTTGGAGCGAGGCAGGAAGAAAGTGGGAAATACACGACTCCTAATCTGCAACCTTGCAGTGATTCTGCCTCCCCCTTTTTCTCTCCGTCTGACAGAGCGTTTCCCCAGAGCCTCAGCTCAAACTGCAGAACCGCTCTGTGTGGCAACTGTTGAACAAAATGGACTCTCACAAGGAGGAGAAAAAAAATCCCACAGGAAAAGAGGAGAGGAAGAAAATCAATGCAAGGAAGGGATTTTAAAATAGGAAGAGTCGAGGGGCTTAAAAAAACAAGGAAGAAGGAGAGCAGAAATGTGAGGGAGGAGGAGACAGACTGAGAAGAAGGAACTAAAGAAAGAGAGGACTGAGCTATAATGAAAGGATCACTGTCAGAACTGTGTCCTTATGCTTCATTTGATCCAAAATCATTTATTTCTTATTTCTCGTATTAGTGAGGTTTATATACGCAGGGAAAAGAAACCGTCTGGTTTGAGTCCCACAGTGAATGCTGTGTTGATGGTTGCAGTAGAGGCTGTGGGAGAGACTGCACTTGCTAATGAGCACACTGGGAGAATCTGCCTTGTTGTTTTGTTGAGTGTTATTTCAAAATATTGCAACCAAGAGATTGGGGCGGGGAGTTAACCCAAGCTGTCAAAATATCTTTCAATCTGGGTTAATTGCTCAGGGAGAGGGAGCCTCATGATCCTCATTTGAGAGATTTCTTTTTTTCATTACATCTCCACAAATGTACCTGTTACTTAATTTGAGTTGGAGAGCTTTTTTTTTTTTTGTCGCTGCAGTAATTTTTTTTTTATGGCTCTTTCTTTATTTGACTCAAGCATGGATAATCTGACTGATGGCCAGATCATTCTTGGAGACAGTTTGGTAGTACACATTAATGCTGTGGGATAACATAGAAAAACACCCGGGGTTGTTAAAATCTCCATAAACACATTACACTTGTCGCGGGTGGTGTTTAAGCTGGTGTGAGGCTGTTTTTGTCACAATAGCATCAGGTGAAAACTGTTTTTGCTGCTGAGAGGCAAGTGTAAAAATGGACAGATCATTCTAACGCAGGTTGATGATTGGTTGACCCTTATTTAAAACCTGACTACAATTTGGTTCTAGAGCATGAAGGAAAAACATTGATGTATTAAGAAACAAATAAGAGTAAAAGAAAAATAAAATGCACAAATAAACACATTTTAACATTCACATTTAGATCAATTACTGTCACATTTGTTTCTTTTTTTTTTTTAAATTCAATTTAAAGACCTCCAACCCAAATCAGAGCAGTAGAGTGGTATTCAACAGGTGGAACATCAGTGCATAAGATCATCCTAATGTTACCACTGTCCATGAATAATCCTCTTGCTCCTCATGCCCCTGAAATAACACACTGAAATATCTGCTCACAATGGACATTCCCTCCTTGCCACTACATGAAACTGATGATATGCTGAAAAGGACCGAAGATCAAATATTCTCTATGGTATTACATTTGAGAGGAAAATATATTACTAGATGATCTAACAATTATCAAAGAATAATATCAGAAAATAATAACAAAGTGCATTTTATGATTTATTAGCCACAGTTCAATTTTTAGAATCCATTTTAATTTGTGTGCATCATCTTCAAGTGACGATTCGCTCTGATCAATCGGTGGTCTGCAGTGTTTTCACTCCATCTTTTAGTATCGGCTCAGCTCACTTGGAAACTCGACCAAAATAACTACTAGGTACCAGGTACTACCCATAACTTGGAAAACCAAAAAACGACTGTTCCAAGCGAGTAAAGTGGAGCCGAGCCGTACAATGCAGTGGAAAAAAAGAGGTTTATGTCAGACTCGTATTTCAGAGAGGCTCTAGGGATTTTATAAGTTGCACTGATGCTTATGGTGAGGATGTGTTTACTGTGACAGCAGCAGAGAGGACACACTCACCAGGCCTGAGACTTCCTCCTGGGCACGCTCTGTCTCGTCCACTTGGAGTGAGGGGTCAGGTGATAAATCAGCTGGCGGCAGATCTTGTTGGTGGACTTAAGCGAGTCAGTCTCCTGCAACGCACCCAAAGGACGAATGATGGACAACAAATAGAAATCTAGTTCAAACAGTAGATGTTCGTGAATAAATGCAACTTAACCATCACATTTGAAGAATTACTGGTAAACAAAACAAGCTGTATGTATTTAATATAACAAGTAGAAAAGGAGCTGTTTTCAAAAGGTTGGATGGCTACAAGGTAGAAGTCATTTATAATTGCTGGATGCTGATATGCTTTTCTTTCTTCCTGCAAGCTACAGATGTACAGATTTTTACACAGTCACAAAGTGTTTCTTTCTTGTCTTTTGAACACAACTGCTTCAAAGATTTTCTACATCCAAATGTTAATTTATATTCCCTTTTGCCTCCATCTCGCTCCATGTCTCTCCTTCCCCTCTTCCCTTTGCCTTTTCTCCCTCCCTCCTCCGTCAAAGACTTTAAATGGAATGGGTTGTGCTGAGAAGGGTAAATCTAATTAATGGTACAACACGACAACAAGAAAGAGGCAATGTGGCGAGAGAGAAAAAAGACAGGGGCAATTTACCTTAAGGCGATTAACCATTCCTGCTGCCACTTCTTTTCTTGGGCGACAAACAAACATGCCTCATACTTCAAAACATTCAGTCCTGCTGTTTCAGCCACTTGGATGGCTGAACACGACATTATAGCAGCGCATACTGATTTGCAATGTGAAAGTATACTTAGAAAATGCAAATCTGTGGTCTGGAAGAATCAACAAATTCACTAAATGTGCAGTACTGTAACTCTACAAGCATTAATCATTGGTCTATAAACCTTAATGCATCACAACACACCATAAATTAAATTAACTGTTTGAAACTGATGACCATGAGGTTAAAAATATTCACAAATAATGTATCTTTCAGCCCTCAATATGTCCTTGAATATATAATCTAAATACATTTCAGTGTGGTGGAAAATACTGGCCATAGAAGCAGCTGCCAGGCGTTAAATCCAGCACACTGCCTCTCTACATCCTCGTCACGTCTGACACAGTATCCTGCCACGGGTCGCCAGCCAGTCAGAAGAACATTGCTGCCAGCTCCTTACTTTCCCTCCCTTCCTCCTGGGCTTTCCTCACCAAAGCAAACAGCGATAAGATTAGAGCTTCTCACAGGTGATTATCATCTGGACTCGGTAAGTAAAAACTAGACCACGGTGACTTTATCTTAAGGCAACCCATCTTTTCCTAAAAGAGATAACTGCATACTTTAGATAACTGTAATGGCTGCTAGCTCTGTGTTTTACAGCCACTCTGAGCTGCTTCTGTAGTGTCTTCACACATATACCCGAGTTTGAAATGTAGGTTGAATTTTAATATCTTTGATTTGTATGCCATGCTACAAGTGGATGAGACCATTATTGGATTGGAGTGGATTATTGACCATATAAATCTAAAAAAAAACGAAATTCATATGCATAATTGAAAAATCAACATTTTGTTCATCAGTTCATTCACTGCTGTGTTTACAAATAATACGTAAAAACTTTTACAGGATTAAAACCATTAATAATTCACATTCAATTGTCTAACATTAGTCTTTACCTTTTGGACTGTCCCTTTAGGGACTGTACAAAAATAATTGGATGAGTGAGGCCGAACCTTTCATTTCACTTTGTAAAAAAACAAGGCCTCCCCTGGACTATAAATGTTTTCTATGAAGCCTCCTCTTTACTTGAAAAAACCCTGCAAAACCATCCCCACAACATGTCAAAACAATAAGAAGCCCCAAATGAAACAACAAAATACGTAGTTTTTCGACGCCCTTTTAGAATGACACAAGGAGCATTTTCTTATCTGACGTCTCAAGACGACATAAATTGTCTGCACATTCCAAAACCAACCAATGATGTGCCAACGCTATGGTTAGGATTTGGGGAAGTTGCGCCCAAAAACATTTTTGGGTTATAATTACTACTTTGTTTAGGCTGGTTAATGTTATGTAACGATCATGGTCATGCTTAAAAAAAAAAACAATGATTGTCGGTTGTAAAGGGCAAACAAACAGCTTTCTCCCATGTTAAAGTGTGGTGTTTTGATGTCTATTATAACATCACCTGACTTCTTTCATTGCTCCCGTCATTATTACTACGACTACTAGGGGGTGTTGTTACTTGAACATAACCATTTTGTTCTTTGAGGCAACTGATGCTGCCATTCTTCTTGGGTGGACAGTCTCTGTCGAAATAATATTACAGTGTTACGACTTTGTACAAATGAAAGTTGTCTTTTTTATGTAAGTATTAACTACATTGCAAAAGAAGGCTGAAATAATCTATAAATTTAGGACTAGAAAAAATAAGTGACCCACCCCTGATCTCTGAAAAAAAATTAAGCCTGACCCCTTCCCCCTCCCAATAATTTTCGTACAGTCCACAGTACAAAAAGTGAGAGGACTTAACAGACTTCACAGCACTCAGTGGACTCCAGCAGCTTCTCCAGTTTGATCCCACTGGCCACCTGCCACCTGTCGGAGCCCTCAAAGTGCTCTCATTGTTAGTGCCAAAGCCACAATCCCCCACAAGCCCCGGTGCCATCGACCGTGGCCACCGGCCCTATTGACCTCAGCGTGATGGCCACTGGGCACCGGCTCACGCTTTCCAGTATGAAGAAAAACAAGTCAGATAACCTCACATTGCTGCGGTGCTGAAAGAGCACAGGAGCAGCAGGTAGGACAGACCACATGGTGCCACTGCGGAGTCAAACCCTGACCCAGCGCCTCCTTCTGGCCCTACCATTCATCCCTGACCTTTCTACCTACCCTACAGCATGCAGGCGTCCGCTTTGTAGCTGAGACTGATCGGCAGTTCTCATCTAGCCCTCCACGTTGTCCACCAAGTGGAGCTTTTCCATATTTTAAATGAGTCGTAGGAGAAACCTCCCAGAATATGGAGAACTTCTCATCTTATCATCATGCTCAGCATAAAAGCTTATTTCCAAAAATACCAAACTACTCCTTTAATTAGTCCCCAAGGATCCTTACGGCTGTATAATTATTTTCTACAAAGACAAGATTAATGTTTAAGTGTCACCTTTCCCCTGTAAAACACGATCCAGTCACTTATGCTGAATCTGTGAATAGTATGCAAGATCCTTACATAATAAAAGTTAATATGTCACCTAATACTGAATACATTTTATGGACACCAAGGCATACATAGTGATCTACTATGCTAATGGTTAAACACCTAAAATAAAATTTAATCACATCACTAGCTTCTGTTGTTGTGTTCGTATGAAGCAAACTGACAGTTCATTGTTGTCACAATAGCATGACAACAAATATGACACATGCACTTAGACATGGCTAATAAATGCCGACATGTTGCAGCTTGCCTCTCTAGTTCTTGTCCCGTTAATTAATGTGAAGTCAGTTATGTTTTGAACAAAGAGCTGCTTTTTCGTTAATTCATGAATGTGACAATTAAAACAAACTGGATCATTCTGGACTGCATACCCTTTTTGGACACTGCAGATCCCGGGCGAGACTGAGCAGCAGCTCGTGTGAAATGGGGTCCACCAGGTTGAGAAAAGCTGCGTTTTTGTACAAAATGTCATTGAGAGACGTTCCCTGGAGTCCCAGATCCTGAGAGAGAAGAAAAGAGAGGACAGTGATTTGGTTAACTCTCACTAAATCTAACATGTAGTGTAGAAATTCAGAAATTAATTTGAATATGTCTGAGCCACGCTTAATTTAATATTCAAGTGACATTTCATGGATAGTTTAATGAAAATAGATTGTCAATGTTTATAAGCTTTGTTCATCACCCCCTTTCATCTTGCCCTCTTATCACGCTGTGAGCTGATAAGGTTTTGCCATCGGAGTCATGTGTTAACACCCAGCGCAGTTGATTAGGGGTGGGGATGTGTGTATGTGGAAATACAGTCTGTGTGCGTGTGAGGGACGTTAAGAGTAAAGTTCAAGCAAGCTAAGATAAAAGTGGTGTGGTCTTTTTTTTTTTTTTAATTTTTATGTTACAGTTATACTCTCCAGTGAAGAGAATAAGACTCTTCCTCTAATTTCATTTCTATAATTTTCACAAAACACAACTCTGAGGAATACTTTTTGATTCCAGTTAAATGAACTTCTGATTTCTATCTTCAATCTTAAGAATTCATAAGTTAAACATTGTGTGATGTGCAGGACGCTTTATAAAAACTAAAAAAACAGGAACCAGCACACATGCCCAGGAGTTGATTATATGTGTTTCATCTTTAGGCTGTTTCTATTTGCAGTGCCAGTGTAAATATATTGAAGCTGCATCTTCAGGTAATGCTTCGAGTGCTGACGTGTCATTAACAGTCGGAGTTCGAGACGCAACGCTTTCAGACACATCAAATAGTCTCAGCAGCATGCAGCATCCAACGCCTTTTCAGGGAAGATACCAGCACATACACACACAAGCAAAACAAAACAACAAACAGCAGGGAAGACATGAAACTGAGCAGATGAAACAAAATGATCAGAAAATGAAAGGTCTGGAGTATGAGGAAAGAAACTCAAAGGAAATCTCTTTTATTTTAGGCATAAAGCTACATTTCTCTCGTAATCCAAAACAACTGTTAAAAGATGATTTCCTCTACTCGTACATTCTGTTATATCAGTGACATAAGTGCTGCTGCTGTATGAAAAGAACAGAACAGACATGTTTGTTGATGACCATCATCCTCTTGTTTACAGCGATGAGTGTTTTATGTCATGTAAAACAGCACAACTAGAAGCCGTGGGTCTGAAGCGTAATACTGTCAGCTCTACACGAACTGAAAAGCTTTTCAAATAGCAGGCTGGAGGTTGAAGCTGTGTAAAACATGCTCAATATATTCTGACAGCCCTAACACTTAGGGACTCAGTGGAAGCAAAGAGGAAAACTCCCATCAGCATTTTCTCCTCCTCCAGCTTTTGGGTTGATTTATTACAGCGGAGCTCTGCGGGATTCCCTGACGCTGGACTATCCTCCAGGCCAGCTCTCCCTTCAATAAACCTCATTTAGTACAGACTGAGGGTACCACATGTGTCCATAAATGGAGGCATACAGGATTTTATGATGATGATGTGTGTTAAGCAGCTGCAGCATCAGATATAACTGTTTTTATGCAGCTTTTTGGGGGGATTTACAGCTGAAAAGAATGACATTTTTTAAATACACACAGAGCTCTGATCCTGTGGATTAATTTGACTGATTCCTAATCATAAAAGCATGAAATGTTTTCCTATTTGTCACTGACAGGATGCCTGTGTACATGCCTGCGTGCCCTCAGATCCCACTACAAATGTCCTCGTGAAAGCTGCATATCTAATCTGACGTCTGCCTCGTCACAAAAAGTCTGAATAAAGCGATGAGCTCCGAATCGCAGAACATCATCCCACACATGCAGTTCATTAGAATCCAATTAAATATATTGCACAGTGCGACAAATCCAGTCCCACAGTTTCCTGCTTCAGTTTAGAAACATGTCAAACAGTTGCCAGGTGATGGACCCTCCAACTCCGGTTTTGCTTACTTACTTTTATTTTTTTGGATCGAAAGACTAAATGTTCTTTACTGGACCTGACCTTTTATTTAACCATCATGTCATGTGACAAAGTACTGAAATGTTGTTTTCCTGAAGGTTCAAAGACTCAAATGCTTAGCCAGTAGTAAAGATATCTGACAAGTAGGACGGGGTCAATATGTGAGTTTAGTCATATGTTGCAGGACATATGAGGAATAGTTTCTTCTTGTACGCTCGCAACATGTACTTGAAAGGTTATTTTGGTCACATCTCTTTTATTATGCTACAGGGAAACTTTCTATACACATTGTACTTTTATCCAATTTTCAAATCTAAATTAATCAGCATTGAAATATATTTCCCTACCTACACAGTGAGTCTCCAGTGTCAAATGATCTCAGTTTGTATGAAGTTTACCGGAAGCTCATCTTATTTGAAGGAATAGATACCTTTTGGGAAATGTGCTTATTTGCTTTCTTGCTGAGAGTGAGATGAGAAGATTGCTACCACTATCATGTCTGTATGGTAAACTACAGCAGAAGCTAAGCTTAGCTTATCTTTGTTTAACTTAGATTAGTTGATCTTAGCTTAGCATAAGCCTGGAAACGGAGGGAAACAGCTAGCCCGGCTCTGTCCAAGGGTACATCGCACACAAGTAAAACCATGACTTATCCTTTTTTAAACTTTGGTTTTTGTATGGATTAAACAAACAATATGTAATGTGTTAATTAGTGAGTTTTAGATGTGCTGGTAGGTGGATTTTGTTCATTTAAACTCTCAGCAAGAAAGCAAATAAGCATGTTTCTCAAAATGCCGAACTATTCTATTAATGTGGGTCTATGTCGAACTTTGTTTGATGTCACAGAGAGAGAGAGTATGAGGGCATGCAACAATGGACCTAACAAAACATACATATTTCTACCCTAATTATGCTTCATTGGATGAGTAATATATATAATAATATGATGAGATAGGCACCAAAAGCAGTTTTGTATTGAGGTGTTGTGACAGCTGACCTTTGACTTCAAAAAGGTCACACACTACAGAGAACACCTTAATTAGTGTCTTCTCCATCGCTGCACGATGGTTACTCAGTGTTCACGGAGCGTAATTGATGTAAGTATTTGTTGATTCTTTGTTTACTAATGAAAATCTAGAGGATCCCAAAGTAATTAACTTAATGACCCAGGAGGCAGATCTGCGATGGAGATACAGCATACAGCTAGTGTTACTTGTTTCTTCTTTGTAATGACTTCCTCTATGTGAAGGAAACATGTTCCAGCATCTACCATCTCAAGGTGATGATTATCGAGGGGAGAAGCTGCTGTGCTGCTGGATAACAACAACAAGACATTTACTGCCAGTCCCCCCCCCCCCTCAGTGTTGAAGTATTGTTAGTCAGACACTTGGCTTCAGCCCCAACTACGTATAATAGTAGCAGCGGTCTGGCTTCATCTCAGTGAGCGATGGAGAGAGCATTTGCTTCGTGAGCAGTTTAAATGCCGAGCTACGGAGAAAGCTGCTGCTGCTCACGACCTACAAATGTACATGGTGATCTTTAAAATCTTTTTCTTTAAAGTCTCCTTATAAGATATGGCTGACTGCAGGACTGCTTCAATAAATGTGTACAGACACATTGGAGTCTTAACGGAAGGTATGCATGAGTCATATCCTTCCTGGTTCACTCAAATATGAATGTGAGGCATTACAATTATGTTTCAATTGATCCCACACCTTTTATATCCTCAGTTATTGGTTTTTGTGCAGAATAGAAGAGCTGCCTACACATCTGTCTTCAATTCAGACTCTCCAGACACCCGTAGCTTCTCCTCAGCATTGTTACCTGCTTTAATCTGCACACATCTGTATAATTTATTCTACAGCACTGTACAGATGGGCAGGGAGTTTTCATGGCAGGGGGCCCTCTTGATCACAACTGCTTTTGTCTGAACTTCAAAACTGTTCTCCTTTGATCAATGCACAGCTACCAGAAGACAGTGGAAAGCTCAAGCTGAGCTCTAAAAACTTCTTTCTTCTCTGTAGTATGGATAACTCTTCAGAAAGGGAGGATTAGACTAACAGATCTAACAGATGAGACTTAAATGTAAGAATTAAACATACCTATGAAGCTGGCAACAAAGAAGTGTTTGCACAATGCTGCGCAACAGGGACAGATTAGAGCTATACAATACCACATTCAGCTGAGTTTGTATAAACGGCTTCTTCTTATGTGGATTTGTATATTTAACACTCTCTCTCTTATGTATATTTCAAACCTCCTTCCCACGGGAAACAGTGAACAACAGAGGAAAAAGAGAACAGATATGGCTTACTGACGTTATTTACCTTAGATTTTCTTTTGTGCCCTGGAAAAGACCTTGTTACCAAGAGTCTACAGGCTAGTATATCATTTGTTATAAAAAAATATTCACTTAAGATCACAAAGTTTGTCACATTAAAAAACAAAAGCAGTATTACTTCATTTGACCAAGTCCTCTTTAATTGGTTTTCATGTATTTCAGAGGGCTAACATATAATACACTCAGTGTCCTGTGTTGTTAGGGGCTGATTGAATATTCAGAACATGAACTAGCTGGCTCCAAAGCCATTCCCTTTCAGACAAAACAGGTGGTTGATTCAGCCGAACGTCTCACCCAATAAGGCATCGACCTCATTATAGGTGCTTCTGTTTTTTCAGCACACTGTCATGCCCTTAATGTCAGTGAGGCTTCCTTACTGTGAAACATTTATGAGAAGTTGCAAAAAGTAGATGATTAAATTACTTTAACTTAAAAAAAAAAATAAATAAAAATGAACACAGGGACACCTGCTGATACACGTGCTCCATGAAAAGTGGGATTTCCTCCAATGAGTGCCATCAGCATAAATGCAGCTGGGTCTAAGCTGGATCATATACAGTGGGCATGGCCAATACCTCTTTACATAATATAAGCTATGCAATTCATGTCAGATTTATAAAAATAAGGAACAACTGAATAAACTGCTGTTATTATATTATATATATTTTCAAGCATCTGGAGAATTAGATTATACAAAAAACTTGTAGTTTTTTCAGTAAATATTAAAAATCTATATATGACTTGCAGATAAAAATACATTGTTTTTTTTTTACCCATGAATGTAAACTTTTTCTCCACGTGTTCATAAATAAAACCCACAACTTAACCACGTTTCTTCCTTGAATAACAAAGTAAGAATAAAGTGCAGACTGACATGAGCCACTCAGCCCAAATCACGAGCCGAAATAATACCAGTCCTTTACCTTCCTCAGCAGTTTGAGCACTTCAGCCGCCTGCTCCATCTTCTGCTCCCGGAGCAGCCTCTGGATCTCCCGGATCCAAGCCACCCGTCTGACATATGGGCTGTGGTTGGTTTTCCGCAGCATCCCCGGCAGCCTGTCGGACTTGAGCATCAAGGAGGTAAACAAGAAGTCCCCGCCGCCACCCCGCTCACTTTCTCCCGGGATGTCATTCCTCTGGCGTCTCCTCTTGGACAATTTGCTTTCCAGATCAAGACTCCTCTGCCTGGTCAACTTGGAACCCATCACTCCCGCGAGGATGCCTCGGTGGCGGTGAGAGGGATTTTCACCACATGCGGCCAGCGCATCGCACTCAACTTGCAGAAATCCGGGAATACTTCTGCCCTCTGTGATGCGGCGTCTCGAAGTTCCGGCGGCTGCCGTGCACGGCAGAGCATCCCCACAACAACGTGCGTGCGCGCTTGCCGTCGTCCCCTGCTCGCCTCCGTCCAATGCACTGCCCGAGCACTCCGGCATCCTTTGCTGTACTCGGAGCCGGTGCGCTCCTCAGCCAATCAGATCGCGGCTCTCGGAGTGAGAGTCATGTAGGAAACTGTTGTCGGCTCAGACTCTTGCGTGACCCCCCGCATCGTAACGCACAGGTTGCTTCTTTCACGCTGAGTCAGCCGGAGGGAGCAGGCGTGTTAATCCTGCGTGATTGTAGGGTTTCATGGAGCAATGACAATTTCATAATGTTATGACACGAAAATGAGACAGACAGATAGGTGGATAAATATACAGATAGATAAATAGACAGACAGTGCTGTACCTTCATGGCAGGTAAGTGGGTGTAGGGTGGGCATTCTGCTGATGCTGAGTCATAACACTAAAACTCCCCTGTTTTAAATTGCAAAATAGTCTTTAAGGAAAGTACGTCCATCAGCTATGCAGACCGCATGAGCTCAAGTTTTGTGTGTCCATTAAATCAGGAATGGTATTGATCGAGCCCCGACAGATGGGCTGCTGGACAGGTTTAATCAAATAGTGAAAAACATGACCTGTATAAGGTTAGGAGAGAGGCTTTAACAATTTAAGACAAATGGATTAGTGGTGATGAATCACTACAGAGCAGCAACAACACAGCAGCTGACCTCTAGCCGTCTAACCTCTCTACCTGGGTGCAGTGATGTGGAAGTGTACTCCAGGGTGTGTCAGTACACAGTGACGTCACCACTGGGCGTGTTTACAGGTGCAACACACTTGAAACTTCAACCGGAAAGCGCATAAAACACTGCTTTTCAGCCAAGGGTTAAGTTGCTCTTTTAAACTCCACGTGAAATCACATTTAGTCATCCCTTTTAGTAAAAAAAAAAAAGTCAGTGTTTTTTTAAATGTTATTTATGGTTATTATCAAAAGGAAGACAAAATGTTCTTTGGGGAAATATCAGAAATGCTCCTTTTCTTTTCAGTGGCTCGAGGGATGTATTGCTCTCTGTTTAACCAAACATCATGAAACTAAAACATATAACGCTTCTATATGTAAGTTTTTACATGTATTAATTGGTTCGTTTTGCCAATGTGTGAACAATCTGTAATGTTACTTAAAAAATGAGGACCTTCTCCGACCTACAACAGTCTGTGGACAGATTTTTATATAAAGGCTGGGATGGTTTTGCTGGGAATGTGACGGTTATGCGCGCTCCCACGTGTCTTGCCTCTCTTCAGCTCCCCTACAGCGCCAACAGTGTGAAACACTAGCTTAGAAATGGAGTCCGCTAAGTCCGACACATACTCCACCCAAGCACACACACAAAAAAAAGTTTTATCTTATGATGCCCTTCTGACCAAACTGGAATGTGACCGACGTTGTGGGAAAAACTACGGTCGACATCGGCTTTATAGCTTATATTTAAACGCTTTATAAATCCAATTTTTTAAAAACTAAACGTTAGTCAAACTATAATAACAGCGTTGTACTTACCTTAGAGGTATAATAGACTTGAATCTCGCAACAAGAGGGGGGAAAGTGAAACATTGCTTTTCAGCCTAAGCTACTCTTTGAGACTGCCTTTGACTTGATTTGAACATTCATTCATGAAACCAACAGAAATTGGGATATAAATGTGTGAGAATTTGCTCCAGGCACAGGAACGTTGACATCGGAGGGGCTTAAGTGGGACAATTTACACAGTGAGATGACATGCTCGTATCGGCACCTACTTCAAGCTCTGAACTGCATTCACTGTCATTGACACAGACGCATCTTGTTAACCGACTAAAAGCCTGTGGTGATTCGGTGTCTCTCCGGTCAGTGAGGATGAGAGATGAGTTAGGGCCCAAGCTTTCAAAACCTAATTCACTGTCAGCCCTGTATAATATGACGGTGGTTATAGTGCTGGAGGCTCGCAACCCTCTTATATCACCAAACAACCCCCAGTGTGATTGAGTGTAATAAGTTGTATCACCTCCCAGACTAAATGCAAAGCCATGGAAACAGTAGTGAACTCTATGCTGGAGAATAGAGTAATATAGTTGTTTCCCAGTCTAATGGCTCTCACTGGCTCTATCTGGATTTCAGGATTTCACTGCCCACCTCATTCTCAGGGTCGATGATCTCCTGGATTGTGTAGGTTCTTGTTTTTTCTTGACACTGGATTTGAGCAGACAGCAGATTCCCATTTTATCAGCGTCTAAAGAAGAAACAGCATTCTCTCCGCAACAAGGTTTGTACCAATTTACCATGTTTCTTTTTGGGTTGTTTTGAGCCCCAGCCTCTGTCAAGCACCTTATGGGCGGGGGTATGATCATTCCTCAACCTTAACCAAGTAGTTATTTTAACCCAAAACCATGATCTTTTCCTAACCAAGTTGTTTTTATGCTTAAATCTAACCAAACCTTAAACACAGTGTTGTCAGATCAGAAAACCGGTGTGTTTTTTCAACAGTGATTTGTAACAGTTTTGGAAGGCACTAACAAATGATGTATTCCTGCTGGTAGGAGCGCCAGATCAGAAAATGCATGTTTTGTTCAAAACAATTTACTATGTTTTATTTGAGTCATGTGAAAACATGTGCTACCAGGAGTTATGTGTCAGGAGGAGGTTAGTAGATAGCTCAAGACCCTCTCTCAAAAGTGAAGTGAGATGGTTCATGCGAAAGCTGCTTTTGATTGCTGTCTTACTGTTGCAGCACCGAACAGTCCTGACTGATCTTCCTCAGAGGGGTGCTTTAGATTAGGTCCAGTAGAAAGAGCCATACAAGAGGACATATGAGAAAGTTTAAAGCAACTCTCTGTGAGCTGCTACTATATATACTGTACACCTGACTTTGTTCCCAGACGGATGCAGTGAACTCTGGGGTGTTTTGGTGCAGAAGGGGTCGGGGTTGACAGCCAGAAGGACACTCCAGGAGCAGATGTACAGCAAGTTGGAGAAGGAATGTTTCATCAGAATCAGAATCAGAATCTGGGTTTATTGCCAAGTAAGTTTTTACATACAAGGAATTTGCTGATATTTAGTATTAACTCCTGCGCTGCTCATTATCCCCCTGTTCTGCTTCTCACTGGGACAACAGTGTCACTACGCTCACAGGTTTCTGAGTATACAACCATTTAAATTCAAGGTGAATCACTGGCCCGGTGTGGGACTAACTGTTGGCTGACTTTGTTTATACTCTTCATGGTGGTGGAGCTTTGGGATGAGGTGGTCAAAAACTGGACTCATACTTCTCCGTTGAAGTATTTCAGTGGTTGGGCTTACACGCCTCCAGCATAGGAATCGATTTACAGACCTGTGCAACCTGTCGATTGTTGTATATTACCAGGCTCTGACGTGCACTCTTCATATACCCAAAGTCATTTTGTTTACAAGAGGAGAAGAAAGAAAGGGACAAATATGAAAAATACAAGGTAGAAGATGACATTATGAAGATTTTTTTGCGTATGCACAGGAAAACAAAATAATGAAAAAATGTTTTGTTCTATGTTCACTGAGTAAAGAGGAAATTAGGAGAATACAGCAGCTGCTGATTTAGCAGATATAGTCCGTGCACAGAAATGTGTTACTGAAATGTGTAAATCAAATGAATGAGATGTTCAGTTCAAGATGTGGCTTTAAATTACTAAATGATTACTGTCTGCATATATAGACACTATCGTCTGTATTAAAATCTTTTTTTAATCAAGGCATTAAACCAAACTTCTTTCATTTATGTTTGTGGGCAGTCGTCCATGTAGAGCTTTAATAAAAGGCTGTGTTGGCCTGCTCACACACACAAAAATGAGCCTTTGACTTGTCATTTAAAGTATGATGATGGTTAACCATGTTTTGTCAGGTTGTAGCTGCCCAGATGAGTTCATTATTTTCCTACATACCATGTCCGTTTCTGTTTGAAATGGAGCTATGTAACAAACTATGGATATTTAGTAAAGCTGATGGGCTCCAGCTGTGAAAACACAAACATTATGTGTTATCACAGCTGTAAGTAAATGTCCAATCTAGGGACCAAATAAATGAAAAAATACACTGCATTTACAGGTTCTCCTTGGATGGTGCTATCACGTTCAGTTAAAAGTATTACCAGTATCCTCTTTGTATAATGAAAGTTAAAATTGCACCATAACACATTGAATTCCCTGTTTAAGGAGTGGAAAGATTTAGGATGTTGGAGCACCACTGCTTTATCCTTGAAGAAAAAGCTCTGTTAACCTGACTAACCTATAACCTAAACACAACCATTTGATTGGGAATCAAATTCAAGGCCGCCAGTCAGGGCTTTTCCTCTAATTGCATACACACACTCCTTCAGGCCATTTGGAGCTTGGACAAATTAGATTTGTGAGCACTTTGTTTTTTTTCCCTGGGAACCCTTTTATTGGTGGAGCTTCACAGGGGCGCTGCAGTCTGGGAGTTCAAGCCCTACCTTAGAGGGATATTTCAAAGTGGACTTCTCTGAATAGGTTTTCTATTACCTTGGATAGCTGTTCATGGGTCACCCTGTCAAAGTTGATAATCTGTCCTGTCCCTGTTGCCCTCCACCTATTGGCCTGGCTGCTTATTTAACTGACCCTTCTCATCCCGCTCTGCACCCCTTCACACTGTTCCCCTGCAGTTTGTTCTTTCCTCCCCTCATGGCAGATGTGATCCTCTCCCTCGCAGCCCTGAAAGCCTTCATTTTCCTGGTGAGGAGGCACTTTATTTAAAACTTAAATATCAAAGGTTTTGTGAACCGACATGCAAAAACCAATATTAATCTAGAGCTGCATTGCATCTGAGCTGTGAAACAAGTCCCTACTAAAACATTGTGCGAAAGTGTTGGCTACTTTAGAGTCACATGTCATATATTTGAAATGAACCACCAGCAGACTGAGGCTACTGTTAGTTAATCTTTGTTGCAGATAAGTACCACTATAGATAAAGAACTATTCATCCAGTGAACTGTTATTTCCTCTCAGTTTCAGGGTCATGCAATTGCTCCATTTAGAAAGTTATGTGAAAATTGAGTACAGATGACTAATTATTTCAGTGATAACTTAAATGTCTCCTCAAGTTGTTTCATCTGTCTGAATTATTTTCTCCCCTTGGTAAAACACGATAGGTGTTTTATGATGGGGTGGGTTAATGTTTAATGACTTTGTCTTAGTTACATATTGAGAACCACAGTAAGCCTATTACCTATCAACTGCTGCAGATCGTGGTTAACGCACACAGTGAACAGCCTGTTGCTGAGGCTGCGACAGAAATCAAGGTAAGACAGAAAATTGCTTTGCAAAGGTTCATCTCAATCATCCAGGTGGTACAATGTTGAATCCAAATCTAGGACGAGGATTTTGATTCAAATTTTGCCAAGTGTTGTTGTTTCGCCTCACAAAATTTCCTTTCAGCCTTTAATTGTTGATGTAACCTTGTACTGTTGAATTGAAGGCAGGCATTGACTTTGTATAAATGGTTTGTGTTCTGTTGTGTTCAACAGTAGCTCTTGTGCTATGCCGCTTAATCAGTTCACTTGCCTGTTATGTAATCTGGTGTCATGCCTTTGACAGACCAAATAATCTGCACGACAGTAGACTTTAGGGTTTGAAGCCAATGGGAGGTACTATTAAGCTAAAATACTCTATATACAATTTTTTTCTAAATACTATTTTTATTTTTTATTTGTCTTATTGGCTGTTGGAAACACAGCCAGGTGGATACACTGCCTCACAGTCAGATCATCTCAGATATACATTGTCTGGAGTGAAACAACAGAGTATTTACAGTATTTGTGCATTCTATTTAATTACAACTGCTATTTTGTCAACTGTCCATCGTAAGGCTGACGTTAGGTGCTAAATTGGTGGAGTGCTCCTTTAATCCATTTGATATGTTTTAGTATAATGTTGATTCATTGTTATGTTAAAAACATATTCTCTACTCATATTAAAATGAATGAGGTACATTTTAAAAAAGAGGTGGCATTAAGGTACAGCACCGCCATCATCTCAGTCGTCATTCTCTTCCGCAGTTGTGAAGACAAGCAGCGAGGAGTGAGTGCTTGTGAGCCAATGATTCTTTGACTAACTGTTAAGTTTTGCCTTACTGTTGACCATTGTAGTTAATGACTTACTTACACTTCACATTATTCACCCGTTGGTACATGCTCTAACTGAGCACACAGATGATGACAGCTGATGTTAGGCTTCAGCTCTGCCAGTAATCATAAATCATGAAAATAATGTAATTTTTAATAAATAACATTTCAGCAAACAGTTTTCATCAGCATGTTTTGAATGATGAAAAAAATGTTTATTTTTAAATACACATGAAGAATATCAAGTTTTCTCAACGTAATTGGTAGCTCTGCAGTCTAGAGAATTTTCTGAACAATGATTGACTAGATATATTTGATATGTATAATCTTTTTAACGTATTTGATCAATACATTGGTGTGAACTTTCATATGAGGTATATTGCTTCAAATGTCTGGATATTTATTTATTCCGCTGATAATGCAAATTGCATGCAACATTTAAACCTGTATTGTATGAAATACATAGTATGAGTGATTTCTAATCTTTTCGATCTATGTGTTGTGTACTTCTCGGGATTTGGATTTACAGTGGTTTTGCAAATACAAATAATGTTTTCCTCTTGACAGGAATTGAATAAGTGTTTATTGTTCCTGAGGAATAAAAATGGTGAAGAAGACAATCATTGTGGCACTGGCGATGCTGCTGTTGGCATCTGTCGCCACTTTTGTGGGTGTCTTCTTCGGTGTGGGGAGAAGGAAACAACCGAGTGAGCAGTTGTACTTCAAGGCAGCTGTGGCAGCAGATGCTGGGCCGTGTTCAGAGGTCGGCAGGTGAGAGCTTCATTGACGGAAACGTTGCTCTGCTGTAAACAGACACATGCATGCAAACAGGCAACAGAAACAGAGATACATGAACAATACTTGCACATGCAGCCATACCCATTCACATACACACACGACTTTAGCCTACATGCAAATCCCAGTGAACCTGCTTTATTTAATTTATTTATGTCTTTGCCAACACAGGGACTAAAGATCTTAAGTGTAAAAACTAATCCTCCAAAACTTTCCTCCCTGTATGTATTTAATTGAATTTTACCACAGAGACATACTGATAAAAGGAGGGTCTGCAGTAGATGCCTCTATAGCAGCTTTACTATGTGTTGGACTTATGAACGCTCACAGTATGGGCATCGGAGGGGGACTTTTCTTCACCATCTACGACGCAACAACTGGTACACCTTTACTCTAACATAATTGACCACCAAAGTCTTGTGTAGTCTACTTCCCCACTGACACAACAAACCCATACAACTTCCTGATCATCTCGATCCTAAATGTTTTTCCTGATTTGTGACTCATACACAGGGACGGTTGAGACCATTGATGCCAGGGAGACGGCACCACGCAATGCAACAGAGAACATGTTTGGGAACAGTACAGATTTATCCCAGAAAGGTAATGTTTAACAAGTGCTATCAGAAATGGAAATGAGCTGAGGGAAGTTGTAATTACTAGTATTATGAAAAGGGATGACCTTGGTATAGTGACAGACAAAAGAGAGATTAGATTGTATATTCTCTCAGAGCTGTGGTTCAGGAATGATAAGAATAGTCTGGGTCTTAGAAATCTCACAGTAGTATGTGGACCAGTGCACTAAAATAATGTCTGAAATACTTATGAAGCAATAATATAAGTATTTGCTTCCTTGGTTTCCATGCTTGGTAGGAGGGTTGTCTGTTGCTGTACCAGGGGAGATTCGAGGTTATGAGATGGCACACCGACGACATGGCAAACTGCCTTGGAAAGACTTGTTCCAGCCGAGCATTGATCTTGCAGAAAAAGGCTTTCCTCTGGGCAGAGCACTTGCCTCTGCCCTATCCAGTCACAAGAAAACCATCATTAAGGACCAAGCCCTATGGTGAAAGCCATCAACATAGTATAAAGTATAAAAGGGATTATTTGAAAGTCACTTAAAACATGTTCATTACCATCTTAAATTATCTTTTCTTTTATTTCAGTGAAGTATTTTGTGGGAAAAATGGCGACATCCTAAAAGAAAATGACACCATTAAGTTTACCAAGCTTGCAGAAACCTACAGGAAAATAGCAGAAGAGGGTCCCGACGCCTTCTACCAGGGACAACTGGCCCAAAACCTTGTGACAGATATTCAGGCAGCAGGTAGTATTTTTTATAGTTTTTTTTCCACTGTATAACCGAATGGTCTGAAGTTACATTTATTTCAGGCCTTCTTAATCTTGACTTTATTTTACAAACCAAACAGCTAATTCATGTTTCTGTTCCCACGGAGCACATTAATGGCACATTCATGAAGCACATTATCATTATTCTAATTATTGCCACTACCATTATCACTGAAAGTAATATGCTAAAAAGCCTTCGGCCCATATAATAAAATGTAGTACCATACACCTCTCTCTGCACATCTAATTTCCATGGTGGATTTGTATTTCCAGTTGGGTCCAAGTGTGCATTCACAGTGTATGTCAATCCGTGTTTAGGCGGTATCATCACAATGGAGGATCTGAAGGATTATGTGCCTGTCTTGGATGAGAACCCTTTAAGGGTGGATGTGGGGGAGTACACCATGGCTGTTCCCAATGCCCCCGCTAGCGGCCCTGTGCTCTCGCTGATATTAAACATCTTGAATGGTAAGCCTGGATGCTTTTTCCAAAAACACCCTGAGTGGGAGAGAATGTGCTTTAGTGTGAGCTGCCTTCACGTTGCCAGTCACTCTCTCAAAGAAGACTTCACTTTGAGGAGCATGTTGATCTACTGTACAGTAAATCTACTATATAATAAGAATTTACAAAACATGTTTCACTGTTGATATTGGCTCCTGGCTTGTTTTAAGATAAATAACAAAATTGCAAACATATCCTTTAATGACTTTACTGATCCCCTGAATTAGTTAAATGGAAATATCGACAATATTTATATTAATTCCCATTGTTTTTAATGACTAATAACTAACAAAAAAAAGGGACCAGGGAAGTCAGATGTCTGTCGAAGAAGTTTCCTCTGGCTATGGGACAGCATTCATGCTCCCCACAGGTTGAACTGTAGTAAATTTACCTATCCCGGGACTTTTCATCTAGCTCTCATTTAGTGCTAATTAGCAAATGTTACTTAGATGGTAAACTTCACTTCACTTACCTTAGCTCAAACTTAAAGGAAAAGTTTGACATAATCTGAATTAGATCAGCTGGCTGGTTTAGCTTAGCATAAAGACTAGAAACGACTTAGGTTGTTGTTTAGGTATGAGGACTTGGACTGTTGATACTTCAACACTAACGGATAGTGCCTCTTAAAGTCATAAAGCAATAAAACAATATAAATTTTACATTTAACTTGCAACATTGGTCTATCAGCATTTTTATCATATAATCATACATCATTTCTATGTTGGCTGGTCTTTGCAGAAAATCTGAACTGTCCATGTTGAAGACACTGTCTCTCTGCTACTTTTCAGTACAGTGACAGTGTCTGCCTCTGAGGATTAGATGAGAAACTTCCTTCAAAAGTAATTAATCTCTCTGAACCTTTCCTTTCCTCTGACTGGCCACCCACTCACTGTGCCCCCCCTGCCTCCACACACTAACACTAATCTCACCAATTTACCTCTAATTGGACACAGTCGAGTGGTGGAGGCTTCACACACACATTTAAGTGACTGCCCCAAACTTTCATCCTGCTGATTTACTGTGACTCCTGCCTCTGTCCGACAGCTGAAACCCATCTAACCAAAACTCTCCGGTTCCCTCAGTCTTCCTCTTGTTTCCCCTCTATGGCTAACAGCACAGGCTGATACTCAGCAGCTTTTAGACTAAAAAAAAAAAAAAAACACAGGAACAGGCTGGGTCAAGTCCATTTTCTCCTTTCCTACCTAAATAGCCATCTGAATGAAGACAGATGATCAAGGCTGTGGTTTAAATTGAGTGACTGATGATTTTTATATTTTCTACAGGGTACAACTTCACCTCAGATAGTATGGCAAGCACTGAGAAAAAGATCCTAACCTACCATCGCATCGTGGAGGCTTTTCGTTTTGCTTATGCAAAGAGGACCTTACTTGGAGATCCGAAATTTCTCAACATCACGGATGTAAGGTCATGGTCTCTGCTTAAAAACAAATTCAACAGTTTAAGGGTTGGTTTTAATTTCTAGGGAATCACTCTATTTTTGTTTTACCTACCCAGAGGCAGCAGCAGGTCCTCCTGTAAGAAGGGAAAAAAAGGTCAAAGTTGAAGGCCTAATACTTTGTACTTTCCTTTAAAATGTTTTACAGGGGGGTGGCAGGATGCTACCTCAGGGGGATGCCATAGTCAGACATTCTCAATTTTTACACATTCGCTTTAAATAAATGTTTTCCCAAGCACAAACAAAGTACTTTGGTTAAAGAGTAACTCGATACCAGGGTGAAAAGCAATGCTTTGCTGCTGCCCCTGGTTAAAAGTTTTAAGCCTGTTTCACCACCTGCTTATACAATCGACATAAGCGACTTGGGTTTAGCTGGGCTACCTTCAGACCACAACACATAATTAAAAGCATGAAATACTGTCTTGGATTAGTAGGGACAATAGACCCCATAACATAAAATCAAACAATGTTTTTCCCTGGTCATTTGGTATATTAATTATTTTTGTATCCCCAATTTCTCTTCCAAAGCTCATCCAGAATATGACCTCAAGTTACTATGCCGATCAACTCCGTGAAAAGATTACAGATGACACCACACATCACATGAACTACTATGAGCCAGAATTTTACCTGCCTGAAAACCACGGGACCTCACACCTCTCTGTAGTAGCAGAAGATGGAAGCGCTGTGGCTGCCACCAGCACCATCAACCTTTTGTATGAGCTCCTACAGTAATTGACTAATTGAGTAATCGGTAATTATTTGTTACCAATGTTAGTTAATTGGCTTTGTTGCCTGTAACTCCCCTGATGTCTTGATGTTTTTTTTCCCTGCAGTTTGGGCTCCAAAGTCATGTCAAGATCAACAGGGATACTTCTCAACAATGAGATGGACGACTTCAGCTCCCCGCTCATCACAAACGGCTTTGGAGTGCCTCCTTCACCGAACAACTTCATCAGGCCAGGTTACATTACATACAAGACCAACACACACATAAACAAACAGATACACACTGAAACACACATAAGGGTTTTCAAAACTAGTAAAATTGTATTATAGATTAGCTATAGATCGGCTGTTCAAAAGGAGGTTGATTAAAGGTCACGCAGAAGTTGACCTGTCCTTTTTGACACTGATACATTATACATTATTATTTTGGCTTTTGAATAATGTTTTATATGCATTAATACTAAAAACAGAGGGGATCACATGTCTTCAACCCCTTTGGAAGGTATCATCTTTTGTATTACGACACTGAATCAAAGTAGATTTAATGTGGATTTTTTTGACACTGATTTGACACAACAGGAAAAAAGGTAAAAACCTTTCACAGGCACTGCAAAGGACATACCCTTGTTTCATTTGACCTGGTTAACGTAAACTACCATTCATTTCTGTCAAAAGGAAAAAGGCCAATGTCTTCTATGTGTCCAACCATCCTCTTTGACAAAAACAACAACGTTAAAATGGTGGTCGGAGGTTCAGGAGGAACAAAAATCACTACTTCTATTGCTCAGGTAAGTCAGAAGATACAGCTGATACCATTTAAAGTGTCGTACAAATTATTAAAATGTATCGTCATCTTTAACTTTTAAGTTATCAATGGCTGAAATATCTGCTGTTTTGTAGGTGATTCTGAATGCACTGTTCTTTAACTACGATCTGAATAAAGCCGTGTCAGATCCAAGGCTCCACAACCAGCTGAGTCCCAACGCCACTGTAGCAGAGCCTGACTTTGACAAAGTGAGTGTCACAAACAGTAAACAATACTGATATACTCTAAGTGACTAATAGCAGGGTGGTGTGGTGTGTCGGGAGGTAATCCTTCAACCAAAGGTCCAGCTAACACTCAGCCCTTACACATGGTACACTGTTCATTATATTTACCTTGAGGGATGTATATAATGTATTTCAGCGCTGGCATGGAAGTAGTCTAATTTGTCGTCTGTCTAAAAATAGGCATATCATCTTATAAAGCCTTCAGTATGTTTACCTCAGATCATAAAAATAGAAGCAATTACTGGTTGACTCATTTTATGATGTATTAAAACATTTTGCAAGGTACAACTGTCACATTGTAATATATCTTTTAAATACACAATTGAAGGAATAAATAGAAAAAGAAACCCCATCCACATCCTTGCAGGCTACATGTGGTAGAGATCCTTTAAATAATAGGTGTATACACACTTTCTTTCTTAAACTTAAAACAGAACCAACTGTTGATTTTATAATTTCCCTGGGATGTAAAATTATTTGCTGCTCCAAAGGCAATAAATATGATCTTTGCTTTGTTTCATCCAAATTAGGTTTGAATTCTTGCTTGTAGTAATGCTAATGCTAAAATTAACTTGTTTTTGATGTTACCGCTCAACTTAGCGTGGTTTTGACATCCCATGGGTTGTGTGTCGGGCTGCACATCACAAGTTCCGTGTTTTAACTCAACATAAACTCTTAAAATGGGCGCCCCTTTATCAAAATGGTTAACACACCAGCAGGCAGACCCTAATAACAAACACAGCATTGTTGATCCATGCTGTGTTATAAAAAGATTTTCTTTAAACAGCATGCCACACCTATTCAGTTTTCCTTGGACTCTGTGTGTCTTCATATATGCTCACATTGGTGTTCACTGGTGTTTACAGAACGTCCTGGAAGGTTTGGCATTAAAGAACCACGAGACAGAGTTCCTCAAATCAACAGGAGCTGTGGTGCAGGCGGTAATTCGTCATGATGATGGACTCCACGCTCAGTCAGATCCTCGCAAGTGGGCGTACGCTGCAGGGTACTGAGGTCATAAACACACCTCTGATTATGCAGAGAGACTGTAGCTGTGTGAACCTTGACACCAGTGGTATGAGCTGAGAGATTAGAGACTTACAGTAAAGAACCAGGAACTGTCTTGGGCACAAGTCATCGCCTCATTAAGTTAGAATGACGCTGATGTACTTGATAACAAGCAACTCAAAAAACAAAACACTGACTTATTGCTTGTTATGGCCTTGAAAACAAAGTGCCTCAGTCTTAAACTAATTCTGAACATTCACCCTCGTGTCCAGTGCATTTATATGCCACATCATCATTTCATCTATTTAAGAAAAGGATTTCCACCATCATTCAGGTTTTTTGAAAGTTGTAATTCAAATAAGAAATGAATATTAATATTAGAATTAATATATTAATATGCAGCATCTACAGTAATTACTAACGACTGAACTCTTAATAAAATAAATATCAGAGAACAAATCAACCAAAACTAACAGAGAGACCTCAAATACCAATTTCTATCATTTAAATCTTCACTGTGACTGTTAATGTGAGGTGACAACAAACAGAGAGAGAGAGCAGGCAGGCAGGAGCTGTTGTTAAAATGAAGGTCTATACCACCTCAGGGACAAACAGTCCTACTTAATAACTTACAGTAACTTCCCAGAACCCAGAGTGCAATGGCCTATAATGACACAATAACAACACAACAGCTGTTGATGCTCACTGTCTCCACTGGGATTCAGGGCTCTTATGTTCTCAGCTGGAATGTAAATGTTTTAAATAATTACTGAAATGTATAATAATGTAAGATTATAATGCCTATATCATCTTTTTGCTACAAATGACTGGTTCATATGTGATAGAAACAGTGTTTTCATATGTAATTGTTTAACATTCATAACATTTACTAGACATAAATGGACAATCTCAAATTGGCACTGTAAATATTGCAGACGTTTTGTTTTGTTTTTGTTTTTTCTTTCAAAAGAAACACTTGAAATGAACATACCGTAATTATTAAAAAAAAATTCTGTAGAAAAGTATTTTAGGTCTTGGGTCTCAGGCTTTAATCTCAACAGTGATGATTTTAATAAAACTGGCAGAAGCTTCCTACTGTGTCTTAACTGTCATTTGATTGACAGACATACTTGTGCTTATTGCTAAAGTTTAACAACTCTAAGATTTGACAGGCATGCTGTTGGCTCAGTGAAACAGTACATAGGCACAGCTCTGCTTCTGAGCTAAATGCTAAGGCACTAAACATAAAGTGCAGATGTCCTTTCCAGATTTTCCAGATATAAAATGAAGTACTGGACAAAACAAAAATGTTGACCTGATGGTGGCACTATATAAAAAGACAGGGAATCAATTGTTCATGGCGATCCATCCATCAGTTGCTCAGGTATTTCAGTCTGGATCAACGTGGTTGAGTGACCGACAGTCAGACCGGCATTGCCATTCCTAGAGCCCTACCACTAGCATGGCGAAAATGTTACATTGGAAAAATGAGAAATAAGACATGCCTTTACTTGTGTCATGTTTCTGACGGAGCGCATTAAAACAAACCAATGAATGGGGAATAGCATTTGTTCAGACAGAGCACTGAAGTCACGCCTGCATAAACTGACTGACATTAGCACCGATGTGTTTACTAAATGGGATTAGTTTACCCAGCAGAATTCTTGTCGCCGCTCGGATTCTCTGAAAGATCCCTCACACATCAGAGTCTTTTCCATCACATGTGTTTAACTTTCTGCTATATTTGCAGAGTATGTTTGCTGACTTAATTTATAGTAATGGGTCAACTTTACTGGCCAAATATGAAATCTATGGGTGTGTCCCGGGTGGAGCACGAGGAACAAGGGGGAAGTACCCAAATGCAGATACAGCAGGAGGCAGGAGCAGCATTACAATTACAGTCCAAAATAATTTATTAGGACGTACTTACAAAAAAAAAAAAAGTCAGGGCAGGAAGATTAGGAGAAAATAAATCCAAAGACACAGGGACATCAACCAACGATAATGAAAAAGACGACCACACAAAGAACAAAGCAAAAAACAGGTACATATAAACAACTAATCACATGAACAAGACACCGCTGGGGTAGGGCAGGTACTGGAGAAAAGAGAGAAACATAACGGCAGGGCAAACGAGACCAAACACAAGACAGGTGCGCAGGGGAAAATAAGGAACAGGGCTGCTGCACCACACGAGGTGGATACATAAAGTGACCATTGGAAAAATGAACAAAAAAAAGTCCAAAGTCCACAATGAGTCCATGACAGTGTGATGCTCTGTGTGACTGAGAGGTTTGGCAAAACAGAGTTACAGGCATGGCATCCCACAAATGTCCCCAGCCAGTTTCAAACTGGGTACATCAATATTACATGGTTTGTGTTTCAGCCCCCTAGTCTACCACGACGCCCAAAAGTAATGTTAAAATATCTTCAATTGCGTTACCTGGTGTGTTTACAATTATTTTCGAAGCGATGGGGAATGCAAGAATGAGCAAGTCACACTGGATTTTCCTTTAAGGCCCAGTTTAGCCCAATCTCACTTTCACATAGTTATAATGAACTCCAGAGTTATGCAACTCAGACAAATTACTCACCCTTTAGGCATGAAAAAATCTGAAGTCTCTGCGCATATCAATGCCTACATGGTTTCAGTTCAACCCAGTGCTTTGCCAGGCATTATGACAGTTACAAACAGAAAACATACATCAAATAACTACTGTTGTGTTAATTTGCTTCATCAAGGAACTTTATGACTGAAAGTATACTAACACTCATCCCAGGATTATTTAGCTGCTTCTGCTTTGAGTGAAAGACTAATAGTGGAGAGACATTTTCTGTATAGTGTAAAATTGTGCTTACTTTAAATGGCTGTTAATATCATGACACTAAAGCTGTGACCAATTTATGACAATTTACCCAGATTAACTCATTTGTCATATAATAAAGACAGTTGTGCTTCACAGACTTAAATTTGCATGTTCTCATAACTCATATCTAGTGCCTCAAAGGAAAGCGGAGCAGAATCCACTTAAAAAATCATTACTAATTCATAAGTCTCCCTATTGAAATTAATCTCATCACTGCTTCCATTGTTTTAGTGCATAAGTGCTGCTCTGAAACAAGGCAAACAGGAACATATGAAGCATATCACTGCTGATCATACTATACTAACAAAAAAGGATAAATGTTTAAAGAACTGTAGTTTACAGGGAAAAGCATATTAGAGGTGTTTGTGTTGAACAAAGTGTGTACTCAAGTAGTGTTAAGGGTTTGGGGTTAAGAAGTACATCTGGTAAAGATCAGACTCAGCCATTACTCGATTTTGTTTGGACTTTATGTTTTATTGTGACAACACAAATATTCACAGTTTATAGTTGTAAAAAATTGTGCGAATTTTACAAAACATTTTACCATTTTAAAACAGAGAAAATACAAAATTGCATTTTAGTGGTGTGAAAAAACACACGTCTTTTGAGATAATTTTGTTCATTGTGAATCTACTAGTTTTTGTTTCTGTTTTTTTAAATGCACTTTTACAGCATTTCGTTGATCTTTAAGCAAATGTCACAATATGCTTAGGGACCTGAATAAGGTTATTTCACATACAGTCAAATCTTTAAGGTCACAGTAAAAGTGCCCTGTTTGGGCAGCAGACAGCCTTCAACAGGCTTTGACTCACATTTCAGTCAGGATGTCACTTTGAAAGGTTACATGGCTCATCTACAGTAAACAGTTCTAATTTACACATTTAGAAAATAAAACATTAATTAATATCAATTGAATACAATGATACAGCGGTATGGTTTTGTTTTGTTGGAATGTAGTAGATGTGCTTTTATGGCTCGCTGCGACAAACACATTACACTTGGGTCAGGAGTAGCAGCCTCACACTGTGCTTACTGTGCGTTAGTCATTTATGTGTATGACATCAGGGTGTGTGTGTGTGACGACTGGCTGGACTTAAAAGGTCTTTATATGGAGTGGTCCAGTCAGCTTAAAGTCACACTCACCAAGTTAATTGCTGAGGTCTGGAAACATGGCAACATTGCAAGAAAGAAGACTGACGGGGCACAAAAATGGAGTAGTGAGTATTTAAACAGACCCCATGGTTACTCAAATTTATTTGGCTGACTATGGGGGTGAATGTTACAAATTACATAATAACAAATAATAAAATGGCATTTCGACAAAACCACTTACTAGCTTTTCCAGGGATTTCAATTGATTGTCATAACAACTGACATAATTCTCACATTTGGGGATGAGAGATGTAGTTGAAAGCTCAAAAAAACAAAACTACTGTTTAAAATGTCAAGAAAGAGCTTTCATGCTCATTTTTCAAACTGTCCGTTTGGGTAAATCAGACTTTAACAGTTTAGAGATTAAGTTATTGGTTCAAGTATGGTCTAACATACTTGCCATAGTTGTGAATGCAAACTGTTTTCCTGTCCAAAGAGGGATAGTCCTGATATTTACAATTAAAGTGGTTTATATAATCTGATCATCTGACCACTTGTGCCCCATCTGACTTCTTTCGAGCCGTGTTGCCAATTTCCAAGATCTACATCAAGATATTACTATAGTGAATACAATACTATCTATAATAAACCATGAGTGATCATTTAAGCTTAGTTTCCTGATTGACAGTGTTGCTCGTCAGTTCCATCGGGATAAGAGCCTGAGCACCAAATTGCTCAAATTTTGTTGTCAGGGTTTTGGCACATTCATTGCTTTTAAGGCTACAGGTTTAGTCAATCAGCTTCCTGACAGTTTGTATGGTCAGTATCCAGCTGACATCCCCTTCTTTCTGCTGTCTGAAACGGCTGCAATGCATCCATTCTCCTTTTCCACGGCATTGACAACATTGAAGAAGTATCTCCAGTCCCCAACTTTGTGTCCAAGAGCTTTGAGGCCATTTATCACAGACTGAGGGCACACACACATACACACACACATAAATTAATACAAATTATTCTTCCCACTTCAGTTTTCAAAACTGATAAGGTAAAGCGTAAATTGAATCGGAGGATTGTAGGATTATGTTGTGGTAATCTCCGTCAGATCCATTAACATAAATAGAAATGTTTTTCATTAGATAGATGGTCACAGTCTAGTGAATTTGAATGTCATTAATGGACAGCGAGGATGAGAACAGGAGTACCTCACCTTGTCAAAACCAGGCTCAAAATTCACATCGTTGTTGGAATCAACAAACAGTGTAGGCGCAGCAATCGCGTCTTTCAGACTCATCCCCAGCCACAGCCGATTTATTATAGACTGCAAGAAAACCAGATGAATTATGTAAGCAAACAAACAAGGCAGCAGACAAAAAAGGATGCAAACAGAGTTCACTTTAGTTACCAGGGCCACTGCTGTGGTAATCATGCTTCCTCCCGATCCACCAATCACAAGGAGCCCTCCAGACTTTGACTCCAGTATAACTGGAGCCATTGAGGAAGGAGGCTGTTCACCTAGGACAACAATTACACTCCGTATCAGACTGAAAAGAGACTAAATGACTACATTAAGTAATGTCTTTAATTCAATTGCCTTAGGTTGAGAGGCTATGTTTATGTCTGTGACTTTACCTGCTCTCACTGTGCTTGCTCTCCCACAGAAGTCAGACAGCTCATTGTTGAGGATGATGCCTGTTTGTGGGGAGTAAATGGTTCCTCCGAATCTACAAAACAAAACAAAACCCAGTAAACTGACTTACATATTATATCATAGTAGATTTGATGTAATATTAAGTAGATACAGAATTCTTCTGCTGGAAGGTGCTTCCTGCTCACATTTGGTTTATGGTGCTGGTGGCAGAGACAGCCAGTCCATCTTCATCCAGGGCCGACACATGTGTCGTCCCAACGTGATCAGGGGAGGGCTTGACATTGTAGTAGTAGGAGTTGTCATGGGTGCGGTTTGAAATAATCATCCCTCTGATGCGATTAATGAAGGAGGGATCAATCAAATGATCTGCTCTCTGAAAGAAGAATATCACAATGAGACTGGAAAAGGACATTATTACATCCTGTATACATCTGGGCTGAAATGAAACCATGTGTAAATGTTTTTGTTGGTGCGGGGGGGACCATTTTTTCCCCCCTGTTTTCAGTCTATGTGGTTAATTAAGTTAGCGATAGCTTCTTATTTAATTATCTTGGCAAGAAAATAAATAAGCATATTTCCAAAATATCAAATCTTTCCTTTAACAACTTGGCCTCCAGACGTATTTTTGTTTTGTTTATTAAACCTGCATTCATTGTTTGTTTTGTTTTTTACTATTTTGGGATTGCACAATAAGTTGTCAACACAGCATTGTCATATTTTCACCTTGAGCTGACTATTTAATTGCATCAGTGGTGTGAGTGTTTGTTTCTACCTGCCCAGGGACTGCAGATGGAAATTAGCTGGTAGCTAAATCTGGTACAATACATCTCTTCTCTTTGAATGACATTAAAGTTTTTGTACATGGTCCCTGACAAATGTATGCAATAAACTAAACTAAACGAAAGTTGAGTTACCAACCAAAAACAAGGAAGAGAATCAAAGAAGTAATAAAACATTGAAGTCGCAGGATGTCAAAACAATGAGCTGAAAAAGCTGAAACAGCATGGAGCTGAGGGGATCGGTAGAATCCGGTGATTATTCTTTAACAATTCGTCACTTCGAAGAGTCTATCTCAATGTAATTTTTCCCATTGTTAATATGATTATTGCAGCTTTAATAACTATTATACGGTGGGGTATTTTCTTTGCCTTTTTTGAACACTTTTTTTCCTTGTAAAATCTTTTGTTCTTATAATAATGAAAAAGATCCCAACCTTTGGGTTATTAAAGACAGGATCGCAAATGCTCTTTCTTTGTCCATTAGCAAATTTAGCTGCCTCTATATAACGATGGTACATCTGAATCTTCTGGTCACCGTCCAGGGAGTTTGGAGTCAAGGGGAACCCTGCAGAAAAAGGAGCACAACCAACTTTAAAACTATAATGCTCTACAGTCTTTTTTGTTTTTACTCCATAATTCAGAGATGCTAGAATTTAATTCAGCTGCTACAGTGAGTCAGTTCAATGGATCACAGGAGAGTCATCACATAGTACATGAAACCTTTCATCAGTCTGAGAATGAAGGCCAGCAGGGCGCCCCCGGCAGGTGGTGGAGGGATGTGCATCTGAGTATTTCCCAAAGGAACTGTCCAAGCATCCTCCACCCGCACCTGGAAGGACTTCAGATCCTCCATTTTCATCGTCCCTCCTAAGAGAAACATGTAAGATATATAAACAGCTTGTCTACTTTTTCCACATTTTCTTTTTTACATTTCTTACAAGTATGTTTTCTTTTTCTGTCTATTCAACTATACACCCCCAGCTCCCCGACTTATGTTGACATTGCACCAACCTGCAGCTTTTATGTCTTCAATTAAGGCAAGTCCTATACTGCCAGTGTAAAAGGCATCTGCCCCTTGCTCTGCAATTACTTCCATGGTTTCTGCGAGTTTAGGAAACTTTAGGAGGTCTTCCTTCCCCAGAACGGTTCTGTTCTTGTTGCAGAAAACTTCAAACTCACTGCAAGTATCCATGTAAAAGAAAAATATTAGAACATATTATAAGCGGAATACACCGAGAGATACTGAAGCTGCACAATATCATTTGGGTGATTTGTGACATCTCTGGGACACATCTTTGAGTGTCATCCATGTCATGTAATTTATAATATATCACATAGATCTTCTGTATTTAATCACAGTTATCAATGAAAATTGTCAAATGTTCTGTAGTTATTTGTTTCTTGTTGAATCTGCGCGCACACTTTTGCAGAGGTCAAGAAGCAAATGCAGCCTCGGCTAACCCCCTTTTAAATCTTGCATTTGGGAAAAGCACCATTTCATACAAACATTTCTGAAGGTGAGCACTGATTGTATCTCTGGGTCAGTAAACCCTGTTTCTGAAATGTTATGCAAAGAAGGACAGTGTGCAGCTTTGTAATCCAAAGTGTTCAACTGAGCATGTCAACTGGGTAAAACTATTATGCAACGTGGAATCCTGAAAGTGAAATACTCCCAGGGGTTACATAAAACTAGCATGAAATGAAATAAACCTGGGATTTTATAGTAGAGCCCTATGTTCCAGGATTTCTGCAGTGACACAAAGAAGAGAAAAGGCTTCAGCGAGGGTCACAACCATTTAAGTTCCTCAGTGCCCCGACCATTTATTATCAGAGTGGCTAAAAAGGAGATATTCTTGAAGTAACATTTTTGCAAACAATAATAATTTTAAAGGATCTCAGTCACTAATCAGTTAGTGTATTCTGTACCAGAGAGGTGAGCTTTTCAGGTGATCTTTCACAACGGCCATGTTCAGGAGATTTCCCAGAAACAGCGGCATAGGGATGCCCCCCCTGGCCAGTCTAATTGTTGGCTCAAACAGCTTGGCCCATGGCAGCTTCCCATACTGTTTGTGAACTGCCTCATAGCCCCGCAGCTCTCCAGGAACGCCGATCCACTGGCTGCCTACAGTGTACAGGTGGGAAACAGAGCAGCTGCATTAAACATGGATGGAAACCAACGATCACAACTTCCGGTGGACTGACATGTACATGGAATAGAAAGAGGAGCAATTCAGCAAAAATGTGTTTTGCCTCAGTTTGGTGATATCATTTATCAGTCAAGCAATGTTATTACGTAAAAGTAAAATGTTCAGCAACAAAACAAGAGTTACACTGAGATTTTTCTTTTAATTGATAGATGGTGATTTCAATAAAATGAAAGCTAATTTCATAAACACTTAAAAATGTTTATCTTCTTACAACAATTACTACAACATTGTAGTTTGTTATAAATGTTTATATAGTGCTTTTGATTGCTAAGTGTGTGTGTGTGTGTGGGGGGGGGGGGGGGGGGGGGCATTTATGTTGAAAATTAGCCAAAATGATCCTTTAGAAAAACATTTCTCTGAGTTATTGGTATGACATTGCAATGAATACATGAGGAGGCATGGGTAGGAAATCTGTATTAAAATCTACTATACACCGATGGATAAACTCTGCCTACCTGTGATCAGTTTGAATGTGGAGGGACAGTCATTTAACAGGTTAGTTTTGACCAACTGTGGGACGGTCTCTCTGAAGTTGTAGATTTTAACATGACCTGGGAAGAGATCAGCAAAAAGAATGATCAGCCCAATCAATCATTATCATTTGAGAAGAAATTAAATTCAAGTTACAAAAAAGAATGAAAAGACCCACCTGTTTTATTTCTTATAGTGAATATAGACCCTCCTCCAATCCCCATGCTCTGAGGATTGACCACAGATGTGCACAGAAGAGCGGCAATGGCGCCATCTACTGCCGACCCCCCCTGCTGGAGCATGTTTCTGGAAAACAGTCATTTTCACTGGGTTTAAGAGACGTCAGTAGCTGTCTGTGTACTCACCACATATGCCTACTCACAGACACAGATGTGCATACTTTTAAATAGCTGATATTTCAGTAGACCTCAGGGTTTAATGTTCCCGGGTATCCTGTAGTCTGCCAAGAGGCGAGTTTAAAAAGCATGCTGATGCTTGAAGTAGACTTCAGGCAACATTTCCCTGAGAGGCTGGCATGGGATCAGATGTGTTCCCTGAGCAACAAGAGAAGCTAGTATTGGGATGTTTGGCTCTGCTAAGGTCAGGCCGACTCTAGTTTGAAGGGTTTAACAAAGGAAAAAGTCTGAGGAGGCGGAATGAGAGAGTAAAATTAAATCGGAATAATCTAATTGAAGGACTCTCATGTGAACAGTGCAGACAGAACAATCAATGCAGTTGTTGATACTGGTTTATGTCTTACACAGTAGATGACGTAAATGCATTTTTGAAAAGGATACTGTCTACAGAGGGACAAAATCAAACATAGGCTGTGTATTTTGTATATTTCATTTATATGAACTGCGTGTTTGGAAACTTGAGGAAAGTGTTATGCAAATGATATAATTCAAGGGTATATCAATGCTGGCACCAACAGCAGATTGATGCTGAGATGCTGCAGTTTGGTCCAACAACAGGAATAGTCATGTTGATTCCATCAGAATATCCTATAGCTTTTACCCCTTTAGAAAATAAAATTATCAGTGGAGGAAATTGAATTACTTTGATAAACACACTATGTATACTGTCTGTTTATCAGGTTTAACAGACCAGTCCACTTTGTATATTCCCATAACTCCCTTTATAATCACCATTCACTATGAACAGAGACATTATCAAAAGTGTTCTTTGACTTTTTGGATGGTTAAAGTAAACTTATGACCTTCTGAGGAGCAGTGAGATGAAGTGCTAGTGGGTGTCCTTAAATGTTTCTTTCATGAACAGGTTTCCTCAGTGAATAACTCACTGAGCTCATATTCATAGTTTGCTGTGAACTGGAAATGAAACTCTGCCAAATTTTTGGCAGACAACAGAATACCATCGAATACAAAAGCTACATGCACATTCCTGTTTTATGAACTGACCTCTTTTTTTTTATATCTGGAGGTAATATGACAACATATTAATGGAGTCTATTGTGGCTCACCACTGAACAAACTTCACCAAAGAATAAATTAGAGAAAGAGCCATGTCTATTCAGTCCATATTACAAAGATTAACATCAGTTAGAGATGGTAAGTTAGGGGTTTAGAAACCTGGTTTTCTCTTAGAATCACATCCAACAAGAGAGTTTGGAAATAAATCAACATGATGTGAGCAGAATCAAAGCCCGTCTGCACACAGTTCTGCAGGTATTATCTCTATTCTTCAAACAGAGCCTATCAAATCTCTTAAACAGCTTATCCCATTGCTCAGTCCGGCTTTTTATATCTCAGGCACAGCAGCAGGGAGGTGCAGCCTGACAGCATACAGAGCTCTGTATGGCTGAAGTCATTGCTGGTTAATAAAGAAACACACTATGGAAAACTGTATTTCACACACAACTTAATTAACTCTAAAAATATAAAAACACTCACGGTTTCTCTCGAAGGTTTTAGATAATATTATGTCAAACCAAACTCAGACTCAGCCCCGACTTCTCCCTATTGAACAAAACTTTTGTCCCCCCCCCCCTCGATTTACCTGCCAATCTCGGAGCACCGCAGCGAGTCTGCAGAGAGAGCCGCGCGGCCGAAGCTGCCGGCGGGACAGCGCCTGTCCGCCAGCGAGGCGATGCACAGCGCGACGAGCGCGACCGCGCAGCCCAGCCCCACCAGGACGAAGCAGCACACCACCCAGGGCTTGTATTTGGCCATTGGACTTTCTTTCCCAAGTCTTTGCGCTTTGGAGGAACTGTTGCCGCTCAGTGCGCACACACGCTCGGTGAACACTGACTAATTCCCGACGCGGGTATAACCCTCCCCCCTCAGTCGACGGGCTATTTGAATGAGTTGGAAGTGGGGTGGCGGTGGGGGGGGGGGGGCTTACTGGACAGCATCACTGCGATCTGTGGCTTGTCGGTCAGTCTTTAACCCCCCCCAAGACTGGGGAAATAACCCTGATGTCACGGCTGTTCCCAGTTTCTGTGGGAGTGTATAATTGGTACTCCAATTGAGTTTGATCTTTTAAAGAGAGAAGTGTATCAGTTCCAGGCAAACCAGTCAAAGCGATTTCTTACAGATTTTTTAGTTTCGGTTCCCCACTCTTTCTCTCTATTTTGACTCAAAATGGGACATCGGTGCCAGGCTGAAATCCCCCAAACTGGGACCACATCAGGCTGCTTTATGTATTATTGTATTAAGTTTGTCTAAAGTGCTGTGTCTGTTTAATTTGTCATCTTAACTGTTTAGTGGTTTTGATTGTTAAACAGTGGTATTTCCACATGAACTATTTAGATAATCGATTTTTGATAGAAATGACCATGTTACAAACAAAACAAACCTCCAGGGTGTGAGAAGCAAAGTCCAGCTGGTGATGGACGAGGGGGTGACTCTTATAGATGAACACCTCTCACACACCTGTACTGACCTGGTAAACCAAACCACTGACGAGCTACCAAACCGAATGACATCTCTGTATTCTCTGTGTGTTCGATGATGCAACACATTATAGTGATGTGCCCAAGTCCCCAGATCCTCCAGATGGCCGGTCGACCCTTAAGAAGTGGCACAAGCCCAGACTGTGGGTACATGACTCTCAAGAGAACAATGCCGCTGCCAATGCCTCAGACGGTTTATCTACAGCTTGACTCATTTTAACTACGGTTGACTCATCACAACTCTGGTTGTTGCTGTAAATAGGGGAGACCCAGTAAAGTAAAGAGCCTCACGCTCTGAGTCTGTGCCATGACTGCAGCAATGGGCAACAAGACTGAACATGTGGGCAGCTAGATTACCAGGTTTGGCAGGAGAGAGGAAAGCCAAACTGATAATCCATCAGCTGATTGCACGTGATCCCACATGGTTGGTCTGTGGGGGAATAAGCAACACCATGTGATATATTTGAATGAGCTGGTATATGTGCTGCAATATCTTGACCAGCAACTTGGATCAAGGTGTTTCTCCAGTGCAAGGGGGGGGGGGGGGGGGGGAGAGCCAGTCAACCTACCTGGAGCCCGAAGGGAGACACCAAAACATAGGCAGCAGCCCTGGGCAAGATGCAAACCTACAGGCTATGGCAGAGCCAAAAGGCTGTCACACTACAATGATTTTATTCCCCTTAAAATGCAGCTGTGTCCCTGGTGGCCCAGTGTGACGGTCGCTGACCTAGGTGCTGAATGTGCTCTGGCAAAGGTTGCACTGACTGACACTGTCCTGGATGCTCACCCCCAGCGGGGCCAAAACCTTGCGAAACCATATGTGAAGTCCAGTGAGAGGGAGCTGCTTTGTTCCTGCTATTGCTATTTATATTAACTTTAAACGTTATCTTAGTATCTTAGTAAGTTGTTTTAATTAACTAATATTAACTGCAACACTAATCTTCCCTGTAACCATGATTTGTTTAATCTAAGCTAATGAAGTTGTTTTTTTCCCTGTTAAATGGTTGTGTTTTTTTCTGAATCAAGGGTCTTATGACAGAGGATGTTTAACGTGAGACATGTGAAACATCTGTGATTTTGGGCAATTCAGATAAAATTGACTCCACTTGACTTGGAGGAAACCAAGTAGGAGCCACACCCCCGCACCACACAGAGACAAAGACAAGGGGAAAAAAACAAGACACAGGTCAAGAGGGAAACTCCGGGTAACATGGGAAAACAGGAGGCACTGCCAAACCATGACGGATATATTACCATATACAAAATGTCTACTATATATACAGTACAATACATGTATATATACATATATATCTATAATATGTATTTGTCCATATATAAACACAGTATAATATATATTTATATACATATAGTATTATGTATATATATAAGAATTAATTTCAATGCTGAAGGAGAGCATATTGATATGATTTTAATGCATTGTGTCATGCAAGTGCTGCCAATGGCCAGTTAAAACGTCAACACAAGGGGGAGATGGTGTGTGTATTTTCAGTTCAAACCTCTTGTCTCCTGTGATCACCATTCAAACATCATCACCAATCTATAGGCTTGGTGGCTTTTTTGGTTCCTATCATCTCTACCTCATTCAGACAGAAGCAGTTTGGTGAAATTGGTAGTCCATTAAAGAGAGCGAGGCTGCAGATTAAGCCAGATAAATCGAGGAGTATTTCAACTATAAAGGGTGCGCTTTCAAGTAAGAGGAGATGAGGAGGCAATTCCAACACTGTAAGAGAGCCAGTTTAAAATTCAAGTTTGTGGTGGATGATGCTAAGAGCATGGAGGCGTAACTTTCTTTGTTTGATGCCACGATTGTTGTGGCCCCTGACTGTGTATGAAATACCTATTTCAAAGGTAGAGAGGCTAAAAAGAATGATTAGCTGTTCCATTAGAAAATGGCTGGGAGTCTCACGCAGCTTTATGGCCCTGTATGGAAGCTCCCTACAACCACAAGTTTAAATGTGCAAAAGCAAGACTGGACATGATGCTGTGAGAGTCTAGGGATGTAACAGTACAGAGTACAGAGCCAATGATCGCAGCAGGGAGGAAGTGGAACCCAGGGGAGGTAGTTTTACAGGCTCAGGCAGCACTTTGACTTAGGGATATAAGCTAAGATAAACCTTTATTGATCTCCAGAAAGGAAATTCGATTAATTTATAGTAGTAGTAGTTATATTATTGTGCAGAAACAGCATGGGCATAGGGGGGTTGGACTAAGCATTGCACAGCCTACACGGAGCAAAGCAACAGCACTTGGCAGGAGGTGAAGGACATTTAGAGGCAAGCAGAGGCTAGATGTGCAAGAGGTAAGGCAGGGTCAGGTGATGAGTCAGGAAAGTGTAGAAAAGAAGAAACTTAGCTGAGGAAAGTATAGGGCATGGGAGCAGGCAGGATTAAATCCATTCAGGAGCAATTTATAATGTGTTTCCATCTCTCCAGAATTTTAGTAGATGGACCCAACATGTCCTTTCTGTCGAGGTACAGCTTCACTTTGGCACATTCTATCAGGGTGCAAAACAAGCATGTCTCAAGGGCAATACACCTGGAGACATGGAAACAAAATGTTGTTTTTTGGTTGGTTTGTGACGGTCAGCAAGTCAGGCAACAAGCAATTTTGAACAGGATTTTGTAGGGTAGCTAAAGGCAGGGAGGTACAAAGAATGGATTTAGGAAAACAGCTCAAAGTCCCTTAGTAGATAACACACCAGTTAAGACTTCAGGTTTATTTGGTCCTATCGTGGATTTGATAACCCACAAGTTCGAATGGCAGCAGACGGAGTCGATGGCCCTGCGAAACCTCATGCCCTGTAGGGCCTTCTCAACACGGCGTGAGCTTCGCAAAACCCTGGTCCATGTTGCCACGCCTTGTCTTCTCAAAGACGCCCCTCCACGCTCCGCGACCTCAGGGCAGAGTGTCCCAGGGTTCAGAGGCAGCTGTTTAACAGCAGGATGAGAGGATGGTCCAGGCATCCTGTTCGACTGCCACAGCAACCCTCTGCTTCGGTGGTGAGGGTTCATTCAGGTGAAGTTACCTACCAAGCAGTTTGGGTTAACTTCTGTAGTTTTACCTGAGTAAATACAATGTAGGTATAAGGCTGAGTCAAGCAACCGAGTATCTGCTCTTTGATTCACTGATACTCACTGCAAGGCCTAATAACAGGTCAAAACACAAATTAACGTGAATACTTGGCTTCCATAGGAATGCTCATCTAAGTTTTGACATTTACTTTGAACTGATGAATGAAAGAGAAAATTAAAACAAAGTCTAATGATATTAAACATCTAATATAATATAATAGATTACAAATTGAAGCATTTAGACAAAAGTACTCATATCCATATCCATATTTTCCATGGGACAAGTACATACCATTGCATCTGTTGTAGCTGAATTTGTACACAGCAGGAATATAAAAGATCAACCAATGACCTTTACAAGACATGTAAATAGAAAACCTAGCCAGAAAGCACATGCATATTAATGTTAATTATTGTTGCATTAGCTTAGTGTCACAGCTACAGACCCATTATTTTCATCATAACAGGGTGTGGATGCCTACAGCACCACGTTGCCATCACAAGGAGTTGGATCGTTTAGATTACTTTCAATTATGAAGCTAAAGTAATCTCAGTACAAGTCTGTGTATCATAATTTATATCTTTATGTTGAAAAGCACACCGAGATGGTGCAGGAGTATATTTGGCAAGAATACCATACTGTAGGTCGTTGTGTTCCTATAAATAGTGCATTGTTGTTATTCTGCCCTCCCTGCGTCAAACCAACCCCCCACCCACCGATGCCAGCCCCTATTCACTCAAATCCACCATCCTACAGTATGTGTGCACTGCACCTTTACAGCTCTTAGTCCATGGGATCTTTCAGTCCCAAGCGTTTTTTTCTTCTTTTTGCTGTCTGAACCTTTTCATTCTTTAGGAGAATGACTCATGATCCCAAACAGTCACTTGTCTTGTCTTTGTCAATGCGTAGTTTGGATCATATAATTGCTAACATGCATTACAATGCATTTGGAGGCTGATAGACAAATAAGTGACCAATTTTTTATTTATTTTTGTCTAAGGCACAAATAGTTCCAAAACAAATTTAATCTGGCTGAGTCACCCCCGAAGATACAAAAAAAAAAGAAAGACACAAATGTAACAGGGCAGCTGGGGAAAGATCGAAGAGTACATTCAAGATAATTTGGATTATGTACCGATTTCACAGATAATGCATCATCCCAAAAATATAAACTCCTGCCAAGTCAGGGCAGTACATTTGCAACTAATATTTAAAAAACAGCTAAAGAAACTTATATATCTTTACTAAAGAAGTAAGGAAGTGTAAACATTGCAGGTATGAAAGTCATGAACTTGAAATACTAAGATTTATAAGAACATTTAGCAAAAATGTGTTCATAGTGTAATGAAATCCAGCCATTTAAAATGCTGACTTTATTTATGACTTTTATATGAAAATTTGAATTGATTTTCCCCTGTGTATGAAGATTAGGAATCTGAATAATTATAGAATGTTTGCAGTTCTTTTATGGGAATATATTAGGTCAACATTATCTGTGCTTGTCTTATCATAAAATTAATAATGTGTCCATTACATTATGTGTCCACACATGCAAAGTGAAACACACCTGCTGTGTTTGGTAACAGTAACACTGATTGACCTGAACCAGCTCTCCATTTACCGAGATCAAAACCATTATTGGAGTGGGTGGAAACTAAGCAGTTTAAGCTCAAAGGAATTAACACCTCCCTCATACAGCTGTGACTGATTGGAAATAGGCACATGAACACATCACCATGTCCTTATACCCACCCATTCAAAGAGTCATTTCAAGAAAATGGACGCTTCAGTCCAATGCGCCTACTGAGCAATCAATAGTCTATCAAATGTGTTGATAAAAAGCAGCTTACTATTAATTGTCTGGGATAAAGGGTCAGTTTGTGGAGAATTAAAGCCCTTGCACACCCACACAGGTATTTTCACTTGATTTGCTTGATTAGACCTCTTCTCAGGATTGTGTGGGTGGATACAGACTGCAGGCCTTTCTCAATGCAGAGAATGCAAAGTTCAAACTTGTGTCCTTAGGAGTTGAACAGGGGAAAGCAGTTCCTTAAATTAGCATAGGGACAACAGAAGTCTTCAAAACACCTGTTCACCTGTTGTGTTGCAAAACTATCTTTTTCTTTGCTGTCAACAGCGCCGACTGTGAGATGCCGAGATGAGACTGCCTGTGTTGTATTTTAATTCAAACTTCAAACCAATTTGGCAGCAACAAATGTCGAATTTTGACTCCGCAACCAACGTTAATCTTCCAAAATATATATATATTTAAAACCCTATGGCTTGCTGAGATCGGCCTGTTCTCCAAAGATGATGATGGACGTTGACCAGCAAACAAATGCAAATTAACTAAATTGAAAATGGTTTCCCAAATGTCTTTGCAGTAGCATGTGTATGTAAGGTACATATTACAAATACATAGTAGAATATTTACTCATTTTAAAGTAGCATGTTTTCCTGTGATGGTTGTTATGGGAGTTTTGTGTCTGTCAGGATGATCTTGGGCAGGAAACTTTAGAATGAATGAGTAACAATAGTATTAAAGAAGTGATTATTTTTAAACCAGCTTCTTATGTACTGACACAACTTGACCTTACACCACTGTGACATCCCTCCCTGTCTGGTCCGTTCTTTCAGGAGTCAGCCGAGAGTATGAGAGGTTCGGTATGTGTAATTCATTCAACCCGAGGGGCCTCTACCAAACCTGTTTAAACCAGTTCTGCAGAGTCATCCATGCAATTAATATACGCCAACTTCAAATAGTTTGATATCCCTCATTGTCTTATGTGTGTGTACACAGGATTGATGAGTGGATTATCGTGCTGAAATAATATTAACTTCCACAGTAGTCTGGTTTGTTCTCTGTAAAATAAAAACAATTGCTGGCACTTGAACATTGTGTAACTTCCTTCCTTGTCACACACATTGAGCCAGTTTGACGCCACACATTGCAGCTCTGGTCCTGGGTGGAAAACTGTGAACATCATGTCAGGGAACCAGATATGACTGGTGGTGCTGCATGCAGTATGAAGGCAGATACAAAGAGTTACTCTGCTATGATTTCTAAAATGATGTATGCAATATTTTCACCCCCACATTTGATACGGATACCAAATTGATATCTACAGATATCGATTTTTTGGTTTTCTTTATACAAATGCAGAGACTTGGAACTGAAAAACCTGTAAAAAGTGCATTTAAGTTTATTAATTACACCTGTGGTTTTCCTGCTACATAGCATGTCTGCTGTGACTACACTACTATTACAACATATTTGCGTTGAGCTAATAATAAAACCATCATATAGGCCTAAATAAACATAGATACCATGAATGTCTTTTAGACATGCTCGTCCAAAAGTAATTTAGTATTCAAAATGAAAGTTTAATTATTTTGCTAACTTCTCAGTTGTATTTGTTAAAAAACTATTTGAAAATAACAATCACTAAGTTCAATAATTTCTATACAGATAAAGTTGACCTATTACATCCGTTCTTTGAAATTAACCAATGCCCAGATGAACAAAAGCCTCCGGTACTTTAACCAGGCTTCCTCTTCCTAGAGAAATTACAAAGGGAGCAGGAAAAGGGAGACAATGGAGAGCATGTTAACAGGAAACCAGAGAAATGATACAATGAATACAAATGATACAATGAAACATACAGTACACGAGGCATTTCATGGTAGGAGTCAGAATGCACTATTGCTCACTGACCTCTGAGCCACTACAGATAATAAAATAAACAGCCTGTGTCTTTGGGACAGAGAGAACTCTCTTTTGTGCCTGCACTTAAGAACCCAGCCCATCCTAATGATTACTACCATTTGGCTCTGGCCTCTGCCTTTTATAAAGTTTATGCAAAGACTGGTTTGTCATTCATAAAATACTCATCCCTCATGGTCCCCTGCAGTTTACAAGTTTATAGATTTTATTAGTCTTTATTTAACAAGACCATGCACAAAAACATGATGATTTATGATTGATGACGATTTTTTGCCAGATTTAGCTGTTAGCTAATTACCATCTGCAGTCCCTGGGCACCAAAAACATTCATTTACATGGAACACCATTACATGGTCTCTGTCACACTAACAATTATACAGACAAATCTTCAAGCACACATATAAAATACATCAGCATATAAACATATAAATACCAGCACATTCATGCAGTACAACTATGCAATTCTAATTCAGTTTAATTTTCAAATGAATGCCGACATGACTGCTCAATATCAATTTTTTTGCACCATGGGAAAAATAATTTAGTTTTAAGCTAGAAGAATATTCTTATGTCTGATAGCTGTAAATGAAGAAGCAATGGTAGTCCACAGCAGTGAGATGTTTAGGTCTGAGTTTAGAGCAGATCGAGAGGTTCTGCTCATTAGCTCAGAGCGGAGCAGAAAAAAGCTCTTTAATGGTGTAGAGGTAGCATTGTAAATTTTCTTAAATACCAAGTGAACTTCTGAAAACAGAATGAGGTTTTCAGAACTTAAGAAGTTGTATTTGGACGATATGTTACAATGACAAAACGTTTAGGGCTTGTTTAAATAGAATCTCATACGGTTTCAGCACAGTCTTCCTGAGACCAGCAGAATATACAATAATGAAGATGTAAAAAAATCATAGCACCCAATTTTTTGGGATGCTTCTATTGTTAATTATTATTGTATTTATATATTGTATTTACATTTTTTGATTATTGTTTTAGTATGCCTTTCAAAAGTCAAATCGGGATGCAAAGTAATTTCTAAAAATGGAACCTCATTTAAATTTTTGATTTTTGGTCCATTAAAACTAAGCTGTCGAAACAACAATTGTCACTGTTTTCTTTATATTCAATTAAGACACGAGTCACTCAGCCACCTTGCAACTTTATGAAGTGTTAATGAGACCCCCAGAATTGAGCTATGTGCATGATTTTATCGATTACAATTCATATTCAAATATATTATGAACGACCACATAAATAAGACCCTACCCAATTCAGTGTGCTAGCTTGAATTTGGACATCTTTGATAAAAATATTGGAGGACTCACAGTATCCAATGCAAGTGCTTTTGGATCATCACTTAAATAAACAAACTAATCCAATCTGGATTTTAAAGTTTTTTTAAGAACTCTATCCCTAGTTCCTCATTAATTGCCATAAGGCATTTTTAAATCATGGTAACAGTTGTCTACCCATCCACCTCTGGGGCATTGTTTTTGTATATTCAGCTATGGTTCGTTTTAATGTAGACTTTAAATTATCACAAGCCAACTCACAATTTTTACCATATGTTAAATCAATCCAGTCAGTTTACCTTTTTCATCATCCAATATTCCCAGATCTTGCTTTGGAATATATGAAAAATACATTTTCCATATGTTATATTTAGATTTTTATCACGCATCTTGGACAACAACTAAAGTGAGATTATGATTTATAATCTAATAAAATCACAGATTTTTAAGATGCAATCCACTTAAAAAAAGAATTAAAACCAACAAGGTTTGTGATCATTTTGTAATTCTTGTTAAACTTTTAATCAGTTGAGTTATCTGAAATATATTACTAATATCCTTTAACTTTTTTTTGTCTAACCAGTGATTGTTTAAAATCATCCATAAGAATTCCCTTAACAATTTGCATGGGAGGCAATTCTTTTACTTCTGCAGTATTGTGAAAGTATCCTGATACAGTTTGACAATCTGACTCCAAATGACTGTCAGCTACTTCACTGGACTATGAAAGGAAGCATCAAAAATGATTTGAGCAGACCTCCCATCACTTCATGATATCTATATCAACTTGTGATCTGAGGAGTGACACAACATCATCATGCACACACAGACGCTATGTATGTATTTTGACAAATCATGCTGCATTTGAATGATTCTATTAATCTTGGAGAATCTGACCACAAAAAAAATTCTGTATGACATTTTATGTACTGAGCTGAAACCATGACAATTATAAATATTTCCATTACACCTGCAAGACATTCTTGATCATAAAAATGCAGCTTCTTTAAGTCTCAGGTATCATCTGAACTGATAGGTTAAGGTTAAGAGGGACTGACTGACATCATGAATGAATACTTTATGTGATTATTAAATTAGTTGTGCTGTGGTTCATTAGAGCATTCAGTTAATTGTCATGCCAGTCTATTGATGACAGCAAGGCTTTCAATTGAACTCGAAACTTGAGTTTTGTCAAAGTATCAATTTCTAGCTGCTTCCATGTGATCCTGGTTGTATTATTTTAGTGCTGACATTACCTCCTACACAAAGTGCTCATTAGATGAGTGGGCAAAATGTTTTGATGATTCAGATGAGGGAGCTCTTTCTTCACCTTGTAGGTCCCAAGCTGCTGTGTGGTTAATTATTTACCCTGCTGATTAATCTTTTAGTAATACCAAACTGTGGCAGGGGACAGGGTTAAAAGGGGTGCAAGATGTGATCAGAGATACAGTAAGAGTCAGGGAGAAGGAACCATTCAGGATTAAATAAATAAATAAAACTGTCTAAAATGTACAGAATGTATACAGTAAGTCAGCTCCACTTGCATTTCTACTTTAAAAGTATTTTGTTGGCATTTGTTTCTATATTTTCTCCTAGACTTCAGTCTTCCATTTGGAGATGGTTTTCAAAAAGTTTCCAAAATTAAAAGATTTCCAAAATAACCACATCAAATCTTGATCGATAGATTTCTCTTCGGTCTTCATGCTTGTTGTTTATTTGATCACAGATGTTGTTTTTTGTAGTTTCGGGTGTCTCCCTCAGCCCACCTCTGTCTTCCATTGCGATCCAGTTTACAATGACCCTTTTCTTTTATATTATATTTGATATTTTCCAAAAAGAATTGTCCCAATGAGACTTTCATTCATCTTGATGGTTTTCAAAGGTCTAGAATAAATGAGTATATGGACTGTCTTGAGTTGAGATTGTTTTGTGAAAAACTAGTTATTCTTCACCCAGGACATCAACCATATTACACTACATATATTCCCAATAATTGTGCTGTTTGTCAACGCACGGCAGCAGCTGTGTGCATTGCAGGAGTTGCCATGAAAGTTAGTTTGACCATCTGACCCTGCTGAGAGTTGGAGTGGATGATGTTGGGGTGGGAGGGACTGGGGGGGATAAATGCATAAATAGAAAGTGACATGTCCCCAAAAAGAGTAAAAAATAAACTAAAAAATAAAAAAATAACTTTTTAAGCGATCAATTTCAAGTGTTATCTTTTAAAATGATTACTACTTTCTCTATGTTCCCTGTTATTTCTATGTCAGTCTTTTTTATATATGTGTTTATTACTGCACACCACATTTTCCTGTTGTTTTTTACTCTCTCTGTCTCTGCGGACATTAAATGGGCCATATTGCACCCTGAGGCTTGTATGTCCCCTGCTGCAGCCCAATGTCTACAGAAGGGGAGACTGAGAAAGAGAGGGAGGGGTGTATGAAGAGCAACATACAAAGAAAGAGCAAGAGATTTATATTTTTTTAAGAGAGTCACACATCTTATAGGAATGACATGTTCTAAAAAACAGTTCCAAAGTTAAGATCAAAACATCAGAATTTCAATTTATTATCATACAAAATGATGTTGACTCTTACACCCTGATAATGGCAACAGTGGCTCAGCACTGGTGACACTTGCCTGCACTTGATGAGATGCACAGAGGATAAAAAGGTAGCAGAGGAGTTAAAGCAGGCCGATGTTGAAAGGGGGAGGATGGGAGCGATGGAGTGAAGATACTTTGCCTCTCCCTGGAGCAGAGGAGACAGAGACACAGATGTCAGAGAACAAATATTCCCCAGAGAGAGGAGGGCAAAATCTGCTCATTTCTCAGCTTTGCACTGTGAAACACAGTTCGTGAGAGCTTGAGTGTCTAATTGGCTCCGTGTATTAACATCATTCCATACTTTTGCCCTGGATCCCTGGACATCTGCTGTGAGAATTATGACCCTGGGTGTGCAGATGGGATAAGACTGAGGGATTGTCACGCTTTTATTTTCAGTGTTTTTCCATTTTGAACTTGGCTGTTGTTATTTTGAGTAACCCACAGTCAAATATTACATTGTGGTCACGCCTTGGCACCATTATTATACCCAGATTATGCAACCATCTTTGTAATAGTGGAATACATTTTTTTTTTTTTGACTCATACAGGCAAACGTTGGAGAGCTAATTTAGTGTGAGGGTTATTTGGTTAAAATCAAATAAATTGAATCAAATACCAATGAAGGGTAATATGCAGGGAATATTCATTACCTAGATTGTATAAAACAATGTTATCATTGAAAACGATATATGAAGTACATGGTATTCAAAAAACAAAATAAAACAGAAGCCTGGGGGTCTTTTTTCAAAATTTGCTAAGTAGAATTTGAAGGAAGATTTAACCAAATGGTTAAATTACATCTTCCTTCAAACAGTGTTCCATAAATTAGGACTCTGATAGTGAGATCTTTGGGAAGATGAAGATTGGATGACTCTCTGGTTGAGAAAGCCTGAAGCTTTGAATTTGTTTGAATATAAGACATCAAATTATTTAGTAGATTTTTGTGATTTCTTTAAAAATCATTTGGTACAAAAATGCTGTCATCCAACATGAACACATAACAGGTCCTTCAGCGGAGAGGGATGCCTAAGATGAATCAGCCTTGTTTTATTTTTCCTTTAGAAAATGTTCCACTTTAACATCCTTCTGTTGTGTATATCTCATATCACTGTGTTTATCCTGATGCCGACTAATGAATAAACAGTGCCTCAGTGTTAATTATGAAAAGGTTATGTCACTATTCATAGCTCAAAAAGCCTAACTACTGAAGTGTGTAAACATATCTCACTTAGTCCTTTTGTGGAATCCTTTGACACCTTTTATTTTTCACCTTTTCATTAAGTTGCTTCATTGTGAGTGCATTTTGCACTCACAAAATAGTCTTTGATTACAGAAAGTCACACTTCACATGCTGCAGGACACTCTCTGACAAGGCCACCTGTTGAGGTCCGACATCATGTGTCAATAATAACATAAAAAAAAGGGGAAATATCGATCAAGCGGCTCGTTACGCCCGAGATTGTCTGCAGTGACGTGGATCTCGATGCACTTTTGCCATCCAAACTCAGCGGAGCCCCCCCCGTGCGCCCGGCTGCCGGATCAGCCTTCACGTCCTCTGCAGATGCTCGGTCAGGTGGCTGCTGCTCCAACTTGCGGTGATGGTGGAGCGGGCGGATGTGGATTAGAGAGCGGGGGGGTGGGGGGGGGGTCCAACCGGCTGATGCTGAACACCTGCACGTGGCGGAGGACTGCCTTCGTTTTTTTTTTTTTCTCCTCTACTCGACCCCCCCCCTCCAATCTCCCACCCCTCAGCCTCCGGCATCCTCACTTCTCCTGTCGAGCGAGAGGGAAAGCGCACGATGAGCTCCTCTCTCCCCAAAAGCGAGTCCACCACCTCCCTGCTGCGATCGTCGGGGCTCAACCGCAGGTCCGGGCACCCGAGCGGCGGTCCGCACGATCCCCGGAGCCACCGCCGCGCACCGGGGGCCGGGGCCGGGGCCGGGGCCGGCGGGGAGGCGGCCCGGACGGAGGACTGCGAGAGCGCCCGCAGACCCCTCTGCCACCCGAGACTCGCCGGCTCCCGGGACGCGGGGGAGCACCGGGCGCAGAGGAGCCGCCCGCACCGGCAGGCGAGCCCCGCGGAGGACGAGGAGGACGCGGGACGGCGCCAGAGGGACGGCGGCACGTCCTCGCGACCCAAGCACCCCCGTCACCACCACCGCGACTCCCCGCGGAGCGACGCGCGCCCCGCCGCCCGCCACCGCGGCGGCCCCCGGCAGGACGGCGGGGGCTCCCCCGCTCCGCCTCAGCCGCGGCAGCCGGACGACGCGGCGTCCTTCTTCGAGCCCCGGGAGAGGGTCGCCGCCGACTCGTCCTCCAGCCTCGGCTCCGACCTCCCGCCGGGGAGCGGCGCGCCCGCCCGGCCCGCGGCCGGCCGCACGCCCAGGAGGCTGTGCGCAACCCCGTCTGAATATGACTCTAGTCTCCATCCCATAGTGAAGTCAGTGTTTGGGCAGGTAAGGAAGGACGTGAAGGGGGGATTCAGTTACGAAACAGTCCTAAAAGTAGATTCAAATCACAACTCAGGGTGCAGAGAATATAGGTTTTTCATCTTTTAGTTAAACCAAATCAACGCCTCTCATCAGTCTTCCTATCAGATGAGAAAAAAAAAAAATTAATTAAAAAAAAAGTCAATTTGCCCAAAGCTCATTAATGCACTGTTAATGTGTGGGTGTTCTGTCGTGCAACACGGTATAAAGGGTAACATCTCAAGCTGCAAAGTAAATAAATCAGCAGCGGCGTGAATCAAGGATCCAGACAGAGAGCATTTGGTGGAACCGATGCCAGTGTCGAGACATTTGCTTTAATACAGATGCAGTCACATTCATTTCACGTGTACACAAAAACCTTGAAAACTTCAAAAGCCTTTATGTGGGAAATTTAGGCGAGATCCCACTTCATGGACAGCTGGGGGTGCAATTGGAGCCAAATGTGGGTGAAAGGCAACTAAAAATAAGAGAGCTAATCTACAAAGTCCAGGAGAGTATAAATCCAATATCATTATGAAAGGACAAAAATAAACCAGTCCAATATCCAATATTTGCACTAGTCCCAATATAAGAGGGGGCAGGTGTATTAGATTGGTGGCTTACGCTCAGTCAACATTAGGGTCCACAGTTTGAACAAAGACAAAATTTGATATTCTACTCTTTTATTGCCAAAGTAACTGTGGCGTGGATTTCTAATCTAAAGTGCATCACAGCTGCAGAGCTAATCAGTCAACTAGCAGGTGGAGATTCACAGGTGAGATGTAGGTGAAGCTGGACCCTATTAACGTCACCTGTGGCTGGACCTCCAGTCACCCCAGTAGAGCAGATTAAAAATGGATGCGTGTACTCAGTCCAAATCTGGCTCCTGTATGTATCTGGTATCCACCAGTTTCGTGACGGGGGGCTGCACTCTGTCATGCGTCCCGATACGAATGCAGCCTCTTTCATCGTGACTGTCACCTGAGCAACATCAGGGAGATCAACTTTCCCGCTGTGTGGAAATTTTTTTTTTTTTTTTTTTTGCTGGTCACTCACACAGACACACGCACACAGGTAAGTAAAGCATTTATGGTCATACACACTGAGGCGATAAACTCTAAACATCATTCAGCTCAAAACTCACACCGTGGTGTGCGAGGGTCAGCGGCAAGTCACGGGTGTAGCTCTTCTTCCCTGCATCACCTGTTCACCAACTAATACATCAGGTTTCTGCAAGGTACCGCACTTCCCCTGCGACTCTGGCAGATCGTGCAGTTGTAAAGTACAGTAGGCTGTCTATTCCCTCCCATCTTTTTTCTTGTTTCATTGAAATCCTTCTCTTTGTGATAAAAAGCTCAAGAGGAGACAATTACCTCCCCGAACGCTAATGTGTTCCCGAAATAACTCCTCTCAATCCAGGCCAGAGCTTCAATCAGTCTTAGGGGTTCCAGTGAGGCAAAATCCATGCAGCGGTGTGCTATATAAAGTCTCTGGAGCTGCTGACGTGTGTGGAAAAAGCAGATATTTCCTATCCAATCTATAAATGATCAAATGGAAAGATATTTCCCAGTAAGAAAAGCATGTGTTGTGGTATTTTTGAATAGTTATGTTGGCAAATGCTACTGCAGCTCTGAATGCTTTTTGGTAAGAGGAACTATAGATGCAACAAATAACAGGATTACGCAGTTATCAACTCACATTTAAAACATCACATCTGAAGTTTAGCTACTTAGCAATAACGAAGGCATATTAGGGTAACTGAACCATCAAAACAAGTTTTTTTTTTTCTGTGATGTCGACACTGTGAAGTTAAGTCACATCAGACGGAGCTGTCAAACATCAGTGTTTGTGTGAAAGAGAGAGCGAAAAAAGAGTGCGTGATGCCTGTGTGAGTATGAAAAGAAAGAAAACAACGTAAGAGCGAATGACATTGAGATGATGTTTTTGCACCTGCTTAGCATTGTAAAGCTGTCTCCTTTCAGTGAGCACGCAGTCATAATAACACGCCTTTAAAGCTCCTTGAATAGCTGTGGCAGTGCAATGCAGAATGCAGGGTAAGATATTACACACTACAAATACTTTCATTTCATATTTTCTTATGTAACATCAAGATCAGCATTCAATCCCAACAGAGCCAGTTTGCTGCCAGTGGAAGAAGCTAAAAATAACCCATCAAGAACTGATTATGAGACTGGAGGGAAGAGTGTTTTTTTTTTTTTTTTTTTTTTTTTTGTCTTGGTAAAAATATTCAAATCCTTTGGCAAACATGCAACCTAACAAGGCAAATTTTAGAAACTGGCGAATAAAAGAGCTGGTTTCCAGCATGTGCTGACATGTTTCTCCAAGCTAGGCTTTCATATTCATAAGATGATTCATGATTACCAAAAAGGCTATAATGTGGGGGTTAGAATAAAGACAAATGTGAAATGTGTTTTGCAGCTTGATTCATTAGATGTGAAAATTCAACAAAACCATTATCATCCCGTTATTTCTGCACATTCAGGCCTTTAAACTATCCAGGTTACACCAGGCACCTTGATCAAGGACAAACCATGAGCAGTTTTTTGTCCCAGTAGAAAAATCTGTTTCTATTTTAAGAGATTCTGAACAATCACCACATCCCTCAATTTTTTGTCACCTTCAGTGACCTTATTCCACAAGCCCTCACTGGAAATCTGGAGGTGGGGTTAAGACCTGTTATTGAAAGATGGCTGTTATCTACTGCTGAGAAATTGTTATTGAGGAGACAACAATTTTCTTTTTAAATTAAATTTAGATGAAAGGATATGTGTGTTAACCAGCAGAGGGAGCAAGTACCGTTTGTACTAATAGGTCTGAACTCAAAGAGTGAGTGTGTGTGTGTGTGTGTGTGTGTGTGTGTGTGTGTGTGTGTGTGTGTGTGTGATAGTGAGGAAGAGATTAAGTCCACTGTGTGTCACATCAGTGAGACAAGAGAAGTGAAAGGGCAGGGAAAGAAAGTGAAGGAAGCGAGCCAATTGGATAATCGGGAGGAGGACAAAGAATAAAATAGGAAGAGAGTGACTCTGCTGGCGGACCTGACGATTGTTATATAAGACAAACACTTATCAACTCTTCCTTCCCTGCTCCCACCTGACAGCTCTAAAGACAATGTGAGGAAAGGTCTTAAAACACAGATTAGCCTCACACTTCCTCGTCTGGTTTTCCTATTATTCATCTGGGACTCACACCTACTGATGTTTCCTGTTTGCCTTTCCTTTTTTCTTTACTCTTACAAAATCTCTCTCCCTCTCCCTCTTCCCCCTCTTTCCTCTGCCGGGGTCACACTGACCTTGATGACGTCTGAGAGGGAGTGAAAAGCGAGAAGAGGCAAAAAAAAAAAAAAGACAGTAAAATAGGGAGAAATATCTGGGTGGAAAGGGAGGAAAGAGAGCAGCATCATCATATTCACCACAGCATATGCCTCCAGTATGTCTAGAGTATAACAGGCTATTTTTAGACACGGGTGGATATTTTTATATCTGTGCTGGCAAAGAAGGAGGTAGAAAATTCACTCTTTGGTTAAATCCCTTTTTTGAGATGAGGATTAGGCAGTGAAATGCAAGAGCCTGTGCACACAACTGCTCGCGCTGCAAGTATCTACGTGTGCGTGATGATGCTAAATATTAATTTGGACTTTCTGATAAATGACTCAGAGGACAAACAACAGAGGTTTAATTGACTGAAATGAGACATGTCAATATTTTTTCCCCCTGCTGACGCACCAGACTTTTATCTAAACTAATAGCTGTTTGTACATGTAGTGCTTTCTGAAATAATACTGAAATACCAGAATAATCTGCATAAACTTTTAGCCATTCTTTGACGTCTCAGCCCAGTCACAAGAAGATGACGCAAGTGTGCATTGTATGCTTCTTCACTGCCTGGACGTCCTCTGATGACGACAATGTCCGCACAAAAACATCTCATGGCCACTGTATTTATCCCTTTGTTTTCCAATACACTGTGAGGTAAACTCAGCAGCGTTAGAGAAATTACCACCTTTGACCATGACATGATTACATTTCGTTCCACTTTAGAAATAAAGTTTATAAAGATGTTGCCTTATAATAGCAAAAGAACAATTCTCATTTAGATTTAGAAAAAGATGGATAATGAATGAGAGCTTATTATCACATAAATCCTTCCCTACCCACTCCGACATCTCAGCTCATTTAACACACTTGATGGCAGTGGATGAAACAGGATTATATTTGACCTCAAAATCTTCATTAAAAAGCAAATGCAATTATTAATATTTCCTTTTGGAATTAGATTCTTGTACAGTGGATATAGATATCTTTACATTGTGTGTGCAATTAATATTTTGCAAAAATAATTTTATATATTATTATGAATCTGTGTATGGCTCCTGAAAATGGTACCCCAATAATCCATTTAGATGAATTTGCTCCTGAGATGTTAGTGAAGTGTTGTCAGTACGTAGTGTGTAAGCAGTTATGTAAATGTATGAAGTAAATTGTGTGTGTCTGTGTGAGTGAGAGAGGGTGAGGGAGAAGGATACAACCAGGGAGGGAGAGACGGGAGAAATGGATCTCATGCCCGTACACACTATGGTCTGACATTATGAGAGCTGACGGCTCCTGTGTCTGACGTCTGATGTGTTCTGAAGTTCACAATGAGCCTCCGGTGAGAGGCTGGATGAATCATCCGCAGAACAACACAGAGGAGCCGCAGAGATATTGAATGGGAGCGAGATCTGAAATGACTTTGGCGTGAATGTGTTTATGGAAATAGCAGCGCATACAGACAAGGTCGAACCGGAGAGGGTAATAAGATGTTGATTAGTGTTGCAATGGCCGCTGCTGAAGTTACCTCAGGACTGAATGCTGCTGGTGCACACAGTAAAATGAGGGTTTATACTGTGTGGTGCGGTTTGTAGTTTTAGACGATGGTGAAATAAGTACTCAGATCCTTAAAGTCTGCCTCCACTCAAAAGTGTTTACTTCACTTGAATGTTTGACCTTCACTGTGCTTTTCAAATCCATGTGCCGAATAGGGAAAATTTCTCTGTGCCCATCTTGAACCTTGAAATTGTGTATGTACGAGAATAGTTTGGATGCCAACCGTGGTTCAATATGCAACTTATACAAGCTGTGGAGCCTCCAGTGCACAACACTGAGAATGAACAAGGTAATTAAACTTTATGTGGAAACCATATAAGACACAAATTATTGTTCAAAGTAGATAATTGTTTTATGTCTTAAAACTTGTCTGGAGGGGTTCAGTATTACAGTGTAAATATATTCTGTTACAGGTAAAAGTCCTGAATTAGGACGTATTCAATGAGCAAAATTTCAAATTAATAGTATTCAGTATGCTGAACAGCTTCTTTTAGATTTTATATTATTTTTCTTATAATTAACTTTATGTCTGATATTACTGGATTATTGTTACCAACACTTAGACATGGATGTACCATTTTAATGTTGTAACTGGTCGAACTGGAGATTATTTGATATTTTTATATTATTTGATTTTTATATAGCATTCGGTACATTAGGATATAACAATTTACAAGCTGATCACATTTTTCTTATGTGAAATCTAAATGTGCAAAATAGATATAGCCGTAAAATAAATGAGCTGGAGTAAAAAAGTACAATATAATGTAGTGGAGGATAAGTGTAAAGTAACAGTGACAGTTTTAGAGGTGCTTGAATTTTAGAGACACTCACTTTTTCAGTCACAGTACTATAAATCCAATAAATGTGTGTGTGTGTGTGTGTGTGTGTGGGGGGGGGGGGGGGCGGTGGCAAGAGAGGCTGAGAGAGAGCATTTATGTGACTGCATTTGCACATTTTGGTTTGCATCCTTGGTGGTTCAGAATTCATATGTAATTTCTTGCACATTTTGCCTTTGATCTCAGTCCATGCCCTTCAAGCTTAACATGACTTTGTGATGCATCTACACTTGTGTGTGTGTGTGTGTGTGTGTGCGTGTGTGTGTGCGTGTGTGTGTGCTTGTGTGTGTGTGAGTGTGTGACAGAGAGAGAGTGAGAGAGGGATGGTGGGGGGAGAGTGGGGAGATATGTGGGAGTAGGGGGTGAAAAGAGAGAGCGTGTGTTATATTTTTAGCTCCACAGCCCCACATCCGTGTGTGTTTAATCAAGTGTATGTGTGTGTTTGTGTCTCTCTCTGTGTGTGCGTGTGTGTGCGCGCGCACGTTTGGATTAGTGTCTCCAGCTTCTCGCTCAGGGGAAGGTAATATGCTTGTCCGAACTAGGTTCTTCTGTCACATTCGCATAGATGGTTTTAAACTGTGGAGTGAGCGAGAGTGGGGGAGAGAGTGAGGGGAAAAGAGCAAGAGACAGACACACGGCCAGAGAGAGAGAGAGAGAGAGGGAGGGAGGGAGGGAGGGAGAAAGAGAGGGTAGAGGGATGGGAGGGAGGAAAGACACTGTAGGAGAGAGGATGGAATGAATAAGCAATCTTGCTTTTTTACTCCTGGCGCTTGCATCTCGCTCTGATCACATGCATGCTTCCTCTCCCTCGCTTATATTTGTGTTGTTCTGATCTGTCCTTTGTTCTTGTTGATATATTTCCTCCTTTGTCTCAGTGTCCCTCCCCTCGTATCTCCCAGCATCCTTGCCTTTAGGTCCTCCCTGTACACTCCTTCATCCTCTCCCTCCTCTACCTCCTATGATATCTCTGCTCCTCTCCCTGCCTTTTCCCAAATGTCCTCTTATATTAGTCAATGACCCACTGAACCCTCTTTCCCTTTCTAGTCACTCCTTTCCCCATGCATGCCCGGAAACATATGCAAACACACATGCATACACCTACATACGGCCGCACAGACAGAGTTAGAGAGAAAACATAAAACAAGAAGGATTTTTCTTTTTTGCAATGGGCAACTCTGTAAAGTCGCTTAAAATTTTCACCAAGAAGGTAAGGTCCGCTCTGAGGTTTTTCACCCTGCTGTGGTCTCCTTGAATCCCCTGAATGTTGATGCATGCTTGTCTCACGGGGTGTGTCCCCAACCTGACCGACTGGACCCGTACTGACTGAACCCTGTGTGCTGTCTGACTGGTTGTTCCCTAACAGGCTGTCTTGAACTGTTTCCCTGTGTTTTGTGTTGCTGGTGTCCAAGCACATGGGAGAATAATGGAGGGGTATTTCAAGATAGAGCCTGTTGTCTCATGCTACAGTTTCAGTCAATTATTGCCAACACAGGAGATTTATAGTTTTGATAATTGATTAGGACTTGTTGACTTCCTTTAAAACTCAATCTGCATGTACTTTATAATTTGCATTGAGCTTAGTGCAGCGCTAATATGATATTTACATCTTATCATATGTCTTTTTAGATGTAAGTTCCTTCTGTGCTCATTAGTGCATTGTTGCACAGGTCAGAGGAGTTGTTTGGTGCTGCTTGTGCTTGACATGTTGGCCGACGCGAAGTCTGTGTATCTGGATCATGTCACCAAACTTCAGAGTCAGTCAGACCCCTCAGTGATGCCACCTTACGAAACCAGCGGAAGATGCTCTGTTGATTCTGCACCTGCGGGATGTGACCAGTGAGTGGAAATGTTGCGAACAGGTGTGCTGTATCAACTACATCACATAAGCTCAAATATACCAGTGGCATTAAGTCTTTTAGACGACAACATAAAAGCACAATTGAGGAGCAACAAGGGAAGAACATCCAGAGCCACTTATCTCAAGAAGATAACCTTTGTTCGTACAAAACATCTTTCACATCTGCTGTCCTCATCGCATCTATGTATGCTTGAATAGACTCTCAGTGTAGCAGGCAGACAGTCCCACAAATAGATTTTCCTTCATATCAGCAGCTGCACATCCTTGAAGAAGCACAATATGACAAGCAACTGTTGACGCCATCTGTGCAAAATGGGTTGGAGTGCTGGAGAAGTTCTTGCTTGACTTCGGCTTTTCTCTGACAGTGTTTCACTGATTTTCTTTTTTTCTTTTTGTGTTAGTTATATAACAGCTAGCGCGTGGCTTCATAGTACTTTTCTGGCACGATATACCCACAGACAGCCTTGCTCCATGCATCACTTGGTCAGATTACCCAGTGGGCATCCGTTCCTGTGGTGGGGACTGTAGGAATGCATGAACTGGCATTAGGACTGGCACGCTAACAGATGGAAGGTCATTTGATGAGCATATAATTCTGTGCATATTTACATGTAGTATATGTATGCATATTCATTCTTCATTATGTATGCATGTAAAAGTCTTACGTTTTTGTAAAAAACATCTGAAGACTGGTACTAGCTCTTGTCTGAGAGATTTAAAGCAGCAGATTACCCTTGGTAATTCGCTGTGACACTGAGTTCACTCCACTCGCGTTTAGCTGGATTTTTCTCCACTGAGGTGGATGTTACACTGCGATAATTGAAGACTTGACCGTCATTATCATGTTTTCTTAGCAAGAAGAAGTTACTGCTTTAAACTCAGTTCATCTTTGCTTGACAAAAAATGTGCAGTAGATAGTCCCATAGAACAGAGTCCATTTTCCAGTGTTCTGAATTTAGCCTCAGATTAGGCTGCTCCTCTTTCAAAATTCAAATATTAGTCAGCGCAATGGTTGGACCTTATTTGACTTTATTTAGAGGAAGCTTTTTTGGTCCACTGGCAGGCCCGTTTTTAATTAACCTGTAGCTCTCTGTGTAATTGGGATCACTGCTGTGAAAACAACTTTTGCCCCCTGGTTGATGGCTAATTGGTGATTATAATTAAATGGCTGGCTGAACTTTAGCCTCTTCTTCAGGACAACACAATTCTTTTGTGATGTGCATACAAAAAAACTTGTCACTCTTGGAGAAATTCATGTAACTATCCCAGCATGCTTGTTGATTGTAAATACAGTGTCATCAACCCTTAAATGCCCTCATACCAGCAGACACTGTAGTAGGAAATTGGGTATTAGAGGATTATTTCAGTTGATCCACTTGGGTCTTATTTGTGTTCTCACCATCATTGCTATCCGTTATGATAATATTCTACTCACTAAAGTCAGTGTTGAGATTTGGGAACATGACAACATCGCTACAACAAAGTTTGATGGGACAGGAAACGTGAGCTGTCAGATGATTAGACAAGTTATAAACAAGTCAACAATTTAGTCAGATAATCTAAACCACTTTAATTTGGAGATAACACTGAAATGTGGGTTAGGGGTTAGTTGGTCTGTAAACTGTGATCAGTCTTTACAACATACAGTTTGGGTAATCAATTTAATCGCTGCATTCATGTTCTCTTAGCCTAGGGGTTTCTTTAAAAGTTGTATGATCATCTGACTGCTTGTATTTCTTTGTGTTTCTGTGACTCTGTTGTAGTGATATTGCTGTTTTCCAGATTACAGAAGTTACTCTGGTGAGTAAATATTATCATAACTGTTAGAAGGGATGGTCAAACTACAAAACTAAGACCAAATTCTGTAATAGACCATAATTATCCTTTAAAGCAAGAAAATGTGCTGCTGAAGACTGTAAAAAAAAAAAAAAAAAAGATTAAAGAGCAGAACGGCTGTCAGTGTTGTGTGGCATGAGAAGAAGCATTGCATTTTTGCTATGCAGGTCCACCACTGACATTATCTATAACGTATGATATGGAGGCTTGGTAGTATCCTGTTGTGCAGGCTTGTGATTTATGGGACAGATGGCATCCGATGCTCTTGTCATCATAAATTACAACGTCTTCGCTCTGACTGATGTGTTTTCTTCCATCATGACTGACCTGACTCCACACCACTCTATGACTGACAGACATCTGTCTGTCACCTCTGATCCTGTTTTTGAAATCTCACCCCCCAATCCCACCTCCTTGTTGACACCATGGTGCCACAAACTGAGTCACGGTCTCTACCCCTGTCTTTGCCCTGCTCCCATGTCTGGCCCCCCGCCCCGGATGCTGCTCCAGGACCAGAAGAAGAACTACAAAGCAGTGCAGTCCTGTGAGGAGGGGGGCTCTGGGGGGGCCTATCTTGAGCCGCTAGTTGCCCTGGCCCAGAACGGAGCCAACATGCACAACGTACTGGGGCCTGCATGCATCTTTCTACGCAAGGGCTTCGCTGAGAGCCGGCAGGCTGTACGTAAGTCCAGACAACATCATGTGCATGCATGCCAAGAGATTACCACACAATACAGTACATACACATTAACAGAAACGCGTGATGAATGTGTGTAGTAACCACCTCTCACTGTAACGTCACCACTTACAGCATGTAAATGTAGTGGAACTAAGAAGATGGTATTTTCCGAATATGAAATATTTTCTTTAGTATGAAACCTTCTTGATAGCTAGAATGCTGAATGCAAAGGTGTGTGTATGTGTGTGTGTGTGCATTATGTGTATTGCGTGTGTATATTTATGCATGAGGCTGTATTACTCATAAACATGGTGGACATTTGTAGCAGGATGGAGGATTATTAAAGCAGGGTTATGGTGATGGCAGAAATGCTCCTTACAGGACAATTATTCCTCTTCGTCTATTCCCAGCAGTGACAACACGAGTTCAAGGTCTTGTTGTTACGGAAAACAGTGATGTTGAAATCTTCAGTATAGACAACTGCTGTGTTACTGACTGTTCTGATGACAAGCTTTCACATGGCTGTTCCTAATGGATGCAGGGGTTGTGATTGAGTCGTTTTAATTAAATGGACTGGAAAATAAGGGAACTGTTGCAAACTTTCTATTGTCTCTGCATCTCCACACTTTCAGAAAGCAAGCAACTTACCTATAAAAACATAAAACAGGTTCCTTTCAACAGAAACAAATGCTACAAGATCTTATATTTTATCTTTTTTCAGCTATTTTACTTTTATCCCAATACCTAATGGGTTATTTTTCGACAGGGTGTCACAGAGTGCCAAGAGTCTGCGTGTTTTCTTCAGCAGGTGATCTCACTGATGAGCACTTCCTCTCCGGCTGCAAGGAAACCTGCAGACTCTTGGCACTCTTGGCAGCACATACCTGCAGTTGCTTATTTATTTTTTACAGCTTCATATTGTGTGACGAATGCTGCTTATTGGCCTGATTTTAAAAATATCAGCAGTGTTTGGATCCTAACCCTGCACTGTGATCCTTCACAGGACCGAGAGTTGAGGCCAGAAGAAATGGATGGTACGTTACATTTCAGAAAAATAAATAATGTAAAAATAAAACTGTAATTTTCACAATATTCTCAAGTAACTATCACATCTCCCTCGCTCTCAGAGTTGCGCGAGGCGTTCAGGGAGTTTGACAAAGACAAAGATGGGTTTATCGGCTGTAAAGACCTGGGCAACTGCATGAGAACCATGGGCTACATGCCAACAGAGATGGAGCTGATAGAACTGAGCCAGCAGATAAACATGAATTGTAAGTAAAACTTTTACAGTCGATTTAAAAACAGTGCTTACGCTTCAGCATCACTGTTCATCAGATACGAGTACAAATAAAGCAACACTTTTTTTGTCACTTTATGTGTCTGAGAATACCCTGAAGGTTAACCCAGCTCTCTTTTCCCAACAGTGGGAGGACATGTTGACTTTGAGGACTTTGTTGAACTCATGGGGCCCAAACTTCTGGCTGAAACTGCAGACATGATTGGGGTGAAAGAGCTAAGGGATGCATTCAAGGAGGTGAGGAAAATAGCAGACTGAATGTGATAACAGCATTATGGTCAAAATAATTCCCAAGTCCATTGAAATAGAGTTGAAACGTCAGAATAAAATTGATAAAATTATATGTTTAGAGTTTATCTTAGAGTGTTACTTTATAGAAAAGAATATCTTCAGAGAGGATTATGGGAATGTCAACCATGCCATTGCAAAAAACAAAACAAAATAAAATACTTAATGTAAGATAAATGTGTATTTAGTTAATTAAGTGATGATGACAGTGGTGGGTGCAAGCTTGGGGAATTATGTTACAAAATGGGAAAAGAGTTTTGGTAATAGCATGTCATGATTATATGCTGATAAATGCTTTCTCTGTTTTGTTCATTGTCTATTGTCTCTTTTTTCACATTCTCAGTTTGACACTAATGGTGACGGCCAGATCAGCACAGCCGAACTTAGAGAAGCAATGAAAAAACTTTTAGGACAACAGGTACAGAGCTGCTGGTGGAATCTGTCATCCTCTCTGTAGCTCTCCATCAATCATAGTGTCTGTCTAAATCTTGTCTATTTACTCTACTTGTGTATTTTGCCTGAGTTTGTGCCAGGGACACTCACACCTTCCCCACAACCTGACTTTTTCAGGTTGGACACAGAGATCTGGAGGACATCCTAAGAGACATCGACCTCAACGGCGATGGGCATGTAGACTTTGAAGGTAAAGAATCCTATGAAGTGTGTGACGGCATACTTTGCAATTCATACAACATAACACATTTCACTATGTGCAGAGCCTGGAAATCAAAGATGCTTACACAATATCTTACTCTGTTGGTGTCTTTCTATTTCGATCATCTCTTTTCAATATAGACACACACTTACACACACATTTCAAATTATAAGACATATATATATATAAAATCCCAACATGTGTGTGGTTGATGTCTCAATACCATGCTGATAGTGAGGTGAAGGGATGCAGGCAGTAGGTCTGTCTGTCAGATTATCCCCATACCAAGGGATTATGTCACCTCATAGATTACCCACAGAGAAAAAGATGCATACAGGGTGTCAGGGATGAAAATATCAGAAAGTGCTGCTGTTGTCAGTATTCTTACATGAACATAATTTCACATCTTCCCTGCATTCTGTATGCAATTCATCAGTAACAATGTCCAAGAAACCTTTGATCAAGCAAGATCAGCAAAGAAGGGGTTCTTTTGGAGTGCTACAACACATGTACATCATCGTTAACATTGTCTATATTTATGTAACTTTTTAGACCAGTTGTGTGGCAGAAAAGAACCAAGTCATGTCCACCTACAGTTAAAATGGCTACAAATTAATGCATAAGTGAGAGATTTGGATCTATCTTTTAGATGAAGCATCGCTAAGTAATAAATAAGTAAAAGATAACTTTAAAATTATTTAAAATGTTACATCCCTACACCCTACATCAACACACACTTATCATTACCTAAAAAGCAGGGGTACAAACTCTCAAATAGCATGACGTATATCCTATATATTAAGGAGCATCACATATTTAATTGTTTTTTTAACTAAAGCAGGCCTTTAGGCTTTGTGATACAATCTGCCCTTTTTTTTAATTCACAGAATTTGTGCGGATGATGTCTCGATGAGTTCCTGACAGAGCGTTGACATGTAAAAACGTAACATGGACTCTCTGTTGGTATGGGAGGAAGAGCAGAAAGACCAGCACAAGACAACAGATGGATCTTAAACTTCGGAACTGTCAATGAACAAGAAAAAAGGAAACATATCAACCCCGCCCTGAAACTGCCATGCTGAAGCACAAAGGCTGACGACTACAGCCATGAGCAACACTGTTGATTATATGCTGCTGCTGCTGTTTCTTAGAGCATTCAGAAAACCAACAGCTGCATTTCTGACTTTTACAAAGTATATTTTAAAAAGCATATTTTCCTTTAATAATAACAACATTTCTAATGCTGATGTGGCTTTTGACTCAATGGGTAAAGGCCAATGGGATGTTGAGTTATTTTGCTCAAACACTATACTATATTAATAACTGTAGCAATTAAGAACACATATTTATGAACTACAGCAGTATGCCAGCAAACTCCCAAACCAATTGCAAGAGCACATTCTTTTCTAATGCTGAAGAAATCTTAAGCACAAATACAATATGGCAATATGGAAATATTTCATGTGATCCTGTCAAAGCTATGTGTTTGTGTTGTGTGCCTACTGTTGTTTCTTTCCACCCTATACTGTAGATTTATTATGTCCCTTAAGACTATTGTCAAACCATGGCTAAGGAAGCCAATATTTGTTTTGTAATTATGTGTAATGTAGCACTGATGCAGTTCTTCTGACTTTAATAACGTTATGCCTATCTTACTGTGATATGTATGTAATTTTCAGTGTGCGTAAGACTAACAGACTCCTTCAACTGCAAAAATTCTTGAAGGAAATCTTCTCTTGTTACAGTGAGTTGCTAATCTTGACTACTGTAATAGGCCTTTTAATTCCATGTATGTTTGACTCTGCATGAATACTCTGAGAGTTTGAAAGATCATCTATACCTTAACTCACATTGGTAGATGATCAACAGTCAACACTATACATGAAAGAAATGTTCTGTTAATGCTTTAATTTTTTATCAGAGAGCTTTGATAAATGTACTTGTTTGTTGGGGTTTTGTGTGTCTACTGAGTCTACAGAACAGACCTAAAGTGATTTTCACTTTGGTGCGAGATTTACACTTTTAACTTTAATACCTCAAGATGAATTGAACAATCAACCTCATCCATAAACTGCCCCTATAGAATAATCTTTAATACCAATTTCTTTACCCTCTTACCTTCATTATATATATTCGTAAAGAAGCAGCATTAGCTTCTTTATGCAAAAAGCCAAAGAAAGTTTACAAAACTATTATTTGAGTCTTATTCAGTGTAGTAAGTGTATGCAGTATATTTTAGAAATATGATCCATTGGATTATATTTTCAAAATGGCTGCTTGAAATGCCAGTGCAGCTATAATTATTGGTTGACTGTTCATAAATGGACACGGGGGTATATGCATGCTATAAAGTTAAGATATTCTTCTAAAGGGAAATCTTACTTTTCAATTTTACTTCTCTTAACTGTGTGAAACTATGCATGCTAGAAACAACTGAAATTTGTAGCAGAATATATACAAATAAAGGTTTTTATTGGTACTTGAGTACAGAAGCAATGTCTGTTTCTTTAAGGTTAGGGTTTTGTCACAGAGAACTCTCAGTTCTGATTGGATGGCAGGTGTCCCTTCATTTTTGAGTGATGAGCAAGCAGTATTGGACAAGTTACTTAAATCTTTTGTGTTTATGGCACGTAAAAAAAGAAAACAAATGTTGTGGATTAACAACCAGTCAGTCTATGGTTTGGTGGTATTTACTGACCATCAACAGGCAGCTTAGACCCGGTGACTGCACACAGCTCTCCAGAAGTCCTGTCCTATGGCATTCAATCCCCCTCCAACTCTGAGCAAGACCTACTGGTGAATCTTGAATGTAGGCTTATCAGTGAAAAGACAGCCAGCTAAGAAGATACAACGTGTAATTAAGACAACTGTGGAGTTACTGAAAGGTTCATTTTTCCTCTTTTGCAGAGACTAACCATCTCCCCCCCTCAAACAAGCGATTACATCCCACTCTGTCCACTGAGCCCACAGGGACGAAACTGACCCCAAACAGACCCCAAAGCATCAAAGTAAGCTGACAGGTGGAGATGGGGTTTATGAAATGCTACTCCATGTGCAGCAGCAAAAAGTGGACCACCATACTGCAACAAGTACGCTGGTCATTTGTCGTGGAGTGTTGCCTGAACTGGCTTGTCAGTTTATACTGTAGATCTTAACACCATGCAAATTAGGTTTGACAATTGATGCTTTAGAGCCAAAAAACCAAAACATCAAATCCTGTGCAAGGCAACCAAGGAGCAGTTCGTTGGAAATTATTTCAAAATAATATATGAAAATGAAAACTCCCACACAGCAGGCATATGGAATAATTGACCAAAACTTTGAAACCTCTGCTTAAGAAGATCAAAATAAACTGGACCCTCCTGTGACAGCATTTGGATTGATGGAGAAAATTAAGCTCCTGAAATCCAGTCAAGTCTGTAGACAGAATTAAGTTTCAAAAGCCAAAAGGAACATCATCCAACTGTTAAGTGTAGTTTATCAAAATTAATAATTTCTTGAAATGTGGAATGAGGCTCAAAACATCAATTCAAGATGGGGACAAATACAATTCTGACATTTACAAAAATCTATGTAAGTAGCACGCTTGTAAGTCTTCTGTAGTATTATAAACACACAGGCATTTCTCTATAGAAACCTCAACAGAAACAGCAAGTAATCAAAATGCATTTTTCAGTGTGAATAAAGTGTTTATCATGGAAGATAAAGTGGATATATATGAAGGCAATGTACATAATAACAGCAAGTTTCAAGACTCGATAAATAAATGTAATAAACTACAGAAAGTAATAGAAGTCTTTAGGTGATGAAGTGAACATATTGTCTTTTCTGGACCACCTCCTATGTCCAGTAAAGCTTTGAAATTCAATTTTTCCACATACTCTCTATATTAATTTGATGTTTAGTGTTACTTTTTCTTTGCAGTTTAGTTTCCTTTCTTTCTTTGTATTTAAATTCACATGTTTTATGATATAATTGCTATAACAATAGCTCATAATCGATATTACGTAACACCAACAAACACATTATTAAAAAGAGATGTTTTTCAATCAATCAAAATTTTTTTAATACATCCTACCCTAACTCACAGTAAAGCTGTTGACTACAAACTTTCATGATGCACAATAGAATGCAAATATACCTGAATTCATACAATGTACTGCACTTGATCCCAAACACTTAGCAATAAAAAGCCTAATCTACTCCATCAAAATATGCTTATAATTGTTAACTCTGAACATTAACAAAATAAGGGAACTAAAAACATTGTACCTTTTGTTCATTTTTGTGTGGGTGCAGTAGACCAACATCTTTGTGCTTGAGTTTTCTGCATGAGGAATTTGGCAGTGGGCACTTTGTACTGTAAGGTGGGAATGGAGAGAGCCAATTACCACCAAATGGTAGGTTATCATATTGGCTATTAATATTATTTTATGGTGTCCTTTGGTAATACATTTGCTTTTTATTTTATTTTATTTTTTACCATTGGTATTGATGGATAGGCTGCCACATGATGCTAATAATGACTCCTCATAATGTTACTTCCTCATGGCGTCAGTGGTTATAAACGATGAAGACGACAGGTTGGCTTCACCTCACGGTCTCTCTGATTGGCTGTCGCGTCCGGCCCACGGGGCAGTGTCGGCCGCCCTGATTGGCCACCTGTTGCCATGGCGACTCTACACAACTCTGCCCGTGGTCGTAGCATGTGGCTAACAGCCTGTGAAGCCAGCGCGGTGTCAGGGACCCCTGTCCTTCAGCCCGGTTTGTCCGGGGAGAGACCCATCTGACCGCCAGTGCTCCCAGTGCTCCCAGTCCTCCCAGTTCTCCTCCTCCTCCTCCTCCTCACGGGACTACTGGCGGTAAACCCGGAGGACGGTAAGAGCCGTTACCCAGCAACACTTTACCAACGTTAGCCGTTAGCTGAGGGTCAAAGTGAGCTTTAAACCTACTTATCCCAACTTCCTGATAATCGATAACTCTTCAACAAGCTTTTTCACGTCAGACTTGGATATGTCCCCTTGACATTAAACAGCTAGCATTCAATTATTTGCTGGCAATTCAAATGAGGTCGGTAACGTCAAATAAATATAAATAATAATGTTTAACGTCAAAGCGTTGTTCCTAGATGTCAGTGAGACCACAAAATGACCATTTACTGCACCTAATTAACACTGGATTAGGTGTTTGGTGTCTCTCAACGTTAAATGGCAGCTAACTAACGTTACTGCAACGTAATCATTGTTAATTACACACCGAGGTTAGTATTTCTGTGTTCCCACTGTTACTAGGAATTGGTTATAAGCCACTATTATTGAACATTTTTCAATTGCATCACTCTGCTTTGAGTTTTTAGTGGTAATGCACCTTTATTTCATCCTTGACACAAGCCAGGGACAGTTGAATTCGTATATTTATTTTCAGATAAACCATTCAGTTCATAGATATTCACAATATGTCATGTTTTTTTGCCAAAAAGGTGGAATGTCTGTTATGCATGCTGGTAGAAAAAGCCCTTCAAAAACAATTTTGAACCCTTCAAAAACTTGAACCTAATATGGGGAAGTATTTCAATTCAGTTCTCTCTTTCAATAATGTCCCCAACAACATTAGACCACTCAGTTCTACTAACCCAGGATGTATTAGTATTGGCACTTGAATATATCATTAACATATCAATATAATTATATAAAAATAATCATTTATGAATGAATATATGTGGCCAATATACACGGCCGTCAAAAGGTTATTTAAAGTCAGTCTGATCTTGGTATTTTATGCTGTGTTTGTCAGGTGCAGACCATGAGTTACTTCTGATGCACAATTCAGTGTCGGCTTCAGACGCCGAGGCTTCAAACGGACCAGAAGCTGTGGGTTTCACCGTGGTGTGCAGCTTCTTTGCTCTCTGGGTTTCTTCTGCTGTTGAGCAGCATGACTTGGTTTACCTTTTCTGCAGACAACTTGCTGTGCAGGTGTCTTGGCATCTCCATCACTGTGTGGTTGACTCTTCTATTTGTCTTTATAATTGTGCCAGCTGTACTTGGAGTCTCTCTTGGTATCCGCAGACTCTACATGAGGACACTTCTCAAGATCTTTGAGGTGAGCTTGGTGTGTATTTAATGCACCATATTGTTAGAAGCGTACAAAATCAAAATACTTTGTAGTCATATGTTATTAAAGGGGTTTGGTGAACTAAAAACCTTTTGGAACAAATATATTACTGCAGCAGTATAGAGGTAAGCTATACTGCTGCAGTAATGTATTAGGACCCTTTGAAATGTTAGTACATTCTGCAAAAACATTTGTTTTTTTTTTGCAGTGTTAATCTCGCTGATTTTATAAAAGAAAAACACTCCCTGTGGGATGGGACCCCTCAGTTCTCCCAGCTCAGAAAGACTGTCAGAGGCAGCATCCCTTTCCTCTGGGACTTAGGTTTTGGGACAGACCCCTGGGAGGAACAAGCTTTTAGCCATGGGACTACCATCTGAGTTGGGGTAGATACTGTAGGGAGCTTACACTCCTGGGATGTAGTCCATCTACTGGCATAGTTTGCAGATTTTTGAGATGTGGGACAGAGAACACAAAGGCAGTTCTCCTCAAAAAACAAGTTGTTAGATTCCGACCTCAACTTCTACACTCGGGATAATGGTAGTCACAATTAAAGCTAAACAAATAGGGACCTAGCTGGCATCTTAGGGGTTTGAAAAATGCTGTCCCAGTTTCCTAAAGATTGTACAGTAGGATAGTTGACAGGTAGCTGTTGTAAGGCTTGTCCCATCGTTGGGGTTGTTTATTGGGGCTCTGGATATGGCCCCTGTTTGAGCCCCTGGAGCTGGTCAATCTGAAGTGGCTGTCAATCAAGCCTGCCCTTCTGCTGGCTTTTGCCAGGAGGGTGGGAGGAACTGCAGGCTCTCCTGACCCACCATAAACCTGCATCGTGCAGGTTCCTGTGTGAAGGGCTCTGCAGACGTATGTGGCTTTAGTATTTAGTCTGTACCATCCACATGTTTCTACTATCTTAATTTAGCTCAGGGTACCTCTTTCAGGGATTAGGTGTGTGATGTTCCTGTGTTTGGCAGGTTGGCTTTAGTGGCCTATCTACACCTCCAAATGAGCCTTAGCATCTTGCAAGGCTGCCAAGCCCTTGGTAGGGTCAGTTATCTTGGCATCATGTTGCAGGTCAGGGAGTACTTGTACTGGCGACGGAGAATGTGCATGTTGTAGTGTACAATTGTGAATAATTTATTTTCCATGGGCTACAACCCTGCTGGAATGCACCTTGGTGTTTTATTTGGAGTACACAACAGATGGTGGTTCAGTAAATGTCCTCTCTGCAGATCTAGGTGGCACAAAGGCCTGATCCATCAGAAATGTGACTTATTTATGTTTGAGTAAGTCAGACAAAGGTTAAAAGTTTTGAAACTGAAACTAAACTAGTCCCCAGTGATCATGTTTCCTGATTTTTTTAATCACTCTGATCATATCGGTCTATGCTTCCCATATTCTCTTTGAATCTCTAACCATGAATGCAGTTTGGAGGCTTGCAGCGCTTATTGCTTCTTATCCAACTTTAAAGCTGCTAGTCAGCAGTAGAGTATCAAATTAGTTCTCATGCTGATGTTGCTGCATGTAAAACATTACAGCACACAAAGAAAATGTAATACTTAATCTAGTTATCTTAATGTTTTTCCTTTTAAATTAGTGGGCAACTTCACGAATGGAGATGGGAGCAAAGGAAAAGAATCAGCAACTCTATAAACCAAATAGCAACGGTAAACAAGTAATATTTCTCAGTCATGAACTCTTACTGTACCTGTATTATTTTTGCCACTAACTCAAGTGTCTTTATTCTTTTAATTCTCATTGCAGGAATCATAGCCAAAGAACCACCATCGTCTTTACAGAAGGATATCCAAGAACTCCGGGGTTCTGACGGCTGTCTGCGCTCAGAGCCGGAGTTTGAGATGGCTGACATCTTCTTCTTCTGCCGGAGAGGTGTGGCTAGCATCGTGGATGATGAAGTGACCAAACGCTTTTCGGCCCAGGAACTGGAGAGCTGGAACTTGCTGACTCGAAGCAACTACAACTTCCGTCATATAAGTCTGAGACTTACTGTCCTGTGGGGCCTGGGAGTCCTGATCCGCTACGGCATCCTACTGCCTCTCAGGTCAGAGCAGCACACAGGCAGATTACATCGTAGAAGCAGTAAGGTTCATGTCATAGTTCGAAAGCTGTGCATGGGTGAACAACTGGTTTAGTGTTGAGCTCTTTTTTTTTGCAGGGTTACTCTGGCAGTCACTGGCATTAGTCTGCTTCTAGTCCTGACTACTTTGGTGGGCTTTTTACCGAATAGAGAGTAAGTTTCCCCTATAACAAGGGTAAAGAAATTATCAAAGGCTACAAGACTGACTTGTTGTAACAACATGTCTTGGACTAATTGTTGTGGCATTATGTTGTATATCTTCAGGTTAAGATCCTTCCTGAGTGAGAAGATTCATCTGATGTGTTACCGCATCTGTGTTAGAGCTCTCACAGCAATCATCACCTATCATAACAGGTACAACATATTTAATATTCTGCAACAATATCAGCTTCCTAACAGACAGTTTAATTAATTGAATACATTATAATTATCAGAACAATTATATTTACAAGTTAACAACTATTTGTAATTATCTACATTTCAAAGAGTAAAATGGCAAGCGTTGCACTGTGTATGGAGTATGGTTGCCTTATTTGTGACTGGATATTTCTTAGCCTGTCACCAAGTTTTATGTTTGTAAATCTCAGAGAAAACAAACCAAAGAATGGCGGTATCTGTGTGGCCAATCACACAACACCCATCGATGTCATCATCTTGGCCAATGATGGCTGCTACTCTATGGTAAAAAAAAAGCTTGTGCGTCTCTGTATGTGTTTCTGCGATTGAGTAGGTGTGTTCAGTCTGCTTAAGAACTATGAAGAATGATTGCCCAGCTTTTAGGGTACTAGAGATGCCTACAGATATAGTTTTTGAGCTGAACTTGAGTTGAACTCATCTCTCAGGTCGGCCAGGTGCATGGAGGGTTGATGGGAATGATCCAAAGAGCCATGGTCAAATCCTCTCCACACATCTGGTTTGAAAGATCAGAAGTCAAAGACAGACACCTAGTGGCCAAAAGGTAACAATGCATCGTCCTCAGAGTTGGCATTGCTCTTAGCTCCATTGTTATCTCCATCATTTAGGATGATCAGCTCAATGTGTATTGAATTATAATACACAATACAATTTGTTTACTCCTGTCTGTACAGTATTGGTCTTATTGTAAATGGTGTCACCATCAGAGTCAAGTGTTAGTGGAAATATGAAGTTGTGGTTGAAACATTTGATTATGGCCTAGATACATTTGCACATAATGACTTATAATACAAGGTACAATAGTTTTGCACACACATAATAATATTTTTGTATGGCTGCCAGCAAACAATGACCTTGACAGAGAGCATAATCAAACATCAACCTTATCAACCCTGGCTGCCGTGCGTTTAAAGGCATTTAAGAAGGGAGTATATACCGCATATTATATAATTTATAAGCACTTTAGTGATATTTCAACTTGACATAGACCATGAAGTATGATTATATAATGACTTGATTGTTGCTATAATCGCAACAGTTCAGATTGGGATTGAACATTATTTGGCTTGAACTCTACAAGTGAGGCCACTGGAAAGCTTTTTATTCAGTATATTTTGACCACTTCTGCTTTGTCATTTTAGACTTGGCGATCATGTTGCTGACAAAACCAAACAGCCAATCCTGATCTTCCCTGAGGGTGTGTATGATAAAATTATTTCAAACACACACAAAGAGCCCTTAAAGTTTGTAGTTTAGTGTCAGTAAGAGCTTCACACTGTGTCTTGTACAGGTACTTGCATCAACAACACATCAGTTATGATGTTCAAGAAGGGCAGCTTTGAAATCGACTGCAACGTCTATCCAGTTGCAATTAAGGTAGGAACATTTTGTCTTCTCCTCCTTTCTGCTTATTTTGCTCTTACCTACACATGATATGACCTTATTTCCATCTTGCAGTATGATCCTCGGTTTGGGGACGCTTTCTGGAACAGCAGTAAGTTTGGGATGGTGAATTACCTGCTGAGGATGATGAGCAGCTGGGCCATTGTCTGCAGTGTTTGGTACCTGCCACCTATGAACAGAGAGGTGAAACTCTCACAACTTTGCAGAGGAATATTACCGAAATCAGTGATATAACTTTCAGATCATCTATTGTTTATTCTATCCACTGGAGTACTTTTTCCACCTTTTCTTAGCCTGTTCTTTTTTTATTGTCCTTGTATAGGAAGGGGAGGATGCGGTGCAGTTTGCCAACAGAGTGAAAGCCGCCATAGCTGCACAAGGAGGATTAGTGGATCTCATTTGGTGAGTCGTTTGTCAGGTTTCCATCTAAATGTAGCGCAAATGTTAACCAAATCAGACAATCTGAAAAATAAAATGCTAATATATGTGAATAAATGTGAATATTAGGAGTTGGTTCATCGAGAAAGCAGTTGGTGGTGCTAATCCTCCAATCAGGTGCCATTATATTGCAGAGGAAGTGGGCACAATGAGATGATGTTGAAAGAGTGGCAAATATAGAACACATGATGTAAATAAGGCATTTATGTTTGTTTAATGCATTCATTTGAGGAAGGTTACAGTCTCCTCATTGCTCCACACTGATCTGATCTGATGGAAACGCACCTAAAGTTGTGATATATTTCATTCAAATAGTATGTGTTTATGGTTGTTAGAAAGAGACGCAGAAACTGTGCAGTATTACACCCGAAGGTAATTCATGGAGGCAATCTTGGTTATTCCCTTCAGTGGTTTGTGGAAAAATAACAAATAAAACAACGTTTATTTATATAGCACCTTTCAAGAGCAGACATAAAGTGCTTCACAATAAAAAGAAAAATCAGAGACAGAGTAACAGATATTAAAAACAGACATCCAGCTAAAAACACAAGGCAAAACTAAATGAACACAACAAATTAAACAAAAACAAGTTGAAACAAATACGTCTTGAGCTGCTTTTTAAAGGTGATCACAGTGTCCACAGATCTTAAGTCCAATGGGAGAGAGTTCCAAAGTTCAGGAGCTACAACGTCAAAAGCACAGTCTCCTTTAGTTTTGAGCCTGGAGTGAGGAATGATGACAATGTGTTGAGTCTGTGTGTGATACTCTTTTCCTTTTTTACATGTGTGCTCTCAGGGATGGAGGGCTGAAACGAGGAAAAGTGAAAGACGCTTTTAAAGAAGAGCAGCAGAAACTTTACAGTAAAGTTCTTGTAGGTGAGCAGGACCAGGGGGACCAAAGTGACAACAAAGATTTAGAGGATGAAAATCCAGAGGAGGATAAAAGCAAACAAGATTCAACTGGAGGACAATGAGGACAAAGTGAATGTATGATGATATAAGTACTGACTGTTACATCTCATACAGTGACATCTTACATAATGGTGACTGTAAATTATTATAAGTAGGAATTTATATTCATTATTACTGTAACTTTGTCTTTTTGACCAGACACAGAATGAAAGAAAAGGTACTTTTATGTTTGGTATTATATTTATTCAGTGTAAAATCTTTATTTATTTACAGTGTTTGTATGATGTGAAATTAGGAGAATGGTTACATTTACAGTACAGAGATTATAAATCCGATAGTGACCTTCATTTTTTCTGCCTCCTTTTCACTGCCATGTGAACTTGTTGTATATGTCATTAAAATTTTATTTTCTAAAAACACTGACCTGTTTGTAAAGAATTTAAAACTAGAGAATCTTTTAACAGGGACACAGCCATTAAGAAAGACTATTTTAAGTGTCTAGTACTACAGTGGTTACATCACAGCCAGACAGAAACTTTGGCAGTGCCAACACTTGTGCGTCACTTTACTAATTGGCTCAAGGTTCTATATGTGTCTTTCCTCACCCTTAATCTCTGCTGGGCACCAGACAGCGGAGAAAGTGAGATCAAACTTGTCAGGCCTGGTGCACAATATATGCTGTGATAATGTAGGTTCTCAATTTGTTCGTCTCTGGTTGTTAGAAAAGCCTTTCCTTGAAGGATTTGAGATTTAGAGCGATGCAAAGAACTTGACTAGAAATCGTTCCCTGTCTGAAACAGCAGGAGTCAGTGTTCAAACCTGAACCATCCTGTATATTTTGGCATGAGAACATTTTGCTCAACAACACACACTCAAATCAATATGCAGACTGAGTTAGACCTGGTTTAACATAATTTCCATTAATTGGCTGAAACAGACAAAAAAACAAACACATTAAAAGTGTTTTAGATTGTTAAATCCCTCTGATCTCCATGCAGACGCCGGCGCTGCGTCCTGATTAAGATTCAAACTGCAGCTGCTTGTGAAACCGAATCCAACCACATCAATCTTACCAGCTGTCACTGGCTTGTCAGGTATCCTGTCCTCTCTCTGTGTGGCAATTCTTAAAGCTCTTCAATTATTAAAGGTCTCAGGCTTTCAGGCCTAGATCAGAAAAAGACAGTTAAGGTAGGAGTAGATGGAACTGTGACTATAAATGATTACACATCCCACTGAAATGTGCATTGACAAGACTAGACTAAACCAACAAAGGGACTGTGATGATTAAAAACTGTCAACTCAAGTAAGTATCCCAATCAATCAACCAGTCCTGTCCCTGTCTGAATGCAGCTGACGTGAGGCTGACGCACTGTGGCAGGTGTCAGCAGGCGTCAGGTGCGGTCCACATGCTGCACTGAATGATCGCCGCGGCGTGTCAGCTCTGGGAGTGTCTTGTCTTAACCGAGGCGCCCCCCCCCCGCCGGCGTGACCACGCCCAATCAGCTGTTTCCTCAAATTCATCCGAACCCACGGGGGAAAAACTTTCACTCCGCCCGTCCTGTGTCTCGCGGTGGACCGACGGCGGCGTCGATCCGAGCAACAGGTGGCGTCCGGCATGTCCCTGGCGGAGCAGCAGTGGTGTCCCACCGGCGTCCAGGTGACCGTGCTGCAGGCCCGCGGCCTCAGGGTCAAGGGGAAAGGCGGCACCAACGACGCGTACGCGCTCATGCAGGTGGGCAAGGAGAAGTACCAGACCTCGGTGGCGGAGAAGTGCGTGGCGCCGGTGTGGAAGGAGGAGGCCGCCTTCGAGCTGCCGCCGCTGCTTCAGGGAGGAGGAGGAGGAGGAGGAGGAGGAGGAGGCGCGGAGCGGTCCACGCTGCGGGTGCACGTCCTGCACCGGGCCCTGGTGGGTCCGGACAAGCTGCTGGGACAGGCTGTCATCAGCCTGCTGCAGCTCAGCGAGGACAAGACCCGCAACAAGACCGAGTAAGTCGCGCACGCAGCAGGGAGCCGGGGGGGTCATTATTCCAACAAAAGCAATGGGGAGAGATACATCTGTAGATTAGTTTTCTCGATTAATCGGCGAATCGTGTGATGGATGTCACAAAGTAGCCAACTCCCCATCGCAAGTTCCCAAAGTGCAGCCTTTGTCTGTTTGAGCAAACAGTCCACAACCCCAAACACTTCATTTTTTTACTTAAAACTACTAAGAATTAATTGATGTAGTAGTTGCTGGAGAGTTTTCTGTCAATCAGCTAATCAATGAACCAAGCAACACTCTTTAAGTCTTTACCAAACAAAGAACATTAACTCTAACTGAAGGGAGGCAACACTGTGCTTGTCTGCTGGAGTTTCTCAGATTTATCAAATGACTCTGCTGCTGACCCCGAAGACAAGTCAGAAGAAAAGGTGTTGATCACTGTGTGTTTAAGGAATCTGGGCTCCTCCACATCAAACAGGACCATGTCTTGTAGGTTTTCCCCCCCAAAAGCAGACTGTGTGTTTTATGCATATATCTAATTTTTGGGCAGATGTTACTCTATAGTAGTTTTTGTAGCTGCATGTAAATGAGGTAATAATGGGAGGTGCAATGAAGACCTACTATCTTCGACTTTCATCTGCGCCACAGGGGAACAACTCCTGGTTGCTGGTTCTGTCAGTCATGCTGCAGCTTTGTGGTCTTTCAGGACAAAACTCCTTAATCCCTATTAAATCCTTACTAATTACAAACTTTTTTTTTTGTTGTAGTAATAAAATCATGCCGCCTCTGTGGATTAGGGTTGCCATATGAATATGTTGTCTTTAATTTGTGCATTTGTAGAGACCCTTTCGAAGTGCGTATGATTTCCCTTTGTGATATTTGCACAGAGGTGAGGAATTTGAGTGCACTGCACACACACAGCCATGCATCACTACGCAGACCCGCTTTTGGTGGGTTTGACTTATGAATGTTGCCCACTCGCTCCAGTGCAGCTTAAGGGATTTGTTCCCTCGGCAGCAGCCCTCAAGGATGCCAATCAGCATTACGTACTCAGGCGAAAGACGGGAGTCTCGTTCATTGACTGAACTTGTCAACAACAGAGAGATGTTTTTAAAAGCATGGAAAAGATAAAATAGGTTTTAAGATAAAGCATCGAGTGTTCCTTTTTAAATTCTAATTACACTGCATACACACAGAGCAAAGTAGGAGAAGTAATAAACTGAGGCGACGATTGTACAAAATATTCACACCCATCTCTCCTGAGCTTGTGGCAATAATGGCAGAGATCAGGTTTCGCAGGCCTTGCTGGTACTACCGTATGTTCTCAGTAACAACAAATATACGTGCTCCTTTTTAAGCAGAAAATGTCATCTTCACTTTGTCAAAGAAAAAGGTTTAAGATTTCTATTCAAAATGTCCTTCAGTCAAGTCTGTAGTTCAGTAAGAATGGTAAATGTTTTCTTGTGCTAAGCTGTTTCCAAGCACTTTAGTCCCCCCCCCCGCCTCCGCCGTGTGACCAGTATTATACAAAAGCAGACCACATACCAGCCTGTTTATCTTAAAATACACACACACACACACACACACACACACACACACACACACACACACACTTCCTTTTCAAGGGCTGTTAGTTGTTGGTGTTGCTGTTTTGGTCTGTCTGCTCTCTCTGATCTTTTGATGCCTCGGGTCATTACATGAGTTGTAACGTAGTCCGCACCGAGGCTGGATTTGATGTTGTGGTTCGTTACTGCTCATGTTTTTCTTCATCATGCAGAAATATAGATTTGCTGTCTGTCCATATTGAGAAAAACCTTCTTATAAAACAGAGCAAGCGGTCAACCCGCTGGAAATGAGTTGTGATTGAAATGAATTTGGTCACGCGTAACTTCTTGTACTGTTCTGCCTGCTCCCCGGGTTTGGCTTGTGTCCAGCTCTCTTGGCATGCCAAGCTGAACTTCACCTGGCTATTACTGCATGTTTTGGGTTTTTTAGTGTTTGGACTCCGATCACATCTGCTCTTTTTTGGCAGCGTGTCATTCAAAAATCAGATACTGGTTTCCCTTGAATACTGCTGCAGGAATTTGCATGTTGATACATGCAAAGAGTTTAATGAGAATTTCTTACTGAATTTATTGAGAATTTATTTTGTATTCTTTAAAAAAATAAGCAAACGTGCTTTATCTGGTGTTAAGTTAATGCTCAGCTTGTTTTCTGTTGATCTTTCTGTAGACCTCTGTGCGCTTGGTGAATGCACCTTGACTCTGAGGTTTAAATCCAGCTTTAGCCTCACATTCCTGACTGTTTTATCTATGAAAAGCAAACAGTGATGGCTACAGCGACGAGCAAGGTCAGACTTTCTGGGCAAGAGACCACTGTGCATGTACTGACCACCAAAAGACCAGCGCGTTCCACGAGCTGCCAGTACATCAGCTCTACTGTTTTAAGGTACATGGTGTTTGCTGAAATCGGCAAAGCAATTATTGAGCCAAGTTTTACTCTTTTTGAACATGTTTTGCTTGCAAAAGAAGTCACTACTGTTAATAAAGTTTTCACTCAGCAGTCTTCCAGTGGAAATTAACAGAATGAATAGAAATGACTTTAGTTTCTGGATTATAGTAGATATTTTCAGAAAATTCACTTTTCAAGACATCAGAATTAGTAGCCTACGTTTGTTTCATGTGCTTGAAAAGTATTTTGTCACTCATGATTGTATGGTTGTTTATTTGTTGGTCATTGACCTGCTTTTAATCTTAAATACAAAGACCAAAGATGTTTTTTTTTTTTTCTGAACATGTTCAGAATTGGATTATTCGTCCATGTTGTTTTTAAATAAATAATTAAAATGAATCAATTAAATTCAAAACTGTAACTGTTTTGGTAAAAGTTATGTCTGTTTTATACAGCCAAATTTATATAAGCCAATCATGTAAAAGAAAGTTTTCATGGGTCTTTTTCTCAGCAGACGTTTGACTTGTCGTTGTGGCAAAAGCACAGGTGTTATTAAAAACATTAACAATGGCAAAGTGTCACAGTGAGTCAGCATGAACATTACCTGGACCCTGAAGCAGCTAAATGGAATCGAGCCATTCTTTATTTTATAGTTGATGCCTGTGCTGTTCCTGCTGTGACATGTCAAAATGCATGCTGTGAAAAAATGCCTATTTTATAATTTGAACACTATTTGGCTTCAATACAGCATTTTGTGGTTTCAGGTGGCTTCATTTTAAGTTTTATTATCCTTGACATAGCATGTGCCCACTGGAAAGGGAATTTCCTTGTCAGTTTCACACGGTTTTGTTGCATAGGCCTTCATTTTGGCTTCTCTGACTTGTGGATGTGGACTGATACAATAAGCCCTTGACAGTCCTGGTCCTTGGACATTATCACTGTTGAGCTGTTTTACTCACTCAGCTCTTCTCCCACTCACACAGCTGCGTTCTGTGATAAGAAAAGGCTTGAGCCACTCAGTGCATTGTCTTATCAGTAGTTCAGGCTCCACAAGGAAGGATGTGTGTGTGCAGAAAGTAGAATACATTTACAAAATGTTGAGTCATGCGTTATCCTCTTGTGGTTCTGTCTGTACAGCAGGGCAGCACAGTTTCTATTCTTCACACTGGTGTGAAATTACTGAGTTTAAGGGCATCATCATTATCATCCAGGCATTGTTAAGTGGAAGCCACTTTTAATTCCTCCTCCTGCACACTGCTTACTACCCCAACCAGCTAACGCCCAAATACTTTTGCAACTTCCGTTCTGTTTAAACTGAACTAGCTCACTGCTTCTCTTTTTTTTTTTTTACTTGTTCATGTAGGATGTAGTTGGGTTAGTGATGTGTCGGCATCAGAAGTACAGAGTTTGTTCAAAGGTTAGGGTTGTGTTATACTGTACATGCCAGTATAGTATAGTATAGTATAGTATAGTATAGTGTATATATGGCAAACAGTGTAATTGTAGTATAGTATCTAACTATATGATACTATACAGTACTATAGTGAGTGTAGTTAGTTATCATACTATATTAATGCTATTAGTATACTATGCTAAACTAAATCTATACTATACCATGTTATACTAATTCCGTACTATACTGTAGTACACTACAGCAAACTATTGTGTAAAGCATATGGTGCTTCATTGTAATGACACTAATAACTCTATATATAAATAAATGAATAAATAAGGTGGCTGTAATCAACATGTTTATATTGACTTTGGAATACAAGACTTCTTGTATGTGATAGGGGTTTCTAATAGTCATAAACTCAGAGTGTCAATATCAGACTCTGCAGTTCCTCTCAGCGTTACAAAGTTTTATAACATCAAAATATAAGTGTCAGAGCATTAGGAAGTTTGCTCAGTTGTCATGGAATTGTAGAAGTTTCCATTTTTATGAGCACTTAAAAATTGATTAAGGTGATTAAAGTCTGCTGTGAAATTAAGCTGAAATGAGGGTGAAATATCAGTTTAGCTTAATATATGATATTATAATTAATATTTTTTTATATTAACAATGGATCACATGTAATGTGTCACTCGTAATGATGAACCCACTGAGAACTATTACCTAACTCTGCAGTTCAACTCAACTCTACAGAGCCTTATTACATCTTAAAATCATTTAGTTTCACCCTCACCGCTCTCATTACCTTCAGCCACAGCAGGCAACTGTTTTCTGCAAAAAAAAGCCCTAAAAACCATCTCTATTCTACAGTCTAGCAACACACAGCAGACGGACAAAGTTAGAGACCAGCTGGTGTACATGGTGGAGCATTTAGCTGCTGAATAGCCAGATATTTCTCTCAGATGTTGGTGAAGCCCAAAAACGGAGCTAAAGGAGAGTGTATATTGTGAATATTGGACTTCAATTCAACAGGTGGCCACAAAAACTTCAAGTGAATACTAATGCTGCTCTAGGTGTGTTGGATATGTAAAGAGGCATCTGTTTGCTAACACGTTTGTCATATCAAATTGAATTCTGATAATATGTCAGTGTTCTCAACTTTAATATCATTTATTTATCTTGATTCGACTGAAGTCCATATTAATAACATTGCCTTAATGTCTAGCCCTTTCATGCTATGGGCCATCAGCTATTAATTTCTAAGATATTATTTGTATTATGAGGCCATATTGAGGGATTAAGACACAAGATACAACTGTTCCACTTTGACAATTAAACTAAAACTTAAAAGGATTCCCACAGAGGGATTGGATGAAATATTCTCCATAGCTTTGTGCCACATATAAATATGTCACTGTAAATGGGAGTAAGAAAAGTAAAGTACAGAACACTGTCCACATTTGCATGATAAATAAATGCATTATCTGTCTAGCAGTGTTTACTTGAAAAACATTCATCAGGCAAGTCTCACAGTATAATGCCAAGGCCTGAAATTTGCAAATCACATCTCATTACTCAGCAGCAGCGGGAGGCAGGGGAGCTGTGGCACCCATTTCAGAAGTTCCAGGAAATGGCCTATCCCTCCTATAATTAATTTGTGCCACACATGTGCAGCATTCCTGTGGGAGGAAGAGGAGGGTCAATCTCAATAACATATCTTATTCAGAGAGGAAGGCACTGTATTCAGTTGGGTCTATATTAAATGCCAGGGGCATCTCAGGAAGAGGTGGTATTTAGAATGAGGGGAGAAGAAAATTACCGTTCAGGCACATAAACGCACAACATGATATACTTAGACAGGGTCTGTTTTTAAAAACACATTTTTGAGCCAAATCTATAAATTTTGATTGACTGTTCTTTCAGTGTAAAACAAGAAAGTTAGTTTATGATACACATACTCACGCACACATGCAAGCACATACGCACACACACACAAATATGCACACATGGCCTCTTCCTCATTTCCCCAGGAATCCAGATTTCAGTTGGAGTTGTTTGTTCAGTGGTGAGCTGACCTCAGATTTCTGCATGATAGGCACTTTTTATGCTGACTGCTCCTTTTCGTTGTTCTGTTAAATTATTCTGAGACCCTTCTGTCAGTATTGGACCATGACACAGGTGCGGTGCCAACTTGACAAAACCTGGTCTTAGTGAACGTCTAACTGAGTCTGTTTAGGCTTTTCTACATTTCAAGACTTATATTTTAAGTTGCTAGATTAAAAGTTTGTTGGCATCGATTCTTTCTCTCAGGCACCTACCTACAGTATGTTTAAAGGGTGATGAGGAAGTTAATAGCAGATTGATTCCCTGTCTGACCAGTTTAGGTTTTGTGAGGAGCAGAGACAAATCTTGTTAGATAAAAACCCCCTCCTTTAGTGGGGGCGAACGGGCTGTTGATTGTCTGCAGGGTTAGATGTCTGGGAACGTGTACTATATACACAAAGTCAAGTGTGACACATATCTCCAAGGCATAGTGGGTCACGAGCTATCACAGAGCCTGCTGTAGAAATCTATGCTACAAGTCTGATCCTGATGTAGTATTAGGATTTGATCATGTGAGACAGTAGAGGGAAAGGGAAAAATGTTCATAAAGGCTGTCAAATATTGACGAAAAAATTATACACAGTACAAGCATTCATAAATCCCCCACATTATGTTGCCACAGACAGGACAGTATTATTATTTTTTTCCTTCATGGTCAGTTTGCTGCTTGATACTTACAGACTTTCCAAAAACATTCAAGTCGGTGCTGAGTCACTCTCCATTTGTTACAGGATGTATCATAGTTTCCACTAAGAAGCTGACGAGGACTAAACATACTGTACATGAATCTCTGTCTTAGTGTCTTTATGATTCTTTTAAACCAGATGATATTATGAATAATAGTTGGGGAACAATGCTCAATGAATACAACTCTTTTCTGTGTGACAACTTGTTATGCCATTTACACAGTATTTGAATTTTCAGGAATGGTTGCTGGAGCTTGTTAGGACCGGGCTCTCATTAATTCAATATTATTGTTTCTTTTCTTTTAGTGGACATTTTACAGAATAATAATGATATGATCAAAATGTGTTTAATTTAATTAAAAACAAAATTATTGTTATAGAAATTGTGATATTGATTTCAATCATATTGCTCAGCCCCAAACCTAGATACTGAACAAATAACAGTTGCTTGTTTTTGAGTTTCATATCTTAAAGGTCCTATTACACTGTAGAACCAGTTTTATTTCCATTCCACAATGACCCCAAAATTAGGTATATGGATATAAAAAGTGAGTGGACACTAACACTTGGTTCACTTTTTGATGTACTTAATCTCCTGTCAAACAAGTACAAGTACAAACAAGTACATGGTCTTGGGACATTCTAACGTAAATATCTGTTCTTTGAAATTGCCAGATTCAGCTCATTGTTTAGCTGTCCGACCCGCGACTTAACTGTTTTGGTTCACCCTCACCACTCTCATAGCATAGTTTTCGGTAACAGCAGCAGCAGCAGGCAGGTGTTTTCAGCTAAAAAGCTCTAAAACCTACTGTACACTACCTGCTCAGCATCCAACGGCTGACAGACACAGTTCGCGACTTGCTGGTGGACGTAGATGATTTAGCAGCTAAAGAGCCAGATATTTTCAAAAACAGAGCTAAGAGAAAGTTAATATTGGACTTACATTTGCCAGGTGCCCAGACACATGACTCCAACTGAATGGTAATGTTGTTCCATAATTGCTAGATGTGTAAAGGTTTGCCATACGAACATAAAAGATCGAAATTATGTGGTCATGCCTTGTTTCTGCTGCCCCCAAGTGGCCAAAAAATCATTCATGGTCAAAGAATCTTTTTAACCTTTTAACCAGCACTAAAAGAAGAAGTTGATATCCAGAATAATATATAGAATGTGTTTTTTGAAGTGTTTGCACAATTAATCATTTGGGAATTATATACCTGTTAACATGCCTTCAAAAAAGGATCTAATTGGATGCCTCTCTTTAACAGATGGTTTAAGTTGCTTGACAAGACTGGCAAGGCAGACAAAGACAGAGGAGAAGTACTTGTGGACATCCAGTTCATGAGAGACAACATGACCGGCAGCATGTTTGACCTTTCTGCTGCTGGCAAATCCAGATCTCGCATGGGCAAGTTCAAGGACAAAGTGCGGGGCAAGAAAAAGGAATTGGATGCGCCGTCCACCGTGGTGCCTTCCATCACTCAGATTCTGACGGACAGCGAGGAGGAGGGAAACGGGGACGGTGAGGTAGCTGCAGGCAAGGGCGAGAAAAAGAAGAAACATAAGATGAAGTCTTTGTTTTCTCCCAAGTCTAACCTGCAAAAGAACATGTCTCAGTCCATGTCTGTTCTGCCTGCAAAGAACTCCTCACTGAGCGGCAGCCAGTCGTCTGGTCTAAACGTGGATTCCTCAGAAGGTCAGGGCAAAACACAAATTTACGCTATCACTATTATTTCTTTTTTTTTCTCTTGTCTTCTGTATCATTAGATGCATGTTAACTTTCCCATGTCCTTCCAGGTAAAAAGAAGTTCAAGTTCATGATACACAAACGCTCGGGCAGCTCAGACAGCAAAGATTCTTCCTCTGGTCACCAAAAACAGGGCGCCGCCGAACAGAGTAACTTGTGCATCAATGGCAGTCATGTATACTGTGAAGAAGCGCAGCCCCGGACCTCTCGCATCAGCTCTAACTTCAGCCTGGGCAGTTCAGGCCACGGATCCATGGAAGACGTCCCTGAAAGCTCTCCTCCATCTGTTGATTCACTAAAAGCAGTGACACAGTATTCAGCCTGGACAGAGGAGGAGGAGGAGGAGGAGACAGCTGAAGTAGAGAATATAAAAGAGGATGAACTAAGAAGGGAGGAAGAGGAAAGGATCAGGATGGTTGAGGAGCGGCGAAAAAAAGAAGAGGAAGAGGAGAGGGTTAGGAGAAAGGAAGAGGAGCTTGAGAGGTTTGCTGAGGAAAAGAGGAGACGAGAGGAAGAAGAAAGAAGGACTGAAGAGAGAGTGAAAAGGGAGGCAGAGGAAAGTATGAGGATGGAGGAGGAAGAGAGGAGAAGACAAGAGGAAGAGCGGCAAAGATTAGCAGAAGAAAAGAGGAAATTAGAGGAACAAGAAAAAAGGAGAATTGAGGAAGAAGAAAAAATGCAAAGAGAGGAAGATGAAAGGATTAGGGTAGAGGAAGAAAGAGTCCAAGAAGAAGAGCGTAAATTAGAGGAAAAGAGGAGACTGGAGGAAGAAGAAAGAAGGATTGAAGAGGAAAAGATTAGAAAGGAGGAAGAGGAGAGGATTAGGAGGGAGGAGGAGAGGGCTGAAGAAGAGAGGAGGAGACGAGAGGAAGAGGAGATGGTGAGAAGACAAGAAGAAGAGCGTGAGGAAAAGAGGAAGCTAGAGGAACAAGAAAGGAGGCGAAGGGAGGAAGAGGAAAGGATTAAGAATGAAGAGGAGAAGGCTATGAGGGAACAGGAAGAAAGATTAGCAGAAGAAAAGAGGAGACTACAGGAACAAGAAAGAAGGAGAATTGAGGAAGAAGAAAAAATGCAAAGAGAGGAAGATGAAAGGATTAGGGTGGAGGAGGAAAGGGCTCAAGAAGAGAGAAGGAGACGAGAGGTAGAGGAGAGGGCGAGAAAACAAGAAGAAGAGCGTAAATTAAAGAAAAAGAGGAAACTAGAGGAGGAAGAAAGAAAAAGAATTGAGGAAGAAGAGAACATTAGAAGGCGGGAAGAGGAAAGGCTAAAGGTGGAGGAAGAGAGGAGGAGGAAAGAAGATGAAGAGAGAGTTAAAAGGCAAGAAGAAGAGCGTGAGAAGTTAGCAGAGGAAAAGAGGATACTAGAGCAACAAAGGAGAATTGAGGAAGAAGATAAAAGGCAAAGGGAGGAAGAGGAAAAGATAAGGGTGGAGGAAGAGAGGAGGAGGAGGAAGAAGAAAGAAGAGGAGAGGATTAGAATGCAAGAAGAAGAGCGTGAGAAGTTGGCAGAGGAGAAAAGGTTGCTAGAAGAGCAAGAAAGAAGGAGAATTGAGGAAGAAGAAAAAAGGGAGGAGGAGGAAAGGATCAGGAAAGAGGAAGAGAGGAGGAGAGTGGAAGAGGAGAGGGCTAGGAAGGAAAAGGAAAAAAATGAGAGATTAGCAGAGGAGAGAAGAAGACTAGAGGAACAAGAAAAAAGGAGCATTGAGGAAAAGGAGAGGATTAGAAAGGAGGAGAAAGCTGAAAAGGAGAGGAAAGAAGAGGAGGCCAGGAAGCTGGAAAAAAAGAAGTTAAGAGATGCAGAAGAACAGAAGAAGAGCGAAAATAAAACAAAACAGAAAGCTGAAGGGACGAAATCTAAAGTGGCTACCGACAGCCCTGCAGAAGTCACTTCTACTAATCCGTTTGATGAAAACGTTTCAAATAATCCCTTTGAGGAGAATCCTGACTCACCTACTGGGCCCGACAGCAAAGTGTCAACTATCCAACAAAGGTTAGTTCAAGCCGTCTTTCACTACACAGATCACTAACACTGTGATGGATACATAATATTTAATTCCAAAATAATATAAGAAACAATACAAATAACCTACCCTCATTGTATTGTTGTGTATAAATAGAGCACTTTAAATTGAAGTCTCACACACCTTGAAGGTTGTGGGTGTTGCACAGGGTAACAGGGTTAAACTGCATGGATCTTAGCTAACCTGCCGTAGTTATCAGTAACAGAACAGGACGAGGAACAGAACGGTAAAGGAGGTAGTGAAACTAAATTTGAATGCCTGATGAAAATGATATAAAGTCAGAGTCATTTACATGCACAGAAAGTGTTATCTGACTGGTCTTTATCTTCTGTTTTTTTAGTCAGTCACAACACAGCAACAGTTCTTCTCAGCACTTCTCTTTTAAACGCAATCTAAAGCTGACACCGTCATGAAAATTGCGTGTGTGTGTGTGTGTGTGTGTGTGTGTGTGTGTGTGTGTGTGTGTGTGTGTGTGTGTGTGTGTGTGTGTGTGTGTGATCAAGGATATGTTTCCTTTTGTCAACTGAGATTGGGGGCTCATTGCACAGCCTTGCCTCATCACAACAGGTGTCATATGATCAGGGAGTGAAAATGACTTGAAACGAAAGCCAATTACTCTGAGTGACAGTGAAGGTGGATGGTAATTTCACAGACATCTCAGGATGAGAGCTTTTGTCCTTGATTATATCAATACATCTTAATAAATAAGATTGCATTCAGTATTTTTTTAATTTATTTTATTAAGAAAATTAACAAATACACTCTCCTCTCTGACTGTGTTCTCCTTTGTTTGTTCTCTAATTTTGCAACTCAGTGTTTTAAACAAAATGTGACCAGTGAGGCTTCTTCTATCTAAATTTATTTTCATGCATCATTAGAGTATTTTGTCTTCCCTGTGAGACTTCTTTTTAATCAAACGCTTCAGTATGCTTAAATGTCATGTAGTCTGTGTCTCATTTCCAGGTGTCAATCTGCTGTGTCATCGGTGGGAAGCAAGACCGTTTCCACTGATGAAAAGGATCTTATTAGTGCTCAACGGGAGAGACGACTGGCTCCTCAGCCTCCAGGAAGCAATCAAGCTCAGAGTCAGAGTCAGAAGGAGCAGGACGGATCTGCACGACATCTGGCACAAATTAACAAGCACACTAAAGACAAAGAAGTCAAAACTGTCAGTGTCCTCCCTCAGCGCTCTGTGCAAATGATCTCTCCTCTGAATAGGTCTCCCACAGATACAAAGAACACCCAGAGCTTGATGCAAAGTACTACCACCAAAGGAATGTCAAATGTAGCCCAACCCAGTAAACGTCCTGCACCGTCCAGACCTCGCTCTGTGGAAGAAGAGCCATCCTTGGATCCAAAAACAGCCTCCCATGAACGTGGCTCTCAGGCAAAACAAGTGCCAATTGTGTACGGCTTAAATCCATTTGAAGACGATGAAGATGAAAATGAGCTCACAGCCCAAGATGATACAACCTCTGGTAATACTGGCTCAATCCAGTGTCCTCCAGCCACGTCGCAAGCTGCTGATAAAGACGTCGCCTCTAAAACCAAAATCAAATCCTCAAAGATGGCTCGTGCTCCCCAACTCCCTGTAGAGAAAGCCGCCACCTCGAGCACTTCAATCAACCGAAACACAGAAGGAGACCGTGGTACAGATGATACAGGTGTGACTGTACCTGATAACCGTGTAACCAACGCATGTGACCCCGAGTCAGAGGCCATACGACCTGTGCACGTCCAGGAGACCCCGCTACAAGAGTCCCAGCCTGTGACAGTGCAGAGTGCTGGGGAGGAGGCAGGTGGGAAGAAGCAGGGGCCTCCTACAACTTCACGCAGGTGAGACAGTTCAGTTCAACTGAATATTCAGGTCACTCATCCATCTCTTCATATAGTATAGATCACACACCCCTAACTCCCAATATCATGCCATAATGCCTTTTCATAAAATAAAAAAAATTCATCATGCTGCACATTTCTAATGTAGTCTTTTATGACTCATAAATTACATATTTATACATCAATTTGTCTTTCTTTCTTTCTTGCCATTGCAGGCTTCAACCTGTAAAACCCCTTAATCCTTTGGAACAGCAGTCTGTCTCAGTCGTTCGAGGGGAAAAAGATAACAAAATCACAGGAATCCTTTGTGAGGTTCAGGAGAAAACAAAGGTATTTCTAACCAAAACTTGTATGGTGGTTAAAGGATTTTCAATCTCGGTTATTAAAATAAATTAACTAAGGAAGGTTTCTGTGTTTTATATGTAAATGCTTGTTCGTCGGGTTCATCAAGTAGCAACAACATTTTGAACTTCCACTAAAGGTTTTGTGTCATTTTATTATAATTATTAATATACACATAATTATCATCCATGTTTTATGTACTCTCACAGGTAACTGACACTGGGCTGAAAGGGCCATACTCCCAGCTGACTCAGGAGGAACTCATCTCTCTGGTGCTTAAACAGGAAAACCAGCTCTCACAGCGAGACAAAAAGATATCTGAGCTGGAGCTGTACATTGACAACTTGCTTGTGCGTGTCATAGAAGAGAAACCGAGTATTCTCATGTCCATGAATTCACTGAAGAAAGCTGCCTAGGTGGATTCACAGCCGCCGCTTAATCCCCAGTGTAAAGAGTTTAGGTTTACAAGGTTTGAGTTCAGAGTTCAAGTTCAACACATTGGCAAATTAATAATGAAGATTGAAATATATTTTGTAAAAGAAATCTTGCAGAGGCTATTTTTCAGTTTCAGCCTTTCAATTGGGGGATTATGTCAACTTGCAAGCAAATATGTTGAGCACAAACTTTTCTAAATTTCTCTTAATACTGAGTTATATTTTTGACACTTGGCTACAGTATGTACATGTGTGATGTTGAAACAACTTCTTTTGTGTATTTGTTATAACTTTTCATGTTGAGGAAAAAAAATCTTTCCAGAAATTATTTTGATAAATGTTGAATGTTTTGACAAAAAAATGCAACTGTGTTTTTTCTACAGACTGTTAGCTCCCTGTTCCCTGGAGATATCTCCAGTATGAAGCAGAGCCATATTTTTCTGTCAGAATTATGCAATAGTTCTGTAGATAAGGTTTCTTGCGCTTGTACTGAATGTCAAAGTTTACATGATTCTACTAACCCCCAAAAGGCACTTTACTCAGCTTACACTATTAACATGATATACACTGAATTACTGCACTGTACTGAGGTGACTGCATTATGGTATTAAAATATGCAAAATAAAATGAAATTATTTCTTGTTCTGGTAAAAGCACATTTTGCCATTTCCTGATAAATAAAATATAACTTTTGTTGTAGATTTTTATTATTTGTGATATTCGGGATTCCACATGGGCATTTTTGTCCAATTTACTTATTTCAAATTTGAACAATTCCTAATATCTACCAGATTCATTATGTTACTTATATTACTAATTTAGGATTTTATCTCTTAGGAAGAGAGACAGAAAAGAAACGTAGGAGTGTCTACAAGAGCATTTTAGTTTCCAATAGCCATATATTCACATGTCTAGGGTTGTTGTCTAGTCTGTTAATTAATCTGTAAATTAAATGATAAACGTGTACTTGTATTATTAGTAAAGATCGCTGGGGAAATCTGCATTTATAAATGTAGGACAGGAACGAGCGGAACCATCGACATTACGAACGTTGTAACCGCCCGGACCTATTTTACTCGCCCCCATCACGCCGGCAGCAGTACCTTCATTGGTCGTCGCAGCTGTTTACGCTTTTTCAGTGCGGGCGTCGGGTCCACGCGTGTTTTACCGGTGTTGAGATTAATTCAGCGGCTGTTTTTTTGTTATTTTTTGTCTTTTACCGTCGCCACGCCGAGCGCGGTGGGCCGGGAAGATGTCGGGCGCGGGGCTGAGCTGCCCGGGCTGCGGCTCCTCCAACATCGTGGACGACGACCTGTACGCTCAGCCGCAGCTGGTGTGCGTGGACTGCGGCTCTGTGGTGTCCGAGGGGGCCCTGGCCGATGACCCGGTCGGGGGTTCAGGTACGGGCCGTGGGGGCGCGGAGGCCTCGCAGGTGGGCTGCCCGCTTAAAACTCCCCGAGTTGGGATTAAAGAGTCGGTTCGCTCGAAGTCAAGCCACTTAAAATGTTCTCACTTACTTTGACGTGCTCTTATCGAGCACGGCCCGAGCAGCCGCCGGTGGTCCTCCTCAGGTTCCCCCGGTGGTCCTCCTCAGGTTCCCCCGGTGGTCCTCCTCAGGTTCCCCCGGTGAGGGCTGCAGGAGGCCGGGTAGCTCACCTCCAGAGTCCCGCGTCTCACTGCTGGAGGCTGATTCAGGGACCATCAATAAATGACTGTTTAACCGACGCAGAGACAGTGTTATTACAATACCTTCATGCTGACGTGACAATATTAGTGAAAGGTGTGATTAAAAAAATGATACCAAATTGATTTCATGCATCACTTATTTCCATTTCTAATGTGTAATGTATTTGACATAAATATATATATATTGTTTTTAAATGGCATTTTTTTCAGTAGCTTCCATGTAATGTGAGGCAATGGTTCTAATTCAATACCAAAAAATTAACTACATGGGCCACTTGGACTCACCTTTTCATATTGGATTTTAGTGCTTCTTGTATTTTATTTTAATATTTTCATAGAAAAATGTATGATTAGTTTCCATGTAATGTGAGGCAGTGACTCTAAATCAATACCAAAATGTATCACTAAACTGGACACTTTTTTCAATTAATACCAGTTATTGATATAAAATTGTGAGGCTGAATATACAAGTCAGCCAAAACCCTGTAAAATGTGTCCTCGTGTCCTCGTCCATAACATCCTCTGCACTCATATTTCAGGATACCATTTTCGCTGTCGGAAACATAGCTATACAAACGAAAAGAACAGGGATGGGGAGAGACTAGAGATCCAAGCTGACACACCCTGTAGTTATTTATTTTTTTGATTTCAGCCTGTACTTCTTTCTTGCCCCCAACTACGTCACTGTCAAATGACGGCGCTGCTGCGGGAAGAACAAACACAGATTTTGCAGCTGCACCCCAGAGACACAGAGCATGGGGGCGTTTTTGAAAATCAGATAAATTTCCCTTGAAGTCTCCAGCAGTTAGGCCCAAAGGCTTAACAGCTTATGTCTTCCTACTGAGTGAAAATGAGTTAGAAGAAGCCACTGATGTAAAAGTCTGTTGAATATCCAACTTAAAATTAACTTCACTGCAGTATAAATTAGATGTCTGTTTGTCTTATTAGTTTAAAATTTACTTGAAAGTTTAAACTCTCCTTGAATACTTGCCATCAAAGCAAAGAATGGGAAAAATACCTGGGAGAAGCAATATCTCGAACATCTCAGCAGTTTATACAGTCTATGGTACACACAGACATTTGGGAGTTTAAAAAATCTGATGTAGGACACCCTGATAGCCTAATGGTTGCATAGTGACCATAGTATTTTATTTTTTATTTTTTTTTAACAGAAACACATAATAATCAGCCAGTATTGATACAAATCTCTTAGATTTTTTTTTTTTTTTTTTTAAATTGTGACCAGGATACTTACTAAGCAGGATATTTTACAGGTGAAATGTAAATTGGTGGACAAACTATGCAATGGAGACACTGTTTTTAATTTATCTCAAACCTACAATAGTTTGGCATTTCTGTGCTGCGCTATCTTGTTACTTATTGTTTGACATATACACAGATATCCGATATATCTGCAATAAGGTAATATTGGCTGATTTATCTAGCTCTGCTAGGGAGTGCTTAAAACAAGGTGTTACACAACTTATGGTATTCCCAAAAGTTAACTCAGATACCAGAACCAGGTACCAAAAAGACTTGTTTATGGCATTTTATTACAGCAAAGATGATTTCACCACAACAACAACCTGAGCCATCTTCAGTGCATTGGCTTAATGACTTATCGAGAACCCTCCAGCTTGAAAGAATCAGGTTTGCTCTGAAGGACAAACATGAGGATTCTTTTCTTACCTGGGCAAATAAATCAATAACTGTCTGCATAGCTAGACATAAAAGAAAATAGTTTTTTGTCATTTGGGTGAACTGCTGGTGTAAACTCTGGATGTGAGTGCGAAGGAGGGAATTGTCCAGAGTTTGATAAACATGTCCCCAGTGTGCCTTGCAGCAGGATCCTTATGGATAAAAACATGGCCAGATTAACCTAACAGGGGGCTTTTAAGGAAAAGGTTTGCTGTGAGCCCCCACTTACCTCCCTATTGGTGGTAATTTGATTAAATTCATATTTATTTAGAAATATGCACCATGTTTACAAGGGGCGTTATCAACGGGTGCGACAACCAATCAGAGCAACGAAACGGAGTCAGAAGTTTGGCAAACACATATTTCTTATCAACATATGGTTTAAGTGCAGTTGTTTGTTTATTTTTAGATAAAATTTACCACCCAGTCTGTTTAATACTGCCGCCATAGCCGGATGTAGAACATTTCGTGTCTGCGGCCGCCATCTTAGTTATTTACAAAGATGCCTGAAGGTGCTCCTCTGTTAGTCATCATATTAAACCCACCTCATACTGGATACATTTTGATTGGCTTGGCTAGATACCTGAAACTGCGAAATCAGTTTGAATGGGAGGGGGGCCAGACGTATCTGCCAGAGCAAATAAAATGAGCTCGCAGATTCGTCTGGTTCCCAGGTACACTTGTACAGAAAATTGTGCAAAATGTATTTCTATATAAATAGCATAGTTATCTGCTAATCCTAACCCTCTGAAGCTTCCATTTACATTTTCCATTAAATTTTTCTGTTCTTTTTACAGATGTCAGCTACAGCCGAACCACAGCTGTGGCCAAAAAGCCATGTGTAAACCTGATAAAAGGTGAGATCTTTTGCTTTTTAGAGATATTATTACATAGTTTTGTGTGTGTGATACTGTATATGTATGTAGAGTGGAGCTTGCTTCTGTCACATGCATTCTCTCATGTATCTTTGTTATATCTCTACAGGTCTGCAGCATTTGAAAGCCATATGTCGGATTCTCAGGGTCCACAGTGAGATTGAAGATCTCTCGCAGACCTATTACAACCAGGCCTATCAGCATGGGAGTTTCATCAAAGTGAGCCTCCAGAAGAAAGAAGTTCTTGCTGGTTGCTGTGTTCTTGTAAGCTGCAGACTGCTCAACTGGCCCATTACCATGGGAACCATAAGCTGCCTGCTGGATGCCGACCCAATGGTGGTGGGAGCGATTTATCAAGAGATGGTCAAGATTCTCAACATCGAGGCTCCGATCGTTAACGTGACTGATGTAATGGAGGCCCACAGTCAGGAGTAAGTGAAGGACCGTGGTCTGAATGTTTCTGTTTAGGGGGAAGATACACAACATGCGCTTATTTCTTTTACATTGTATAATAGCAACATAAATAACAACTAATTCTGACCAATCCAAACATCAGCATTGGAGTAATTTACAGTTATCTATCTCAAAAAACCATCAGTACTCTAAATCATACATAAGAATTGCTTTATGATACACTGCAGGCTCTGGAGGCCTATAGTTACTGAGAATGTTTTTCTTTCTGTCAGGTACAAAATTAGCTCACTTCATGTTCCTGAAGAATTGGCAGAGAACTCCAAGGACTTGACCAAACGTGCTGTGGCCCTGGTGGAGCTGGCAGCAGATACCTGGATCGTGACTGGCCGAAAGCCCATTCCCATCATGATGGCGGCGATCTATTTGGCGTGGCAGTCCTTGAAACCCAACAAGCACCGTCTGAAATTCTCTCTGGACAAATTCTGTCAGATTGCCAAAGTCAATAAGCACAAGCCTGCTTTGAAGAGAATAACTGAGATAAAGGAGGTGCTGTGTAAGCTGGGTCAGGAGATTCCCTGGGTCAGGGAAGAGGTGACGCCAGATAATGTTGTTTGGCAGGTGGAGGATATTCTAAAGCACAGGTACGCCCTGCTAAGGAGGGCTCTGAGAACCCATGAGGACGCTCTGCTGGCAGACCCTCTAACTGAGACTGCTCCCTTCCAAATCTCTGAGCTTGTAGAACAGAGTCCAGATGCATCCTCTGTTGTTGAACAATGTGAACCGAATGCTGAAGTGGCCCAGCGAACACAAGATGGAGATGAAAATTCATGCACTGTGTTTGAGCTGCAGTGTGACATTCAAAAGAGCCAACATCCAGCACCAAACTGGGGGAAGAGAGTGCTTTTTGCTCCCCCGTGTGTTATTCATGCCAAGAAAAGGAGAGTGGAGCAGCCTGAGCTCAAGGATGTAACTGGTGATGAGGAAATCTCTGACAGTGAAATTGACTCATACATCCGCACCCCTCGGGAAGCTCGAGAGTTTGCTCTGACACAGAAGATGTTGTCCTTGTCTGAGAGTGAGAAATCATAAACCGTTATGTATCGAGACCAATGTTTACTTCTTTGGTTATTGGCTATCTAAACAAAAACATTTTTTTTAAACTTAGTTTCAATTTTAGGCTTATTCTAATAAAGATGAAGGCAATTTAATTTCCATAAGACTTGGTCGATAAGAGATGCTACAACCTTTTTTATGTAGTTTTATCCCGCAACAGATTGTATCTGTTAATTGTTTTCCTGCTAATATACTTGGTTTATTTGCAAAAGAAGTTGTGTTGATGTGGGAGGGGGGCAATAAAAATCTAAAGTTATTGGACAAACATGTCTGTATGTATAAAACACGGAGGATAATATATGCAGCTGACCAAGCATTCAGGCCCAAAGTAAAATACAAAAACTCACCCATGGTTCTGTTATCACGGATTTGAACAGAAATTCAGATGTGATGAACAGAAGCAGAACTGTACTAAATGTGGTTTATTTCACAGGTTGAATAACTGTGTAATGAACATAATTCAACTGCAGGAAATTTACGTCATTGTTGGCAAGCACCAAGCATGCTGAAACGATCAAGGAGATCCATAAATTCTCACATTGTTTCAGTGTCCTAAACAGGTCTAGTTGATATGCAGAAAACACTTCTGTCCTCCCCATCATTTAATTAGAAAATTCAGTGGTGCAACCGCACTCTCACCAAGTCGGAAATAATTTCATTCCATGTGCTGCCTTCATGCAGTTACATTCATCTCAAGCAGAGAGGTCACTGTATTTTTATTCACATTTTACACGGCGTATTGTTAGTACAGGCTACAGAACAAATTCTACCTTTTTGCATGTCACGTCACAAATCATATACATAATTTACAAATAGTTTGGTTTGTAACATTAAGACAGAGTACCCCGTAAACATTGTGTACCCTAAACCATTCAATCAATGAATCACAAAAAAATGGGGATGGGGGAAAAAGGAAAAATAAATGCAGCTGTGTTTTACATCCACATCACTGTGGAGGAGGTGAGGTTTAATAATTTTTGTGACGGTAGCGCTTCAAACTTGTGGACTTTGTTAAGTTATCACTGCTGCCAAGACAAATCTGTCCCATCCGTCTGCAGGAAAGAGATAAATATGCATACAGAGAATACAGAATAGGTGACATGGTAGCTATAATGCAAACAAAATAATGAAACCGGAATGGAGACAGTGAAAACATTAAAAAACAAAACATTGTTATCAGTTCTTCACAACACATTGTTAAATGGTGTAAATATTGTGATTATTTCAAGACCTTACTAAACTTGAGTCATTCATGCCATGTAAGTCAGCCTTGCACATTTTGTACAAAATATCAAGAAGCAATAGAAACAAACGGAAGCAGAGAACACAGAAAGCAACACAGAGCCAACCACCAAACTACAATGGTTTCCTTTTTTACAGCCATTATACAATACGATCAGACACATTTTAATGAATAATATGTTCAGGTGCATATTAATCAGCCTTGGGGCGTTAGTTCATAAATTTGATTCCACAGAGTTCCAAAAAGGAGCAACCACACAAGGATTAGTTCTGACATCAGTTCCTGGGTGGAAACAATCACATCTGCAGTGACCGTTTGCAAACACAATTTGAACTGACGTTCTCTCCATAACCCATATAGCTACTCTTTGTTCATCATGCACAACTCTTATCTATCTCTTTCTAGGTCATTTTAGATTTGTATCCTCATTCATTATATAAAGGAAAGCTGACATCCTCAAGATATCCTCTCTTCTGTATCACAAGGTCATCTTCTAATTACAAACATATAACGAATTTTCATGATTACATACAGGTCAGATGTACAATATACTACTTTAAATATTCAGACAAACACACATTAATCTCTCCAAAGTCTTCTCTTACAGCTTTATTGGCATATTTTATCAATGCTGGATGAACCCTTTATCCCCAGCCCCTCTATGAGCTTTCCACAAGTGACAACCTCTGGTCTATTTATCGACTTTTTACACAAGATATCTAATGGCTAGATTGCAATAAAATTTGTGGATATTCACAGATGTCCACAGAGGATGAACCTTCCTGATTGCATCAACCAATTGACCTTCGGTTGACTGCTACCAATCTTCTACCAAGTTTCTACTTTTTACTTTTATATCTCAAACTGTAATTGGGAGATCACTAGCCTGGCATCGCCAGACTAATTCGCAAATGTGCTTGTCTCTCAGTCATTGTATTGAGCCTGCCTCATACTACATAAACGCTTGTGATTGGTTAGCCCAATAAATTGGAAGAAAACTCAGTTTGAATGGGAGAGGGGCCAGACGTATCTGACAGAGCACATGAACATGAGCTCGCAGATTTGTCTGGTTCCCAGGCTAGGAGATTACTTTTAAATTGATTGAACACCTTTAATTTGCCCAGACGATTGACCTCTCCTCAAGAAGCCAATAAATCATCTTTTTACACAACATAACTAACAGCTGGATTTTACTGGTAGCCAGAGGATAAACTCCAACTCCAAGTTTCTGCTTGTACTCAAGATGAATCAGTAACGTACACTAAAATCACAACAAAGGATTCTCTTCACCGGGTAATTACAAGACCACACTGGCAGCGCAGTGATTGGCAGGAACTCCAATGCGATGATGGCACTTGAACATCTTCCGTAACTCAGCGCGGAAGCGGTCGTGTAGCCACGCATAGAGGAAGGGGTTACAGCAAGATGAGCTCATGGCACACAGGTGACACAGCAGTTGGATGAGTAAAAAGTAGCGTTTGTTAATGAGGTGAATGTCTATGTCTCGCAGCACATTGAATACATGAATAGGAAGCCAACACACTGCGAAGGCCGACACCAAGAGAGCAACCAAGCGAAAGATCTTTCTCTTACGAGCTTGTTGAGCACCTGCCTGGTCCTGAGTCCTGTGGCCTGGTGCAACACAGTTCCTCAGTTTGACAGTAATACAGAGATAAGAGACAAAGACAGCTGACAGTGGCAGGACATATGTGACCAGCAGGGTGCTGTAAGCATAAGCACGTCTTTCTTTCTCTTGACCCAGCCAGAACTCCTCACAGATGGTGAAGCCTTCATCTTTGAACTCTACATGGTAGGTGTGGGTGACGGCTGGAGCTACCAGCCCACAGGACAGCAGCCAGATGCCGGTGAGGACAGAGGCGCAGGTAGCCACAGAGGTTCGCTTCTTCAGGGGATGAACTGTCGCATAATATCTGCAATAGAGAAAGTACTTTATAATAAGGGTACATTCATGTTTAATTAATACATGACTAAATGTGATCCGAGGTATTCATTAATTATTATCATGAACTCCTGCAGCACAATTTTTAATTTCAAATCACTATTAGCTTATGTGATTACTTAATGTATAAATGTTAAATTGGTTAATGAGCCCATAAACTAGTTACTGCACAGAATTTCATTTAATTTGCCTTATCAAGAAAACAAAACTGTATGATGATATAATTGATAATAGTAACCTTTATTTATAAAGAACCTTTAAAGAACCTCTACAGTGCAATAAAAAAAAAGAGGAAAATTATTTAAATTTCAAACTTTTAAGATTGAGCAGAGGTGTACATAATACAACAGCAGCGGAGCATCAACTGGGGCTTAAAAGAGAAAAATCAATTGCAGTTGCTGTCAGTAGTTTGAGTGCAAAACTGCAGAAGGAAGCTTTACTGTATATGTTTGAATTTTTGGTAAAGTGAGCTGCAGAGAATATATGGATCTCATGGGCCTATGGGGGATATATCCTTGCAGCACATACCTGATTGTTCTTTCTGTACACAAAGTTATGAAGCAGGATAATTAGATTTTGGTCTTGACCAATCAGGCATGTGCTGCTTCGAACCCCAATTATTTTGAAAATAATGAAAACTACATTAGTGTTTGACTCATGGAGCCATTCATACATAGAATGGTGTGTTAAATGCAAAATAAATTACATAGAGAGGGAATTCACTTTGTTATTTGACCTTTATTTAATAAGGATGGTCACCTCAAGTCTAAATCTGTTTTTCTTGCCGAAAAGATCACAGCACAATTATCTACCAGCAGAGACACTTAACTGAGGAGGACTGAAAGGAAGAAGGAAAAAGAGTGGAAAACCTTCCAAATAATTCAAAATGTTCAGAGAGATCCACCTACCTGTCCACAGCAATAGCAGTGAGTGTGAAGACTGAAACATAGACTGTGACTGGCTGGATGAGGAACACCAGATAGCACATCGAGCGGCCAAAAACCCAACCACGTGGGTTGAAGGCATAGGCGAGAGTAAATGGGACGCAGGTCACACACATGAGCATGTCAGAGAAGGCAAGGTTTCCGATAAAGAAGTTAGTGACATTGTGCATCTTGCGGGTTCGGCAGATGACATAGAGGAGCAGGTAATTCCCAAAGACTCCCACCACCACAACTAGCACATAACAGGGAATGATGAGAGGCTTGAACGTCTGCAGCAGAGCCACATCTGCAAACTGGGAGCTGCGGTTGGTGGAGTTGTTCTGTACCGCAACCTCATAAATATGTCCATCTGTCTGTTCTCCTAACTCAGACGGCTGCGTGCTTCCAGCCCAGCCACTGTGATTACCCTCCATGGCAGGAAAGCTCAATCTGCCAAAACCTACACTGTCCAAAACACAAAAAAATCAGGTTTGCAGCTGTTATGACAGAATATTAACAACTTTTCTAAAGGTCAAATGTCTATCAAATTAATCCATTCAATCCAATGATGCATGCAAAATTCAATCAACATTTTGATAAAAACAGGTTATGACATTTACACAATGGAAGACCATTACTGAATAACCATGCTTTTACCTACACCAACACATTTGCTCTCTCACAAGAGGCAAAGAGCACATTATGAAAGGGTTTATAATCATGAAAGCATTTGAATGTGAATAGCTAAGATTCAGCAAACAGTGTGCATCCTCCACTGAAATGTACATATTAAAACAGTCAAATCACAGGTTTGTGTCTGCATGTAGAGGACACACAGTTCTGTATTAGAGTGATTACAGACCAGCTTTTTAGCACTTTTCAGCATCAGTAGAATATTTTTTCTACATGCCTGAAGTGCTGGATTTTGTTCCATTTTTATTAAACAGTACAGATATTTTGTTACTTGCTGATTATTATTGTCACAATGACTTACAACTAATTGCAGAGAAAATTAAAAGAAGGTAAAATTGTAACATACTATTTATTTTGAGAAATGAATGAAATGAGATTTCTAAATATTAAATCTCCATTGCTAAATCACTTTAAAGCATTATGTTAAATTTGGAGCAAGTTTGATTGAAGTTTGCAATGTCTGGAACTTAAAATGTCTTTAAGCGACTGCTTTTTAACTATTTATTTTCACGGCTGTGATTGAGTAGTAGGCACAACGACGCTCTCCCATATTGTGACATTCCTTAAGTCTGATATTGCTTTTGTACAACAATAAAGAATAAATACAAACTTGTATTATGTAAAGGTAATGTGAAACAAAAGATTTGTTTTTTAGTTTCTTCAGGATTCCTCGTTTAATCAATGCATGTGCATATTTCTGTTGATTGTGTGGTGTGTGAATGTGGAATAAGTGTTAAGCTGTAACCACATTATTATGCTGTTATTAGCTACATACAATTACATTTTGTAATATGAGCGCACTAAACACCAATTTAGTTGAATGTCCTAATGCTTTTATATTGTATCAGCACACATGTAATGCCCCAGAGTGAATCGGATTAGTGAATTATAACTACAAGTTGTGGACAAAATAACATAAACACCTTACAAAAGTACTCCTGCAGCGACAAACTGTTTTATGAAGCCCATCATTTTAAATTTTTGTTGTGATTTTTGTGATGGTTCATTCTGATGGTAATGTTTTTTACAGCTGTAGTTTGTACTGGATTTAAATGAGTCATTCAGCCAGCATTGGTGAGGATCTATTTGTGGCCACGGTTCCTCTCGGCAGATGTGGTTTTCCTATAATTTGCACATAATTTCATCACAATTTCATAGACTTTTTTACCTTGCCACATTTCTTCATTTGCAACTGCAGCACCAGTAATGACTTTTTGACCTTTGAAGAGCTCTTATGTTGCTTTCAGGTTTCTGTTACAGCTGACACACACACACACTGCGAAATAGTGTGGCTTAATGTGACTCACTTGTACAGTGCAGAGGTACAAAGAGGGACCCATTTCTATGTAAAAATTAATTTTCACTACTGTTGATGCAAAGAGATTCTTCTGTTTGCTGGCTGTTATTGAAAATGTTAACGTATCACAGTTGGATAAAAGTGTTTCAAACTAGTTCACATGATCAACCTCTACATGAACAAAAACAGTACAAAAAGTATGGAATTCTGCAGTAAGCACTACGATGTAGTCACTTTATATGACTATTACTTGGATAAAAGGAAATCAATTATGTATTACCACATATGTATGAAAGGGCTTTCAATTAAATGTAGAAAATATTATGTTTGATGCATTCTTATCAAAATGAAGCAGATTATCAGTGGAGTAATTCAGTTTTAAATCTGGTTCAAAAGATCATATCTGTAGAAATCAAATGCTCAGATATTCAGCTTCATAAGCAAAATAATTACTTTCATTTTAAAGTTGAAATGTATTGCCCACAATGACTTCCATGAATATGACTACAGTATGAGCTCTGACACAATGGCACAGTATGTTATTAACTTGAATGTTAAGTGCAGACAAAAAACTATTATTCCTTTGATATAGATTTGTTCACGTTCACAGAATCTGTACCCTCCTCAATCATTCGAATACCATACTTGAAGATTTTTCTCATATTTATCTCCCACATTATTTGCATAGTCCGGCTTTATTATGGAAGTGTAGATATAGGCCTCTGGATTGTAATGTAAAGAAGTCTTACGTCACAGAGCTCTGGCATATAAAGCTGTTAGCACATATTTGATATATCTCTCAATACACAATTTATTTAAAAAGGAAATCCAGGTGTGCAAATGAATCCTTCCATCACATAATATTGCCCCCCAAATTCTTGCCTGCATTACATGCAAATTGGAAATCATGAAATTCTTACATAGTTACCTTTATGACATAAATATTTTGCCTCTCGATATTTTAAGGAGCACAATGTGAAAGAATGTGCAGTATTGCAACTATTATAATATATTCACTTTATTACTCAACCAGTAATCATATTTCTGTTCTGTTCTGTTCCATTATATTCCATTCAGTTATTTTATCCTGTCTCAGAGTAAAGATGCTACCACTACTTGAAATACAAAAAATGCATACAAACAAATACACATAAAAATCACCCAGTAATTTACCTGTATTGGTGTTTCTCAGTGTAAAGATGAGTTGATTTGAGGGAATGAGTATAAGGAGTGGACCTTCCTCATGCGCTTCTCCACAGTGAGTGAGCCAAAGCTGCTGCTGTTTTAGAAAGAGAGGGAGAGAGCGAGAGAGAGGCAGGGAGAAGAGACATCTATGGAAATGACAGTAAGCCAATAAGATGGCAGAGACCCAAAAAGATTAATGTCTGGGTTGGACTTGAAGATGACGTTTGATCTTGAACTGATTAGTTAGGAGTGATTGATCTCAGGATAGTGACAGTAACGGTAATTATTGATCTGTTCACAGACATGTGCGGGGCTCTATATGAGAGTGGTTTGATTATCTATTTGCTTGTTTGTTTGTTGCACAGATGCATTGCCAGTAGCCTTCTGATCTAACACTGTATTAAAGTGCTGTTAGTGCACTGTTTTCAGAAATGTTGCATTTATCTGATGAGATAAATGTTTTGCGATTCCTACTTGTAATTCATGCCGCCTGCAACACATTTTCTGTAGAAGTAAAACTTTGCACCCCTTATAATAACCCGAACAAGCAAAATTGCACGAAAACCTTGTTCCCAACAAAATATATTCTAATTGCAAGTGACGTGGAGAGCATATGAAGTGTCTTGATATTTTTTTTTTTTTTTTAAAAGCTTTTTCAAAAAGTTTCTATTTACAGCATCAAGCCCTGAACTCCCACTTTCTGTAAGCAAGTGAGTGATTACAGTAATTCTACTGTCCAGGAACCCTCACTGGATAAAAAGGTTTTAAAGTGCACTGTGATTCACATTTACATGTTTTCCAGTGCCAAATGGCAGACTAGACTAGATCGCTGATAAGACATTTGATTTCTTTTGCCGACAATAATCACAAAATTACTTTTTCATTGTAGATGGAGAATTAATGAGGGAAATAAAGCAGCAGTTATGCCTCCAATGTTTTTCCTTCTTCTTCCTATTAATTGGCATGGACTTTAAGTAATAACTCTGTTTTTCAACAGTGAGCAAAAGTTGGATATTTGCCCAAAATGTCAGAAGAAGCCACAAATGGAAAAGATAAACCTACGTAGAGACAGTGGCACCCAGTCTGGCTGCTTTCAGTGGTAAAATATGTATGAACAAGGCTTTCTAGAAGCAGCACACTCTGTCAGCTGTGTAAAGTAAAACATGACAGATTGAAACAACAAGACAATAACCCCACTTCATGTAACAACTTATGGGCTTGAAAACAGGAAAACAACAGATCTATACTGCCTGGTCATGGGATGAACAAGACTGTGAAAACTTCCACGTTACATAATGACAGCATTGCCAAGCTTGTAAATAAGTGAGACACTGGACAGACAGAAAGAAAGAGAACCAATTTTGTTCATCTGCCAGTGCACGCTTTCATCCAGAAAAACAAGCCTGTGGCTGCAGAGAATACACACATTTTTAAAAAGTGAACCTGCCCATCAAAAGATGCTAAAATATGTTGATGTGTTGCTGATGCAAATGTGTCCAATGTAGAGCGGTCGAGAGATGATGGAGACCAAAAACAGAGCTAAAAGAGAGTGAATATTGGACTTGAGTTACCCAGGTGGCCAGAAACCTGACTTGTTCCTCTGTGTCTGACTGATGTGTAAATAAGCAATTGTTCACCATATCAACTTAAACATGTGAAAATATGTCAGTCTTGTGTTTATATTGTGTTTACACTGCCCCCTAGTGGACAAAATAATAAGTTATTGCAGATTTATTAAGAACTTATTAACATTTTCAACAGCAGACTGTCTGAGATGGAGGTGAGGAGGTGGACGGGGAAGGCCAGGCAACTGCAGAGAAGATGAGGGGAAGTGGGAACACGTGTGAAGATTTGTGGGGCAGTCAGTTAATGGGGAAAAGAGGGGTCATCAAAGGAATCTGGTGGAAGGATGGAAAATGGCAATGAGGGGGCCCGGGGAATTAAGAATGTGGCTGGGGAGGAGGGACAGAGACAGACTGGGACACAGTATTGTATAATGATGATTGATTTATGTTGCAATTATGGTTCTCTGAAGATACACCTTATCGGCTCCACGGACCTCCGCAGAGAAGGGTGGAGCACAACATGCAGACCTGTGCATCAATCAAGTTGATTGGTTGATTCAAACGGAAATGAAAACAAACGTAAACAAACTTCAGGTATAAAACAAACTGTCATGCAGACGTATCCAAGTGACCCCTGTGCATGTTTGCCTATATGCAGCCCAGAGAAGTATAATTCCAGTTTTAGAAGTTGATTTCATTTCTAACTGCAGATTTTATGGCTTATTAGAAGGTTGAACTATAGTACATAATACACGTAATAACTCGTAAAAGCGGAAATTTGCAAATCTTTTTGATATTCTAAACTGATGCATATCATATTTTGCACTAGTATATAGAAAACCATATGAGACTGTGCGAGAAAAGGAGTTCAGGAAATTTCTAACCATAATCATTACAACTTCCCTTTCCAGTTTGAACCCACAATATCTTATATTTTAATAGACCATGTAACCGCCATAAAAAATTAAGTGTTAACTTTATACACAGCTCACACAGGTTGCTGGCCATAGTGAATGTGTATGGAAATTTGGTAAATTTGAAGGCTTAGATATATACAGTATCAAGTATCCTGATGTGCTAAAAGCTAAAGGTTTAGAGGAGCTGTAACCAACTTAAAAATAGACCGTATGAAAAACGGACAAAGCATCCAGTAGTGAGAGTGACGCTGTTATCTGTACATAGTCTTGAGGAAAGGCTACCACAACTCACCTTTCAATCACCTCCATTCGTTTCTCATGTACTCTATACGTTGATCACTGTTACTTTGTTACAGCTGATAGGAGCCTGGTGGCTCACTGTGACAGTGAGTATAAAACACTGCTAGAGAACACACATTTGAGGACTACAGTAGGCTGTTTGAACCATGGACTGTATAAACGAAGTGGACGTCCCCACTGTGACATCCCCCACTGGTTTGTTGACTACCCTCTGAAGCCTCGACTTTGGCACTCCGTCAAGACAAAGACCTGCCGGCTGTATCCCCAGAGGTGTGAAATCACACCTTCATCTGGCGTACGAGACTTGTAAACTCTTTCTTCGCTATACAAAGATGAAACTCATTCTGCCCCCTGGAGTCTTTGTGAAGTCTAATCTCTGCATCAGACACTGGTGTAATCAAGCACAGCATGCGGCTGCTGACTTGTGGAAGAGCTGGACTCTACAGTACTGAAATTATCACAGGGTGAAAATGCTGTCCCATTTTAAAAGGACGGTTCCACCAAATCTAAAAAAAACATATTCTCTCATATGCGTCTAGCAGCATCTTGTGGAGACCCAAATTGTTCAGAAGGGTAGTGCTATTTGTTTAAGTACACGAACACACCCATGAGGTGTGCGAATGCATGCACGCGCGTGCACAAGTTAACACAAGCTTTTTAAGTTTTGAATGATTTAATTTACTTGTGCCGAGCAAATAGCTGCAAATTGCAGCGTGCACAAAACACAACTTGAGCTTTGGATTTCATTAAACAGCCTTGGCCTTCTCATGTGACTTTTTTTTCCAGATCCTATTCCATATCAATGTTATCAGCAGTTCTGTGTCAGTCCGTCAGGAACTGAACAGCCCTCTGGGGCTGACCCTTACTCTAACCTTGGAATGGCTCACACAATGTCTCTCTCTCAATCACCAGTTCATCCTTTCAACTTTTTATTTTCCTGTGGAATTGGATTTTTATCATTTTATATTTTATGTGTTCCCCATCGGCTGTGCCCATAGCCTCTAATTTGGACTATCTACAAAATGATTGACAGCTTGAATAAATGTTTAAATGTGCACTAAATATTGAATACATAGCCTTTCAAGTTACGGGAACTGAATATGATAATTGAATCAAACTTCCTAGATTGCAATCAGTATCTCTAGAAAAGCTGAAGGTAATGGCAAATAATCATTCTTATACTAACACGGGATCTGAGCTGCCCACTGGAGCTCATTTACAGTTTCAGTAGTATCTGTATTTCCAGTTTTCATGCATTTTAAATTCCCATCTGTCATCTCAGTTTTCTTTGCACAGAGAGCTCCTCTCCACCTGCTGTGTCACTGATATGTTACTAAATTATGCAAATTCCTTTGTAATCTCTCAGTAATCAAACCTCATAAGCGTTGTGTTTGTTTGTTAGTTTGTTTATGTAAATTGTGAACTAAATTGTAGCTGCTACAGACATATGCACCTGTGCAAATGTGGTCTTCAGGCATATGTTTCGTAATAACACAAGACATTGGTTTATCCAAACACACTGATTGTTAGATTGTTTGACTTTCTCTTATGTATTCTGGAGAAAAATATGTTTAAAAAATTAATTTATATAGGCCACCAAGGACAAATATTAAGGGTTTGTTATAAATTACCTTAAACCCACTCAAGGATATATGCTCAGAATCAAGTACTAGATCAATATGGAGAAGGAAGACACTGAATAATGATGCAGCATATGGGATGGATCACATTTCAGATTACATAATACCATTAATGCTTGCTTTAAACAAAGGTAATCAATTATTATACAAGACTTATATTGTACAGTGTATAATTTGTTATTATCATACTCATCTTCATCAGAACTAGGAACTCAACTTGTCATCTTTAAGGAAGTCTGCTTTGTTATTATTATTGTTATTAATATACTGCACGTTCTCAAAGAGACATGTGATGTACTGTAGATCTTTGTAGCTCAATCAAAACTAACTCTGAGTGGAGGATGTTACTGGCAACTATCTGCCCTACTTATGATGGAATTACTTATATTTTACATAAATTTGTTCACACCACTGTAGCCTAAAACACTGGTAGAATATGAGTTTCAAAAGGTTAGGGCGTTTGCCCAGTTGTAATGGAATTGTAGATGTTTAAATGTAAATTTTTATAAGCACTTAAGGTGATTAAGGTGTGTCGATGACTAATCAACCAAGGCCCTCTGCTAAAAATGTTTTTATTATTATTTTTTTAATCTGGGTTTTTTGTTGGACTGGAGCCAAGTCTTATTTTTTTTCTGAAAAACTTCTGTTTACATCCCCATTTGTTTGTTATATTGCTCTAAATGTCCAGTCAGAGCTTGATGTGTATTTGTTCAGACACGCTGGACATCATGTGTTTGCTTTGCATATACACCCTGAATATAACACAGAAAGAACACTTAAGCTTAACCTCTTACAGAGAAATAGAAACATATTTGCTTGGCTCTAGATGTGTTGATGCTGCCTATCATCCTCCGCATGTTTTTCATAATCACATTCACCTTTACTGTTGCTCCTGCTGTCTGTGCTGAAGGTTACTGCCAATGCCTGTGAGTTTTAATGTTTGCTTTTCCTGCATTCAGCAGCAGGCAGTGCTTTACTGCAAAATGTGGCCTTGATTTAGGATTGGAACGATTAAATGTAAGAAAATAGATTCATATTTTCATGTTAGTTTCTTAAAATAGATGTACATTTTATTCATGACTTTTGCGGGGTGGCTGAAGCCTTACAGTCGGCTCCCTCTCCCCTCTTCTATCCCATCATCTTGAGGACTTGCTGGGGCACCACCACTGGTTTCAACCGACTCTCACAACCTCTCCTTGTCCTCTGCTGTCCCCTTTGATTAGAACAAACTATATTAAACATATAAATTATATTATTAAACATATTGTCACATATTAACTGCGTTCATGTTGTCACAGATATAGCCGACTATTGTCAAAAAAATCAACAAAGTTTAATTTTAACTTTCAAACAGCTACTTTGTTAATTCTGCTTCACATTTTCACATTTCCACCTCCAAGTACTGAAGCTACACCTGCGTTGAAGCAAAGTTGCATTCCTTTGACTTGACAGTGAATAATAGCTGTAGCCTTTAGGCCAACGTAATGAGGGCTGGATGCATTTGAAATGAAAAGCCGAAGGGTATAAATGGATGTGAAATGAAAACTAGAGTGATACATTATCCAGTGATTTGATTAATCTAAAGCCAATTTGATTAAAACAGTGGTTATATGATGAAATCAGAGGCATGTTTCGTAATTTTCCAAGTACTACATTCAACATTCATCATTCACAACACAAAATTGCCATTTAATATTTAAGGTAAGTGAACGCGGTAGGTAGTAAAAATAAAAAAAAGTAGTAAAAAGTAGGTGGTAGTAAAAATAAATAATTGAAAGAAATAGAAGTGATGAAAATGCTTACGAATTAATAGGGATAAAATGTCAATTGATTTGATAAACTTTATTGACATTTTATTTGAAACAGTGCTTTGATAATCAACTGGTCTCTGTTTCATCATTCTTCTTGACCAACATAATCTTTTACCACAGAAATTGTTGTTACTTCCACCTTATAAAAAGAAAAAAACAAAGCACGCCCATTCAGCGAACTCTTCGACTCTTGACTTTTTCTGTCTAAAGCATTAACTAATTTAATATAAAAAAGGTCTACTGACAGAAGCCAGTCAATGTGATAGTAAAGCACATCGTAGTAAAGATGCTCTATATAGCAACTATCTATGAAGTTTCTGCAAAATGGAAGTTTTTGTAGGATGTATTCTCCCTCACTTTCCTCTCTTGAAGATAAAAGTTCATGTCAAGAGCAGGCCAGGCCTACAGCAGAGCCATAAACTTGATCAGTTAGTCAGTTGGCATGTATTTGAATTGACATTTTGGGTTAAAATAACAAAAAAAAATTGCTTGTTGTAAAGGCTGTAAACGATAAATGTCAGTTGGGTATAGGCCCTTTTGACAGCAGGGTAAATAAAGGAGTAATTGATCAAATCACTCTATTTCAATTCACATGCATCTAATCATTTCCATTATTCGCATGCATTTTCAACACTTGAGGAGGTGAATGATGAATGAAAGACTGGAAAAATGATGAAACATGGCTCTGTTTTCATCATATCAGGACTGTTTTAATCAAATCGGCTTTAAATGAATCAAATCACTTAATAATCTATGTCTCATATGTCAGTAGCCAGAGGGTTGAGTGTACATGAAGTATTTGTGCTGCCTGCAGTTGCCATGCATGTTATTTCTGTTGCTAAGGTAACATTCACAGTATTGCGTTCTTTCAACTATTCAGAATTATTGGGAGATATCCATTAAGCTGTGAAGATGGATGGGAACAAACTGTCTCCCTGTGTTTTTTATGTTCAGTACATTTGTAAGGGAAATTCTTGTTATAATGATGAGTTTATGTGTCGGGAGTTAGGGAGTAAGTGCAGGCGGCAAACCTTTTGAAACACGGAAAGGCATGATAAGAGAAGAACTACATCAAAGAAAGGATCAAGAGAAGATAAAGTTAAGGTCGAAATGAATTTCTAGGGCGAGATCGTGTGAATCCTGTTGATTGTTACAGTTAATGATTGTGTATGTGTGATTCTCAGAGTATGAGAACTGATGGGAGACTGCCTCTCTTCAGTCATATCTGTGCAACTGATGATGTCTCTTGCTTGCAACCAATAAAGATCTACTTAGGACTGAATATTGTGTTATATGGTATTTAATTACTAACTCTGATCTGCACTAGACAAGAACTGAGATTCCCACGACATCCTTGGGTGTTGTTGATCTTGTTTGCTTTCCCCACTTTTCTCACTTGTTTATTATCTAATAGGGATTTCCTACATTTATTACAAATTTCTTGCATGTCTTAAACCTCAGAGAACAACATGTTTTTTTAATCAAAAGTGGGTGTAGAGACATATAAACTAAAACACGTATAATCTTGGTTGTTACCCTTGAACCCTCGGTCCTGTTGAAACATTATTCTTTAAATGGTCTTTTTTTAAAAGTGCTTTGTTTAATTAGATCATATTTGATTGTACACAATGAAAAACAAATCCTCTTTGTGTCCAATAAATAGACTTCACCCCATGAATTCAAATAAACGAAGGTGCTTGTAAAAAGGATGTGAAAGCATTTCATTTAAATTATATCTCCTATTATAATGTCAAATATCCATTAACATTTGCACCACACTGACTAAAAACACAACGTGTAAAACAAATGTAGACTACCACTGAGACAATGTTTTAAAAATCAACACTTAAGACTTTTTGGGGCCCAGATCAACTTCACAGTTGTGTTGAAAACCTCTGAAAACTCTTAAATTAGTAAATTAAGTTTTTACCAGATGGCAACAGAGGGTGGCAGCCCCTCAGAGAAAGACATAAATGGATGCAGTCATTCGGCTGTTTAAAATGGTGACTTTGCTAAATGCTGAACATTTTGACATGGTCTGATGCGGGTTAAGTGAGGTTTCTTCCTCCTGTTTGAAACACACAGAGTGAGTAAAGTGTTTTGCTATAAAGTCTGAACTGGTTCTATATTAAAGTCTAGCCAGGTTCAATAGAGAAAAGTCGGGCTTATGTTGTCCTTGGACAACGGAAGGACATGCTATATATTCTCACAAGAGTTTTACTGAGAAATAAAATTTCAGATGACTCATGTTTTGCAGCTCAATGAAAAACATGAGCTTCAGCATAGTATAATTCACAAACATAAAGGGTGAAGACAGATTCTCCTGCACTGCTGCGCTCCCAGCTGCTCCAGACAAACTTCAGTTACTTTGGTTCCACCTAGTGGTCACCTTGAGTACAACCACTGCACATTATTTCCCAGGCTTATTGCTCTGAGATGGAGTTGTAAGTTTGTATGAGCTATGTGACATCCTCCTTAACTTAATTAGAGCAGACTTTACTGCCTCCCAAATCAAACTAGCATCCCGTTAATGTAATTGAGTAAAATGACGAATGGCTGACTCAACAAATGAGGAATTGCTACCAATTAAACAAATGGACTTCAATGACTGGACAGTGATGAAAATGTTGCACTGTAGCAAGACGGGGAGCTGGAGGCCAATAACATTGATCTTTTATGTCCTTAAAGATGTGAGAAGTATATATCTCTCCCTCTCTAACTAATACCATTAATTCATTCTTAACAGAGGATCAATAACAAAAACACAGACATGTGTAAAAGGTCACTGGTCTTTGGTTTAATCGGTATTACAGTACAAATAGTAAAGCAAAGCACTGCGGTCAATCAGTGAAATGTGAAGGCCATGGAATAAGAAAAGGTAAGATACAGAAAGTCATCAACATAAAAAAGCTCATAAAGTGGTCTGCAGAATAAAGACCGAGCTGGATGCTGTTCTGATGTTTCTTTTACTCGCCTCCACACAGCTCCAGCAGGATTTTGCGGTAGTCACCAGACGTGTCTCCCTACGCGGTAAGAGAAACATAAGTAAGACTTCAAAGGACCAGTGAAGGGAATAACTGCGATCAGTCTTATGAAGTCAAACTGATAACACTGGGATATTCAAATTCCAAGGCCTTTGAAATACCTGGGGATATTACTCATGATTTGACTTTAGCAAATCAAATTAAAGGAAAGCAGTGATAACTGAAGTCTCATCACAGTTCAAAGCTACATTAAGGCATTACATAAGGTTTTAATCACAATTATCATTATTATATCACAGCTGATGTATTGCAAAGTTTTTGCTGACTGCAGTATTTCCTGCCCCCAATTTTAAGTGTCTCACCTTGATGAAGGAGTACAGAGTCTTGCCATACATCTTCAGGAACTGCGCCTTAATGTCCAGCATGTCAATCTCAGCCCTGGCAACCATTATTCTGATGAGGACACTGTCTGTGGTGCCCAGCCCCTGACAGGCGAGAGAAATAATGTGTTTATACTGTGCTAGACTTGTTTTTACCACATACAGAATAATAACATCAGTCTTCTTATTCCATTACAAGCATGAAATATTTACCTTCATTGATTTGTATAATCGCTCTGCAAAGAATGCTGGCTTGTTCCTTATGCATTTCACTGTAAAGCAAAAACAAATCCCAGCACATGAGGTGCAATGTTTTCTCAACATTATTTATGCCTTAAAATAAAGGGAATACACCACCAACAACTGACTCAAAAATGACCAGAGATTTGAATCAACACATCTCTGATGCTTCACAGCATTAGTATTTATTGTGTTAGATTGAGCAGGTGTTCCTGATTTTTGGGCCACCAGACAAGAGCTTCAATGGCCGAAAGTGCTCGTCTTTTTTTTTTTTGATTTTGGTGACATCTTTGTTGCCAGGCAGTCACTGCAGTTATGTTTCTGCACCAAACCTCCAACAGACCACTTGGTAAACCAGCAGCAAGTACTATACTGTACGCTGGTTCCTTTTATTTTATTTACAGTTTCATTTGTGGGTTTTAGCTCTTTCTTTGTCTGCACTCATTTGAACTTGAATGTTAAGAACGTTCAAAACAGGGTTGAATCTTTACAACATGTCCCAGCAGAGACTGACCTATGGCCAGAAAGGCGTCCTCCAGACTGCCAGACATCTCCCTCTTAATGCTGTCCTCGATGTCTCTTCCAGAAATCTTCTGATACTCTTCAAACACTGAGGGAGGAAAACAACAACAATGTCCCACACTGATTTTTCATTATCAAATTCATGACGCTACACACTACATGAATGAAAATGAAAGTGATTCAACAGAGAGAGTGAGTGTTTGCTCCTAAAACTGCCACAAAAGGGTCAGTAAAATTCCCAGATTCTACTACATGACTTCTGGAGCTAATTTAAGTAAAAGGGAGTATATTCACAAGACCCACAACACTAATAAACACAAGGTTATTAAGTCTGCAGTCTTCAACATGATGTTATTGAAATATCTTGTAACAATACCTCGCAGCAGATGGTTTCGGTTCCTCACACAAAGGACCGTGAGGAATTTCACCTCGTCTGTGCCCCATCGAGCCTCACCAGCCTCATAGATTTCCTGTAATCACAAACATTTAGGAACTCGGAGTCATAATTGAAACACATACTTTCATATAAAGAACCTGAACTCTTGCCTTGGCATCTTGAACAGCCTGGGCCTCGTCCACTTTGTCGCTTTCATCCCGTCCAGCCTGCAATGCAGAAGACACAGCAGATTGCACAACATCAGAGACAGAAAAAAAAAAAAAAGAAGAAAATTTGTGGGGGTTTTTATGCAGAACTATCGCTTCCTCCATAAGTCATAAGATGACTTAGAAAATGTCATCTTATGTACAAAAGAATTTAAAAATACTTTTATTCTTCCTAATTTACTAGGTGAAAATGAAACTGGTCTCATTAAATATCCTTCCAGTAAGATAAAAGGAAGTGAATACCCCTCTACTGTACTTATTATCTTATTTACTTGAATTGCATTTCTTCATTAAACTGAACAAGAGATTGTGGGCTAATGTTTGCTCACCGTGAGTAAAGAGACCAAAACCCTCTGAAACATTCCAGATGTGTCCCCACACACAGCGTCTTCCAAGTTCTTTTCATATTCTGTCATAAAAATAAAAATAAATCAACAAAAGAATTAAAATATAAAGCATGTAATATAATACCTGTTCAGTTTTGGCCCCTATATCACAAATACTGATTATTGCAGGTTTAAGGAGTTATGAGCCATACTTTCAGTGAAATTATAACAATAATGAGGTTTGGAATGGAAATATTTACAACTGAATGCAGTTTAATTAATATTCATTGTGTTGTGATCTAAATTCGTACTATGCTGATATAATGGATACAAAACATGTGCATGCAAGTGATAACACAAAGCACTACACAATGACAGTTTATTTTATACATTGGAAGATTCAGCCATTTAAAAAACACTTTGAAAATACTTGCTAACTACTGTCATCGTAACCACAGAAGAACAAAAAAAGCAAACAATAAACGACAACATAGAGAACAGAAATGGCTTTTATGAATAATTTATGCCATCCACTGTTTTCTAATAATGGAGGTCATTGCATCTCCAAACAAAGAACAGATGCTTGGTCACTGATACACAATATCGGATATCATACACAACCCATAGGGACCAACAGACACCGAGACGTACCACGACCTGATGTCCGAAATTCTATTTATAGAAGTGACACACTTACCTTTCTTGTAGAAAGCATTGATGGCTTTTACTTCAGCATTTGACCTTGAAGCGAGAACATCGATGAGACAAGCCTCCTCTGTTCCTGCCCCCTGTGATGACAGGATACGGACATGTGTTTAAAACAAGAAATGAAGACACTAAATACACAAGATATGTTTATGGCTCTCCACCCCAAGCTCATCCGTTCCTACATGTACTATAGACATGTCACAAATACATTACAATACTTTTTATTTTTTGAATGGGTAAGTAATTTCCTCAAAAAGCTGAACACTGTAGTTTTTAGCGAACGTGAACTAAAGGATTGTATTTGTTAGGGACTATTTTCAGCAGTGGATTAATACACATTTGATGCAATAATGAGAATTTACAGCAGCAGAAATGTGTATGTGGGATTGACTCAAAATAAAGTACAATGCCCAGGTTCATTGTAATGAAGGAGAGGTCACACAGTGCAATGGTGTGACTGATGTGGTTTTGGAAATCAATGGCGCAGAGGAGTTAAGAAGATAAATCAGGCTTTGGAAAACACACAGACAACACTTGTTAGAGAACTAATTGTTGGTTTTGGTCTTTTCGTGGGATTTGTTGACAATCATTAGAGTAATCCTGTAAAAACAGAACAAGTAAATGAGGAACTTTTACCTTCATTGCGTTTCTCAGCTCGTAGGCATCATACACGGGAGCCAGCATCAGCAGACCTAGAACGACACTCCTGAAGTTCCCACTCAGCTCTGAGGACAGGTCCTCAGCCAGGTCCTGCAGGAGGACGGGAGCAGATGGATTAACAGGAAAACTCTCCACCACCACCTCTGTCATTCCTAGTACTTCACAAATTTCATCAAGAACGGAAATCTGTGATGAAAGCTGATTATCTTTGACATTTAAAAAAAAGCAAATACAGGGTTTATGTTTGGGGTTTGTGCTGCCAGCGTGGACATGAGACATGACTTCACACATTCCGGCAGCAGGACTTGTGTCTCCGCTAGAGGGCGTGGTTTCTGGACACAGCTTTGTGAACAGAAGAGCTGTTCCACACATCTCGCCTGTGTGACCGCATGTGGGCGTCGCCATGTGCAACATGACTCACTCTTTCTGCCTGCGAGGATTCCACTCACAATCTTTTGCTTTTTCTGCAGCTCCCTCAGAGGAACTCTCAGATAACTTTTTATCGACCTCTTACCGTTCACAGCAAAGTGAGCTGGTTATTAGCTCATTATGTCAATACAATTAACATCCCAGACTTCCCTTTCAGTTAATATATTGATCCCCATAATCATGAAACAAAGAAATGGTCAGTGGGAAGCATAGCTCTGTGGGTTCAGTGGACTTCTTTTTCCTTTTTTTTTGTAGGAGGGAACATTCCCCTTTCCTACAGATTACAAGGCCTTCTCTGTCCTGGTAATGTTTACAGGTGGTATTCATTTCTGCTTTACTGTTAATGGTTAACTTGCACATTATCAGCACTATGTTAGCAAAGCAAAACCCCACCCTAAGTGGAAAAATGATGAGTGAGAACACAGTGGAAGGATAAGAGACGACACATCCACTGCTGTTGCCAAAAGTCTACATCAAGGCAGCTTTTCAAATTTCTTCTGCTGCTCTAAACTGTCATTTATTCGCTTCCTCTGCATCTGCATGTTGATTTATGATGAAAAACACTTCTTTCACTCACAAATGGACTTTGTTTGCTTTTGAGTACTGCTCAGTCAAAACTCTCACCTTCCCCACTGCTTGTTTGTAGGCCTCTTTGATGCGCTGCCTCTGGGCAATAGTACGGTGTGCCAAAACCTCAGTGATAGCTGCCTCATTAGTGCCTGCAAGAAATAATACAATATACAGTTTTATAATCTTTACCAATATTAATCTCAAATGTCTAAAATTGCAAGGATCATATATTCGTATTTTTGGGGCTCAGTTTCAAAACAAGGGTTCAGGCCTGAGGTTTAGGATATACACTGCACTGCAACCCTGGAGATGACCCTAACACACAGTTGTTTGTTGGCAATGGCATGGAAACCATCTGTCTGCAATAGAGCTCAAACTAGAGTCAGGGGAAGACGATTATCTAGCAAACACTAACAGCATTAACATTCCTTGCCATAAATGTGATGATACTGAAAGAAATGTGATTGTTACATAGTCCTGAATGTATGTTAGGATGTACCTAACAAGTGTTACATACCTGCCAACATGGTTTCAGAACAGTGCAACCCATAATGATATTACTACTTCCTGCATAATTGGCAAGGTCAAGAGTAGTTTTTCCTCCATATGAGGAGTGGAGAGGAAGCTTTACAACACAGTATGTAGAGGTGAAGCAAAGTGCAAGGCAGAATGAATGCATAGAAACGAGAAGCTGCCATGAAACCACAAGCACTGAGCAACGCTAAATTTAGTTTTCAAACTTTCCTGGAGAGGAGGAGAGAGACAGAGGGAAATAATAATTACATTTTCTCCTCATGGAGGCCTAGTCTTAATGACACAGTCCAACATATCGTTGGCTGAGGACGGTTGCTGTATGACAGCAGCTGGATCACTCACCAGCTCCCTTCATGGCTTCTCTAAGCTTCAAGACATCAGCCTCTGGGTCAAACCCAGCCGCCTCAGTCACTGTTCCGCGGTTTCCAATCTGGTCACAAATAACAAAATTACAACCGTTTATCTATTAAACAGAAATAAAATAAGCACACACAAAGCTTAACAATATTTGCATTTCAACCGATTCTGTATTTTTTTTAAGAATTTGTAAGTATTTTACTAAACTTTTTCGCCCAAAAACACCAAATCAGACAAATTATTATTTAAAAAGTATTTTTATATGCCTTAGAATTTATCTGGAGGGGAAATTTAAAGGCTGAAAAACATCTAAATTTCCACTGGATTATTCAAGTATGTTACACAGCACAGTTTAGTCACTATTCACATGTCAGAAAGAGATCCATTTTATCGTTTCAAAATGCAGGACAAAGTTTAAGAGCCGTGAAATCACTTTTTAGGACATTCACTGCAAACTTGTATATCTATTAGGAGAATAATTTCCTCAACTTGGGTTGGGCAATTTTTTAAATAAATTGTATAATGACTTTTCGCATAAATCAGATTGGCAGAACTGCTGACAACTGCATTGAACTACAAGGTAATGTCACGAGTAACATCATGATTAAAATTTCATACCAAACACAATTTGTGTTTCGGTTTGGTATAAAATAAACAGGACAACAGACGTTAGACTTTACTTTTATCATTGGTTGCAGCAGCAATTGTAAACCACAACTGTGCCATATCATCACAATATCATTCAAATAAAGAATTACTGCCCAGCCATATTCAAAGTCAAGCACAACAAAACATCCGAGTCTCTACTAGAGATGCAAATAAATGTAAATGTTGTTCATTACACGACTGCTTCCTCTTTTCACTGTGCACAGGTGGAACGGCAGCTATGGGACCGACTTACCGCTGCCATTGTAGGAGTGAGAGTGAGGATTTCCAAACTGGAGGTGGAGAAAGCTACAAAAGAACAAATGAATAATGTTAGCTCTTCAACTGCACAATGACCTCTTTATTACACAGAGGAAAAAAATGATCGGCGGCGTCAGGTTAAGGGGCATTAAAACGGTCTCAGATTTGAAAGTGACCTCTGATCAATATTGTATGCAATTCATCATCTCAGAGAGGTTTTCCGTCACACACATTTGGTCACGGGACATTGGTCTCTTGTGTCCCACGTCTGTCTGCGCCGGCGTCCCAGGAACTAATTTCATTAAGCTACTGTTTGTTGGGACACACCTGTAATTACTCCACTGATGGGAAGGGTAGTGGGTTTCAATTCATCCTATTTTCTTTTGAGTAGGGATCAATTTACCCTTGGACGTAGTCATCATATATCTGTCAAAATCCATTTACTTAAATACTTAGAATGTGATTTAGTTTACAAGCCCTTGTGCTGCAGAGGGTGTGTATGTCCAAATGTTTGTGAACCGACTTCCCTCCTTTTACACCCAAGCACAATAAAAAAAAGTTTGTACTACTAATCAAACAAAAACAGGACTCCTGTGCTGGAGTCTGACCTGAACTCTGCCACACCTGAGTGGCTTGTGATGTAAATACAGGGCAGGTGACTCCTACACACACACTTGACAGCATGCGTGTGGACCACAGGACGTAAATAAAGACAAAGTGGATGCTGTTGCCAAAGCAAGAATAAATACTTTAAGATCCTCTGCCGAACAAACACAATAACAGCTTGTTATCCCTCAGATAAAGAGCTCCAGATATGAACCACAGCACAGTGTATTTCAAATTGTGTATATTTTAGGGCTTGAAGGTCATATACACGAACCTGTCACACTTAAATCTGGGATGAGTATCCTGGTATTGACAGTATTGTTTCCATGTTAGTGGACTTAAATTCTCAAAGGTGACTGGATCATATTCCTATAGCGTCAGAGTTCAATGGAAATTGAGCAATAATTGTAAAGGGTATTCCCTTGTACGTGAAAAGTAAAGGCTGAAAAAACTTTACAGTAGAGTTACGTTCCAAAAGTTATTATGGCAACAGAAAATGTAGGCTACTGCCCAAAGCCGTGCAAATCTACACTGCAAAGTTCAGGATAGTTTCGCTGAGTCAATAAAATAGAAAGAAAAAGTAGCAGAAGTGATCCAGGAAGCAGAGCCGGATGAACAGTTAACGCAGCGTGAAGTCGGTGGGCACACCCTGCAGACACAGGACCAGCCGCCTCCGCCTGAAGCCCAGCTCTGTCCGAGCAAACACCCGCAGAACAACCCCGAAAACACGAGTGACCGGACTGCGAGCCGCAGCTTACCTGTCCGGGAGACTGTTTACTCAGCGAGGAGCCCGACGACAGGGGAGAGCGTCAGTTGTACCGGGACTGTAAAGCTTATAAGTAACAGCTGCCCTCGGGTCCCACCCACTGAGATGCGTTTTCGTTTTGCAGGATCCTCCCTCCCGCTGCGTTCACGGAATGTCGGCAGAACGGAAGAAAGAGGTCATTTGAATGCCTCTTTCTTCTTTCTCCTACGCCGCTACTGTATAGAGGGAAATATTGTTCTACTTTATAATCCATTGCAATTATTTGACAGTTTTAGTTCCTTTACAAATTAAGAATTTTGCATATTAAAAAAATGCAAATAGTTAGCCTATAAAATATGATGTTTTGTCATGAATTAAACTACCCAACAGTATGGCTATGTAGCCTACAACTGAAATGATTAGTCGATTAATCAAGTAGTTGATTGACAGAAATGAACTGGCAAATTTTCTGATATATATTCATTTTTCATGCAACAAAACTCTTTTGAATTTGCTACTTTTCCTTTTAATAACTTTGTTTGTAATCATTTTTAATTTGTACTATTGGTTTGGATTATTATTATCATTTTCATTTTTAAAAACCAAACAATCAATCGATTAATGGAGAAAATAATCAGCAGATTAGTCCATAATGAAAATAATTATCAGTTGGAGCCCTAAACATAAGAGTTAAAAAGCCCTACTCAACCAAGTACAACAGAAAAATGCTGCTTTTACATGAATGCATGAGTAGCCTTATAATAATCTAATGATATAATATTTGCTATAATAGTATAACCACCAGAGAAGCAATTTCTTTTCTGCATTGGGTACTTTTACTTTTAATACTTAAGTACATTTTCCTGATTACACTTGCAAAACTATGTAAGTAAAATGAAGTAGCATTTCCATTGCAGGACTTTTATTTGTGACAGTGTTTTTTTACAGTCTGGTATTAGTAGCCTTCTTTTATTAAGAATCTTGTTCCACCATAAACAGGCCAGGCAACTTCTTTTTTTTATTTAATCAGGTTACACATTTGCAGAGAAACAAGTGAAACCAGCTTCAGACCAAGTGTGCATAGCCTCTTACGTTGTGCTGCAGCCGCGCTCTGAACTACATTACCCACAATCCCCCACCGCGCGTCGACAGCAACAGCTAGGATGTTGCGATATCGCTGGCAGCCAAAGATTGCTGTGGTTGCAGCGACCAGGCTGCTGGGCTGAAACCGACCTCTGCCTGACGTTTCCCTCAGGTGTCAAGTCGCGCTGCTCGCCGTCCTGCAGCTGGACGGAGGCTGCGGTTTCCCGTCGCCCCGGCGCCTGTTTGTGTGTTGACGAAAAAAAAAAAAAAAGCGGCATCGCGCTAACGCGTTAGCTCACCTAAAAAAAAAAAAAAAAATCACAGCTTTTACCGTCAAAAACGCTGAAGCTATGTGGCTCCGAACAGGTCGCTCGGCCTGACTGAGGATGGAAAGAGCCTGTCGGGCGGCGCTATCACACGAGTCGGCCGCCGGACGCGTTATTATCTTCAGAGGATAACCTGGATAACCTTAACGAGAAATGTCATAGCGCGCCAGCCGCTAGCACTCTGGGCTAGCTCGGTAATAATGGCTGGACGAGATGGAGAAGGACCCGATGTTGTCGTCGTCAGCGGCCGGCCGTGAGCAGCTGGATGGACAGCTAAAGAAGAGACTTTCTCCCGGAGATGCTTTAGCCTCCCGGGTGGTGTAATTCAATTGCATACACGGCTCGTCTCGTGTAGGCGAGCAAATCAAATGGGAGAATTTGCCACTGAAATAGCAAAAAAATCTGGTTTGTGTCAGCAGCAGCATCATAAGTGGCAAAAAGGAGAGGGGGGGGCGATCACTGCCTGTTTTGAGGCTGCAGATAAGACTCGCTTGAAGCGTCGGATCCGCTAGGTTTTGCGATCTGACCTGCGTTATCTGCCAGCGCACAGGAAACGAGCGGCTCGTCTGCTCGTCTGTGGATATTTCCTCCTGTCGTGCGCGACAACATGAGGAAGTTCTTTGATTCTCGTCGGGAGTTGGTGAGCTCCGGGCCCGGTTCTGGAGGAGGAGGCGGCAGCTCCGGGTCCAGTCATGCGGGCGGAAATTTCATTGGCAGAGCCTTCACTGTCGGGCGGCACCAGGTCACTGTTGACGAGATCATTGCTGAAGGTGAGAAGGGGTTGCACAGGCCAAATGATGCATGTTGTCGAGGCAAGAGTGTATGTATATATATTTATGTGTGTGTGTGTGTGTCCTGCCTGCTCAAGCAAAATGCACGAGTCACATGACAGATCAGGGATGTAACCTTATGCCATCCCCACAGGAATGATGGAGCCTTTGCATCTTGGATACATAAATGCAAAGTAGAGGCCTGCTGCTTTCTCTCTCAGCTGCACTCTGACTGACACAACAGTTTCCTGTGCAACTCAAGGAGACCTAGCTGGTGCTGCACAGTTAGAGCAGTTATTTGGTTAATTCAGAGTGAATGAATGAAGGGTTAGTGTGCAGTGCAAACTGTACACATGATTGTTGGATTTCTTCATAGATACCAGTGGTAGGAACAAATGACTGATGCTGAAATAGAGGCCTGTACTTGACCAAAACAAAGTCATTTTATTCATCATTTCAAATCTGGGAATGCAATCTTTTTGTTTTTCTTATGTATCTTTTTCTACTGTTTTAAATAAGTAACCGAACATCATATGCACCAAGAGTACCTGGTAGGTTTTTGTGCAGACTGCATACATGCTAATGCAAGTACAGTATAGGGATTGAATGATAGATTATTGTAGTGATGTACATACTTACGGTAAAATAGTCTTAATGACTATTGTCAACCGCAGACATTCCTTAACCCTTTTGTTTGAACATAATGTAATAATCTTCGCTTATTTTCTTAACAATAGACTGTAGTTATGTCTGCCTTACAGTATTAATCATTAAATACGTTAAATCCACTGTCCAGTCTGTAAATAATGAAAGAAGACAGTGTTGTACAACTGATCACAATGTCTTCACTCACTGTACTTTAATATTTGCATCAGAAGTGGATGCAAACCCTCAGCTTGAACCTGCACCCATGTCCATAGGTATCTCTTGTAGATTTGTAGTGCTACAGTGCCATACAAAACCATTTCACACATATCAGGTTGAGGATGCAGTGTAAGCCGCAATATCTGCCTGAAATTGATGACTCTGTCACAACTAAACTCGGCAAAGTGAATTTGTGGTCTGAGCTATACCAGATGGTTAGGCCTCAATGTAGGCCTCTACAGTACGTAAACCCTGCAGCGATGGCATGACTAATACATAACGCTATAAGCCTGCACCATTTGCTCCTGATCGTTTGTATTGATGCAAGGCTACACAGATACAAATTGCAACAGTTGTTGGAAGTAATTGGATGTAAAAATGTACATGTCAGATAAATTGCCATTAGAATTTCACCCAAGTTCATAGCCTACATTTTGTATTGATGGTAGTTAAATCTGGTAATAATCTTGTAATGTGTGTTTTTGCCCAGCTGTTCACTGTCAAGATTTCGGTGGTATGTTTATCCTCTCTTTAAAGACTGACAGTTTAATTTGGTGTCTTTCTCAATCCTGCAGGTGGTTTTGCAATTGTGTTTCTTGTGCGAACAAATCAAGGGGTTCGTTGTGCCCTGAAGAGGATGTATGTCAACAATGAGCATGATCTGCAAGTGTGCAAACGCGAGATTCAAATAATGGTGAGTTGCTCGGATTAAATATTCCTCTGCTTGTTCTCACACTGAGCTCATGTTATTTTCTGTGGAGTTTATAACCACATGTGAAGACAACTACAAAACAAATGTCTTTTGAAACTAACTGTGCCTGCAGATTTCCAAGAAATCCGCAGATTCGAGTTCTATATTCTGGTCAGAATAACTAGGAACAAGTGCTACATTTTGTACACACACAGCCTGCAGCAGGGTTGTTTTGATGGTTGTACTGTATTTATTCATCTGGCTCTTGGTGTGCTTTGTTTTTGTTTTCATAGTATTGTCTTGCATTTTCTGCTTTCCTCTTGAGATGTCCTCTAGAACGAGTTGTAGGTTTTATTTGTATGAACATAAATTCTTAAAAGACCATCTAGTTCCTGATGAGATGTTATTTTTTCCTGCATTCATTGTTGAGATTAGTAAAAAAAAAAAAAAAGTTCTAGTTCTGAAGTTCTAGTCCTGTGGGGACAAATGTATGACAAATGCTGTCTTTTTGCTTGTATAACTTAACATAAAGCTGAACATGTCCCTGCTATAAATTTAATGCACATAAAGACCACAAGCTGGTAAAAAAGAAGGCAGTCTCTTTATTTTCGGACCTCTTGACTTGGTAAAATCAGAGCAGAATTGTGATGTTTTTAGTGTATAATATACTCTGGACTCATACATTCATGGGTTCACACACTCGGGAAGGAAGGAAGGAAGCAGTGGATGGTCAAATATAAAAAAAGTGTCTGATTGTATAAACATTCAAACGAATTACATACAGTACATTGTAATAAGTTACAGGCCTAGTTTTGCTTTTAAAATCAACACCAACGGACCCTAAAATTGGTTTAAAGATGATTTCTGGCATCATTCATCATCAAATGTTGTGTTTTCTTCACCTCTCAGTCTCATTCAATCTCTCTCTCTGTCTCTCTCGCTCGCTCTCTCTCTCACGCATGGCAGACAGACAGACAGACAGACAGACAGACAGACAGTACTTCACCTCAGCTGCAGTGCTTGACATTTTTTCATTACCTAATAGGTTCCTGATTTCAGCTCTTCATTGCAGCTCCCTCTGCAGGCGATGGCCTCACACTGCATCACAAAACACTGACCAAATTGAATGAAAGGGTTATGGTATTACATTTTTTACCTCAGTGGCATCTCAAGTAGAAAATCAAGTCATTAAGACTTCACCGCACCAACTATTCACTTCACCGGTCACATAGTATAAGCAGTTGTACTTTGGTGGTTTGTTAATGCTCTTGAATGTGTATTTGTCTTCTTGCAGAAAGACCTTGTCGGTCACAAGAATATTGTTGGTTATCTGGACTCCAGTATTACGGCTATGGGATCAAGGGATGTATGGGAAGTTCTCATACTTATGGACTACTGCAAGGGTGAGTGCTGAAAGGGAAATGGGGTGTGGCTGCAACCAACCTTTGATTGCTGTGTGTGTGAGTTTGGGTCACACTTTCAGTTTCAGAGTGGATGGTTGTGCTGTCAAATGATTAAAAACAAACAGTTATCACATAACAAGTCTAAACAATATCAGTGTTTTAAAAGAATAAAAGTTAATTCAGGCATATACTAGTGAGGTTAATTTCCCAAGTTATTTTTGCTGCTGTATAATTGGATATTGTTTTGCAGGGGGCCAGGTGGTCAATTTGATGAATCAGAGGCTGCAGACCGGCTTCACTGAGGCTGAGGTGCTGCAGATCTTCTGTGACACCTGTGATTCTGTTTCTCGCCTGCACCAGCGCAAGACACCCATCATCCACAGAGACCTTAAGGTGCGCATCTTGCCACTTGTGTTCTGCTCTGCAGTATGTAGGATAGGACGGGCAGCCCATTCTGTGTTAGCGCGGGGGAAAAACCTACTGTAGATCACCACGCTGTGATGTCTTTTGAAGAATCATGATTGATATGTTTGTGTGAGTTGAAGCTGTGGTTAATTATGGAACGCTTTAATACGAGGGGAGAGGAGATTGTCTGTTGTCATAAATACTTAAAATACCTTTCCATTTACGCAGAGCCCAGTCGACTGCAGTGTGATTGTCGCATTAATTTTAAGTTACTGTCACTCAGTAGATATGGAATATGTAAACAGGACTTTTTATTGGATTGCAGATTTCTTGATTTTCATAAAAAAAAAAAAAAAAAAACTACCGACACATGTTTGACCTGGCAGAATGGGTCAATTACTACGCCAGCTCCTAACACTTAAGGTCCAAATCGGGTCCTTTCATGTGTAACTCCATGTTGTCTTCAACCAATGCAGCTCTACATGCACGTGACTGTGCGTGAGTCTCATCTCTGGCATATCTACAGGTGGAGAACATCCTCCTGCATGACAAGGGTCATTATGTGCTGTGTGACTTTGGCAGCGCCACTAACAAGTTCCAGAGCCCACAGACTGAAGGGGTGGCTGCCGTGGAGGAAGAGATCAAAAAGTTTGTGCCTCTTTTCATGTTGTCTGTTTTGGCAATATTTTCAGCTTTCATTCATTAGCACTCCTTTTAGGTATGGCTGCACACAAACTGTCAGCAGTTTTTTGTTCATGAGCAGCTTTGTTGTTTTTTATAGAATAGATTGGATTTTGGATGGACTGTTGGGTTCTGCACAGCACTAAATATTTTGATGTGTGTGCAAAACACATTCTGTTTGATGCAAAATTTAATTTATATTGGCTAAAATCACTACCTTCATTTCACATTACAGCATATAATACTGTGTAGCCTCTTTTATTTCACTGCCACATTAAAAGCAGGTTGTTTTCCTACTAATTTAGTCCTTCTCTATTCTTACTAATCTATTCCTGTTTTCTTTCAGGTACACCACTTTATCATATCGCGCACCTGAGATGGTGAACCTCTACAACAACAAGATTATCACCACAAAAGCAGATATCTGGGTGAGTGAAGAGGACAGACTTCTGTGATAGTCATGATAAGGGTGCATAAGTGCTCATAGAGCAGTAACACATACTGTATATATACTGTAAAACACAATCAAAGTATTGATTGAAGCATTTGTGAAACTAATACCTATCATTCGCGGTTACTGGATGTTTTACAGTACAACCCTACATAATGGCTTGACATAATGGCCCATGGTTAATAAAACTAAGAGTAAAAATATTACACTTGTAGATATCTATATGTATTGATTTATCTTATTTTCTCCTCTGTCTCTGTCTGTGTTTGGTGCGATGGGGTGTGCATGTCCTTATCTTCTCCAGGCACTGGGCTGTTTGCTGTACAAGTTGTGCTTCTTCACTCTGCCCTTTGGTGAAAGCCAGGTGGCCATCTGTGATGGCAGTTTCACCATTCCAGATAACTCACGCTACTCTTATGATCTTCACTGCCTCATTCGTTAGTCCTTCTTAAACATTTTTTTTCGACAACATCAAATTCAGTTTGCAGTTGTGGTTTAAGCGTGAATATCTTGTTTCCTCTTGCTGTTTTTTCAGGGTATATGCTGGAGCCAGACCCAGACAAAAGACCTGATATCTACCAGGTGTCCTACTTTGCTTTTAAACTAGCTCAGCGGACCTGTCCTGTTCAGAATGTGAAGGTCAGTTTCTCTCAGCACCAGGGTCAGCAGAAATATTTAGATTTGCTTGGCTCTCTTCTCACCAGGAATTGATTTTCATGTCAATAGAATCTTTACTAATTCATCAGTTGCATATAGTAGAACATGCTTGTTGGCACTGATGATATTCTTCATGATCACTGCCAACTGCAAGAATCATCATCAGGAAGTTTTCATTGTCAAACTTTATCTGTGTGCCATTTTATCTGATACTGCTGTCTAGTGGAAATCCAACATAGATTTATTTTACGATTTTGCATTTTTATCCCATTATCCAGAATTCTCCAATTCCCTCTAAACTTCCTGAGCCAATCAAAGCGAGCGAGGCTGCTGCAGCAAAGAAGAGCCAGGCTAAGCCCAGGCAAGCATGACCTGCTTACTTTGTATTACAATTAAAGCTGTACCAACACTACATTTTGTGAAAGTAATTAGGTACATTCAGTGTTCTGATACTCATTAAATAATGATGTTAACACTATTTGCCATGATTAACAATAAGGCCAACATGCTCCCTTTATTGCCAGACTGACAGATCCAATTCCCACCACTGAAACCTCCATTACCCCTCGCCAGAGGCCCAAAGCAGCCCATACCCAGCCTGCGGCTGGCATCCTACCCATCCAGCCTGCTGCTCTCACCCCTCGCAAGCGTCCTAATCTCCCTGGTGGTGCAGCTCAGCCTATAGGTACGTACAGCGATCCGTCCTTATTCTTCTATCTGTCACAGGGAAAAGAAACTGAGCTTTTGAATAAAGATGTGCATAAAGACAGGAATCCCTTTAATCCTTTGTGCACACATTGAATCCTGCAATTCTCAACAGGAACAGATCAAGTATACAGGTTAAGACTCATGCAAATTAAAGCAATCTAACCACTGCCCAAAGTGAGTATGTAATGATTTTCTCTACAATCTGAAACGCTTCTTCAGTTGATATCAGTTTTTGTACCTGTTACAAATCACTTTGCTGTGTTTCTTCTCACCATTTAACATATTATATAATCCTCTTTTATAGATTATGTTGATGAACAGTACCTCAAATGCTCAGATAAACCTATTTTTGTTGATTGATATTTACATTGTTGTGAATGTGTACAAGTATTAAGATTAAAATGTTTCCATGCTGTGGAGTAATGTGTAGGCTGTGCTCTTCTTAACATCCCACAGGAGTCAGCTTAGACCTCTCTCAGCCAGCTGCAGCTCTGCAGTCACAGAAGGCACAGACTTCAGTTCTGCCACTCATCCAGTCACAAAACAATTCAAGTCAGGCTGCGGCTCCACAGAAGCAGGTACACACTTTTGGGACCTGGAATACTAAGTTATTTAAGATGGTTTGCAAATAAGTGACAACAGATTCTGTCATGTATCTTTGTGTGACAGCCATTGCAGCCAGCCGCAGCTACAGGAGCAGAGACTACAACAGCAGCAGCAGCAGCAGTCGTGTCACCAGTGACCAAGGCTGACGTCCAACCACAAGCACAGCCAATAGTTCAGCAACAGACCACACCCCCCTCTGTGGTCAGCTCCACCTCCCAGCAGGGAGCTCAGACTCCATCGAGCCCAGCCCCACCTCAACGCCCAGCTCGACGCAAGCAGGCTGGCCAGGCTCCCCAGCCAGCAGCTCAGCCTTCACCCAGCAAACCAGCGTCTGGTCAGTCGCTTGTATCTCAGCAGCAGCAGATAACTCAGCCACCGGCTGCCCAGGCTCAGTCCGCCTGCACTGAGATCAACCAAACAGCAGCTGAGACGGTAAGTGGCCTGCTGCTCACCATCCGGCTTCAAACAATGTCTGAACATCATCATCACTGTAGAGCTGTCAGATTGAATTACTTTTCCTTCCTTTTTGTCTATAATCTCTTAAATCCATTTATCCATGTTTCCTTATGAATGACTTTGAGAAAAAATAAATTACATCATCCCTGTTTGTTGTTTTAAATCCATCAATCATTTTGCTTTCTTTGATCTGAGTGTTTTTGCCACCAAAAAAAATTGACTGTGAAAGGAAAACTTAACAGCATGGTTTGTCAACACATTTGTTTTAAACATTTAAACACATTTGAGACTTTCTGTGACTTGTGAGGTCTTCCATTAAATATTTCGTGATCTTCCGTGTTTTTTTATTTTCACTCCATGTCCCTTTTGCTCAGACTCCACCTGCTTCTCCAAAGACAACTGAAGAACGAGGCCACCAACGCACACCTAGTGACGCCACAGCGAGCAGCGTTGTTGGAGTTCCAGTGAGTGACTCCTCACAGCAGCCGCAAGGAGCTAATGGAGACGCTGCTGCCCTCAACCAGTAAGTGGCACGCATACTGGAATAAACCTCAAGAACAGTTCAAATTCAAGTCTTTTCATATATGATATATTTTTTACCTGTAGATCACTTTCATCTCAACCAAGCACCGCCCATCCTGTTCAGCTCGGTGTTGGTGTCGCAGGCCAGGACCAAAGCAAAGCTGGACCCACTGCTGTTGCATCTGGCAGTGCCACCAACACCCCCACACAGCCTGCATGGAACCCATTTGACGATGACAACTTCTCCAACCTTACTGCAGAGGAATTCAAAACTGAGGACAAAAAGCCTACAGGTAAAATTTGTGTGCATATGTATCTGTGTAGTATTATAATATGTAATATACTGTTAATAACTGTGAATTAATTTTTTTCAGACATACCTTCAGAAATTATTTCAACATCCTCTGAAGAGTTGATACCAGGCCTGCAGGCTGTGGATAATACTCCCCAAGAAACTGGTATGTCACACTGTTCCCCTCTAGATAGTCTACAGTATCAGTGTTTTCTGTTTTTCTTTCTTCTGCACGTACCCTTTAGTGACATCATCACAAACTCACACAGTCACACCAGCTCCTATTTGTATCCAAATGCACACACATTTGTACACTGTCTGTATATCAGCGTGTTTTGTCAAAACGATCAAACAGTGTGTATTTCTGTGTATTTTCAGTGTCAACTCTTTAGGCAGTAGATACATGTTGGATGTTAAGTAAAGCACAGAACACATGTACACAGAGTGATAAGGCCCACACGCCGCAGACAGTGTGAACCCAATGTTTCAGAATTCCCACCTGCAAGCATGTGTGCGCTTTGACAAAACTACCTGGTCAGCTAATAGCGACACAGTCCAGTGACACATCAACTACAGACCCAGTTTTCAGAAAGCAAGTAGCTGAGTAAAACTCCAACCTTTTTAAAAAATACCCAACCAGATGTGTTAACCAACAACAGCAGTAACACACTGGTTTATATTTAACATGTGCATCAGTGATGCTGCTATTGAAACAGACTGTGTTTAACAGTCCCCTGTATTGATTGCGCAACTGTGAGCATTTGCATGAGTTAGAAATCTAGTTTGTCGACTTCAAAACAAATCTAACATCAACATTGATTAATTTCTTTGGCAAGGTAGCTCAGACTGAGATTTACAGTAAAAATATCTTGATGAGTTGTTCCCTACTTTATCCTCACTGGTTTACTGATGCCACATAATGCGTTGTACTGAATGAGTCTGAGAGAATAAAATGTAATATCAAACCAAGAGGTAAACCTCTTAATGCACCTGATCCATTGATCTGATAGCTTTAAGAAGCTTTCGAAAGCAAGCACTGCCTTTGTGCATCCCATAAATAAAATAAAGGGTTTGGTCTGAAAGAAATTCCAACATATTAATGACGTTACTCTAATGATGTTAATGTAAAGAGTTTTGGCAGTACTGCTGCTGCAGCAATTGTAGCTGCAGTTATTTTATGCGTTTCCTTTTGCTTTGGGTCTCACACAGTCTAAAAACATGCAAGAGAGAGCTCAAAGTTTCCTCATTTGGTCTGTTGGATTGATTAAAATGCACTTAAGCTGTTGCTGTTTTTATGTAATCATGTGATTAAATCTGCTACTTTTTCAAAAACTGGATTTAAAGCATCCACCACTCACCTTTTAATACCAGGTACAGATAACAAATACACTCTTGACTTCGTATGAATAAGCTTTCTCCTATTTTTAGGCTTCATAATGGATTATAAATCTTTGCTCTAAATCCCTACTTCTGTTTCCTAGTTGAAACACCATCAGCCATTCTTGATGTGGATTCAGGAGCCTCGCTGTTGGTTGTCACAGATCCTTTCTGTAGCCTCGAGCTGTTAGATGCACCAGGTAAATATCTCCATACCTTTGTATGGCCTTTGTCTTCGTTGTGGTAAAATGTAATATTGTCCACATACAAATACAAACTTTCATTCATGAAAAGCCTTTGACTTTGAGAAAGAATTCCGGACATGTGTTTTTCTTTATATCTGCAATATCTGATATATGTTAATTGTCCTAATTTATCCTTAGGGAAACAGATAAATAATGATATCGAAGTACATGATCTAAACATTAGGTACACGATCAGCAGCCAGTCTGGCTCCAAACAAAATAATGGGAATTATTGGAAAACTGTGAACAAAGTCTTTTAACCTTCTGTCTGTCTGTTAACTATACTGGCAGTATTTTTCTTTGGGCCCTTTACATTTTTTGCTATGGCTGATGTTGATATTGTACCCTGCTCAATTTATGTCTCTTGTATTGTCTCTAATTGTTAATCGGCCTTTAGAGAAGCTGATTGAAGGACTCAAATCTCCAGACACGTCTTCACTCATGCTTCCCGACCTCTTGTCATTGTCTGATCCCTTCGGAGGCTCTGTGGAAGAGTCTGCAAAAGGTGTGTGTGTGTGTGTGTGTGTGTGCGCGCACGCTGTTGCAAGCAGGCGTATTTCAAAATGTATTCTCCTTTTTTTTTTTTTTTTTATTGTTTTTTTTGCAGTAAGCTTTAAGACAATGCTTTTCATGTTGTGGTGCGCAGTTTAACGTTATTGGGAGTGTAGGTCAGACAACAGCCTTCGTTTTCAGTGTAGAGTCTGATATTCTTCACCGTTGTAACCATAACTAAACTTTACCCTTTGTTCCTTTGGCTTCTCCTGGCCCGTTCCAGACCGTCTCACTGCAGACGACTCTCTCCTGGGCTCTCTGATCTCTGGTCCGTCCGCCCCTCCGGCAGCAAGCAGTGCCACCTCCTCTGTCTCTTCTGCCCCCACCTCCGCTGCCTCTGCTTTGGATGATTTCAGTCTGTTGTCTGGAGACTCCGCACAGCCTAAACCAGGTACATTTGAAGAATCTAAAGACTTGTTTTGAACTCCAGTGCTTTAATAGTGACAGAAGTGTGTCTTCCTTACGCTTTGATCATATATTTCAATGATGACAATTATGATTTTTGTCCGTTTTATGCTGTAATTTATTTTGACAAAGTTCTTGTATGGCTGTGCTATAAAATTTTTTTATTTCAGCTTCAAATGTTATGCACCCTTTAAACTCAGAAAAGGGAAACGATATGCCAACATGTTTGCTTAAATGTATAGTTCATTGTTTTTCATTATTAAAAGGAAGAAAAACAGGTAAAATGGCAGAAATATCAGTAATCCTCCTTTTCGTCTCAGCCTACTGGAGGGGTGTGTTGGTGTTTGAGTTTGATTGGCAGGTGAGCTCCGGCACTGAACACTGGCAGGGGAAGAGAGACAAAGTAAACAATACCGCGCTGTAGCCTACAAGCCAAGAAGAAGACTTTAGCAGTAAAGCCAATGTGGGTTGTTGTGTAGCAGCCTGCTGGCTCAGTCTGCTGTGTCTATAATAGAATGGTGACGTTGATGCTTTATGCAAAGATTTGATTGATCCATCTATGTAGATGGAGAACTAATGGTATCAGACAAATTAATGCAAAGATAGGTGGGTGGCATCATGAAACCAAAAAACAGAAACCAAAGGGAGAAATGTATATTTAATGATTTTTATTTTTATTTTTTTCAAAAAAGTAGGAGACACAATTATGTTTTTTCATTTCAATTGCATTTGGACTTTATTGTCAACACTAGAGGGCAGAAACACACCAAAACAAACTCAGAGCAAAGAGCCCTGATGAACTACAACTAACCAACTTCTTGTGCTAGCAATGTAAATATTGTCACAGTGCAATGTAACATCACTGACATTTTGTGCAGCAAGTTGACATTTTCATCCCCTGGGTGGCAGCAGAAGCATTTCATAAATTCAGACATTAAAGGCTGATACATAAAATTGTAAACTATCTGTTATAATAGTTTTCTTGTGTACAGTAGATCGATGGTAGATAGAATAACATATATAAGCAGGTCTGTTTCATAGTTTTAAAAAAAATAGCGAAGTGCTTCTTTTGAGTGAAATAATCTGTAAAACTATTGTTGAGCTCCACAGCTGTGGTTTAGTTGTTGGTTCTTGGCTGGTGAACGAAGGCATTTGACTGCTGTTGACAGTGCCAATTCTAAATCACAGCCTGACTGTGTGCGCCAGCTGTATGATCCTAATTACTACCGATCTCTCCTCATAATATCTTATCAAACAGGCTTTGTACCACTGGAGCGCTTCCGATTCGTTTTTGCAGTAACTGCTGATTTTATGAATTTTTAACATGGTGGGGAAGGTATTGGGGATCACTGTTGGCCTAAACTATGTGTGGAATAAGCATCCATTCTACAGTGCATCAATAAAATTAATCATCATTTTAATTAGTTTTGTTTCCTATAGTTTTTTTTATCTAAAATTTTGTCTGGCACAATTGGGCTTTCAATTGTCAATTGATGTGCCACGTATCTTTTGTCACCTCTGCAGACTCGTCTCTCCTGATCTCCGACTTTGAGCCCCAGCAAGCCAGTGCAGAGGCCGGCACAGAGGATGAGTTTGATCCTATTCCTGTCACAGGCCGAAAGAACTCCCAAGGTAAGTCTTTACATCCTCCATAATGAAGTACAGGGGGGTCAAGTTGGTCTTTAGGATTAAAGATGCAGCTGTTTATTGGGTTTCCCTCAGTTGCATGTGGATTTGCTAAATAATGAATGAAATCAAACCTACTGATAACAGGATCAGGTACCTGCACTATTTTTACATCCTCAGAGTTAAGAATTTTTTAAAACCAGTAGAGGTAAATGGGTAAATTTTGCCCTCTTTTTCTCTCTCTCCTCTCTCTCTTTCTTGACCTCTCTCCCCCTTCCTTGACTGCTGTTTGCTTGTTGTGACTCCCGCTCCTCTGCTTCTCCTCCCCTCTGTTTGCCTGCCTTCTCCCCTTTGTCTCTCCGGCCAGTTTCAGGAGGCCACTCGCGCAGTAACAGTGGCGGCTCTGAATCCAGCCTGCCCAGCTTGGCCCGCTCCCTGCTGCTGGTGGACCAGCTCATCGACTTGTAGGCGCCCCCCCACCCCACCCCGCCCTCCCCGTAGAAGCTGTAACACTGGATTATAGACTGGCATAGCATAACAGCAATCAACACTGTTGTCTTAGATAGCTTCCTGCACCCCTCGGCTGTCATCTCCATTCTAGTTCCTACAGTAGAAACAGCCTTCTCCTTTCAGCGCTTCTTCATTCCTGCCCTCTCCGCCGTATCGACTGCATTATCTGGCTTCTCTTCACCTCTCATCTCTCACCCTCTCACTCACATTTTCTCTTTGTTGTAGGCTCTACACATCATGTATCATTCATTGGTTAAAGAGTGGCCAGTACACTAACATCTTCCTTTCTAAAGATTAACCATTACATATTTCTGTCAATCAGGATATATTATTGCTATCCCGTTTGTTTGAACAATATTGCATTATGTCTAATAGCAAACAATAGAAGATCATTGTTGTAATGTACAATAGGCATAGTTTTAAGTGGTTGTAGTTATTATGGTGCACAAGTGAATTTGTCAATGTTTGCCTTTTTAAATTCTCCTCCCCAGATTTATTTGCACATTTTAAAGTAAGTTCTAATGAGGTCAGTTTATTTATTTTATAAAAGGGAAACTTAATCGTGTAGCTTGATTTGCACAGTAGCATAAATGTTACCTCTGTCAGGGCTGTCGTATAGAATATCTTGAACGATTTAAAGCTGCTATAGATTAGAGTGACAAATTACAACGTTACAATCTGGAAACAAAACAGCCATAACCACACGTCCTACAAACACCACTCTCAATTATTGTGATGAAGAGAAGAGCAGGACAAGTGCCATAAAATAATCTGAGAAGAAAACTGCTGACTGGTGGAGTTCTAAAAGTGTATCAGCCAAACTCTAAATATAAATATAAAACAAAACAAATGATGTTTCGACCACTAAAGGTGACCTTTTCTTCCAGATGCACCGTACTTTTCCAATGAGGAGCCGTTCTCATTTGCTATTATTTTGATCTTTGATCTTTAATTTTACCCTTGAGGCAAGCTGGTTGTTTTGGAATTAAATGACAAATCAGGGTCATTTAACATGTTTTTAGCAGTGTGCCATATCAATAGAAATGCATGAAATCATGAAAATAATTTGAATTATCAACAGAAATAGGAAATAGTAGAAATAAAGTAGCTGTATTATAGAGAGAGACCATTCATGACTATTCTGGTCATTTATTGGCACTAACAGAAACAGTTTAAATACGGCATTTTAAAAATGACTTTTACTCACTCACACTTTTTTTTTTATATCAACACAAACATTCATTCCACATTGTGCAATCCTGCATTCCTGTCATCTGTGTACTCCTAATTTATGTAAATATATATCTGCAACCCCTGCAGGCTGTTATCCAAACCATAAAATTGGTTATTCTTCCCGTGTATATATTAAGTCATTGTCATAAAGCTTTACTTGTGGAAAACATATTGCTTTACTTGTGAAATCTCTCATATATATATGTGTGTATATATATATATATGTGTACATATATATATATATACATATATATGTGTGAATGAAAAATGACATTGTTTTCCTGTTAATAAATGTTAATATGAATAGAGTGTTAGAGAATGAATGTAAGAAATAAATATTAGTCTATAATAAAAAATATCTATGATTCTTAACACCATAATCACTGAATAATATTGAAGAATACTCTATATAAATATCTCATTCCTCTTTGTGGAATTGTGTGTTGAGAAAGTTTTTTTTCTTGGTTATATCTACTCAATTATTGTCAGTACATTAAAATGTATAGATGATAATCCTAGTCTTTGTTCAACCTGGAGATTAGGCTGAATCCCATGTCTTATTCCACCTCCTCTTCCTCTGTGAATAGAAAGTGAGCCTGTGTTATGTTTACATGGACTGATGAAGGATTATATTTTTTATTCAAAACAATTGACAGTTTTCTGGAAAGTGGGAGCTTAACCTCTTGACTCTTAGTCCTGTTTCATTTCATTCTAAATTAGAACTTTATTCTGAAATTGTGCTTTGTAAAGCTTTGTTTTGCTTTACCGGTTTTAGTGATCACAGAATTCATATAAAAAAGCATGGCAGTGTTGTTGAATGTTATGTTAATGTGTGTTGGTATACAGTGTTATGATAAGTATGTATGTATGTGTGTGTGGAGTCAGAATTGTTGGATGTGTTTTCCAGTAGCCTACTTGTGTTGTTGTTTTCTGCAAATATGGCGACAGTCATGTTGTCATTAAAATCTCTTCTGAAAGCACAGCCCCCCCCCCCCCTCCCCTCCTAAATTCTCTCAGGAAGTCAGAGCTACATCACTCTCTTTGAGAGTTGGATACGTATTGGCTTACTGCTCCCCAGTCTCACTGTCCGCCGGAAGTCTGCGCTCCATATTACAGTTAAGAGAATTTGTCTGATAGATATGTGTGAGGGGCTCTGTGAAGTGTGAGAAGGTTTAATCTGCCAGTGTTACAGTGAATCTACAACCCTGCTGCTGTAGCAGTGGTTTGATTATCAGGCAGCATGAAGTTGGCTGTCCAGGGTTTGAAATATCAGCTCCAATCAGCAATATAAATGTTTCTGTAGGATCAAACAAAGTTACTTTGCTTCTCATGTATGATCACAGTGGGAAGACTACCTCCACCAATTTTTTTTTTTTTTTTAATTTTGTCATAACGTTTATAGTACAGAATGTTTTTGTGAGATCTACGTAAATTACTCAAGTGATTCAGAGATAAGTTTGAAAAATCAGGATTTATAGTTTTTTGTTATTTAAGCAATAAGAATTTTGAATGAGAAACAAATTGATCATATTGTGATTTAATGCTGACAAAGTGTACTAACTAGCTGGTTAGATATATTCCACTTACATACACGTAATATGGAATAAAATGGTATCTTAAGAATCTGAGAATAGTGTCAAAAGCATGAAGCTGAGTTAGTGACCTATTTGTATGTTCTTTGATGATAAAGTTGAGGAAATTCATGATAATGGATTTAAACGTATTTGTTTCTGTCCTATCTCGATTTTATTTATTAACCCCCAAAATTGATTTAAATTTTGAATTATATTCTTTTATCCAAAGCAACAGTCTTATAGGTGTATTTACTGTAGGTACTGCATGTGCAACTGAAGGCTTATGTTTTTTTTAATCATCCTCTTTATGATCCTTCCACTAAACTCAATCATTTGCAGTTACTGTTTGAACCTATGCAACTCCCGAGCTTTCTCCCTGTAGCCGCCAATGTGCTGTTGTAATCGGTAAAGCCAAGCAGGTAGTGAGATTAGTCCTTGATATGAAACAGAAGCCCCTCATTTTCTCTGTTGTTTTGCCAAAAATGAAAGCTGTTGATTATCTGATACTATTGAGTGTTTTGAGACGCCTCTTGTCTTTATGGCCCAAACCTGCGTCAGAGCTGTGGTATCGTGTACTCCTTCTATTTTTGTGAGATAATTAAAGAATTATAAAGGGATGGCAAATAAAATACAAATGTGAATGTCAACGTGTTGAGTATTGATTGTAAGATTTTCTTACGTCATTGTTCTTGGTTGGTCAGTATAACTCAACAAAAGAAAATGCTATTTACACAAAATTTCTTTATGTTTTGTCAGTTAGAATTTAAAAAATTCAGTAATTGTCAATGTATTGCACATTTCAAACAACTTTGCTTTAGATATAGTTTGATCTTTTCAGCATTGATTTTTTTTTATCCTTTTTTCCCCTGAAACGGTCCATCGTGAGTCTGAGGATGTCTTTTAATTGCTTATCATCAGATCAGATGCAAATGTATCTGCATGAAGTACTTTGGGTGAGAGAGTAAGGGCTTAAATTATCTAGTAAATGATTTGTTCATTTGCAGCACAATATAGTAGATTTAAGTGTGTAATGCTGTGGTGGAATGCAACTAAGTGCATTTACTCAAGTACTTTACTAGTACAAATTCAAGCTACTTGTATTTTACTTGAGTGATATTGTACTTTTTAAATCACTATGTTTGTTCGACAGCTTTAGTTACTTCTCAGATTACAGTTTTTCATACCCTTCCTGTCTGGGGAAAACTTTGTATCTCCAAAGTTGGTGATTTTAAATTCAATTTTTTTTCTGATAAACTGAAGGATTACGTGATACTTTATGAATTGAGGAAATTCTTCTACCTCTTAAGCTAAATAAACTATTTAAAAAGCTTGGATTAGCTGGAAAATGCATCATCATAAAGCTGAAAACTGCTGTTTTTAGAGATACGTGGTTATCACAGGACAGCGACACAACAGATGATCTATTTATCTATAAAGATTGTATAGAATATGATACACTGCTGTAGATTAAACTACCCAACAGTACATCAAGTACTTAAAATTAGTTCAACCTTAAACAACATTTTGCTGATAATACTTTACTTAAGTAAGGTTTTGAATGCAGGACTTTCACTTGTAGTGGAGTATTTTTACAGTGTGGTATTGGTACTTCTACTTAAGTAAAGGATCTGAATACTTTACCACTGGTGTAATGTACTAATCAAATTCTTATTCTACTCAAATAGCAGGTTAATTCTTCTCAGGTAAGACCAAACATCAACTTCATGCCCCATTAAAATGTCAATCCATTTTGAGTTTTTTTACATTTTTTTTTTTTACTATGGCTAGTCAAGAGTGAGGAATAAACCTGCTGCTGAGTGGGTTAGGATAATGTCTAGAGTGATAAATCAGCCTGTATTACCTTACTGCAGATCATTTGTCCACCAGAGAGCACTGACACGTTTATTTTACTTCACTAAAATGTCCCACTCAGTACGTTTCTTGGTCACAGCCAATTGAAAAGGTCCCTATCAAATATATATGTAAAATCAAGTAATGTATTCATGTTAATATATTGAACCATATATCGTTATTAGATTTTTTTGTAACTCTGTCTCAAAAATCTAGTATAGTATGGGCTATTTTTCACATCACCCATTGAAGCTTGCTGATGAATATCACATTCAGGACATGCCATTTAAAAAATCTAAGAAAATGTTGCATCTTTGCCACTTTACTATGATTTTTTTCATTTTTCACTTCCTTTGACCAGTTTTGTGTAATTGGGTTTTGATCCCCTTCAGAAACACTGTCTAGGTAAACAGAATAGAAGTGAATACAACTTTATTGTCCATCCAGAGTGGAAAATTGGCGTGAATATACAACAAATATGGTAACAAAAAACCATTGAAGTCTAAAACTATGTGCATGTGTAAAGAATACAAATAAAATTGTTTAACATTTCTTTTTGTAATGGTTAATATCATATATAGCAAAACATTGTATTTTATATAATTTGTAAGATATTCAGAGGTCAGCAAAGCTTTTAATCCTCATTTTTGACCCTACACCCATCTTTTCCACATACAGACCTGCAGAGGGAGCTCAACAGTAATGTACTGCAAGCCACCAGGACTGTGGCTTCTGTGCAGCTCACTGAGGAGGATCAAAGGCCGACCATCCAGCAGAGGACTTCTGCAGGTGTCTATAATAAATACATGCCGCCATCAGATGAGAGGAGCTTACAACACAATACAATACCAGCTACTTCCACCAGCCTGCAGTTTATACCTGTCAACCAAGTATCCCAGTGCCAGCCCCCAAACAGCCCAGACACCTCTGATGTCTTCCAGCTGGCCCCTTTTAAAACTCCAGGAAAAGAAAGCAAGATGGCATGCAGCAGCTCCTCCTTTTCTGCGTCTCATAAACCTGCTGAGACGTCTGATGTTTTCCTCCAGGCACCATTCGGGAAAAGGCAGGAAACCACCAAAGCTGTTTCTAGTAACGCTCACATATTTAAGTCTGGTACGCAGCAGATCCAAACCATCCAACAGTGTCACCTGGTCCCAGTATCATCTCCTCCTGCTCCACAGCCTCTTGGTGTCCGGGCTCCTCCTGTGCACACGGAGTCACCTCTGCTCCAGCAGCCGGTGGTGGTGCACCGGGTCGTCTCCAGGATCGGTCAGCAGGCCGCCGTAGGTTCGGTAGCTGTTGGGCCCCTGCATGCCTGGACCATAGGGGGAAGAGCTCTGGATGACCCGTTCACTGCCGCACCTTTTCAGCCAAGATGCTCTCACGGGAAACCTTGATTATATAATCATCTCTGAAAATATGCCAAGTATTTAACTTAAGAAGGAGCCAAAGCGTAGCCTAGTCGCAGTATTACCCATATTTCTAATGTAGTTTTACTCTTGTCATTATTACTGCAGTATTAAAATGAGTAAATTATCTTTTTACCAATTATGTACTTAAAGTTCTACCTCAGTCATGTGATTTACTTTCAGTCTGAGCACCACAGTGTGTCATCTCAGCACTTTACATACAGTCTGAACCTGGTTTGAGAAGTTCTTAAAATGAACTTGAAGGATTGGTCCTGGATTCAATTTAAAACTCAATTTAGGATATCAAAAAGGGTTTGTTAAAGGCCCAATCTTAATATTGAAAAAAGAAAGAGCATTTATTGTGATGACCATGATCTGATGATGGTCTGTTGTACTCAGACCTTTACAAACATTACTGTCGTAGACAAATATTTAACAGCATCAGAAAACATTAATAGCTTTTAGAGAAAATAGCTGTTTTCAGTTTTCGTCTTTGTATTTTAAGAACTTTTATTGCAGGTTCTAGGTCTGTTTTGTTTACCCTTTTGTGTCCATTTAGATTACGGATTGTGCCTTTTAATATCAGTGGAGTTAGGTTGCAGGACTCTGGTCAATATTCAGCATCAGTGCTGCAAAAGACACCAAACATTTGGCTGCAAGCCAAAGAAAATCGTTGGAAATTAAATGTAATGGTGTGAAGCATTTTTCAAAAAATATGTATGCAGTTATTACTTTCATATTAACAAAGTGAAAGCACTGTAAATGTTTTATAAATATTTTCTGAAAAGACAGGCAAAATCTCAAATGGCTGGTCACTAGAGAACATTAAACTGGAACTAGTACAATGTTAAGATTTGGAAGGACTTTAATGATTTCAAGCTCAATTGACCTGCTTTACTGCTTAATAATTGTTTGCAGGTTGCTGATGCCGTTTTCCCACAAATTACACCAGTGTTAATGGGCCTTTTATAGTTCTCTTGAAAGGATTTTTTTAACCTGCTAATGTTTGTGTTTGGTCTTGGTATTTTAAATGAAGCATATCATGTCTGTGATTGAAATTCTCTCACAACATTAGGTCTCAAGAAGTGATGTTGAGACTACCAAGCCGAGTTCTTCGTAAGTTTCTCTTAAAGTGATAAGATTTCAGATAATGCTTATAATTTAGCTTTATACTTTGGCACAGATAAGGACTTTTTTGTAAACCATGCTGCCTTTTCTAACAGTATTTGTATATTTCTATATTATCTGGCTATTAGTACTAGACATTAGGAAAGGTCAGTGAAAATTAAACTTTGAACTGTATTTTATTAAAGTTTTGTAAACATAAATGGCATCCTGGATATTCACTCTTCTAAGGCACACACCGGCTAAATATGTTTGATTCTGGTCCAGGAACTTTGTCACATGCCATCTTTCTTTGACTCTTTTCTTTTTTCTGTCTTCTTTAAGTGGTCTAATAAAGGTGATTATTGGGTTGAAGAAGAGACATACCTCTATGCAGACGTCAAGGTACAGCATATACCAGTATACCATACCAACTTGTTTCATGTTAGGGGATCCAGGCTTTCGTGGCTGTGCCTGAGATGGGACGTGATGGAAAATGCCTGTTCAAATTTTAGCCACTTTTAAGAATTCATACAGAAGACAACTATTACAGCACCGCAGGTTTAGAAGAGGATAAGATGTGTTTTTTTTTTTTTTTGTTTTTTTTTATGTACTATGTCAATAGACTCGCTGAAGTTTACTTTATGAGGATGATGAGTCCCTATTCCTCTGTATCTTAGATTGTTGCTCCACATGCTACTGTCACAGTCAGGGAGGTCAAAGGTATTGTCTTTTATGCAGATTAAACAAAATGCAGGTAGAAATGGAAAAAAGATAAAACTATAAACACAAGTCTCTGCTATTTAATGAGTACTTTCCATGTCAGACTGAGCCCCCAATAAACCAGCACAAAAATATGTGAGCTGCAGCTCAAACCTCTACTTGAGGAAGAAAAAGGGTAAATTGAGCCTGTGTGAAAGATGAACGTCATGTGAGCTTAGATTTAGTAAGAGATTAATTTTCCTGAACCTGGGACAAACAGAGCACATGGAAAAGGGGGAGGGTTAGCAAGGTCACGAGCCGATTTCATCACAGTAAACACGTCAGTATTTGTATGCGTAAAATGGAAATAGATAAGTCTGAGGCTTTCCTGTAAATTAGTTCGGGGCTGTGTGTAAGTGACAGTGTGGTTCATACACTTACGCATAACTGTGGGGCTGATTAGCTGCGTGACGTCAGTGATTGCCACTGTATGTGCAGCCAAGGTAGACTGTGCCACTGGCCAAGTTGAGGCCTCTGCTAAGCATATTTTCTTACATTCTCCTCCTTCAAGTTAAACATAAATGTGCTATGGGGTTATTTTCTCAGGGGATCTAAAAACGAGTCAAGGAAGATCAAGAAGGAAGGTTGATTTAATCCTTCATGTATTGAAAAAATACTGAAACATATTGAGTAAATCAACAAAAGAACCATATACTGGTTGTCACACGCATCCACACTGCATAAACAATGCTCGCAATTGTGCTGAGGCATGATTTGCATTGTTGTCCTTTTGGAACTCAGAGAATTTAATATATGTTCATCCGGTAAACTGCCAGCATTTTGTTAACCTCAACTGTCTTTTCACTGCTCGCTTGGTAAAGTGTTAAGCTATGTAAATACCTCTTACAGATCTCCATGGCGTCATAGTTGGATTTTGATTTTATTGTCTGCATTTTGTCCAACTGCCTGTGCGTCTGGCAGTTTCTCTCAGACACGCCTCCATGAGCTCACTGCCCACAGGACTGCAAGTCCGTCTGCATGCGTCTGTGGAAGTATTTCCAAATGAAAAAACAACTGAAACTAAGGAAGGCACATGGAAAAGATATATTAGGATTTATTTTAGTAGATCTGAGTGGAATAAGGCTCTGGAATAATAAAATGACTGGCTGCTGTTGCATAATCTCAGAGACTCAAGTTACATTATTATCTAATATAGAGAGAGTCAACACACCTTTTACCCACAAAACTATTGACTCCAAACATATTTACGAATACTGTTATAAATTAATTCACGTTATTCATCCTTCTGTTAATCCATCGACATTCTAGCTCTGTGCACATTTCCTGCAGTGCCAGCCAGGAAAGCAGAGCCGAGCAGCCCAGATGTGCTTTTCCCTGAAAATTTCTCCAGTTTTTCCATAAGTAGCTTGTGGTCCTCAACTGCAGCTCCTCTTGTCCTGCTGTCAAAGATGTGAAGCCAACCACAAAGCAATGGAGCCTTAATAAGCAAAATAAATCATCTCTTTCTCTTCTATAGTGTCAGTCGGTAGTTCCCCAATAATGTTTCTTAAAGCACTGCAGGCATAAAAGCAGAGTGTCATAACACTTAACACTGAAATCCATTTTAAGCAAATACTTTACTTAAAGCGAATTCACATATCCTACTGTATTTTAATTACCTTTAACATGTCAAATCAGGAGCCTGATTTATAACCTATACATATTGCATCATCTGTAGTTTCATTGTAAGGATGAAGTTCATGAGTTGTTTTCAAAGTGAAAGACCCTGCACACCCACAGAGATGTTTTCAGTTCCTCTCTTGCTGTTCAGACCTCTGTTTAGGTTGAAGATGGGTGGAGATATACTGACAATTGCAGGATGTCATCAAACTTTATGCAGCTATAAAACTCCTAGGCTGTGTCCAAAATCCCCCACTACTATATAGTGCACTATATTAACTATCCTCCATTTTATTTTGAGAGTCTGACTGTTTGACTGTGTAGGAAAAGCACAGGTGTTACTAATAATATTAACAATGGCTCCATTTTAGTGTGTCCCAGTAATCCATAAACATGCACAATACCAGGACCCTGAAACTGAAGCAGCTAAATGGAATTCAGCCATCATTAATGTTATTGTTTACAACAGTGTGAAAAAGGCCTAATGTACAAAAAAGGACTGCCCAACTACTGCATGCTAACAAACCCACACTGCAGTGCATTTCATTTTATACTGTAGATGCAAATATCACAGTTGTGCGACACTACAGCCATCAGTAATGATTCAAAATGATGATTCTTTAGTGTTCAACATCTCAATTCACTGTTACTTTTACAGAATTTGTGAAAGAAATCTTAGAGCTGGTTCACTCGAGACAGAAGAAGTTTCAGGAGACCCAGATGTCTTAAACAGGAAAAATGACTGAAGCTCCCATATCTGAAGACGGTGTATTAGTATTTAACCCTCCACAGACCTGCTTAGATTTGCTACATCCAAATAAGGTCATTTCTAACTCAGCCTGGCATGTGTGAAGATCCTATTGGATACCAAATCTAAACAAGGAACTATGCCCACCTTAGTTTACCTTGCAACAGCAAAGCCTCTCTACAGTGTCTCTTATCCAGCGCCTTCAAACTCGGCGCCAGCCTGTTGTGTATAAAACTGAATACAGAAGATTTCCAGCTGGCCTTGGTCTACCAGGTGTCAGAGCCAACCAGTCAGACAGGCGAACAGAGACGGGCAGTTGATCTGACCTGTGAAGTGTTGTCTTAACTTACCTTCAACCTACAAGAGGGAAGTTTAACATACAAGGAAAATTCCTTCCCAATACATTTGGTCTAACTGTTGTTTATGGAATTTCGTTGTTTTCTCAGTTTCACAATCGCTTCCGGTAAAAAACTTCAAAAGGCAATCAACCTTTATTGGAAGTGGCGTTAGGCTACATGCACAATGAGCGCAGAAGAACAAATGTGGAGGTGAACCATAGGTGTGTAGAGCCTTTAGAGTTGTGGTCGTAAGTCAAATATTAAAGTACTAAACTATCATCGCTAACAAGCATCAATCTTAACACCTGTGACTGAGCTCAGCATTGAAAAATTGCCTGTATGTTAAGGTCCGTACATCTACCATAGTTCTGATAAAGCCTCTGACGATGAGGAATCATGATGACGGGTGGAGGAAAAAAAAGGGAAAATGGAAAAAAACAACTTTTTACTGATCTATTGCACATCATATTGGTATGAACACATCACAACATTTAAATGTGTGCTGTTCTGGCCTCTAAATCCGTCTTTTCCAGAGGTCACTTTTGTCAGTGTTACATAACTTAAATGGCTCCTGACAGTCAGCCTCACAGGCTGCCAAAGATGTAACTCCTGCGTTTTAAGAGCTTCTTGCAGACAGCTTTACAGATTAAAGTATCTGAAAGGCTAATCTGCATTTCTTCTTCTGGACTGTGGGAAAAGGCCAGAGAACCTCTATGGTGTAACCGGGGTTTGAACCTAATACCAATTATTGCTGTTTTTTGGAAATATAAAACGGGAAATTACACACTTGTACTATTAGCCACTTACTGATTAAACAAATTACCTGCTGGCTCTACTTCTATATTTACCATAGAGTGGTATTGATCCTCTTATCTAACTCTCATCAAGAAAGCGAATATGTGTATTTCCCAAAATGTCGAACTATTCCTTTAACTGCCTTTCCTACCTTTACCTAAAAAAACTTGTGAAATGAAAGCGGTAATGTCCATGGAAATCAAACATCTAAAGCAATATAATGTATACATATATGGATTTCTGTGATTTAATGAATATACAGACTTTCATGTATAAAACACATGACGCAGTTGCTGAGCATGACATGATTATTGTTGTTCACTGCACAAAGCAGTGAAAGATTAGTTTCAGATCAAAAGAAATACATCAGGCAAAGCCTAAAATGCAAGTTTACACCACTCTATAGCACATTGCAATGCTTGACCTATTTGTTTGATTTGATATTATGAAGAAATGTGAAAAAATGAATAAATTGCTTAGCTCCAGTAGCCTTTAATAGCCAAAGCTGTGCTTGCTACACTAAATATTCACTTTCTAGACTTAAAAAAAGTCTTAGTTCATGGCATATCATGTGTGAGCCACTTGTTGAGGGAAACAGTCTTCATTGTTGAAAGCTCTCACCGTGCAGGTGTTGAATCACCAGCCAGCAAAAGCCAACATTATGCAGTCACTTTAATTCTCACTCTGTTTGGACTTGGTTAAACAGAGGCATAGTGAGAAGGTCTTTTTAGGTTTCCATCCTGAGCTTGGATCCCCCACCCCTCAACTTTCCTGGTTCTTAATCATCATCAGTGGTTGTCCTGGTTGGGGCGTGGAGGAGGGCGTGACGGAGGAGGCGCTCTACATGGGGGTGGAGCCTGAGGTGGAGGTGGCAGGGAGCCGGTTGGAGACGGGGGTGGGCTCATGTTGGCCGGGGGCAGGGCTCTGTTTGGAGGTGGCGTGTACATGGGAGGGCTGGTGGAGGACGGCGGCGGAGTGGACGGAAGAGGGGGGAGCGTTGAAGTTGGCGAAGGGGGCAAATGGAAGAGGTGGCTGTCATCTGACGGGCGGCGCTGGTAACTGTGGGGCAAAGTGTAGACAGGCGTGGAGGGATGGTTGTAGATGGGATAGCGAGGAGCAGGGTAGGATTTGCTTCGGGTGAAGTTTATGCACTTGCCCTGTAATAAAAATAAACAAGTAGGTCCACAAAAAGTAATAACAAGTCATAGTAGAGGCATGCTATGTTTATGATTTTAACTGTGCAATGCAAGATGTAGAGAAAAGGGCATCTGTAAAAACAAGAAACTGTATTCCATTAATGATTCCAAAATCTACCGTGGCACAGCGATTGGCATGTTTGAAAGGGTATAGCTTTGAACAGATGGAAAGCGGAAATTCCTCTGTTAGTAAGTGTCATGGAAGAAAACAGCACTCCTGCCAGCCCAGTCGTGCTGACGCTGGGAGCTGGACGAGGCAGGCAGCCTCTACTCCTAATGTCTTCTGCAGACAGGAGCATTCCTCCAGGCAATGCTGCAGTTGTATTTACCTTTGTCTACTCACTAAGGCACTCGAGGGTTTCCTTGGAGTCACTATTCTTATGATTTGTTGCAGTTTTGACTTGAAGACTTTGAAATGTTTAGTCCATGGAATAATTGTTGTTTATCTCATGCCGACAAGATTTCAACGTGGCTTCTACTCCTTCACTCCAAATTTCCCATATCCCATACTTCCAGAGATCATGAGTTTAACCTCTGGCAAATTCTTAAATGTCTGCCTGCCAAATGTTGACATGGTTGGTTCACAATCCTCTTAATTGCTTTGTTTTGAATGAATGTGTGCTTATTTTGCAGCTGTAAAGAGCTGATGCTGTTTTTTTATTACTTCATAGAGGAAGTCATAGCATCACACCTTGACTTTCTGTTATTCTGTTATCTCTACTTCGTCGATATGTCTCACCTTGTCTCCAGGATGAGGTCGCATCACAGACACTCTGTCATAGCCCTTTCTCAGGAATACACACAATGCATCCAGTTTGCCCTGTAGAAAGAGGATCACAGCACACAAAGTATATTACACCAAGGATCTCTAATAACAACCAGAGAATGAACATAATTTGTGTGCATTGGCCTGCAGTGCAGCAAAAACAATCCTTTAAAAAGATGAGTTAAGTAACAAGCAGAGTTCTTCTGTTTATTCGTGACCACTTTTTGCTCCAGATGTCTCTCTTTGATTCTTGCATAGGAAGCGTTATATGGTAGAGAGACAGATAAACAAAGAATGTATTATGTTAGGAATAACACCCGCTCAACAGATTCCATATTCAGGGGTTAGCTCAGTTCATGTCTGGTTCCTATTACCATCCATCCAGCTGACTAATATGTTAGGAAACTCATTTTATTAACTATTTCCTGGTCACACATCACTCCCAGAAACACTAAAAATGAAATATTTTTAGGTTATGGTGGATAGACGTCATTGTAAGGAAGGGTTCTTTCATGTCAAAAACATTAAAACATCTGGAATAGACATCATACTGTATATAAAATACGTTGACATTTAGGGATTTATGTTTTGAAATACTTTTGATGACAGTAATACATCTCTATGACAATGAGCAAACTGAGGAAGACAATGAGATGTGGTTGAAAGTTCTGGAAAGTGGACCCTGAGCTAAAGTGTTTTGTTGAAATATTAAAGTTAATATTTTACAGTAATTTGAAAGCTTAAATGCATGTCATGGATGTAGTAATTAAAAACATATGAACAGACATCTGGTCCCAAATGACAGATTCAAACATAAGATAAGAATTACATGCACAGAATACTAAATTCCTGTCTGAATGATTGAGTGAATCAATAAATAACATAATTAAAATGAATGAAAAAACACTGCACCTTGATGGGAGAGTACCACTTCTGGGGGCGGATAGATTTGTGCATGGTGTAGTAAGGCCGTGGTGGATCAAACTCCTCTGCAGGCATCACAACTCGAGCGTTTTTAGCTTTTTCCAGTTTGGCTCCTTCTTCAGTTGAGCCTTTATCTCCCCATCGGACCTGAACAGAAACAGAAGCTTTCAGCACTGTGCTGCAACCAGTGACAAACAGGAGGCATTCATGTGGAGTAAAACAGGTTTAAAATAGGAATATGGCCGATAAATCAATCATCACATTTGCTACGCAAGTCGAGAGTGGCAGTGTTTATGATTATTTTCAGCCACGCTAGGTCCCCCCCACTTTAGTCCAGACTGAAATGGATTGCCGTGACATGTTGTACAAACATTCATCGTTCCCAGATGATGAATCCTACTGACTTTGCTGATCCACTGACTTTTACTTTAGCGCCACCATTGGCTCGACAATTTAGGTTTCTAGAGAAATATCTCAACAAAATTGGATGGAGTCTTGAAATATGCTACCGTTTTTACATATAAAATATTGCTCTTTCCTTTCATATCTTTGTGTCTGTAGCATGTCTACATGAAGTTTAATCAAATGCAATCCTGAAATCCACAAGAAAACAGAAGCTGGTTCCCTTGCTTCAAAGTTGATTTGTGAGTGGAAATTTATTTTCCAGTTTCAGATTTGGGATTTTTCCTAAACCTCTGGAAGAACATACTTTTTTAAACTTTTGAACCTGTTTTATGGCATAAAACCTCAAAATTGTGCAGGAGGCCACTGCCACAGGTAGTCTGCCTTCTCAAAGGCAAAGAATGTTTCAATTAAGTTTTTGGCTTTTTTTAAATAATAATTACCTTGGTGCCCAGAGTGACACCAAAAAGCTAAAGCAATGTCAAAAATGATCCATCACATCAAGAGTGAAACCAGTGCAGTCAAAGCAACCTTGGAAGTTCATTACTCAGATTTAATCCCTTACAGCTGCCACAGACAAGCCACAAAGGCTTTAACTTGGCAGAGAAAGCACTTAAATGAAGTTGTGCATATTTTCCATTGCTCTGTTTGGAAGTGGTGCCGCTTCAAGGCAAGTTCACAGCACAGACTCCTCAGACTGCACTACCAGTCTATAAAACACTTCACACTGAGAGGGTGACTTCTGTCTCCTTGATCCTGTTACTCTTAGACAACAGACACATCTGGTGCCTCTTGACGTCTCAGTCTCATTTCTGTAGTTCACCTTTTACCAAACTGATGGCTGCTCTTAGGTATCATGTAGCACAGGGTTCAGACTGCCTCTTCTTATTCTGCAAGAAATCTTTAACATCATGACTCTGAACTTTTCCTACCACTGCAAGCATTTGGTAGATCTGTCGTCCTTGCAGTTTACTGGCCAGATGGCCTCATCCTTAACTCTCACTGGCTCTCCAAACTAGTCACAACAACAAAGTGACTCAGTTCCTTCTAGCATGGACTTGCACACTCATCTCTTTTAAGGAATGAGTCGCTTCCTGTTTCCTTTTGTATTCCTGTTGTACTTGTGTTTGATCTCACTCCCGTCTTTCAAACATCTCCAAACTGGCTGAGCGCGAGATTCAAGGTCGCCACGTGTTTCGTCTATGAACCTGAAGCCGGTTGATGGATACAGATATACAGTAGATTTAATTTGGGTAAGTATTGAAAGTAGCAGAATGTAGTTCCACTAATTGAGCATCCCGTTAGTTCAGGCACCTCTCATGATTATAGCAGTTGCGCAACATATGCACTGTGTAAGTTATGATTGGATTGAGAATTTTATTATCTTTGGTGAATTTAAGTCAGTTTTAAATTATCTGGAAAAAAGTATTTTGCTCAGTGTGTTTTTATTCTCTAATAGATAGATTAATTAATACTGTATGAATAACTTTCATTATGTACAAATAATGTTGCATAATTAGCAAAAACTCACCTTGTTACTGTTATTTTGCCAAACATCACTCCTTAGCTGTGATTTAATTTTATAAGCCTAATAACTCTTGTGCTTACTGTGTACAGTATGAACATTTGGTACATTGAACACTAAGTTTCAGTATGTGGACATGATAATTATTACATGTTAATTTATTTGCTATTTGCTGGGTTGCTGTTCTCTCTCTCTACCTCCATTCTCTTGATGCCTCCAACTCCACGTCCTCCGTAGTACGAGGCATCCACTGTGGGCCACCTCTTCTTGGGAAAACCGTCCTCATCATCCTAATGAGGAAGGAAACCATATTAATGTTGACAAGCAAATAGATGAGACTATAGCTGAAGTGTGGATGTGTTGCGCTTGACAAACAAGGCAATGATTATTGTAAAGAAATGAGTACGGGTGCAAAAATAAAACTGCTTACAGAGATGTCCTCTATTACTGGAGGAGGTGGCTCATGAATGACCTGCAAACATGAAAAAGAAATATGTATTGTAAGCCTCAAAGGATGGCTGGTGGGTCACATGTACACATTTGCCATTGTATGTTCTTCACTCTGAGAGGATCCAAGATGTGTATATCTGCCGTACCACAGTGCAGCAGAGAGGCCAGAACCACCACAGCAGGGCGATGGTGAGCAGGAGCAGAAGGATGAGCAGAGCTATGGCCACAAAGGTCCCATCAGACTAGAAGGGAAAATACATGTGGGACATAAACAGGGTGAGTAGTGAGGAGTGCAATTGCTGAACAAAATGACAAAAACACCACGTGAAACAGAAGATCTAGAGGTAACTACATCACAGTTCATACCTCACCAAAACTACACAACTTTCCGTAAGAAAGAAGTAAGAATGTTTTACTTAATATATTTTTAAATCGATACAACTTTTACTTTTAACCAAACCGGGAAAAGTAAAGTATTTTAGATTACTAATCATCATATAGATTTCCTGTTTTGTGTCTTTTCACCAGCATTTAGTATGGTGGGAAATAGTTGCACAGTCTTTGTCCGACAGGAGACTTGGAAGTTTGATGCATACGAGAACAAAAGAGCTTTGTGTGATGCTGTGATTTTACATGGCCAGCAATACAATAATATATACTTTGCTGTTGTGATGATAGTAGGAACAATTCTGCATCTTTTACATGCAAAATGTCAGCTTTTTAGTATCATCTTGTTTTACATTGTACTTACACAACTGACTGCAGTAATTGTGACAGAGCTGGATATGAAGCTCAGGCCATTGTTCATGCTGACGTGGAGAGTGGCAGACCTGCAGGAATGGTCGGAGTAAATGAGAACGAGGATCATTTGCTGACAGTTGCAGTTTGCATTTTAAGTAACAATCTTACACACACGAAAAATGAAAGGATCTTCAGTTATCAAACGAAATAGTGATGCCGACATGAAGTTACTTTTCTGTTTTTCTGTTTTGATCTCTTCAGTTTAATATGAGCCAGACACCCTTGTCTGTGAATAGTAACAGTAATCACTTACGTTCCCTCTTTTTCCAAAGCAGGAGCTGGGCACAAAAGGTAGGTATCTCTCACCACCAAAGGTCTCTTCACTGTGGAAACAGAATTTACATGATAGTTTGTATCACGATATGCTGTAACAAAGTGATTTGAGAGTGTTCTGTATACAGCAAGATTAGTCAGGATCATTGGTGAAAGAGAAAGTAATGAAAGTGATACAAAGGAAAAGTTAACTTGACTTTTCTCTACCAGTCCTGAAACTTCAGGAGATTCGAGCCTCAAAATATTCTTTTTGTTATTCAATTCCTGGACTTCCTCTCCGTTTGGAAAATGGAGCAAATGAGGGGGAGGGTTGTGGTTTATTTACCCTGGCTGAGTGAGTGTCTAGTGTGTGCAAAGACAGTGCTTGTCCCTGATGAGATCCACATTCCCCTGTAGACATATGAGAAGCAGTGAGCGTTATACCAGCTGATTTAAAGCAGGGGAAGATGGTGCTGATGGTTTTTGGGGAGGACAGGGATTTAAATCATTGTGAGCCACAAAGAGCTGCCCTCCCCCACCCATCCCCATATGTATGGCCAAAACAAACTTGGCACAATGATGCAAATGGCTGCCGAATCCCAAAAACTGCTGCTTTTCTATTCTGTCTATTAATAGTTGTATGAATTTTATGTGATGTTTGGATTCACAAACCAACAGTGTGGTCGTTGATCACTTCGCAATATAATTTGGATGACAGAGGATGAGGTGATACATAGTTTTTTGCTCAACTTATTCTCACACTTATTAACATTCTTTCATTATAATAAACAGTGATTTAGTTCACTCTGTAATTAAAATGTCGTTTCTAAAGCACAGGATGACTTTAACAGGTTCTGCCTTCCTCTGGGCTTTTGTCTTTTATTCACCATCAAGACAGCAACATGTTCTCCTCCAATAAATCATATGTTACCTTCAGGCAGAGCCAGGCTAACTCTTCCCCCTGTTTCTAGTATTTATGCTAAGCTAAACTAACCGGCTGCCGGCTGTAGCTTCATGTTTAGCGTACAGACATGTGAGTGTATCGATATTCTCATCTAACTCTTGGCAAGAGATCAAACATATGTATTTCCTAAAATGACTGCTCCTTTAAGTACATTAACACATTTTAGTTCTATGATTCACTAACTAAAGTTCAACAGAACAGTACAATCAACTTGTAGGCTTTACATTTGGTTCTTCATCCAAGTCTACACAAATTTACCAATGATTTGGTTTAGACTGATTATACTGTGTTTTTTCTTTCAATTCTTTTGGCCTCTTTGGGGCAAAACTCCACAACAAGCTTTCACATTTGACATATTATTGTTAAGCTGTCTGCAAACAATCTGTTTTGGTCTCCACCAACTCCTGAGAAAAATAACAACTTTGTCCCTCTGCCGTTTGGTGCTGAGCTGGTAACACTGCACCAAAACAATGAGCTGAAAGATGCTAAAATGCTCAATAGAGCTGAGGGGGAAGGTGAAACTTTGATGTGGGTTTTTTCACTATGAGCAACTCCTTTCACATTACACATTGTTTATATAAAAAAAATAGACATTTTTAATTCTAATTTATCACTGTCTGCCTGGAAAAGTGAAAATACCACAGAACCAAAGTTTGTAAATGAAAACTTTGGAGCATCTACTTACTCAAAGTAACTGTGTCGTTGATCCGAAAGCTGAAAAGAACTTTCTGTACGTCTCGGGCGTGAAGGAAACCATTTCCTCTGACTACCACCTGGAAAGATTCTGAAGTGATATTAAAGAAACCATTTATATTATTTTTCCTTGCAGCGCGTTATGCAGTGTGTATTTTTGATGAAGCTTAGAGTCACCAGTGTAATCTGATAATAAACACTGTACATAATATGCTTGTATGTAACTTTCAGTATTATATCTTAACTGAAGATGATATAATATAAATAAGACAGGTGTTTAACAGTAGTGTTTTTGTTGTTTTCCCTTCCGTGGTTGTGCTTTACCTCCTTCACAGATGCTGGAGGGCTCTACAGCCAGGATCTCAATGCATGATCTCTTCAGGATCTGAAAGGGCAAAAATAGTATAAAAAGATGAACTGAAGGTATAGTAGATTAAATTATCACATATGTGATGAGGTATTTAATCAGGGATATGGATCTTTCTGTGATATTAAAGGGTCATGCTTGTGTCTTTCGTACTGAGTCAATGACTCCTTGTAGCGCCTCAAATCCATCGTTCACAGGGAAGACATGGTCCTTACTGTCCGCTATCGTTGAAAGCTGTCAAGAAATATGACTGAATGATTAACTGATTATATGTCTTATTGTTTGGATGACTGATGGATTCATCCACTGGTTTACTGCTTTTTTGGCTGACCGATTGATTTACCTGCGTTTCATTGAAGTCTTTTACGCCCACACAGTACACAGTGGCGCCCAACTGACGCGCTCTACTGGCCTGATTAAAACAAGACATTAAACAAACAAACAAACAAACAAACAAACAAGAAAGAAGTTACAGTAAAATGATGAATGCTCACTAAATCACAATGGGAAGACTGGTCTTTATGGGCTGAAACTTCTAAGCTTTTTCCACTTTCCACCATCTGTGAAGTAGCTATAATGTTTTGTCATTGACAGCTGCTGAAAAACATCTGCTGTGACATCACTGAGAGGGATGTGGCCACAAACACAACAAGCCTGCACGTTTTTTACTCAAAGAGGGCAATACAGCCACCATGTCCTGCTGTATGTAATTCAGTGTGGATTTACCCTTTAAATTCTCTAATTTTAAATTATTTTCAAGTAACATAGTGAGGGGAAAAATAAGCAATACGATTTTTACATGGCGCTGATAAAGTTACATTATGCACTATCATTTCTGGCCCTAGCTGGTTTACATGTCACCTCTCTTTGTGCCAGGTCAAACTGATTTTCTCTCAGTTCACCGTCGGTCAAGGCGATGATAACACTGGCTGTCCGGTAACCTGAAAGTCAGAGCCAGATTGGAAAACACAGCTGTTTAAATAATGATACAAAATACTTCTCATCCAGTCAAATCCAAATTTATATGTATTTTTCAAAATAACCACCAAAGTGATAAAAATATTTTGAACATAATTGGCAAAGGCAGCTGTGTTTTTGTTCTTTCCTCAAATGATGATTCTTCCTCATGTTTGAAATGAGTTCTGATGAATGGATAAAGAAGAATCTACTAGTAGAAGAAATGATTAAGTGTTGAAAAGGAAAATGTACTCACCATCTCCAGTCCCGTAGTATATTTGCTCGCTGGCCTGAGGGAGAAGTTTTGAGGCGTCAGTGGCTGTAAATTTAAATGAGCCTTATTTTAAAAAGTTAGATGCCATACTGTTGGGCAAGCAGGATCAGTTTCCCATTGATTTAACAGATGACTTACTCTTTGAAAACCTCTGTGCATGAAGGTGTCTCCACCTGGCTGCACCATGCGTAGCTCTTCAAGTCCAGCCCGAATCTGCTCTCTGATCGTTGATGTATTCCAGAGAATAAAAATGTATATTAATTTAAATGGAATGAGATAGCGCAGATGATTTAATTCAATTAAATAAGACAATACAACAGACATGCAAATAAAACCATTAAGACATTTGCGGTGTGTACCTGTCTTCTGTTAGTGCCATTAGAGTCCGTCCTTCTGTTGAAAATACAATAAAAGACATCCGCAGCTGAGGACTGTAAAAAAGAGAGATGACTGTCATGTTTTACATTCTATTAGTTTCTCTTTTTCTCTTTATATCTGATGTTTCCGTGTGGACCCACCTGATAAACTTGTGAGCCAGGTGGTCAACAAAGTAATATATCTCATTCCAGTAATGTTGCACACTGCCAGACCTGAGGAAAAGATTCAAAGAATACCAATTAACTATCTTGTTGTTTCACTGAAAGTGTAGGGGTGTTTCTATGTCATGCAGTGAGATTTAGAATAATACATTTCATTTCTCTTGCGTTTAATGACTCCTATGGAGTTCAGTCAAAACTTGTACATGCGTTGTGACTTGATAAAACACTGCACTTTGCATCGAGTCTATGCTGTAAACATTTAAACGGGGACTCAAATGATTTATTATTGCACTTCCATAAAGTTACCAGACTGGTATCCCTTGTGGTTTTAAGTTGTTGGTATGCAATACTGAATTGTTTTTGCGGTAGCTGTTTTTTGCGTATTTGTTTTGCTAATGTACCATGAAGAACCAGCAGTTTAAATGGACTGCATATATTTAAGGCATGAGTCCATCTATGTATTCATCATAGTGAAAATTCACATAGAGGGACCAGTGAGTTTTAGCCTTTGTATTTCCTTCTGAATGCTGATGCTTAATATTTCCATCATGACCTATTTTTAAATGCCAAACAAAAACCAACGTGCCACGTCATGTTCTCAGATGAGCTTAGCTTCATGTCAGGTCGTGATTTGGAAAACAGGCGCGAACTCAAAACAATGAAAAGAGGAACGGAGCATTTGAAGCGGACATCAGTAATTAAAGAGAATTGTGAGGCAAATATTCATAACCTCTGCAGTCTCTTCTCACGCGGGTCTGCCGCTCTCCTTCTCCCTCCCTTATGTTTTCATTTATCCTGTGATGTGAGTCCCACTGCACAAACAGCCAAAAACTCAGGATCTTTGGAACATCTGGCTCTAATGGAGAAAGGGTTCTGCAGACTGAAGCGGAGAGAGCTTAAGTTGGGACTCGATGTAGGCGACTCTTGGTTAAACGTGGCTGCATTTGTACAACAGGAATCCCTGCCATGTATTTTATCATCGGTATTAATAATAAGTACTTTGCAAATCAAGATGTCATCGTGTAAACACACTTTCTGTCAAGTCATACTATTGTGAAGTAGTAGTACAATGACGTGGCCTATGAAACAACAACACACGACTTGCCATGACCTGTCCAGGAGCTTCACATTAGCTTCATGACAGTTTAATGGACAGTTTGAGTTAACCTGCATGTCTGCACTCACAGGGCATTCAAGTCTCTAGAAGTTTGGTAAAGAAAGTGATGCAGTATTGCAAATAGAGCTGAAACAATTTGTCGACTAATTGATGCGTTGATTGACAGATTCATTCTCTGGTTCCAATTTCTCCATTGTGAAGATTAGCTGCTTTTCTCTGGGTTTTGAAATGTTGGTCAGACAAAATAAGACATTTGAAGACGTCCTCTTGAACTATTGGAAACCGCAATAGGCATTTTTCACTATTTCTTTTACATTTTATAGAACATACCACCGATCGATTAATCAAGAAAATAATTGGCAGATAAATTGAAAATTCAAATAAAAGTTTGTTGCAGCCCTAGTTTGTTGCGGGGAAGAATGACAGTGAATTCCAATGCTATTGATTGGTTTACGCCTCAGTTTCAACAACTGGAAAATTATGGAGCTATAAAATGTTGTGGTACACACACTGAACCACAAGGGATCAGCAGATCTAATGTCTGAATGAGTGTTTCACTCTCACCTTTTTTTGATTTAACTTATAGCAAACCTCTCTCAACATTTTACCTTAAGCAGAAAGATATACACAGGTTACATTTCAAAATAAACATACGGACATATACACAGTTACATCAAGTTCCAGCTAGGTTGACGGGACCTGAGCTTTGTTTTGGCAGGTATGTTTCTTTGTGTCTATACTGAGCCCAAAACCTGTCCTATTTTCATTTTACAGAGAAAGATAAACACCAGAGAGACCAACACTAATATTTAAAACCTCCCAGTTACAGTAGCACATATTCTTCATGCAAGTATTAGCTCATCACATCATCGCTACAGAAGATACAACAAGATCATCTTGAATGATGTTTGCACCTGCATCTTCTTGCACCTAATATTAAAAGGCTTTTTCTGTAATCAAGTAAATTCAGTAGCACTCACTTGTCCAAAACAAAGTATAGGTCAAATCCTCCGTAGCAGGACGACCCTGCCTCCCTCCTGTCTTGGATCTGTCCCACGCTGCCAGCCACCAGGACCGCCACCAGCATGCCCAGTTCCACACCGAGCAGGACCTGCCTGCACCAGCACTGTGACATCACCCCGAGTTTCAGAGAAAGCCTCAGCTCAACCAAAGACAAGGTAAACATAAATACTCCCCAGTTCTCCAGAGATTTTCATCCACTTTCCCCCTCACAACACACTGATGTAGTCAGCCATGCTGTGCAGACCAATCTCCAAGGCATCAAACGTTCCTCTCTGGATTAGTTTCCCATCTCCTCAGCAGCAGATGTGTGCTGGCAGAGGAGGAGTGAAGCTGGTGGGACTGAGTCTTCCTCTCCCTCTTTCTCCACACTAAATCAGTTTAGCACACACTGCCATGTGTTCACCTCACAGTAAAAATGAAAAAAAGTCTAAGTGAGTGATTTATTGTTTCTTTCATCTTTTTGTCTGAATGACCATACAGCTTTCATCGGACAGTTGTTCTTGCCAACCCTTTTGTTTGTTTTTCTTTGTCTTTTCCTGCAGGTTTACTCAACTCCACACCTTATACATCAGTGCCACTTAGTGGTAAACACATGCACCATTCAATTCATTATTAACATTAAATGTTTCAGTTTATCTGCATTTAAAAGTAAGTAATTTTACAGTGAAAACTAAAACAATCACATGGTGTGTCTCAACGTAAGTAACACTTCATGCCTGTTGGAACAGCTGAGACAAGGAAACCTTCTAATGTCAAACACAGTGAAAGTGTTTAGAGATTCACTAAAGAAAATAAAGATTTTACGCATGTGGAAGAGAAAAGTGTAAAAAATCTGATTAATTGTGAATTTCTGTGCAATTTCCAAGTTGATTGAGAATCAAAAAAAGAAAATATAAAGAATGCATACTTATATTAACAATTTCTTATTATAACAACAAAAGCTTCATCATACATTCAGAAGTCACTGCATCCACAAAATGTATAATATAATCAGGAAAGAAGGAGGTTTCAAGGAGGGAGATAGGAAAGGTATATTATCAGGATTATTACTGTATTATTCATGTACATGTGTCAACATCACTTACTCATACTGAACTGTCCATTTACAGTACGTTTTTACAAAACACAGCTAATGTCTTGGTGTGAGCTTTATCGGTTTCAAACAATAGTTTGGTATTTCGGGAAATACAGTTATTTACTTTCTTGCCAAGAATTAGATGAGAAGACTAAAAAGCATGGCTAGTCTGATACTCCATAAAGTCACTGACCAAGAAATAGTCACAAATACAGATATATTTTGTACGGATTAAACTGACGAGATATAACGTGTTCACTGGTGAACATTCGAGGCAGATTTCTGTTTCCAGTCTTAATGCTAAGCTGGCCATCTGTTAGTGGTAGCTTCATATTTAAATGACAGATATGAGAGTGGTATCGATTTATTCATCCAACTCACAGGAAGAAAGCAAAGAAGTGTGCTTCTCAAAATGTTGAACTATTCCTTTAAATGTGCTTAGAAAAAAGCAGTTCAGGAGACTTTGGAAGACTCCAAATTTGATTAAAAAAAAATGTTTTGATAAAAGCAACAGGGGCATCTGCAAACCAGCTAAACCAACTAAACTGAAGCGACAGTAGTTGGGCCTTTCATCCAAAAATAAAAATAAAACCATGGCAGTAGTCCTCTCTGTCTGTGCCAACACCATACAGGAGACTGAATCTTCTCTCACCATCACTGCAGGACACTGTGCAGCAGTGAAGTAGATCTGATGAAGAGCAGAAAACAGGACTGATCCCTTTAGGTGTAAATGTGGCTCCCAGAGGGATGGGGGAGCTTGGGGGCAGCTGAGGAGGACACTGAACTCATCACACTCAGTAAGTGGATCCTGTCCTATCTCAGATTGTTCTCCAATCAGCTCCTGCACCCTTCAGTGAGATAGGAGGAGTGCACCCCTGTGTGTGTGTGTGTGTGTGTGTGTGTGTGTGTGTGGACCCTGCAGGTGGTGTATCAGGCCAAGAATCAACACCTACTAAAAAACTGAGTGTGGATAAAGAGGCTGGGATATTTGTGGGAATTAATAATGGGCTAAATTGTTTCAGTGTGCAAACGGTTACTGACCACGATGGTAGACTAAAACAAAACAGAAAGAAATAAACCTGAAATGAGGTTGAGCACTTACTAACACGTTATGTAAATGTGGCCCATCGGGCTGCAGGTCTGTGGCTGCAGATGCATGGATGTGTGTGTTTTGCTGTGAACTGTGAGCTCTGCTCTCGCTCCTGTATGTCAGCGAATCACTGCGGCAGAATGGAGACGTGAGAAAAACAACACGCCGCAGCCGTCGAGGAACTTCTTCTTCTTCTTCTTTTTCTGTGTGTGTGTGCTCTTCTGCTCTCCCTGCAATAAGCGACGCTCATCAACTTCAGCTCCTCTAGACATTTGATCAGAAGTCATGGAAGTCGCTCCTGCATTTTGGTTCCTGCTGTGCGTCTCTCTGCGCGTTTCTCTGGCGGCTGACTGGGAGTTTGTGGACACTAATTTTACCCACTTCGGTGATGTAATCGACTACAAGGATCCCTGCAAAGCTGGTACAGTGAATTTGACCTCATCTATGAATTTAATGATCTTCTGCATTTCCTCTTTGTGTAGGCCTATATATAATGGGTTTTCAGCCAATATCCACAGCCCCCCCCCATGCCCTGATCACTGTGAGCTGGGCTGATAAAAAGACTAAAACCTTTATAAAGTTACATGTATGCTGATACAAATATTTACATTAAAAACAAATGCAAAAAATAACCTCTAGGCCTATATTTTCAAAAATAAATAAATAAATTAATTAATTAAAATTAGCAATGAATTAAGTGTTAATAATTTGTCTGGTACAAGTGCATATATCCATTTTGTTTGTCATATCAACTAGTAGTGGAAGAAGTATTGAGATCCTTTACTTAAATAAAAGCAGCAATACCACAAAAATTTTTACAAGTAAACTTATAGACAGTGTATATAGTATAACCAGCAAAACGTTCTTAAAGCATCAAGTGTAAGCATTAGATCATATTTTATACATTATTTTTTGTTTGTAAAATCTTTACAGTGACTTCAACTATATCCATCGAAAAAGTACAATATTTCCTCAAAAATGTAGTCGAGTATATAGTAGCATAAAACGGAAATACTTAAGCAAAGTACAAGGCCCCCAAATTTGTACTTGAATAAATGTAGCCGACTTTGTAGCACTTAAAACAGCAAACCAGTAACTTTAATGTAAACATTTTATGAGCTGCTTTATGAATGTTTCTAATTTCATCTTTCAGCAAAGCCCTGAAGAATAACACTAAGCTGTTCAAGTTTCCATGACACAGCTGACAGTACAGTTATCACTGATAAAGGTAGATCACTGCAGAGCAGCTCCAGTTGTAATAGACTGATTACATGATTTACTGTAGGGAGCATCTGCATGAGATATTACTGCAAAATCACTAATACTTTCATGTTCAAACTTTCATACTTCATATTACTGTATTTGAAGGAGATATTTGGACCACTATATGTCATTGTTCTTTTCTTTCCATGTAGGAAATCTGTTTAGTCTTGGTTTACTAGTTAAGTAAAACAACTATCTTGAAGTGATGGTTGGGACATATCCCATTAATTCAACAGCTGCCAAGTATGTTTGAGTTTTAGATGAAGAAATACCCCACTCAAAAATACTCCATTACAAGTACTCATTAGTCAACAGAATGGCCCCTTTTATCATGTTATATAATTAGATTATTATTTCTAATGAATTAAGGTGTATTCTATGTTTTTTCTAATGTTTTAGTCTAACTGTAGATCACCATTTTAACTATTAGTTTCATCTACAGCAGTGCATCCTATTTTATGAGCTTACACTGTATGCTTTGTATGTATATTATATTGATCTTCAAAGTAGATACAGTGGAGTAAAACATATTGTATTTGTCTCTGAAATGTAGTGGAGTAGAAGTAAAGTAGCCTTAAATGGATGTACTCAAGTAAAGTCCAAGTAGATCAAAATTGTACTTGAGTAAATGTATTTAGTGACATTCCACTGCTGGTTTTAAATTAAAGTATCTACTTTGAAAAAGAAATTTTCAAAAAAAAAAAAAAAACACACACTGTATAGATAATAGATATGTAGATGTACAGGATGCTGATGATATTTCAATCATGCATTACTAATTAAATGTCAAATCTAAATTAATTGGCGTGAAGCTGCCAGAGTGTCTTGTGATTTATAACGAACCTTACCAAAGTGTTGAAGAATATACAACATTTTCTTCCTTTATCTAACATGCCAAACAATTACTCTGGTTACTAGGGGGCCTCCAGCTTTGGGGTCCCTTTTCACTTGTGACTTCTGAAACTTCCAAAACACACCACCCTTCTTCTTAGAGGCAGTTGCCTGGAGACTAGAGGTCATTGAGGCCGTGCCAGCACAGTCCTCGGCTGGACGCTGGTGAAATCCCTCTGGCTTCAGGGCATGGGGTGCGCGCCGCAGGGGTGACAGTCATTTACAGTCACCCTTTGCATGAGTGAATTCACTTCAAAGGCCGACACAGGGCCCGCTACGTCTTTTCATTTGGACTTTCAAAGGTTGTTACATCACACGGCTAAATGAGGTATTTAATGGGAAAGACTCTAGTGAGCTGTTCTGCTTGACTAACTGATTTATACAGAAGGTATGGTCATAATAATGGAAACAAAATGTTAATCCCATAGAGGGGGAACCGAATGTGTGTGTGATGTCACTTATAAGCTTCAGAAGGGACGTTTTGAAAACTGGACACAGTTAATGAAATACATTCTCTGTCACAGTTAATCTTTTCTGCTTTTGACATGTGTGATTTTTGACTTGTGTGATTTCTTATAATTGGCCCCCTTTTTCTCCCACTACTCAGCTAGTAAGGTTGAATTATCTAAAAGGAACCATCTTTTTGAGCCATACTGAGTGACTACTCACGCTGTTAAGTTGCAACTCTTTACCGCTTTTATCTCCCAGTTTCTGTGCTGCACTGCTGAGCATGTAAGAACACATTAAGTCCTGCAGTAATCAGTGGTGGGTTCCTTTTAAGAAAAAAAGAGTAGTGCAACACCATGATAATACTCAAGTACAGTAAAAGTCCTGCATTCAAAATGTGATTTGAGAAAAAGTTCAGATATTTTATCTGTAAAATATACTTACAGTAATGCAGAATTAGCCTTTTCAGAGTTGCATATATTTACATACCAACAACTTTCAGTGGAATCACATCAGAAGAATACAAAGATATTTTGTTATTGTTGATCCTGAGCACATTTTAATTAGAAACTACCAAAATAAGTAACTGAATTTTTTGATTGCCATGTGTGAAGAGCTTTGTCTGAGTAATGCATTACAGAGCCCATTACATCATTAACATCAGTTTGATTGTTTAATATGTAATTTTGCTAACATTTTTTATATCATGACATATATCAGTGCGTACTATTGTGCAAGGAGAATTGTAATGCCGTAACAGGTTGAGGTGAAGCTAATTGTTTGTATAGTGTGTGGTTTAATCTCACAAGTCATATTTTAGGAGTAATTTTGTTTTGTGTGTAAAATCTTAATCTGAAAAGTAACTAGTAGCTATAGATTTAAGATAAATTTAGTGGAGTAAAAAATACAACAACATTTCCCCCTGAAATGTAGTGGAGAAGAAGTATTAAGCAGCAGAAAAAGTACAAGTACTTCAAAACTGCACTTGACTACAGTACTTGAGAAAATCACTTGAATAACTTTCCACCACTGGCAGTAATGCATCTTTTGTTTGGAAAAGTAACACAGCCAAGTAGTGGTTAATGATACCAATGATGATCTTGAATGATTACTCTTTTAAAAATCTCCATCTGTGTCAGTCAGTTTCTAGTTGACTGGGTTTGTTGGTGTTTAATCAGTTTGTGTGTCAACGGGGAAATCAGTTAATGATTCTGATGTGATCATTTTCTCTACATGACACACACAGATATTCCTTTTTATGCTGCTGTAGAAATGGTGAAGCCTGACCTGACATTATTATGTTATTAAACATGACCTAGAACAACTTTTGGCCTCATACAGAAGAGAAGAAGAATGTTTGTGAACTAAAAGATGCATTACTTCCCCTTCTCAGGCAGGTCTTTGGTCCGATAGAGGACTTCACTCCTGGGTTAATCAGTTGCTATATCCTTATTGACCAAGGCACTATACTGAAATAGAGTTGTGTAAATTTGGGAGAAGCACAACTATGCAGACATTACCTACAGTATAGGGCATTCATATGAAGCTCCTGTATGCTGATACATGCTGATTTGTACTGTAGGTTGACATTTGAGTAGCTATTCAGCTTCATTGAAAAATCAGATCAGATCACAATCCTGTAAAGGGCTCAGTTCAAATCTTCATTCTTTAAAATGACACAGCAGCTTGACAGTCCTCCAATATGTTTGAGTTTGTGTGCTGTTGTGTGCAATGCAGACTGTTTTCAGGAGGTATGTTTGATGATCAAATAGACACACGGAGTCCTGTTCCGGCCTCTCTTCAGGACAAAGATATGCACTTAGTGTGAAGCAGGCCACTTTGGCTTCTTTTTCGCAGGAGAAGGAAACTACTGAAATTCAGAAATTAAGTTTTAAAATCTGTTAAAACTGGTTCTGTCTGTACGGTAAAATTCTTTTAACCCACTGCTCAAACAGCATAATATACTACTACTGAATATAGTAAGCTGGTGAGTGTGAGCTTATATGTGTTTTTTTTAACACTCTGTGTTTGTATGAATAAAACAAACGAGATAACGTGTTAATCAGTGAGCTTTAGGGGTGCCGGGAGGCGGGTTTTGTTATCTTTGCGTAGAGCCAGGCTAGCTGTTTCTCCGTTTTCAGTCTTTTTTCTAAACTGAGCTACCCGTCTGCTCGCTGTTTCATATTTAACAAACAGATATGAAAGTCATACTGAGCTTCTCATCCACCTTTCGTCAAGAAAGACCCAAAATGTTTCTTTTTTCAGAAATGCATTGTCACATTCTTGGATACTTAAGGTCACTCATAATAGTAATAGTACTGTATGTATAATGTGTGTATAAATGTGTCGATAGCAGAATATAGCAGCACATACTACTTATTGACATCCATCTTGAGTTTATTGTTTTATTTTGAACATAATTTCAGCTTAATGTATGTATTGTTTATCTGTGTAATTATTTATTTGCCCCAGCTGCCTTTTTGGGAGATATTGCCCTTGATGAAGATGACCTCCGCATGTTCAAAGAAGCCCACAGCAGTGAGCAAACCGTACAGACCAACCACACTGACTCAGGTATCAAAGCAGGTATCAATAAATCTACTTCCTGACTGTGAAGTGATTTCAAGTAAAAGGATGCTGATCAATGCAGATTTCCCATGCACTTGTTACAGTTAACAGTTCCATATCCAATAAGAGTGTCAGGAGTAAGAGAGCTGCAGACAGACAGAGTCTCCATCGCCGAAGGAGAGCAGCCACCTCCAGACCTGAGCGAGTGTGGCCAGATGGCATCATCCCGTATGTGATCAGTGGGAATTTCAGTGGTGAGTTCTGAATGGAAACAATGAATATTTCATCTGTTATTACAGGGGACTTTTGTGCTATACACAGTCAGCATGTGCCCGCTGCCATGTGCGGTTTTGACATGCTGAAGCTGTCAAAATCTAATTCCTTTCAGGTAGTCAGCGAGCCATTTTCCGCCAGGCGATGCGTCACTGGGAGAAACACACTTGTGTAACATTCACTGAGAGGACGACTGAAGAAAGCTACATTGTTTTCACCTATCGACCTTGTGGGTGGGTGCTCAGCCTATAGGACAGAGGAATACAAGAGGCCACAGTGTCTTCAGTCACATCACAGCTGACCGATTTGTAAACCTTCATTTAAATTGATTCTGTTTCTGCTCTGAGAGACATCCATTGATTTTCTATTCGTTTTGATATGACATGAAAGTCAATTAACAGGCTCTTTTGTATAAACTTGCTTGAGCTGTGTGATCCATCACAGTGAACATCAAGTTTACATTCATTTAAAAGAAGAGTTTAATTGACGATCAAAGCGTACGGAAATAAATGGAAGGCAATGAACTGGAACTGGATGAAAATGACATCCAAGAACCTAAAACTCTAAAACCCCCAATCTAACAATCTCATCAAAAATGAAAAAGATAGATGATTTGAGGAGGTAAAACTTGGTATAGTCCTTCAATATTTTACAAGCAGCAAAGATTCAGTGTTTGTTCTGTAGGTGCTCCAGGATCTAAACTGTGTCTCGCCCCTGCAGGTGTTGCTCCTACGTGGGGAGGAGAGGTGGCGGCCCTCAGGCCATCTCTATAGGAAAGAACTGTGATAAGTTTGGCATTGTGGTACATGAACTTGGCCACGTGATCGGCTTCTGGCATGAACACACACGTCCGGACCGTGACGAGCATGTAAGCATCGTCAGAGACAACATCCAACCAGGTACTGTTAACTGCAGGTGTGTCGACATGAATAAGTGTGAAAAATTGTATTTCAGATGTATTTCATTGCATTTAGACCCACTGATTATTTGTATATGACTAGGGCAGGAGTATAACTTCCTGAAGATGGAGCCAGGCGAGGTCGACTCACTTGGGGAGGTATACGACTTTGGCAGCATCATGCATTATGCAAGGAATACATTTTCCAGGTTGGCATGTGATGCTTTCTTATGCTTCACGTTTTTCTTTCCTTAAGTTAGTTTTGTGTTAAAGGGAGTGCGAGGAGTGCAATTTCATTATTTTAATTTCCCTGGTGAAAGTTTCCTGAGCGTGCTCTCTTTGTTTTCCGCTCTGTGCTGGTTCACATTAGCAGGCCATAAAAGCCAGCTCCACTGGGGCAATAATTGGGTAAATGCCCTGCTCAAGAGCCTAATTGTTGAGCATTTGGTGATTCACTCCGTCCACCCCGCCTGTACATTTGGACTGGCAACGTACTGTGCACGAGCCTGCGTCTCCGACCTGGTCACCATCACCACCACCTTGCTTCTGAGCGCCTTAATCAGTGATTAAACTCTACATTTCTGAAAGTTTGAAATGACCACATATTCCACTGATAAGAATACTTTTTAGTTGTACAGTATTTATTGCAGGGTGTATGGTCATTTGGAGAAGCCAGTGTGAAGTTCAGCCACATCCACATCAAAAAATGTCCCTAACTGCCACTAATATCATGCTGCATTATCAGCTGAGCTACTACACTGACCTGCTGTTTGTCCCTTTATTCAGCTCTGCTAAACAAGCTCCATAGAAAACCTCAGGGGATTTGATCCTTTATTGTCACAGAAATGGTTTCACACTAGTCTCCTTTTTATTTCTGTCTCGTGCATGTTGTTGCCCCGTTGCTTTTCTCTGTGCTTTGGTTTTTTACCTCCATCGCCGCTTTGCTGGTCTGGGTCATGGACGCAAGCCAAGCTAAATAAAGGCCTGGCAGTTCAGGCTTTGTTGAACAATTTGGGCTAGAGTGGCCTTTTTCTCTGGCATTCAGGAGCGGGCTCCACTGAGCCGGCTGGCACCACCGAAAGGCCCCATTCAGAGCGTTCTGTTTGCACATGCCTGTCATTCATGGGTGCATCACCATGGGAACTGTGCAAGAGTGAGTTCAAAACCCAGTGAGAGATTATCAGAATCAATAAAGTATCAAGGTGTTGAACAGGAGTCGGATCTAAAAAGAATCCTGCTCTCTAATCTGTGAACTTTTGAAAAAACGAAATTTTCCTGCACATCAGCGTGGTCAGAAGAGGTTTTTTCTTATCAGGCTTCTTGTGCTGCAATCGAATCTTTGAATCACTGGATGCTTTGGTCTTCTCTGAGATGGAACTGCTCATGTTTGTGATTTGTCTGAATCAGAGGCATCTTCTTAGACACAATCTTGCCGCGTTATGACGTCAATGGAGTTAGGCCACCCATTGGACAGAGGACCAGGCTTAGCAAAGGGGACATTGCACAAGCCCGCAAACTCTACAAGTGTGCAAGTAAGATGCATCATATGTGTGGAAAATATAATCAGCTGCTGATCATATCTATAAAATTTAATTTAAAACATGAAAAGTTTAACTAAACAAATGAACATTTAAAATGTACTCAGTTTTTCATTCTGGGACTTTAATGGTATTTCTCTGGTCTTTTGTAGTATAACCATGTGTGTGTTGTGCTGTGTGGTTATTAAAGAGTGTGGGGAAAGCCTGCAGGAGAGTGCTGGAAACTTCTCTTCTCCTGGTTTTCCGAATGGCTATTCGGCATATGCTCACTGTGTCTGGAGGATTTCTGTCACTCCTGGAGAGAAGGTGAGTGATGGCAAATAAGTGGAGGCATTCATTCAATAACGGACAATTAACCAAATGTATCACATTACTGTAATGTACCGTAATGAATGCTACTTTTTTCTCATACCCCCATTGTATAGGCTCAGCCAACCAATCAGTCCACAGTCCACTCCAGACTCTTTAACTGCAGTCAATCCTCCAATTCTAAATTACAAAAGGACATATCATGCACATATAAAAAAATCAAATGTGACAATTTATCATGATATGCTGTAGATTTTAGTCCAGCTGTAACAATCAGCAGGTAGAAGAATCAGCTTTAAGATGTTCAGTGTTCTGTCTTTTTAAGATTTATACTGTTACTTTAATCAAAAACACATTTTAATCAAAGGATTATTGTCAGTTTTAAAACAATCACTTAAAATGGAATTATTCAGTGATCAGTACTTGGATACCTCAGTGTCATTTGAAAAATGTTGCAAACCAAAAAGAGAGGGAAACATTCTCATTTATATTTTCAACTCTTCTTATCTTATGAATCATGAACTCATGAATCTAAGTATATGTTAAATGTTGATACCACATTTTTTTCTGCCCTCCATCTCTGTCTTCTGTCTCTTAGATTGTTCTGAATTTTACTTCCATGGACCTCTTCAGGAGTCACTTGTGTTGGTACGACCACGTGGAGGTCCGAGATGGATTCTGGAGAAAAGCTCCCCTGAAAGGTCTTTAACTTTGATTTACAGCAGAACGCCTCTCTCTCCACTGAGTATCATCCAGAAACCTTTCATCAATTCAATAGTGTCATACCTGCCTCAGGGCTATATACTCAGTACTGATCATTGTGAAGCAGTTACTGACAGTCCCATTATTCTTCCATGTACTTTGGCAGAACGTTTTTGTGGAGACACACTTCCAGATCCAATCGTCTCAACTGACAGTCAACTGTGGATTGAATTCAGAAGCAGCAGCAGCTGGTTGGGCAAAGGCTTTTCAGCTGTCTATGAAGGTAAAACATTAACACAGTGTGGATTTTTAAATGCATTTTACACCTGCATCATTCTTAGCAGCAGATTTTTCCAAGTTTCAAATTTCACACTGTAGACAACTGAAGGTAGAATCTCACTTCTCACCTCCTGTGCAGCCATCTGTGGGGGAGAGGTGAAGCGGGACAACGGCCAGATCCAGTCCCCCAATTATCCCGATGACTACCAGTCCAACAAAGTGTGTGTGTGGAAAATTACAGTAGCAGAGGGTTTTGATGTTGGACTCTCCTTTCAGTCATTTGAGGTAAAATCACTTTTATTGTTATTGGTTAAATATTGAGAAAACAGGATTACATCTCCATGAAAAATGGCTTCACGAAGCTATCACAAGCTGCAACCAGCAAGCATTTAATATGATTACTAATATTGTCCTATGAAGAAGGACCATTTGCATTTTATTTCATTGTGAAATGATCGCCAACAACATCTCTCTGCAAACTTTGCTGTCCTTTCCTCAACTGCAGATAGAGAGGCATGACAGCTGTGCCTACGACTATGTGGAGGTGAGGGATGGCAGTTCAGAGAGCAGCCCGCTGCTCGGCCACTTCTGTGGCTATGACAAACCAGACGACATCAAAAGCAGCTCCAACCAGCTCTGGCTGAAGTTTGTATCTGATGGATCGGTCAACAAAGCTGGGTTTGCAGCCAACTTTTTTAAAGGTCAGACAGTCATTTCAGTTACAAGCTGCCCGCAATTAAAATATCTTTTGGTTTGGAACTAACACTGCTGATTTTCATTTTGCCAGAGATGGACGAGTGCTCCAGGCCTGACAACGGTCACTGCGAGCAGCGCTGTCTGAACACGCTGGGCAGCTACAGATGTGCTTGTGACCCTGGATATGAGCTGGCAGCTGACCGACGCAGCTGTGAGAGTGAGTGTAGAGCACCTAGGACTCGTCACACTACGGTCATACTGACACCCTAACATTAGAGTGCCACGACTTCAGAATATGAAGCAAACCTGCAAACTAGTTCAGCCAGTCAAATCGAATCTGCTGCTACACAAATATGCTTATTCCCTTTTCGGGCGGAGAGTAAACTAAGAGGGTTAATAGCTCTCTTATATCTTTTCATTAAAAATGAGACAACAGCCTGCAACCGGTTTCGCTTATCTTAGCTTAAAGACTGGAAACAGGGGGAAATAGCGAGCCTCACTTTTTATGCCTGCTGCCCTACTGCTCACCTGAAAGCTGCTGCCGGTGATCCAGCATTACACAAGACCCACCTCCACCCAGCATCCACTCATAGGCTCTGACTCTATAATGTAGGTGATGGGTAATTGTTGCGACTCCCTGCTGGGCTGACAGTGACGTTTCCGTGTGGGGAATGTCAGGTCAGAGACTAGATACCAAATATCAATGCTGTACATATTCTACATTCACATAATCCATTCCATGTGAGGTGATTTATTTTCTACCACAAGAGGGCAGTGCTTACTAACTGCAACTTCTTTTTGAGCCTTGACAGTCCATTACTGCACTGACTCGATTAATCTAAACAATATGAATGGAAATTACATTTTATTCTCTAAGCTTTTGATTTGCATGCTGTCAGTACTGATTTATTTCAGTACCACAATTTCCTATAACTTCAATTATACTTGGTTATCACTTTATTTCTTGATGGTACTTTGTAATTAACAGCCTGTAAATTAAGAGGTCATTATTATCTGCAGTTAAAGGATTAAAGAATAGGTTGAAGAATTCAACACAAATGGGTTATGTAATTTATGTTATGCAAGTGTTTTTTGTCTCACACTTCTACCACTAAAATCAGTGCTCTCTCCCACCAGCAGCTGCCTGTGGTGGGTTCATTACAAAGCTGAATGGTTCCCTCACCACCCCCGGGTGGCCCAAAGAATACCCTCCCAACAAGAACTGTCTGTGGCAGCTGGTGGCACCCATTCAGTATCGCATCACTCTGGTGTTTGACGTGTTCGAGACCGAAGGAAACGATGTAAGTTAATGAAAGAAATAATGAATAACTTGTTTACAAGTTTGTGTAATATAGTTTTTCTGCAGACATTTTATTGGATAACCTGCTAAAATCATGACAATTTCACAGGCCAATTTTTTGTCCTTTGTAGCAAGTAAAATGTTCTAGTGTTTACCATCAGGTGTGTAAATATGATTATGTGGAGGTGCGCAGTGGGTTGAGTTCAGACTCAAAGCTTCATGGGAAGTTCTGTGGAGCAGAGAAACCCGAGGTCATCACCTCCCAGCACAACAACATGAGGATCGAGTTCAAGTCTGACAACACCGTCTCCAAGAGGGGCTTCAAGGCTCACTTCTTCTCTGGTAAGTCATTAAGAGTGAAGTATTTAGGAAGTATTGAGGAAGGAAATGTTAAAGTATTACATCATTTCCAGATCTGGTACAGTAAGAAGAACAAAACCATCATCCCACACCAAGAACAATGCAGGCAGCTATCTTTAGTGACCGACACAAGAATGAAAGCAGTGTAGTTTGACTCTTTGTGAAGCTCGATAGTCAGTTTCATACAGACAACCTTAACGCAGCAGCAGATCTGGGCCTAAAATATTAGCTCAGTATGTTCTGCGAGTTTTCTGCAGCCTATTGAGACAGAATCCGAATTTTGAAGTGAAATTATGTCAACATTTCAACAGATATAGATGAGTGCTCCAAAGAGAACGGAGGCTGCCAGCATGAATGTGTGAACACCTTCGGAAGCTACAGTTGTCAGTGCCGCAGCGGCTTCATGCTGCATGATAATAAGCACGACTGCAAGGAAGGTACAGTATGTGTTTGTGCTGTCAACTCATCTGGTTGATTTAAAGGGTCAGTTCCCCCAAATTACAAAAAGTCTGGTTAAAATTTGTTATTTTGATTTGAGTGTTTGATTTTTCATTGAATCCTTTGAGTTGATCACACCACCCTGACCTTGTGAGAATCAGCTGACACTTGCTGGGACCATTTGAATCTTGTTATAAAGCCATGGGGGGACAGAGGGGAGACCCTGCTCTTGACCATATGGTCACATATTACTCCAGATCAGCAATAGTCCTATTGTGTTCAACAAATCTTATTTTTATATGCAGAGATTGTCTTGTGAAAACCATCCACACTGCAGACCTCAGTGTGGATGGTTTTCATAGGAGCTTCTTAAAGCCACTTGAACTGTTCAGATATGGACAATCCCCAGTATGTTTAAATGTGGAAAGATTTAGTTTGGATGCCTATTCAAAGAGAATACCCCAGAGGACACTTATGTTGAAGAAAAGGAACTGATGTGACCCCACTGTGATGCAGCTTTCATTGTTTTGCTCTCATATGTCATTTTGTTGGCTTTCAGCGGGCTGTGATCATGTTGTAAACAGTGTGTCAGGCACAATAAGCAGCCCCAACTGGCCTGATCGATATCCCAGCAAGAAGGCGTGCACTTGGTCTTTGTCCACAACCCCGGGTCATCGCATCAAAATTGTATGTCAGTGGAGGTTTTCTCCTTTAAACATTATGTCATGACCAAAATGAAAGACTTGAAAAGCAGTCAGCAACTTATCTGGGTCATTCATTGTCACATTTTAAAATAACTCTCAGGTTTTCAACGAAATCGACATGGAGGCTCATCTGGAGTGTGCTTACGATCATCTGGAGATCTACGACGGGCGAGACACGCGTGTCCCAACTCTCGGACGCTTCTGTGGCACCAAAAAGCCTTCTCCAGTCATCTCCAGTGGCAACAAAATGTTCCTGCGTTTTTTCTCAGACAACTCAGTGCAGAAGAGAGGCTTTGAGGCTTCATACAGAGCAGGTGGGCAAAGCAACAATAAAATGAAGTCTACCCCAAAAAAGCCTGGAAAATGAGTAAAATGGTACAATGGTATAATGGTACTACTTTGGACAAAGAATAGAATACCAAAAATGTGACATTTCAACTATGGGTTTGTTTTCTGCTGTGTTTAGAAAGCTGCATTTTTCACATCCTCACTTTTACGAGTTCCTCTTTTTGACCCTCTAATTATGTGGTTGTGAATTCCCAGAATGTGGAGGAAGCCTTAAAGCCGAGGTCAAGACAAAAGATCTCTACTCTCATGCCCAGTTTGGAGATAACAACTACCCCGGTGGCTCCGACTGTCTGTGGGTGGTCTCTGCTGAAAAGGGCTACGGAGTGGAGATCATCTTCCAAGTGTTTGAGATCGAGGAGGAGGCCGACTGCGGGTATGATTACGTGGAGCTGTATGACGGAGCTGACATCAAGTCTCCGAGGCTGGGACGATATTGTGGATCCGGGGTGAGGCTAAAGTGTTCAGTGTTGTGTAGTATACACTGTTTGAACCAGTTTTTCTTCAAAAATCGCTTTGTTTCTTTGTCTTTGTCTTTTCTCAGGCTCCGGAGGAGGTCTACTCAGCTGGGGACGCCATAGTTTTAAAGTTTCACTCAGATGACAGCATCAATAAAAAAGGCTTTCATGTACGCTACACAAGCACAAAGTTCCAGGACACGTTACACGCAAGCAAGTGACTCTCTAAAACTACCCCAAATCTAAATGGAGACTTCTCTCCTAACATTTGGTGGGACACACCCATTTCCAGACGAGGAGTGAATGCATGGATTGACACCACAAACACTAACCCACGTACTTTACATTCACATCTGCTAGAAAGAGTGAAGCCATGAGGAGAAGTTGCACCTTCACTCTTCCTCATTGTATCGCTATATAGGATGAAAGGCATGGACTAGTTTGCTGTGATTATTTCGATAAATTCAGTCACACCGCCTGTAATGAGCTGATTATGTCATAGCACTGTGTTAAGATATAAAATGTATATATTGTGATATTGTTTGCCCTGTTTTTTTTTATCATATCATCTGTGTCACTTTTTACTGTCTGAGGTTGAAACTTTGATCACTTTTAATGAATGTAATGCACTTTATTATATCACTGGATACATGCACATTATGATGATGAGTATGGTGGTGATGGTGGTGTAAACATTTTTGAAAGCTCAGTTTGTTCCTGAAATCTGACCTGGTCTGTTTTTTTTTTTTTTTTATTTGATCAGCCTTTGATTGAAGTTACGTTTTTGAGGCCCCTTGCAGCACATTAACGTTCCCTCAAAGTATATTTTAAGTTCCCTTATGACAGTTTTTGTATTTTTTCAAATTTTTTACTCTGATTGGTATTTCTGTAAGCCATATTCTCTTGCAACACAGTACAGCACAATAATGGGTGAAATTAGCACCACATTTTTCGATCCATCCAATATTTTCCATTTACATCTTAGACTACATGCTTATCAGTAAACATCCTCCATGATGATCTTAAAGCAACCTATTACCAAAACTTGATTTTGCTTACCCCCATCGATGCAGAAGTGTACTCTGGAGGGTGCACTGTGACATCACCAGTGGGAATGGTGTGGTCAGAGGAGAAAACTTTAAATCAGAGAGGACAGTGAAACATTGCTTTTCAGCCTGGTATTAAATGAGGAAATTGACAGGACACACGGAACATGGCTGGGGTCAAAGAAAGAACAAAGGGAGGAAGGCCACATATATAGCCTCTCGTTAAGTTGACGAGATTGCACGGGAGGGGGGCATTTTTTTTACTTCCTTCCTCAGGTTTGATCATGCAACCTCTTGATGGGGACTTCTGACAGTCTTAAACAATGACTAATAGTGCTTCAACATCTGCAGTATGTAATGAAATGACAAGGATGTTCTTTTTTTTATGTTGGAATAAGAACACTTTGGAAAAGACGCTTCAAGAAATGCTTTTATTAAAATGTTACCCATATAATTCTGTGTGATATTGGGTGCCATTAACATGCATCATCCCTTGGCTCAGCCAGGGTAAAACTCGGTACAGTCAAGGCATCTAGCACAAAAAGTACAAAGTAGATATCCAAAACTATAACATTAGTTCACATAAAAATACAAATAAACCTAAGTTGCTTTTTTGTCTTATTACTGTTCCATTCAAAAAGTTTAACATCTCCCAAGGTCATTGAATGCACCAAATATGTCATTAGTATGATTGACATAATCAACTAAAACATTATGTAAATTATGTTAAAAAAACATTTTTTTAAATCACAGTTTTAAGTGGTAAAGACATTTTATTGAATGTATTAGTGTATCATGCACAAGAAAGATTATTCGATTATTAAAATAACCATAGTAACACATTAATCTCACAACAGTCAGGTAACCAGACAGTTTCACATTCATCACTGAAGCACAGATTCTCTGAAATGAAATGTGTGGCAGTAGATCCAGTCTACAAACTGAACAACATGTTACAAAACATTTGCTTAAAGGTTCCCTGTGGAGTTTTGGATCTCTAGTAGCGCTATGGGGCTGTTTTTTTTAATTTTTTTATGAGGGGTTTTGTTTGGGGGTCCTACACCAGTGGTGTCACACTGATCAACAGGTGGCAGTAACACTGCAAGATATGCTGCAAAGGCGTAAAAGAAGAAGACTGCAAGCTGCACACAATACGTTTTGGTGAAAAACTTAACTTTTATATGTTTACAACACAACTCCGCAGGGCCCCTTTAAGATACATTTGTTTCTAATGGGCAGATATGTCTAATATCTAATGCGCATTGCACGATTACAAATACACTGTGTAATCTAATTCTGTACAATAGAAAATATTTAAAAAATTTTTTTTTTCATGTTTGGTAACTTTTTACCCTTTTGTTCCCCTTTCAGTTGTATCTTTTTCACAGTTTCTTAAATCTTTGGTAAGAAAACTTTAAGAGGTTCATTTTCATGCACTTTATCAAGAAAGCCCAAGTTGAAGTAAGGGTACAGCGTCTCGGTGAAGGTCTCCCTGAAGGTGTAGAGGTGTGTCATGCTCTCTGCGTTGTAAAAGGACACCAGGCCCCTCTTGTAGTCCAGGTACACGCCGATCCTGGCCAGTGGCTCCTCCAGGGACAGCACGGTTGGGGGTGAAGTACCAGCCATGTACTGTATCCCATAAGAGAGGGAGAGAGTCCAGAAGCCGTTGGCTGGGAGGGCTTTGATGACTCCCTTCCTGGGCACCGACTCCCGGGCCACCCCCACGGTCCAGACTGTGCTGCTGTAGACTTCAATCTCCCAGTAGTGGCGCCCGTGGGTGAAGCCCTGGCTTCCGAGCAGTGACAGGGCAGCGTTGAACCTGTAGGGGTTGTCCTGCACTGTGTGGTTAAAGGTCTGGTAGCGAACACAGGTGAGGGAGGAGGTCAGGCTGAGCCAAGGGTTGGCTGTGCTGGAGTTAAATGTGATGGCTGCTGGAACTAAAAACAAGAAAAATATAAATCAACAAAAGATTTAAGAGATTCTTTGATAATACATGTTGACGCTTAGATGATCGGTGTTGGGTTCTGTGTAATTCAGTGCTTGCAGTTAACATTTCCAAAGGCAGATGGGGCCAAAGTGTCACTTAAAGTACCTGGATAAATGCTTCCTTTCATGGATTTCCACACTCTGTACTGCAGGGGCCCTGCAAACCGACCCTCACACAGACTTGGCGGTGTAAACGTAGGTTTCTCAAACTTCAGCGAAGGCCTGCCAACAAAAGCAAAGTCAGAACAGTGAAGAGAGGGAATAAAAACAAAGCCCATCTGGGATAAAATAGTTAAAACCTTTCCCACACTCACCTCTGGAGCAGGACTTTGATGCTCTGAAATTAGACACAGGAAAAGAGAGACGAAGGCTGGTGATTAGTTTTGTTGTGCCTGAAAGAAGAGATAGCTTTTTCCACATTACATCAATGTCTGAGCTCACGCTATCCCACCCTGTGGGATCTCCCTGTGGCCGGGGGAAAGTCCCGCAGCCGTGGCCTTAGTATGGCCCTGTGCCGAGACTCAACTCCTTATCCTCCAGATCAACGAGTGAGATCACTGGTCTACATCCTGTCTACACTCACTGCTCAAGTCTTTTGTTATTAGAAAAGCAGCAACAATGTTGCAACAGCACCACTTTTACCAGTGTGTCCAACTTTACTCTTCAAATAAATGCAAACTGACATGATGTTTAAGGCCTTAAACAGGAAATCTTAAACAGGAAAGCCAAAAGGGTCACACCCTACTCAGTTAAATCTTGGATCCTATTTAACACTTTGGCACAGAAGTACACGTCTGATACTCGACAGAATGATGTATAAAACTAACTTTCACACCAAATGTTACCTCTTTAGTTCTTGTTTCAATGTGATGTAAATAGTTTCGGAGACAAATAAGTTTGAAATCGAGAGCTCAGCATTTCTCGCCTTAATCATCACCAGAGCTGACTCATCGTGCTGTTGATAACTTCCAGATGGACTGTATTGACCTGGTATGAATGAGAATGAGCTGAACTCACCCGGAGCAGGGTGAACGCGTCCTGCTCTTTCAGCTTGTCCTCGATCTCGTGGACGGCTCTCTGCAGACGAGAGATCTCCACACACAGCAGGGCCTTGTGCTCGTCCAGTCGGATCAGCTCTCTCCGCTCTTCCGTCTTCAGCTTCACCTGCAGCAGCTTCTCCTCCTGGTACAGGAACTGGTGCAGGTCGCTGAACTGGGCCTCAATGCGCTGCTTCAGGTCAGCGGTGTGCTCCTAAGTAGTTGGAAGATGATGGACATTGTAATTGCACTGGGAGCAATCACTTACCTTTAGATTTCACAAGAATAACAGTGTTTGTATGAACACAAAGAAGGAAGCACAGAAATAAATGTTTATATAAGGCCAAATTAGACAGACAACTTCAATCTGGCTTGGAAATAAGGGACATTATCACATTTTTTAACAGATATATTAATTTCTTTGTGGTAAAATCTTGATCTTTAAGACATTAAATGGATTAAATTGGACATTCAGAGTGGTGCAGGAAATGTAGTGGTGATTGCAATGTGTGCATTAGTATTGTTTTGGAAGCATTTCCTCTCACCTTGAGCTTTTTAACCTCATCCTCGGCTTCCCTGTCACACTGCAGCGCAGTGTTGAGCTCAGTTTTAAGGGAATCCATGGAGCTGTTCAGAGATGCCTGACAGGACAGAGACACCATCACTGAATACTGACCTGGTTCTCACATCAGATACAAAGTCATTTCTACTCTTGTTGTTTTGGAGCAAAAACAAAAAGACAGATACAGATTCAAAACTCCTTATACATGAAAAATAGACATTGTAAATTAGCATTGACATTTCCTTTGAGCATATATACTGTGTTATGTAAAATTAAATATGCATACAGCCTGAGATGCATGCTAATGTGTAGAACTTCAACAAAAATCCTTGAAACTTCATTAACAGATACATTGATGTAAACTGCCGAACCTTTTACCACAGACAGACATTTACTTAAAGCTTAACTCACCCTGTACTTCTGCTCAGCCTCCTGGACACACATCATGGTATGGTTCCTGTGCTCCTGGGAGACACCACACACCAGACACACCAGCTCCTGGTCCTCCTCACAGTACAGCTTCAGCTCCTCTCTGTGTCTGCTGCAGCGCGGGACCGGGGCAGGCACCCTCTCTGCCACCCCAGCGTCTGCCAGGCGGGCTCCAGTCCCACTCTCCTCCAGACCCTGACAGTAGCTCTCCACTATGTTGGCAACGATGCGGTTGGGCCTGTAGCTTTGTCCGGGGTACACCTTCCTGCACTGAGGGCAGGAGCCTGAGCTTCCCTGACCAGGGCCCCGGGGACCGGTCCAGTAACCCTCAATGCACCCCTGGCAGAAGGTATGATCACAGGGCAAGGACACCGGCTGCTTAAAAAGATCCAAGCAGATGGAGCAGGTAAGATCTCTGCTGATTCTGTGTGCTGAGCTTTTGATTACTTTTCCAGCTATGGGAGGTTGTCGCAGCTTTTCCATCGCTGCAGCAAAGTCTCCTTCCTTTGGTTTCCAACTTTTCTTGTCTGGCTTTATCCCCTGGTTTAGTTTCTCCAAGTTCTGCAGATAAACTGTCTGGATTTTCTTCACTTCTTTCTGATTCTTGCTCATTCCTTTGCCTTGATTGTTTTCCTTTGTTCTAACTGTACAGCTGGACCTCTACGTCTTTCCTCTCCTGCAGAATGTGGCTGCTCTCTTTGGCCTCCAGGCTTCCTGTTGATTGTGGGGGAAATAAAGGGGGTGGTGCAGAAGCAGCCACAGCCTCTCACATCCTCAGCAGATAGAGGGGATCTTAATGGGCCCTCCTTTTCCCTCTGGGCTGACGTCACATCTTAGTCAGGAAACCAAGGCGGACCATGGATATTCCATCCATGGCATGTTTGTTCAGTGAAGTCTGGCCGGTAACTGCAAGAAAATCCAGCTCCAAATGTTAAACTGCTGTCGAGTAACTACAGAAAAATGTAAATCCTTTTTATGTGACTTTAAGTGTGTGTGTGTGTGTGTGTGTGTGTGTGTGTGTGTGTGTGTGTGTGTGTGTGTGAGTGTGTGTGTGTGTGTGTTTGTGTGTGTGGGTGTGTTTGTGTGTGGGTGTGTGTGTGGGTGTGTTTGTGTGGGTGTGTGTGTGTGTGTGTGTGTGTGGGTGTGTGTGTGGGTGTGTTTGTGTGGGTGTGTGTGTGTATGTGTGCGTGTGGGTGTGTGTGTGTATGTGTGCGTGCCCACGCATGAGTGTGTTTGAGAGCAACAAGAAATCCGTGGCAACTCTCGCTGCCCAGTAAGTAATCATTGTCGCTGAAGGGTAAACAAGATCATTAAGAGATTTACATCCTGCAGGAAGAAAGCTCCACCATGGACAAATATGAATACTGCAGGCATCCTGTGAGTTTCTTTTCCCCCATCGAGTTATTACAGCAGATATTTACAGCTTGTTCCCTGAGGGCTGGAACATCTGTCCAGTTAACTAGAGCTTCTTTCAAAACGCTAGTTGAGTGTTTTAAGTGACTTGCTTCAAAGAGAAAGAGCCCATATCAGCATATGAAGAGTTTAAATATTGAAGAATGTTGTTACATCAGGCTAATCACACTGTATCGCAATACACACAATACAGACACCCTGTGATTATGCACTGGAAGATAATCACAGGTCAGGAGAGTAAACCTAAGATTATGTACATTTAAAAATGCAGAGAGGGATACACAGAGGCAGCCCATTTAACATCCTATCTGGTGTGTGGAGTGTATTCATATAGTTTGAGTTGCTTATTGAGGAAGGAAATTCTTTGGGCTTTTCAGATTACTACTACCCTCTCAACCCTTTGAATGTGAGGCGAAAAAAAGCCAGACTATGACCGGTGAAAAGTGAAAATATTTTCCATGCTTGATGTGTCGAAATGGTTGTGACTGGTGTTTTTTTTTTTTTTTATTGATCATGCTAGATACATGTTTGTCTGATCCATCTCAAGTCTGCTGCTCCTAGTTGTGTGCTGCTACTTGGGACTTCAAAGGCCCCAAGTTTAGACCCAGATCTTTACCTCTACAGTAGGTCATGGACAATAGTGACACCTGGTGTCCAAACTGTAAATTAAACAAACATTAATCACTATATGGTTCATAGAGAGTGATTAGAAAATCTGGTATTTATTTATTAATTATCAAATGTCAAACACAGAGTTATTGTCTGAAACATTAAACTATCCAAATAATTGACTAAAGTGCACATTCTTTGATAAAACATATGCTGAGCAGGTCAATATTTAATAACTTAACTCCTTACATAAATTCAGACGAAGTAGCAGAGAGGCCCTGAGGCTCAGAAGACAAGGAGGAAACAGATGAGTGCACAAGTGGTAAATAATGGAAAGAAAATGAGGAACAAGTATTATACTCTGTGTTTGCATTATGCTATTATTCTCCACCAGTGTGGTGCAACCAAAGACCCTCACACAGACCTACAGTATAAGGTGAAGATCATGACCAGGCTGACAGAGTGATGAGGAGCTGAGGTCGGTGTGAGCAGGTACGGCTGAATCTGTGGAGAAACAAGATGTTCCACAGTCAAAACATTTTTACATATTGATCTACTTTTTATTAGCAAAGAAAAACAGTGGGTTTTGAATGGTTTGGTTTGTTCAAGAAGTAGGATCATGAGAACACTTAATTAGTTCAGTTTAAATTCAACATCACCAAATTTGGAGATACACAGTGACAATATGTGATAAAACCACTCGACGGGAAAGGTTGTGTCAGTGGATCTGTCGCTTCTTTGTTATGTAACATGTACACAAACATCCATACTTACAGCATCAAATGTGAAACTTTGACATATTACATAAGGTGAACACAAGTAGATGAACATGTGTCCAATACTGTTCAGTATAATACCATCCAATGCACTCACTCTGCAATAAATCAGGTCAGATGTGGTGTATGTGATGCATTAGTTATGATGTTCAATGACTGGAAAATATAGGCAAGAAGAAAGGCAATATGATATGAAACTAATCTGCTGTATTCCACATTCACTGAAGTTTTAGTGGAAAAGAAGTTAAGTGAAATTAACTTCAGTGTAATTAACTTGTAACCTTCAGTGGTCCCTAATAAAAAATTAGCATGGCAGTATCTTAAGAGCTGCACATATGTAATTAACACAGGCGATAGATTAGGATTGTTGAGTTAATTAAACTTTTGAAATTCTTTGGCATTTTGATTCCTGTAAGCCTCATGGGTCACAAAAATGTGATTGATGTGAAGCAGAGGGTAAATGAAGTGGTTGTATTTTACTGCATCTTCAACAGCATTGCATCCAGTGTGGAAAAAAAAACTCCTCAAGAACCTAGACACTTGATTAGTTTTATTTTTCCCAGGTGCAGTAAACCCCTAAACCCCAGACTGCAAAAACACAGCAGCAGTTTCTGCTGTTCTCTCAAATTATAGTCAAATTGACGGAGATAATTTCATGGCAGCAGTTCAGAGAGGTAGAGCGGGTAGGAGGGTGAATATTACTAATACTTAACGTTTGAACACAAAAGTATTTTTAACCATGCTAAACACTGGTCCGGCGGTTGGTCTACCACTTTGGTCCAGACTGAAATATCTCAACACCTATTTGACGAATTACCATGACATTTTACACAGATATTCATGGTGCCCTGGGGATGAATCCTAAGTACTTTGGTGGTCCTCTGACTTTTCTTCTACTGCCACCATGAGGTTGACATTTGTGGTTGTTAGTGAAACGCCTCAACAGCTGCTTCACACGTTCATGGTCCCCTCAGGATACATTGTAATTATTTTGGTGACTCTCTGATTCTTTAACTGTCGCCATCATCAGGTCAAATGTTTAATCTGTCCAGTACTTTGGTGCATGGTAACATGCTAAACAAAGATGGTGAACATGGTAAATATTGTACCTGCTTAGCATCAGCATGTTAGCTCACAAGCCGGCCTCTCAGTGTCTCCAGCATGGCTGTAGACTCTTTGTTTATGTCTTATCTTATATCTTTTAAAGATCTCTTGCCAAAGTCAGATTTTCACAGTATTTTATTGTGTAGTTTTGTTTATTGGGATAGCTGTGGAGATTTTAATTTTGGTTCTTCTATATTTCGTTTCGTGTTTGGACTTTTGGGGAAACAGTTATAACTGCAGAGTGTAAACAACGAAAACCTTTAATGTCCTTTTTGCTATGAGGCTGTTTATGCTCATCTTCCCATTACATGAACATGTCGATATTTTTTATAACATATAAACAGCTTTTGATGTTGCATTTGAAGGTTGTGTTCATGTCTCTTAGCACACTAAAGGATGAGAGGCAGTGGAAATGTGTGGCGCGGCTGGAGACAAAGTGTGAATATGTGCGCAGGCATGTGCAGCCATGCATGTGAGTGTTTGTGGCAGATTCTGAAAAAAAATGCAACATTTATGAGGAAAGAGAGAAACTATAAGAAACTCCCTTTCACAGGCACACACACACACACACACACACACACACACACACACGAGGCACATCTGCACTGAACACAAACCCTCAATTAAACCCTGAGCTGATGTGTAAGGCACCAGGGAAACTGGAGGCTCTCTGGAACTTGTGAGGCTATAAATAACTTCAGTGTCTGCAGGAGTGAGACAGACTGTGTGAAGATAAGAGGCACAAGGACAGACAGTACGAAAATATTGAATTTCTCCAGTTTTGATGATGGCGAAAATAGTGACAAAGACATTTTTTCCGTTAATATGTTCTCTGACTACTGAGAATCATCTTAAGCAAATGTAATATTATAATTTTAATGATACATTTAATTCCAATCTGAAATTGCTTCAATTTTTCACATTTTTGTTTTTGCTAATGGCTTGGTATTCTCTCGTGACTTTCATAGAATTTGAGAAGAGGCACTTAAAACAGATGCAGAGGCAATGTCAGAGCATATTTTGGGCTCAGGAGGCAGCTTCCTGCACTTGTATTCATTTACCCTTCAAGTTAATGTGAAACCAGAAACAGGTGCACAGTATAAAGTGTGCACTCACTGAGCTATAATGTCAGATTTCAAAGTCAAATTGAGGGAAGTTTGCAGCATGATGTCATTTTGACACCGTGGTTTCATTGCATTGAACACACATGCAGCCTGTTCATTAAATGTTAGTGGGAAGTTTTGTTATTTTTATGGTTTGAGAACGTTTGGCAGGAACAAACCTCCTGAATTCACCCTCATGTATTGAGGAGACCACCAAACAATCCATATTGTATCATTGACATTTTAAAGCAATAAAATGACTAAATGGTACTAAAAATCTAATTCTTCAAACACAAAAAAAATACACTTTTTTGCATGTTGCCATATTGTTGGGACCTATATCCTGCACATTGTGTTCCACTTCATCAGGCAGCAGAAAGTGACACTACACAGTCTGTCCTTAAAAAAACAAAAACAAACGGTGGCTGGACCTGATAATAAAATACCCCTCCTGTTATTAATATTACATCCGAGCAGGATCATACAGAAAGCACACAGAGCTATAAAATAAGCGAATCTATTTGGACGGCATGAGGCACAGCAGCCCTTCTTTAATTTCCTCAGAGAGTCAGACCGTCGGCCCCTGTCTGAGTGCGGACCCACGCACCCCACCGCCGTGATGACACGTCTGGCGCTTAATCACATTCGTCCACAAGTGAGCGCCTCGTCCGCACCTCGCTCCTCCTGTCGCCCTATAAATTGTTTGCCTCCCCCATCACTTGTTGAGACCGGCTCGGGCTGTCACAGGGGTGGTGCTCCCCGCAGAGGATCGCGTCCTCCTGACCCCCTGAGGCTTTTTTTTTTTTTTTTTTTTTTAAATCTGTTTGTTAATCTGTGGCTGCGGTGATGAGAGTTTTTCTCTCGTGTGTCCTCAGCTCCTCCTTCACATAGCCTCTCTCTCTCTCTCTCTCTCTCTGTCTCTCTGTGTCTCTCTCTCTCTCTCTCTCTCTGTCTCTGCACGCTGCTGCAGATCACTGAAGGGTCGTCCGAGGAGGATTGCAGCGTTTTTTTTTTTCTTTTCTTTCTTTTCTGCAAATCAGCAACTCAACTCCAGACGCAATGCAGGTGTGGTAAACATTTGTGTTTTAAGGTGCTTTGATTTAATGTACTTATCAATGCGATGCAATGCCAGACCGGCGTGCAAAACGATTGATCATGCTTATATTCCTGTATGTGCTTTTAGTGGACCTGTGGTAGGTTAAGTCTGCTGTGTGGCGAACTCACGACCTTTCCTTTTCTAATTTATCAGCAGCAGAAAGTCTTTCGAACTTAACCGAACATTACAGTAGAAAAGGCATTTTAGTGAGGCAGTACTCGGTAATAATCGAATGCAATAATACTCAGTAACAAGTAAAAGTCGTGTGCATATAAGTACAGAACTATTACCAGCAAAATATAAGCTACTTAAGTTATCAAAAGTAAAGTGATTAATTATGCAGAATGGCCTCCCAAAGTGTTATAGGCTACATGTATTTTATTATTGAGAAGTTATTATTATTGCATTAACATGTAAGCAGAATGTTTATGTTGTCAACTACTTGATATGCTGTTGGGTCGTTTAATTTAAAAAAATAGATTATGTTTTATTTATTGATAATATATTTCATATCTGGACCTGCAAAGTAACTAAAGCTGTCAAATAATGCATGCATGCATTTCCCCCTGAAATGTAGTGAAGTGGGAGTATAGAGTAGCATAAAACTGTACAGGAAAGTATAATTTGTAATAGGTTAAACTGGTGATTTCAAATGTAGCCATATGGGAAACAGAAATAAAAGTAGGTCATAGTCAGTTAAGAGTTTTGTATTGTGCTGTGCAGGCAGCTTTGAAAAGATACAAAACAGGTTAACTGCAGAAGATTTTTCATTTTACTGAAATATCCACCATCAGCTGTATCTTTTGCAACTGGGCTGGAAGAAGGAAATAATCTTAGTGTGTGTGTGTGTGTGTGTGTGTGTGTGCGCGTGCGCGCGTGTGCACGTGCGCGCGTGTGCACGTGTGTGTTCATGCAATATGTGATAATCAGTGGAGGATGGTCGCCAACAGTGTTCGTAATGACTGAGGTGATCACAGGGAGCATCTCACGACTCGGCAAACATGGTTTCAGTCCTTTTAATAATGCAGCCCTCTGGATGTGAAGACTCCATATCACCTTCAGATCTTTTACTTTCTTCAGTTAAAGAAGTCCTAAATGGGTCACGATGATCTAGTATGACTGACATTTTATAAATTTGTTTAATATATTATAGGGTTAACCCTAAAACTAGCCAGAAGTCTGTATCTTTGTATGTGTTCATGCATATTTATTTTTTATGTCATTGTGTATCTGACATGGATGCATACAGTGTGACTGCATGCGTGCGTGCGTGTGTGTGTGTACAGTATGTGTCAATTTATATATGTGGCATTTGGATGATCCATCAAGTATCAGTCTTAGGGCTTTGCTCATGGTCATCACCTCAACATGGCAGCCAACTCTGATCTTTTATTGAAGCAGTTTTAAGAAGTGTGAATTATTGAGTAACATTTTCAATGCTCTGTATGCTTTGGCATCCCTTCATATTAAAATAGAGGACTGGGGGGACAGGTGAGCTTTCCAAATAGTCATTCTGTCTATTTTCTCTACAAACTCTTTACATTACATTCTCAACAACCTCTTGAAGAGAGCTGTTTTATTCATACAGCCATTGATCACAAGCAAGTAAAAGACTGCAGAGACAAAGAAAGACAAGACAGAAGACAAGAGCATTAAGAAAACTGTTTCGAAAGAACTAAACAACAAAAGGAAGGAAGAAGCCAGACAGATAGGCCAAATCTAGACCAACAAGAAAAGCTGCACACGTAGTAGTGTCGGGCAGAACAGTGTATTGTACAATAACACTGACAGTGGCTATGAGTATTTTACAGTAGATACATTGTGGTATTTAAATTCACCATCTCAGCAATGTGAAGCTTTGTTATCACTGAAATATTCATATGAATATAGGAACACTGAATGTGCATCCAGTGTGAGATGAAGATGTTATGTGATGGTGCAAATAACTGGGAACAAGTCAGCGTGCGTCCCTACTCTCATAAGTGCTCATGTTACAAGAATATTAGATTTTTTCCAATTCTTTCTCTCTTTTTCAGGAACCTAAGCACATCTGAAACTTCTATAATATTTCTTAATCTGTATAACATAAAAAGACCAGCATTTTAGAGAGCATATAACATGTAAATTGATCCCTTCTTAACTGCAACGTTAAATTATGCTTGACACAAATGCAGTACATAGGTTCCAAGATTATGGACGTATCTACGAGAGCCTTTCAACTACATAAAGATAAACAATTCTTTGTAATCAACACTTTTTAATATCAAATGAGCAGCGTTTGAGTCCTGAACTATTGATTAGTGAGGTATCGATCTGTTCATCCATACTCACCAGTTGGCTGGATGTCTGAGTGTAACTCCTGCTGCTTGTCCAGCTGTCACAAGAGCCTTGTTATGTTTCACCATCTAAAGCTACAAAAGCAGATCCAGCTTGTCAGAGCCAGTTATGGGTAGGTATACCAGAGGAAAATGTGCTCTTTCTGTGACCCTGCCTTATCAGACATGTAATATATCTCTGTTAGATGAAAAATCAGTCGATCACCAAAGTTATTACGATGAATCCTGAAGGGACATGAATCATTGCTCCAAATGTAATGGCAATCCATCCAATAGTTGTCGAGACAGTTCTGTGAAAACCATAAACGAGAACCCTATGGTGGCTTTTGAAGAAAAGTCAGTGGATCTCCTGTGGGGGCCATGAATATCTGTACCAAATGTCATGGAAATCTATGTAAGTATTGTTGAGATATTTCAGTCTGGACCAAAGTGGTGGACAACAGACCAACATTGCCGTCCACAGAGCCATGCCACACAAAAAAAGTATTGAAGGAACCTATATCCTCATGCTTAGTTCGGAAACTATTGCCCATTTGGCAAGTGAAATTGGCCGCTGTTAAATGGAAGAAATTACATCTGGGTTGTGCGTCTGCTTCTCCAGGCGGGGTTGCTTGTTTTCTTCTCCCTGCCTGAGGTGTGGTCAGGTGAACCCTCTGGTGGGGACTGTTGAAAGTACAGAGGCACGGCCAGATTCTTTCTTTCTCAGAAGACAGTTTCTTTTTGTGTCTCCCCCTCAGGCGAATGAGAAGGCAGTGGATGGCGGCCTGCTGCCTGATGCCAATGGGAAAGATCCCAACCCGGAGGGACAGACAGAGGGCTCCAAGTGGCAGAAACCACGGCTCACGCGTAAATCTCTGATGAAGTGCTGTCTCGTCAAGTGGATCATCGCCAGTACCACACAGCAAGGGCCAGGTACAGGCACATAAAGAGACACACCGCCAGTCTAACACCCTAAACAACGACACAGTATATTGAACACCTGCATGATTGTGTGTGACAGTGGGGGAAGTGGGACTCGAAGCAGAGCAAAGCAGGAGGGCAGGCCTTCAATCCCCTGCACTACAGAATACATTAATTTTAAAGCATCTGCCCCATCTACAGTGTATAACTACTATATGTTCTCATCCTTCTTTCTCTCTATTCGGTGTTTACAGCGCAGACCTCTCTCTTCACCAAACGCCACTTCATTTCAGCAGCTAATCAGACAATGAATGGACCGCTGATGCTTTCGCTTTCACCTCAGATTCCGCTTCATAGAATTAATTAATTTATCCTCCGCCCCATCTAGTGCGGGCACACCCTCTCTTTTCTCTCTCTCCCAGTCACACACACACAGAGAGCTGTTGTTTTTTTTGTCCGACCACTTTAATAAAATTATACGGAATGATTTCATCTTACGGTTTAGTTCAATTCAAATAACATATTTTATGATGAAAATAATCAACATGAAAATGAAAGTATTTATATTTGGATTTCCTTTCATCATGTTTATGTATCATAAAAGGAGAATTGGCATATTCTTAAGATGTCTACATGCCCCCATTTTCTTGTTTTATCTAAATTATTGACATTGTCCTTGTGTGCGGGCAGACCGTGGAGACAGTCAGCTGTGTGCAGGCTCTTAACAGGCAGGACAGACGTTCATTTCTGCAATCTGTCCGAGCAATATCACATAATTTCCTTATTTGAACCAATCTGATTATTTTCCCCTGTGATACTTTAATCAGCCTCAGTAACAAACACAATGATGAGCAGACAGAATCTCTCCTCTGCGGTTTCCAGAAAGGACCTGCTGTTGTCGTCCACACTGGTTTACTGGTGACTTCTCTCCGTGCCAACAGACAGATGGCTGTGTGCTTTGAAAAGGACATTGATAGAAACAGTAAAAGAGCAAATGCTCTGATGGATGACAAATCATCACTCCGAAGTATTTTGCCTGTAAAACAGGTACATTGTACAATTTAAATGTATCCCATCCCTAATTTGGACATCAGCAAGACAATGGAAATATTTTATTTATGAGGCATTTAAGTATATCTACAGAAGAATGGTGATGAATAACTAAATACTGTGTCAGTACTGCATTCTACAAACACAAACACATCTTTAATCTTACTTACTTTTATTTTTATCCATCAGGACTGTTATTTATATACTTTATAAGAACTTTATCGCCATCTACTGGTCTGTAGACATTATAGTACTTGAACGTCACCTGCACCACTGTCTCTGTACAGGAGAAGGTAGTCCGCACGCACCCTCGTACAGGTGTATGTCATGCAGAACAACCCAATAGAAATGCTAGGTGGTTTTCAGAAGCATGCTTTCACAGAAAAAAAAAATTCTAACATTTAAGAAATCATGCTGGAAAATGTGGAATGGCTGTTTATGAAAAAGATGTTGGGTTCAATCATGCAATGCACATAACGATACTAAACTAAATACAGCATATTGTTTGAAAAGGTTATTTGTTTTGCTACTAAGTTTAAGCTATTATTTGAATTTGTGTTAGTAAAGGAAACAAGCGTGTGTTAATTAGACACTCAATGAAGCAAATAGTCTGAATATTTCAGAGGTCAAACTGTGCAATAAATTCTCATTGTGGCTGCTGTTGGGCCTCCTGCACATTCTTCTCCTTGATAACTGTATAAGAGAGGAAGCTAACTGTCATACAATATTATAGAGTGAGAACATCTGTGCTTACTGTCAAATTATATCAGCTGTTAAAAGGAGAGGTGTGGCCATTTGCTGCAGTTGATGGAAATACTGCAATAAAAATTACATTTAGAATAGTGTCATACCCGTTTAAATTTATCCTTTCTCAAGTAATTACTGTTAGCAGGGCCCATCTAGTAACTATTTCTGACAAATCTGTTGAAACCAGGACAAAAATTCTTTGAAAAGATAGGTGAAATCTGCTTATATCCCCGCTTTCACAATGCAAGCTGTGTGTATGAAGCCTGTCCAGAAAGGTAATTTCTTGCCAAAAAATTAAATGTCTAAAAGCAATAAAAGAGCAAAAAGAGTGCACTCAGAAAAGAGAGAGAAAGCAAAGTAAGAAGTGTTTAATTGTGTGACGAGGTACTGATTTTTTGATTGATGGCCTCAAGGCTCTGAACTGTAATGTTGCTCTCACTGCAGTCATTAAAACCTGATGGTGAGGCTGATGACTGCACTGTCTGCATCTCTGCATGCTTAAGCCACCCTTACTCTTCTCTGTATTTAATAGAAGAACTGGGATAGATCAGCACTTAGGGTGCATTAAACAGTATAATGCTGCATTATTTTTATGGCAGGGGAGTTCCCACATGAGCTCATGCATCTTGCATGTTGGTATAATGGCTGAGTGTGTATCAGTTGGGTGAGGTAGGATTAACCTATACATCAAAAATACTGCAAAAATCCACATTTGTTTACAAAGGATAACCAGTTGGACCATTTTATTAGATGATCTAACACCTTAAGCATATTAGTTTGAAAGGTTAATTTAGTACATCCATAGGTGCACTGGGTGCTCTGCTAAAGTGACACTAACTTGCAGCATGAACTGGGAGAGCAGCACTCAAAATAAAACAAAACTTAATGCTATGGCCTCAGTTTACCACTTTTTTTACAGATAATAAGCGATAAGGAAATATTATAATGTATAATATATACCTTTCATCAAAAGAATGCAAACATGCATTGCACTATGATGTCATATCTCACCCTGAAACCACAACATCTTATAGAACAAATTCTGTACACAAACTATACCAGTTCACTTGTTATTTCAGTAGCTGTTTGTCTCAGACATTAAGGATGAGTCCCTTTACATAAACCCTCCCCGGCTATTGAAATGCATTTCTGGCCCGCTTTCTCTCCTTGTCCTAAGACCAATATTTTACCTCTCAACAATTGATTTTCTCTCCACCCCCCTTTCCTACTTTTACTGAGTCCATTATGTTGTGCAGAGTCATCAGTTGTGAACTATACTTATATTCTTCTTTACTCTCATTGTCCTCAAGCACAGAATAAGCATACAAAGACCTGTCTTTGTATGCTTATTCCAACAACAAGACTTATGTCCCAACAACAAGACTTGTGAAAAAGTGTTTTCAGAGCACTGCATGTATGTTAAGTGGAGCATTTTACAGAAGCTACAAATTGACCCTTTAAGGTGTGCAGGTCAACTTTGCAGCACAGATATAATTCACTTCAACTGTACTATTCTTAACTACGATGTCCTAAACAAAGCACCGGTTTTAAACTCACAACGGTCACAATGTTTATAGGCTCTGAGTGAATCCTTCTGGGTTATTGACCGTGTGTAACACTGAAACGACCCAGTAGACACGAGCAGCGCCACACAGGGCAGGGCAGGCTCCTCCATTCTAAGTGCTGTTCATATCCCAGCCATCAGCAAATGTGGATCAATGCTTGGTTTTTACAGCTTTGCATTCTTGAAATGACTGAGCAAATAAAGACAGCATAGCCTGTCAATCAGAGACTATTAGTAAAGAAATTCCTTCAGTAATAAACCTCAAACACACACACACACACACACATATACACAGCTCAGGACAGAGTGAGAGGAGATGGAGTGAGTGGGGGTGGAGCCTCTGAGTTGATGGAGTTGTGGGAGAGATCCCAAAATGAACTGGCCAGGACGTAAAATGCCGGCGAGTAGTAACGGAGGTGGATCGCTTGCGAGTGCCGATAGCTTTGGATAATTTTTGGGGGACTAAGACTCTATCAATTTGATATTTCTTTGCAAGAGCACATGATGGACTTTAAACCTGTTTACTTAAAGAAGGAAGTTGTGCAGTCAATCTATTAGCTTCTTTCCCCCTAACTGGTCAGTTGTGTAAGTCAGGGGGGTTTTTGTAAGTGAATATAATAGCTGATGCCTGCACAAAAACACTGATTATTGGCAGCAGATGATGTTTGTGGCTACAAGCCACTCCATTCGATTCAGTTTTACAAAAGTATCCATCAACGTTAAGATTTTTAAAAGGGCTTTTGCATTAACGATATCTAATGAAAGGCAACAATGGGATTGGAGGGCATGGAAATAATTGCCATTGCTGTTGTTATTGGACTGTTTATTGTTGTGCTCAAACAGTTTGGGATTTGGGAGCCCTTATCACTGGAAGGTAAGACATAAAGAGCAAGTTTGGAGAAATTAAATCGTGATGTTTGTGTGTTGAAACCATGTTCTTTGTAGCATTACACATGAACAACAATCTTGTTAAACTTTCTTGTTATTTTTAAGAGTAACTGCATTCACACAAGTCGGCTTTAACATATCAAAGGATAGGTTCAAGGTCTTCTTAAAACAATTTGAAACAACACACATATTTACATAGAAAGAGTTTTTGGTCACTGTAATTGTTCCGCCTGTTCATACTAGAAACTAAAAACTCAGTTTCAGTGTAAATATTGGCATGTTAATGTTTATTTTAAGACAGATTTGAAAAAATGTGAATCTATCCTCAAGTGTTATGTTCACTGTGTAAATATTGGTCACTTGTGGATATCAAGCCAAATATTTTAATGATGCTGCGACTTTCTTCTTCCCCTCTCATTTCTTCATCTCATTTCGTCAATCTCTTCCTGGTCTGGTCTTTTTCAACTTCCCATTTGTGTTTTGTTCTTGTAAAGATGGTGAGTACCTCCGGTGGTATTCCTCCGTGCATTATTATTTAGTTTAATTTCATCCCAGCCATCTCTGTAAACGTCTTCCCCTTAATTTTTTACTGAACCAACCTTGTCAGTTTTGTCCCTTTATAATAACCCTTTTTCACTGTGGAAATCTAGACTTGTCAAACACAGGTGTTACAAATGAGATGAATTATGGCTGCAATGAATTGAGGTGTGATGTTGTGCATACTGGTAAATGAAACTTCATCAACAATGAATAGTGACAACTGAAGTCAATGGCTGTGTATATTTGCTTTCCACCATTTTATTTAAGTGTCAGAATTCTCAGTATGACATTTATGCTCTTTATACAAAAGTTAAAAAAGCACCATGTATGTCTGCCTTATTCCTCTCACCAATTTCTTCATACTTCTATTCCTCTCATAATTTTTAAAGCATTATGGTTAGAACACTACTTTTGCTAAAAATGTCACTTGTTAGTGATGGCACAAAAATGATAATGATTATTTTCCTATCCCCTACATAACTCGTATTATGTTGGGGATGGGGAATGAGTAAAAGAGGGAGTTATTTTGGATGCAGCCAAAGTTTCCACAATGAGAAAGGTCATTTTGCCATAATAAACTGTTTTTACCCACCAGTTATCCTGTACTGTATAACTGCTCGCTAAACTATTTCTCCAAGCTACAAGTTCCTCTTACTCATAATTTGTCCCATTTCTGTAACAACAAATTCCCCTTTGTTTCATCATGTTTTATTGTTTTTATCCAATACTGTACTCTCACCACCTTTTATCCCCCACCAATTTCCTTGTCTCACCTTTCCCTCTCAAACCTCTCCACTTTTGTTTTCAAATTTATTTTTGTGTAAAGATGGTGAGCATTTTAAGTTATGTGCCGTCATTTTAATTTCCTGCCTCCCATCTATTTTGATTTTTTTGTATTTTCAACTCCTCCTCTACCCTTCCTTTGTTTTTCTTTCTTTCTTGTCTTACCACTATTTCCTCCCTCCTTTCTTCCTCCCCTGCTTTCCCACCTCCCCCCTGTGTTCTCTGTTTCCCACCGACAGACAGCTGTGACGGCGACCTTGAACTCTCCATGGTGCGTCACCAACCTGAGGGCCTCGACCAGCTCCAAGCCCAGACTCAATTCACCAGGAAGGAGCTTCAGTCTCTTTACAGAGGCTTCAAAAATGTATGAAAACCATCAGCTCTGTCAGGAGTAGCTGTTCCTCCAATTCACATCTTAAATGGGTTTGACATGACTGCACACACATTTTTTTTGTGCAGTTGTCGGTGAAATATAAACAATGCTAAGGGTGGATAATGGGTCTGAGCAGTCATTGAACAGGAATAGAGTACAGGTGGATTTACGATTCCTTAAACTAAATATACTCTAAATGGCCAAAAGACACCCAAATACACCCATATGTGAGTGTTGAACATCTCTTTCTAAAACTATGGGGACTAATCTGCTGCTTTTACAGCCTCACATTTTGTGAAGGTCCTAGACAATAGACAGTGAAATACAAAAATGAGGATAGAAATGATGTCATGGATGGTAAGATAATAGCAATAATTGGAAATTCACAAACTCCGTAACACAGCTGTAACAAGATGGGTTGGGAAATATGGGCCGTATGAGAGTTGGGCTGGAGTGTAACAGTATGTTGTGCATGTGTATAGGTGTGTATGTATAAGACAGAAAGAGTGAGTATGTATGTATAGACATTACATGTACGTCTGATATATGGACGTCTCCTTGGCCTTCACCAAACTGTTGCCACAGAGTTGGAAGCACACCATTGTTGAAAAAGTGGTTATGAAAGTGAAGCTATGACTACCTGTGACTCCTCGTCACTGGCAAAAATGTGAAGAAAGGCGTTTTTATCTTTCTCTATTTTCTAACTTGTGATGGCTCAGATTAGGGTTGTGATATAGTATTTAATATAAAAAACACAAAAGTAGACAGGGGTGTCCACATGCTTTTGCTCATATAGTGTATATTGTAGATTGTCTTAAAAGTTGAAAAACATGTTTTATTGCATCAGTGTCCATAAAAATCTAAATTTGCTCACAGACTTAATCAGTCAATCAATTTGACAAGGAAAATCTGTAGGTTGATATGATTAAAGGTACCATGTGCAGGTTTTCACCACAAGTGGTGCTGTAGAGCAACGTTTTGATGAGCAGGTGCCTGTGTTGTTAATAATAATGGCTGCATTTTATTTTGTTTTGCCACTTCCACAGCCTTGGCTTACAGTTCGATTTAGCAGAGTCATAACTAATGCTGTATTTCCTGCTATCACAAGTCAAAATGTCATCGATGATTAATGTTGATGTAGCAGCTTGCAGGATGTAAGAACTTGTCACACCAGCTTGTACAGGTGTGCCATTAGGCTTCCCATTACCGTATTACTCTGGCTTAACTGCATATTGAGAATCAATAAAAAAAAAAAGCACAAAAGGCCTCATTCAAGACTTTGCTGATGCAATTAATTTTGGATATCCTTCTCTTCGTGCCCTCTAGTGGCCACATTCCTGCACTGCAGTCAGGTTATATATCTGCACATCGTGATAAAATGATAGAATATCAGTAAAACTAACTTTAAAATTCTGTTATTAAGCAGGACATGTGTTCATCAGAGGGGTGATAAGTGATATTTTACAAGAGAGCATTACTTTTAACAGTTTTGATAACAAAGATCTACAGTAGCAACACTTTGTTGTGCTGCAACAGATTTTTTTTTTCTTCATATCAATATAATAAATGTGAATAATACATTGTATACATTTTCTTAAGCTTCAAGATGATGGCAGCATGCAAATCCTGAGCTGAGTGACTGTGGGGCACCTGCAGAAAGTGCAGTTGATGTCAACCAGTATAGTTTTGATACAATTTTAAACAATGTTCTTTGTTATTTCACAAAAGGCAAAATTTAAAATGTTAAATGTTTGATCAATATCTATTTATTAATGTAAGCACTGACTTAGATCATGTAAACGTTTTTCCTTTCAATAGGAGTGTCCCAGTGGACTCGTGGATGAGGAAACTTTCAAGACCATTTACTCACAGTTCTTCCCTCAAGGAGGTACAGTATGTAACTAATGCAAACTGGTATCATTTAAGCATATAAAAGACCAGGAGCATAGGACTGGGGGGAAAGGGGGACTGAGTATGCCGGGGCTTCATGTGAGGAGGGCCCACAAAGATACTAGAATGAATAGGTGTGGATGCAGGGAGGGGCCCATAGATAATGCCTATATGTATAGGCTCCAGAATTTTGGGCTACGCCCTTGTAAAAGACTGCCCTCACTGACTCAGTCTGCTTTAATTTATTTGTAGATATTTCTATTAGTTGGAGCAAGCTACATTTCATTTTGTCTTCAGTTGAATACTTTCAGCTTGTGTGGACTGAAGAAAACAAAAATTGAAAAAAACTGTTAAAAGTTGTAAGACAAGCTAAATTAGTCATTGCTCTGTGTATTGCAATTAAACAAGGCCAATTCTTGCATCTTCATTATTTGTTCTCAGATGCAACCACATATGCACATTTCTTGTTCAACGCCTTTGACATGGACAGAAATGGCTCCATCCGGTTTGAGGTGAGTACACCAGGGACTGTATGTTTATTGATTTATCTTATATCCCTTTAGTGTAGTTTAAGTTTAAGTACCATGACTTTTGTTTAAAGAAAGCTAATAGTTGAACTTCTAATTGCTTTTACAGGACTTTGTGATAGGTTTGTCTGTGTTGCTTAGAGGCTCTGTTACAGAGAAACTGCGATGGGCGTTCAACCTGTATGACATCAACAAAGACGGCTACATTACTAAAGAGGTACATTCAAGAAACCATTTTTGTTTATAAGAAAACATACCAAATCTGCTGCCAATGTACTGTGTCTCTCTATGGTTTCCTGCAGGAAATGATGGCAATAATGACGTCCATTTACGACATGATGGGCAGGTATACCTTACCCAGTGTACGAGACGATTCCCCCTTTGAGCACGTGGAGAGATTCTTCCAGGTATGTTATCTCTGCAACCACTAAACCACACGGCCTAATCCTTGGCATCTAAATATATATTATTAATCCTTTTCATGTCTGACATTTTTCAGAAAATGGATCGGAACAGAGATGGAGTGGTGACTATTGATGAATTCATAGAAACCTGCCAAAAGGTAAACCCACCATCAAACTGACGAGTTGTGCCACAAATTCATGCAGCTTTGTGCACAAACAATACATTTTCTCCCGCATCTGTTTTCAACAGGATGAAAATATAATGGCTTCCATGCAACTCTTTGAGAATGTCATCTAGTTTCTGTAGAGGGACGTGGATTAGTAATACTGCAAGTGCTTCCAGCTGCAAGCTTCGGGGCCTGAAATTATTTCTATCATCTTGAAAAGATTAAACAAAAATGTCATGCAACACATTTGACACATTTTAATACAAACTGGCATACACTTAAAATGTTTGTGTCTAACTGTTTCATGCAGAGAAATGTGCAGAATTCACTAAATCACTTGCAGAAGAAATGTTTCTTTGCATGACAGTTTCATCTTTGTTTTAGCACATGAAGGAAATGTTGAAAAAATGTCATAGTTGCCAGCTGAGCATGAGTGCTGCCCAACATTTAAGAGCATGTGATGGAGACCACACTGAACACAAACAAGGGGTTTTATCGTTGACCACTTTGAAACATTAGAAAAAAGAGAATACTTTGTTACTGTATTATACTGTAAAGAAAATAATTGTTTCTCCAATTTTTGTGTAAACATAGTCATTGTCATGTTGACCTAAAACCTGCTGAAATAAATATAAACCTTCACATACTGATAACTCTATTGAATGTCTTTTTTTTTATCATCATTTCCTCACAAAGACCTCTAGTAAGTCCGAAGTAAAATATAGAATTTTTATGGGCCTACAGCTAACCTGAATGTTCTAAATCCTCCCGGCATGCAGTTTTTATCTTGTTGCATGCATGTAGTTATATGAAAAGTTCAATAGTCCTCAATAGGATCTGATATACCCATGATACAAAGCAAAAATTCATTATTTTTGTTATTTCGCCTGAAGGAAATTTTACCCATTTTTAGCATTTTGTTAACTGGCTGCTCTGCTTGTTCATTATATTATCTGCATGAAGTGCTCAGTTACAAATTTTTTACCCTATTTTTGTTCTGCATGAGGAATATTTCCATTTATAAGCAAAAAGCACTTTCTTCATTTAGGTGTAACACTCATTGGCTGCCTGAAGAACTATTAAACGTGGTTGTATAATGTTCAGAATTGTAATTCTAAGTGTTTTTGTGTATTGTTATTGTTGTGTTATTATTACACTAACTGAGATGTTCAGAAACTGACTGTAAAAGCTTTGAGGTTGCCTACAGAGCAATGGGGTTTGGGTGGTAGTCCTTCATTTTTTAAGACCAGAAAACCCAGAGACCCCTTCTATCAATGGCCAATCTGCAAAAGCAACAGTGCAAATTAATCCTTAAACAAGAATATTCATCTTTTAAACCAGCATTAATGATTAATTGTCTTATGATAATAATAACTCTTGCTCTTCTTATGGGCCATCCTTACAGCCAAAGGCCCAGTTAAGGTTCATAAGGCACAGGGACAAACAAACAATTTCTCTAACCACTGCTGAGCATTAGAATCAAGTAGGCATAAACATGTAAGCTTTTAATGAATAAAAGGAAGTACAAACAAGCAGGTGGGAGCTTCTACAGACCTGTAATAGAAAATAGCCCTAGCTTTTGTATTTAGTGAATAATGGGCGAAAACTGGGTGTCACAACTGTATGTGAAATGCAACCATCAGCAAAGATCATTCAACCTGTACTGTATTATTGATCTTGAACCAATAGCAAAGCAGGGTTTTTTTGGGGGGGGAGGAGCTGTGCTGGCTCTGTTGAGTGGATGTTACATGGAAATTATACTGATGCCAAAATGCTGCTCTGCTGTACTGTAAATGTTGTGGTTTGACAAAGGACTGCTGCTCCAACACCACGACCTCTCAGTGCGACGATCAGATAAGGTAAAAACACTTTCTCACATATATTCTCACATTTTGATGTTATTAATTAGACAGTGGATGGTATCAACACATTTTACCTGTGTGATTTTTTTTTTTTTTTAAATCATCTCCCTCCAGATGCATTGCAATGATTAATACAGTTGCATATCTGCACAACAATGTGTTTTGTAACCAGCTGTTGAAATGCAAACAGCTTATCAGAGCCAAAAAAACAAATGCATCATGAATGGGAGAAATATGCATCACACACATAATGCCCCGGCTAATCCCAGTGTTGACAGAGCAGGTGGATAGTTCTGGATGTCTGTTGTGTTAGAGCTGGGGAGCATGTGACTTTTGATGTTCAGTGAGCAAAATCAAAAGCTTTAATGCCAGTTTGAACGACAGCCAACAGACTTTACAGACTCCTCTCTCTTTGTCTCTCAAATGAAAATAAGGTACCGTGCAATAATAAAAAGACAGAGCACTATCATTTCAATATTATGAACTGCCACTCTTTTATTTATACAAGTAGATGTGTTTTTGCAGGGTGCAGATCTGCAGTAATGACTGGCCAGCAGAAGCTTTTCTCACTGTGGGTTTGGCTGTTGCTTATGGCAGTTCTGTGCCCAGGCGCACAGTATGCATACAGTAAGCCCGGAGGCTTCAAGGGTCGAGGAAAAGGTGATGGCAACAAAGCGCCTACCTCCCAGAGCCGAGGCCTCTCTAAGCAGGGCCTGAAGTGGGCTGGAGCAGCAGCAGCCGGGGTGCTGGGGGGCACAGGCACCGGGTACGGGCTGGGGTTCCTTGGTAAGTCAAAGCATGGATCTGGAAGTCATCATGGCCATAAATCCACCTCCTCCGAGCAAGATCAACGGCTTTCCCACAACGAACGCCAAGGATTTCGCAACCAGTCTCTATGGAGAGCCTTTGTTAAGGCGGCTGCCCCTGCTCCCGGGACTAACATCTTTCTCACACTTGGACATGTGGTGTCTTTCCTTATCGCAGTCTGGATAAGAGACATTTGATACAACAGCAGATCAATCATCAAATGAAATGAAATAAAAGTGTCTTTGAACAAATACTTTCCTTTATTGCTTAGCAAAGTTTGTGCTTTCAAAGTTTCATCTTTAAATTAGTAACATTGCTAACTGTATATGATTACAGGGCCTTAGTTACCACTGAGGACATCAAGGTCAAGTCCTTGGTATTTTTTACTGGGACTTAGAGGGCTTTAGCAATCTCAGGGGAGAATTAATTGTTCAATAAAAACGTATGCATGGGGTTTCTTTACTGGCTGACTCCAGTAGGGTTGACTTGATATTCTTAAATTTGAATACTTTTTTTTACAAAAAATCTATAAATGAGGAACCTGGGCTGGGTATCATAATGAGTGACTATATGACACCTTGCTTTGGGGAATGTAAACCTTTTTTGACTATAGGGCTGCAACGAACGATTATTTTCTTGATTAATCAATCTATTGATTAACAATTTGGTCGATAAAACATCAGAAAAACTAAAAAAAAGAACAAAAACAAAAAAAGTCTGTAATGCAAGTGAAACATTTACTAAAGCTACCACAAAATATAACAAACTGCAAACTACAGCAATGGTCAGTGTTTTACTATAATTTATTGTGTTCCTGGATTAATATTACTACTGCATCAATGTGTATGGTGAATTTTACTGCTACAGTTGTTTAAAGCTGAGCTAATTTTAACTACTTTATACACTGTTGTGAAGTTTAATCTACAACAATGGAGAATATTCTATAAAATCATCATATATTTGTAGTGTTGCTGTCATGTGAGAACCACGTATCTGGTTAGGAAACAGAATTAGTTCATTTTCATTCACTCTTTATTATACACTTTGATGTTATTATTTAAATATTTAATAACTTTAAAAAAGTTGCATACAAGAATAAATGACAGTGTTTGTGAAATGATATCATTTAGGCAGATAAAAAACATTAGGCCTACTTTGTTATTTATTTTATTTAACACATAAACATCCATGACAAAGCATATTAAACCATATTAGTCGCATTATTTGATGAGTAACCCAAAGTGTTTACAATTGCAGGTCAAAACCAGAAGATTCACACAGATGTCTATACTCCAAGTGTGACACAGTTACAGAATATCTAATCCTAAAGGGAAATAAGTGCACTTTACAGATATTCTACAGCCTAAATAGTATGACAATGTAAAATTGTAATTTCAAATCGACTGAAAACATTTTGCTAGAATCAAAAAGAGAAAGAATCGTAGAAAATCTAAATCAAAAATGAACATGAAAGTTGGGTGACGTATGAAAACAAATTAACTCGGAGAAGAATAAAGGAGAAATGTGAAGTAAGATTGGCTGACAAGAACAAAAAAAAGGGCTAACCCTACAAAATCACTTTCAGATATACTGTACAGTGTTTTGTGAGTATTTGGACGGTATCAAATTTGACTTCTCATTTTGACTTTACATATAAGTTATTACACACTATATACTGTGTCTGTGAACTTACTAAAACCAGACTTAAAACTTAATTTATGTTGCATTTTTCAAAACAGTTACAAAGTGCTTTACAAAACCCAGAGGGAATGTAAGAATTGAAACAATCACATAAAAGAAAAAAAGCTGGAATAGTTAAAGAATCACAAAGAAATATTATAAAGATAAACTTAACTGTACACAAACCCAAAAACCTATTTGGAGTTAAAAGCCGATTACAATGACTCTAAAGTTTTAGAATTTATATATATATATTTGAATTTTCATTGGAGACACACACCATGACAGCCAGGGGAGGCTAGAGTTCAGGAGAAGCAAACAGAGATATTTACAGACCCGCCAAAACACCTGACTTATGACTATCTCACTGTGCTCCGGGAAGATTCAGGTGATGAGAGGAAGACGCAGAGATGTACTGACAAGCTCAAGCCCGGAAAGTCTAGAAAATTAAGAGTGTCTCTGGAAACTTAGAGCAAGCCTGAAAACATAACCACAAATCTCTGAACCACAACAGCAGTATGCCAGTACAATATGCCAGTGAAGCAACACACTCCGTTTTGATTTTCAACTAGCGTCAGCACTTCCAGATCCAGTGTTAATCTTGTCCGGCTGATGATAGAGATGACATGAAGGGACTGTGTCTGATGAGTAGGGTTAAGGTACTAAAATAAAGCAGAGTTAGTGCTGGGACGACCATTTGGGATTAAAGTCAAATCCCAGTTTTCACCAAGCTAGCAGTGCACAGATTAAAAGCATCAGGCGCTTTGGTCAACAAATGCACTTATTGTTCCCAACAGCTGCAGGCAAGGTAGCAACACCACTACATCACTAATGACGGCATTTGCTGCACATCAAAGGGCACATCATCACTAAAGAATCTTTACTGTCATGGGACATTACATGCAATCTAAGATTTTACAGGAAGATGAACAACAAACAAACAATGTGTTAGTATCATATACCTGAGAAGTAGTGGGGCTATTCTTTACTTTGAGGACACCTTCAGTCTTATTTTGTCAAACAAGTGTTTATTGTGGGATATTAAACCATCTGTCTGCAGGGGAATGGCCTCCAACATTTCCCAATATGTTAGTTAACTGATGTTTACCAATTTGGGGGTCATGGGGGAAGTTTGACTTAATAAAATTGTATAAAACACATGCCTCTTCCTGTTTACTCGTCTTGGACATTACAATGCAGCGCCAAACATCGCCACGGATTCATCATAATGTTGAGCAAACATCTGGCAAACCACATTCATTTCACTTCTTCTTCTTCTAATTGATAACACATCCAAATGTGAAAACAATGTTCCTTTACTTCTTTTAGCACATTTGGGGGAGGCCCTTAAAAAAAAAACACCACACATGGCTCAACTGTGTATGTTTAAGTAAATCCAAATTTAATAGTGGACCCCTGACTTAAACATTCTTTTATATTTGATGAAATTATCGGTTGAATCATCCAGTAAAGACGAAAAGGATGAATTAATTTAATGGTGTTTGTTGGATGTTTTTGTACATAAATAAAACTCTTAATGTCTCATTCCCATTTTACACAGTAGCAGATCTACTGTTAGTCAAAAACTATGTATTCAGTGCTCAATAATGTGGAGTAAAAAAGTGCAAAACAACAGAGATGGAAAATAAAGGCCTCCTAAAATTTACTCATTTCGTATTAGTACTATATACACATCAACATTTTGAAAATTTTCTCCAGCTATTATAAATGATTGACTAAAAATGAGGCAAAGAGCTTTCAAATATACAGCTATGGTTTGTACTATGGAGATAGTATACAGTACAGTAGCAGTATGTGAACGTGCAGATACAATGGAGGAAGTAGAAATACATTATGGTAATGGTGTAAGGAATGCCAACTGTTCTCACTGGAGAAGGAGCATGCTGGACAGTAGCATGAAGAGGGAGGTGAACATCTGAATCACCCCGTAGCTCTGAGGGCTGCTGTTATAAGGCTGTAACTGTTGCTCAGCTTTTCGTTCCTGCAGAAAACGCTCAGAGTAGACCATGTACTGCTCAACACAGCGCCGGGACTTCAATTGCTCGATTAGGGCTGGGTACCCAATCTCCTCGATGCCAACGGTGTCATCGTTGTCCTCATCACCTCCTTTAAGAGAGGGAGAGCTGCTGCCTTGATCTTTGAGAAGGTCGGTCTTATTCATACAGCGACCCATGAAGTTCTCGTAAGACTCTGCCCGTGGGGGAGGCTTGTAGACATAATCACGGCCATAGTCTTTTTCATCTGTGGACTGGGAGCCATAACGTCGGTACATGTAGTTGTTGTAGTATTGCTCTTCTTCAGGGTTGCGGAAATTGAAATGTGGTCGTGGGAAGCGCCCTAGTCCATATCCGATGGCCATTCCAGCCACAGCACCGACGCCTGCTGCCATCACGGCTTTTTTGGCAAAACCTGTAGACTTGGGCTGGTATCCCATACTCTGCACGGAGCGAGAGAAAGGAGACCCGCCCATTCCATGACCGCCGTATCCATAGCCTCCTCCACCAAAGCCGGGACTGAGGATCTTATTATTTGGGTTCCAGTTGGGGTGACCACCAGCTGCTCCTCCGGGGTAACCCCCTGGATTCATACCAGGCTGACCCCAACCCTGTCCTGTATTTCCCCCTCTGACTGGGTAACCACCTCCTGCTGGATACTGGTAAGGGGACCTTTGGTTAGGATAGCCACCGGCTGCTGGGTAGCCACCTGCAGCTGGGTAACCCCCTGCAGCTGGGTAACCTCCTGCAGCTGGGTACTGGTTAGGATATCCTCCTTGGTTGGTACCAGCTCTGCCTGGATTTTGGTTGGGATAGCCACCTGCAGCAGGGTAGCCTCCAGCAGGTTGATGTTGATTTGGATAATTCCCTCTCCCTGGGTTTTGGTTAGGATACCCCCCAGCGGCCGGGTATCCACCTGCGGCTGGATAGCCTCCTGCAGCTGGATAGCCTCCTGCAGCTGGATAGCCTCCTGCAGGGTTCTGGTTTGGATTACCTGCAGGATTGACTCTACCAGGATACTGGTTAGGGTTACTACCAGCTCCTGGATAAGGGTAACTTCCACCCGCTGGATATGGATTGGGGTTTCGATTGGGGTTCTGTGGCTGTCGTGGGTAGTTTCCTGGATGAGAGCTTGTTGGTTTTGATTGTGTCCCACCCTTGTTGCTGGAGGATGAGGTTTTCTTGCTGCTGCTGCTGCTGCTGCTACCTCTTTTAGCCCATGTCGATTCAGTGTTCAGGAGAAACATAATAAGAAGGGACACAAGAGCCACCTCGCATAATCTCCCCATCGTGGCCCTGAAGAAAAAAGTGTTTCAGTGTAATGATCGTAAACACAATGAAGCATTATAAAAACCGTGCAGCGCTTCCCCGACTTTTTCCATCCTGTGACGATGACGTGCAAAAAATAACTAAAGTAGCCTCATCATTTAATAATCAGCAACAATGAATTATATTTATATTTATTCTATAGGCCGTGTAGCGCCAAATTGTTTTATTTATTCCTTTAAAGGAGTATCCTAATTAGGTTTCAAATATATTCAAGCGCAGCAATCTCATCATTTGGTAATCTGAAAAGAAATAAATTAAGTGAATCAATATGCTCGTCATGCCCACTATGAGTTCACGATGAAAGTCCTGTTTTTATTTATAAAACAGTGACTAACATTCACTGCACCATTATCATCCTGCCCATCCGCTTATACAGAACCAGCGACGCTAAATCATATTATAATGTGTGCCGCACTGTTTTCCCGTCGAGCCAACCCGCAATCACTAATGACCACCTCATCGTTTATGTGTAACTGAATTATTTCTTACCGTGAACTGACGGTCTCTCTGTGTGCCTCGATGGTAATTCGGTGACAATGCGTTGTTGTCCTGTTTCTCTCTCTGCTCCTTTATGTGAACGGGATCTGGCCCGGGGGGGGTTCAGCCCGGTTCGTCTGCATGGGGTGCGCTCGTTTTGATGCACGGCGGGCACCGTGTAGGGAATACAGGTGGGGAAACTTTCCTGTCACGTCCGTGCGATGATCAGCATGAGGCCGAAAAATTAAAAAAAAAAAACACACAAACAAAACCAAACACGTTCGGTGTTTTACTTCCCACACCGTGTGGACTTTTAGGCCCCTTACTTAAGGACACTAACTACAACTAGCTGTCTTAACCTAGCTCCATTTCTGACCTCAGTTCTCTGTACCTTACTCCGCGAGTCGCTCACGCGGCGTTGGCGAAAAAGAAGTGAGGGAAATGTTAAATTATGAGTTATATTACAAGTGTATTGTTAACACAAATGCGCCATATTATAAGTAGCCTAACGGGCGCTGACCTTGGCTCGACCGGCCGTTACGTGCAGTTACTCAGAACAAGCGCACGCTCGAGGCCTGCGCACTTCACCGCGAGGGCTCGAGAGACCACAGGCCCCCGCGCGTGCGTCCGTCAGCCGTGACGTCAGGGCCGTAAAGCGGCAGAGTACCCGTATGTACTCGCCGCTCCGGCCCGCCCAGCAGCACACCGTGCAAACATGTCGGGAAGGAGGGAGCCCACAGGAGGAGCTGCGTCCGCCGAGTGCTCACCGGAGACATAGACTGCCCGTTCATCAGCCGGGACTGACGGCGGCCGGTTTTTTGTTGTTATTTTATTATTTTATTGTTTTTTGTTTTAATGCGAGTCAGCGGTTGCCGGGGCCACGTTGCCATTTCACGGAAGCGAGCCGGTGGGGGTCGGATGGACGGATAAAGAGCCGGAGGCTTGAACCGAAAGAGCAGCCGGGCAGACAGACAGACAGAGAGAGAGACAGAGAGAGAGAAGGAGAAGCAGGGGAGGTGACTCGAAACAAGACGGGGCTGCTCCTTGCTGGGGGATGTTATCCGTACTGTCGTATGGCAGACTGGTAGCCAGGGCTGTCCTGGGCGGACTCTCTCAGACGGACGGCCGGGACTACAGCCTGATCAGCGCCAGTTATGGCTTCGGTAAAGACTTTCGCAAGGGGATCCTGAAGAAAGGCATGTGCTACGGGGACGACGCCTGCTTCATCGCGCGGCACAGGGCCGCCGACGTGCTGGGTAAGCCCTCCCCGGTGCTTGAAGCGCCGTGGCCGGTCTGCGGGGTGAGCGTGAGACACCCTCCGCGCTCGGGTGACCTTCAGTGAGCTGGCCTGCACGTGTGCCGGCCAGCTCGGATGAAAACACAGCAGCCCCCACCCCCCTCCAGAAGCACAGACACGAGTTTCCCCCCTCCCCTCGCAACCACGTTAGCCGCGTTTTAGCGCGTCTGAAGCCGGCAAAAAGCCGACATTAGATCGGCGCAAACTAGCGCAGCTGCGATCGCGTGGTTTCGTGCGTTAACGGCGGTTATGAGCCGTTAACGGGGAGTTTTTTTTAAGGTGAAACGCGGCGTGACCTTTCACCTAGATTAGCCCCACGAGAAAATTACACGTCGGAGGTGCGAGATATTAAACACACCAATTTAGGAGGTATAGATGAGCTTCGTTAGAGGTGGGCAGGACTGGAAATGCCGCCGTTGCAGCGTCTCAGACTGAGCACCACAATGTCTTGCAAAGGTCAGAATGGTTGAGCATGGAGGCGGCCATATTGCTAACAGAGCCTGTAGCCTGTTAGCTGAGTGTAATGGCTTTGTCCTCACTGCCCGGCTGACAGGAGGGCTGTCCTGCCAAATGCTGGACTAACCACGTGTCTTTGTGGACACATAGACGGTGCACACAGTTTTTAGTCAGTGTGCAGGCTTAAATAATTAGGGTGATGATGTGATGTGTTACACATGGCGAGGTAGTGAAGTCTGTAGTAAACAGTGGAGAGGGGGTGATTGTCAGGAGGGGAAGAAAACAACTTCTTGACATTTCAGGAGATTCCCCGAGTGTATTTTGTGATTTTACTTTCTTTTTTGGGGGGGACTTCCACCTGGGGTACAAAGAGAAAATGAAACCCAAGTTAGATCACGGAAACAATACTTATCAATACTGATGTGTCCATAGACCATACTGTATTTTGCTCTTTATGTTTTAAAATGGAGCGTCAGTTCAGTGAGTGAACAGTGAATTTTAGGAGAAACATGCTCACTCAAAGAAGTGAAATACTAAAAAAGGTGTGCTTTGAAGGTAAATGTTATAGCATTATTATTATCTTTATTTTCTCCTTGTTCTACAGCACTGACTCTCCAAAAATGTTTATTAAAAAAAAGCCAACACAGCATTTGTTTTGGATGTTAGATGATGCAGAACTGCGTTTTAATCTGATCACTTTTTGCTCTTAATAATAAGCACTGAAAAGATATCCAGCTATCAGTATCATTTTGGGGAATTTGTATCAGCTACCTAGTTCAGTTTTTCCCCAAAAAGCGTTATCCACCATGACAGGTGTGGTGTGTGATTTGGGACCAGCTGGGGTTCTGCAACTGAAAACCAAACACAATAATACAGATAATGGCAGAGCAAGTGTTTCAAGAGATGGCAGAAATGGGGCTGATTCTTCAGCTTGTTGTTTTCTTTCACCTCAGAATGAACTCCATCAGTGGTAAACATTTATAAGGCACTTGAAGTGAAACTTGCTTGGGTTTGCTTTTTTGTGCCCTAAGCACCTTGTGGATCTGACTTGTAATTTACTTGCAAACTTTTAGAAGGGTGACAAATGTGTGATGGGGGGGGGGCTATTCGGTATTCGTCAGAGCAAATGCCACTTGCTCTGACGATCCTGCAGGTGTGGACATGTTGATGTCGCCTTTTACAGGCAAAGAAAGTAACCGTTGCTGCAGTTATAATATTTGAATGAAATTTGGTGGGTCTGGGGTTTGTCAGTGTGTCCTTGTACAATTAACAAAACAACAACTGAATTAGATTTTCACTCTCCCTTTCTCCACCAGGTGTTGCAGATGGCGTAGGTGGTTGGCGTGACTACGGCGTCGACCCGTCTCAGTTCTCCGCCACCTTAATGAGAACCTGTGAGCGGCTGGTGAAGGAGGGACGCTTCACTCCCAGTAATCCAGTGGGTATCCTGACCTCTGGCTACTTTGAGCTTCTACAGAACAAAGTTCCCCTCCTAGGTGAGAACACAGAGACACGAATACCACACACAGGTGATGCTTTATGGTACACAGTCAGTGGTGGAGTGAGTCATGCTTCCCATGTGAACAGCCATACTAGGAAATTTATATCATAGCTGCAGGATGAGTCAGACTATGGGTAGTGGCCTTGCTCAGTGATGTGCATAATATATTAATATAACTTATCTCCATTTAAATTGCTTGTGAAATGAATTTTTGTCACCTGGCAGAAAAGTGCATGAAAGGATTTAGTAATATGCAAATAAGACAAATAATAATAATAATAATAATAATAATTTAAAAAAAAACTTCACCTTCACCCAGTGTATTGTTTTGTGTGGGGGTTGTTAGTTATCATTTATTTAGGCTTAGACCTACATCCTACTGAGTGATGTAATACCTGTGAGGTGACTAACTAATTTCGGGCTGTGTTTCGTTATGCCACTTGGAAGTTGAAACTCAATGACCTTGTGGGGCTGAACAATTTTCCTTTTACGTAGAGCGAATGTTTTTCCTCATACCAGAGCACCAAAAGGTCAAGAATCCATCTGTAACTGACACTGCAGGGGGGTTGAACAGTGTTTTTTAAAGCATGCACATGCAAAACATGTGACTAAGGTCACATTTCTTCTGAGACACAGTATCTCTTACACACAGCACACAGCCAGCGCGGACCCCCCATCACAATGTTTGTCAAATGGTCTACTTTTATTTTGGGAAGCCGTAACAAGGTCTGTGCTTGACCTTCCTTGCTCAAGGTTACTTTGACTGTTGGCTTCTAAAGCTGCAGTCCTTGGGGATCTGGGACAGGGTCCATGACCCTTGGGGTTTATTTTTTATTCCCTTTTTTGGTGTCAGGCCACTTGCGAATTGCATAATAATCTCACCCAACCACTGTGGAAGCATGGAAGTCACAAGTGGGATGCACAAAACTGCGTGACGTACTGGTTGGGCAGCATTGTAAATCTCTAGAAAATGAAGTGAAACACCAGTTCAGTCTGTGCTGTCCAAACTGGAAAAGATATGTTTGCATTTTCACTATGGTAGAATCCTCAAAGTAACCTCAGTTTCTCTTACACTGTTCCCTTTTCATATTCCAACTTCTATATATTCATCCATAACCTAATTGTTATTTTGCTCTGTGTTTGTAGGGAGCAGCACAGCCTGTATCGTAGTTTTGGATCGACGGAGTCACCAGCTACACACGTGTAACCTTGGTGACTCTGGCTTCCTGGTGGTTCGGGGAGGAGAAGTGGTTCATCGCTCAGACGAGCAACAGCACTATTTTAACACACCCTTCCAGCTGTCCATTGCTCCTCCGGGAGCTGAAGGGGTAGTGCTCAGTGACAGGTCAGTAGCTCAGTGTTGCAAGTCATGTACGATTTTATTCTAAATTATTGTAGAGACACTGGAATGTGGTGATAAGAACATATTTAATACAAGTGGATCAGAGAAAGGTGAAAGTTAAATTGTCCTATGTAAACTTCAGTTGTGTTGTTGAGCCACTCCCTAGTTCAGCTTTGAACCTCTGCACGTGCCATAGTTGGTCGTGCATGATATTTTGCAACGCAAATGATAAAAAGACAGGTATGGTCACTTTAATTTTTGCATTTGCTTGTGTTTAGATAATGGAATTAAACCGGATTTGTTAAAACATTCTGTGTCCTCATGTGCACAGCAAACATAATTGCAGTAGGAACTTTCAGATAGTGTTTGTAGAATAAACAAGAACTGCTTTGGTGTCACACTGCTCGCCAAATTAGGCTCTAGGCTAACTACTGGGTTACTTTTCTCATACTGCCCCCATGGAAAATCCTCTCATATCCTGGTTTATAGTTTGGTGTTATGGTTTACATTTCAGTGATTTTTAAAGGTGAATCCTTCATCATCTTCATTATCATCACAACCTAATAAAATACTACACTAAATGAGCAGATTATGTTCATCATCATCATGTATTTTAACTTAGTTTGCCACAAAGTGTATTCCAGGTAAATAATAGACACAGGCTGGATTATTAGCTGGATTTTGCTAATCTTTGTGGCAACAACACAAATCATTCTTTATAGATGTTACCTTTACAAATTTAATGTTTTTTCTGCCTATAGATAGCTAGTATCAAGAATGTTATTCTTAATTGTTCCCCTTTTTAAGTAATATTTGGAGCACAAGACACAAGCATGCATGCAGTATTGCCAGGCTACCCAGATAGCTGTCACAATTTGATTCTGACAATGGCAGCCTGATTATCAAGGGATAAACCTTTTGTAATTCATTTGGAGCAGTCACGAGGTCCTGTTTTTGAATTCTTTTTTCCCCCCACTGGTTTAATCCAGTTCTTCTGGTGTGAAATATAGTTTAAGACTTAGCTGTTCAACACGTAAACATTCCTTTTTAAAGTACATTTATGGCTTTGTGGTATGCCACCTTCAAGTTCAAGAATATAAGGTTAAAGGCTCCCAGTAAATAAACTTGAGTCTTGGGTATGGTGCCAGCAAGCAACAGGAGTTCTCTGAATCTGGTCAGGACACACAGAGCAGGCTGCTTCCGAGTGCACCCTCAAGATTTGGCAGAGTGACTTCTGACCTGCTTAATTCCGTACTGGAAACTGTTGACAGCAGCTAAGGTGCTTCGTGCTCCTGTTTCACTTATGACTGATCCTGCCGTGCCCCCCTTTTCCCTCTAGTCCTGAAGCAGCTGACAGCTCCTCTTTCGACGTGCAGCTCGGTGACATTATCTTGACAGCAACCGACGGCCTCTTTGACAACATGCCAGACTACATGATTCTCCAGGAGCTCAAGAAACTCAAGGTGTCACTTCTGGATATCCGCTCATTCATGCTTTCTCACATACTGTATATAGTTATATAATCTTACGTTTTCTTTTTGCTCATTTCAGACTACTAACTATGACAGCATCCTGCAGACAGCACAGAGCATTGCAAAGCAAGCTCACGACCTTGCCTACGACCCCAATTATATGTCTCCTTTTGCACAGTTTGCCTGTGACAATGGCCTGAATGTACGAGGTAAGTGTACCGATGTCAGATGCTGTGTTGTCTCTTTAAAACACCATGCTTTTAACAACACATGTAATTCAGGTGTTATTGGAAGCTGTGAAACCAAAATGGCCCTATTCCTAATCTCTCGTCAATTTTATTGCAATTTCTGAAATGTGGTTTGGTAATACACATATCTGAGGTGGCTATATTATCTTAAAATGTATTATATAGCAGTGAACATATGCGTTTTTTCATAAGCATTTTCTTAATCAGACATTTTTTGACGTAAAAGACACAAGTTGAAAGTTGTCTTTGGCTGCATTCACACCTTTTAGTTTGGCTCACCTTGTCTGGGCCGAAGCTAAATAAAGAGGGAAATGTCATTATGCTCCCAGCATGTGGTGTCATTTGAACTTTGCGTAGTTCCTTAAACTCCTTTGTCTTGTTCTGCAGGAGGGAAGCCAGACGATATCACGGTACTGCTGTCAATTGTGGCTGAATATACGGACTAAAAAGTGTGTGTGCGAGTGCGTGTGTGTGCTTCTCTGGAGCTGGTCCTTCCTTCCCGTCTGCCTGAGTCTTCCACCTGCAGCCCTCCCAAAATGCACTGCATCCTGTGGGCTGACAGGGGAGGCCCAACAACACGACGCACACTCCTCGCTGCGGGGCCGACGTCATGTGTACATTTTGTTTTCTTCCTCTGTTTTGTTTTGGTGCTTGATCGGTTAAGGGGGAAGCAGGCAGCTAGGAATTTTTCATGTTGATCATGATGCAGGAGGAGCTGAGTACGGCGGGCTGGGAGATGCCTCTCAGTCCCCCACGTCTCATTGCGTGGCATCAACACTTTTTCGGTGACGTGACTAAAATGGTGCAAGACAGTTCAGTTTTACTGAGGGCTTTAAGATCTGGTAGCGCTCATGTATAAAAAAAGTGATATTACAAGAGGAGTAAGCCATGGTTTGGGATTCTATAGAGAGTAATGATGATATTTGACTATTGAACCCGGCTGTCTGTCTCTGTTGTTCCAGTTAATCTGTTACTTGTAAATGTGTTTGAACAAAGCATACAGATGGACTGAGGAAGCTGATGTTGGGGATTGATTGGTGTTATTAGAGGGTGAGATTTAAGAGTTGGGTTTCACTTGTCTTGTGTTAGGGAATGTGGATGATGGAAGAGCTAGCAAACTAGTAATTGCTCAGATCAAAGAAACCTGTAAAGGGAAACATAACACTTGTTAGAGCTTACATGTGAAGGTTGATCAGGTTTTGTCACTTGGCTGAGGGATCTGTCGGTGCGCACATCCTGTTAAGTTGTAAATATTCTTGTGTTTTTAGGGCTACGTTCTGGCCTTTCTGTTGTCTTTGCTTTGGTTGTTAAAGCAAAGAGCTATTTCGTTACTATTGTGGAAGATGTAAACGTGCATTCAAAAATATATTTTCTTGTATAGATGTTAATTTTCAAGTGAGCTTTATCAATCCCACACTTCCACTTGCTGGAATGAACAAGAAGATATGTGCTGAGATTGATCGCTGCAGCAGTTGTATGGTAGGAAGGATGTTTAGTGTGTGTGTGTGTGTGTGTGTGTGTGTGTGGCATACATGTGAGACATTGTTATTGGAATGTGTGGTGTATTTAATGTTAATATTTGTTATCTCACAAAGCTAAAGCTAGCATCTGGGAATGCTTACAATTGCAATGATAGGTCAGGCATGAAGTTAAAGGAAAAGAGGTATTTTCTTAACGTCATTTAGTTTTAAAAGTAAGAGTTTGAATTGTATGCTGACATGAAATATGTGTTATGGATGACAAAGAGCCATTTAACACGTGTGTGTGTGTGTGTGTGTGTGTGTGTGTGTGTGTGTGTGTGTGTGTGTGAGTGAGTTTTTATTATAAGTTCCTTATTTACCTTTTACTTTTGTTCGCTGCTTCTCGTTTTTTAATTCAGATGTGTCCGTATGTGATGATTGGGGTGGGTGTGTGTACTTGTACAACTATCTTTGTGAGAACCAGTTTGAGCTTTAGACCATGGGAGTGAGGACATTTTTGCCGGTCCTCACTTTCAGAGACACCTTCAACGGTTGGGGTCAGGCATTTAGTTTTGAAGGTTAGGGTAACGGGCTAGGGAATGCATTATGTCAATGAATGTCCTCACAAGTTTAGATGTAAAAATCTGTCTGTCTGTAGCATCAAATTACATTAATCAAAGGCATTGATAATACTTTCCTGCTCATAATAGTCAGCTCACCCAAGTGGTTTGAACAATGTCTTTACAGTTTAAAAGCAGGTGCACCAAAGACACATTTTAATTGTGTATGTAAACACGCTTTGTTGTTACAAACATCGTACAGCAATACTGTAAATTCTTTGTGCTCTGAATCTTGTGTGATGGCCAGAAGTGTGTATGGAAATGTTCAGAGGGACATTAAAATGTCTTTTCTATGCCTAAAGTTGTTTTTTTCCAAACAAAAGTTGTATCATATTCATGGTTTAAGTTATATGTGACTGGTTGCAACAAAGAATAAGACAGGTTCATGAAACCAAAGAAGGAAAGCCATATATAAACACACTACTTTGTTAAACCTGCTGTAATGATAACATGGTGTTTCTTCCTCATACACATCATGACTTAAGACAATTATTTGAATTCTATCTGTCCTACAGTCTGCACTGTCCTTTTGCATGGTTTCTGTCTCAGCTATTGGCACCACTTTACAGTTAAAGTTAGTTTCACACAATTGTCTGTTGTTGTTTTTAGAGTTTCGGAACTTATATTTACTTAAAAGATAGCCCTATGTTTGAGAGATGTAACCCATATGCAGGAGGAGAAATGGTGAGATAGGTAATGGTGCTGTAAACTTACAGTATGAGGGTGAGCACAGTTTCAGCCTTAACAAATAGCTAAACCTGTAATCAAGAGGCCTTTCCTGTCATTGCAAGCTTGTCTCGTCTCGGTCTTGTTGCCTAGTGTTTGATGTAAATGAATTTACCTGTCTTTCTCTCCTGTAAAGCTGTTCTCAAAGGTGCTTCTGCAGTCTGTATGGTATGATTGTCCTCTTTTCAGCAAGCAATGTTTGTGTGTATGAAAGATACACCTATGTCTACAGTGTAACAATGCAGGTCTAATTTATGTAAATATGTTTTAAAATATGTACAATATTTAAATAAAGAATCTAGTATTTATACTAAATTTGAGTATTTTCATGATGTCATCCCATGTTTGGAGAGTTTTCATTTTAAGAAATGGATGCACTGTTCACAAAAGACACATCCAATCTTGATTAGTTTTAATGAAGCAGACCGTGTTACAGTGAACTCCAGTGTGGTGGAGAAAATGTAATCTTTGTGGGTTTTTTTACTTAGTTTTTACTTGTGTCGTCTACTGCTGGTTTAAATACTGAAGCAGGTTGACAAACCGTTTATGTATACAGACTATATGCCAGGTATTTGCATATATCCACACAAATGTTTTGGGTGCATATGCAGATACACATTAGAAAATCCATTAAACAAATTTGCAGAGAGGCTACCAGTGGTGTAGTACATTTATTCAGAACAATTTTAAAGTACTTGTACTTCAGTATTTCTGCTATTTCATACTTCTACTCCACTATATTTCAGAGGGAAACATTGTACTCTTATTACATTTATTTAACATCCAAATTCACTTTACAGTTTATATGATTTTACATAGAAAACATGATCAATAAATAAAATAATATGCATTAAACTATCTAGGAGTATATAAAGCTGTTTGAATGACTGCGCCCCCCAAGCAGATACAACAATAACATGCTGCTTGAATGTTAATACATCTAATAAAACGTTTGCACTCTGAGAGGGAGAGTCTTTCTATGTGTGCTTTAACTTCCGACTCTATTATATTATTATATATTATATCTTCTTCAGAATCTTTATATTGTGGTACAACTACTTATTCAAGTCGAGGATTGAGTACTTCATCCACAGACTACTACAGTGTCATATGAAAGGTAACTGAACCTCTCCTGCTCTTCACCTCTTCTTAGGAGTGAAAGCTTCCTGAACACATTATTTAATAAAATAAATAAACATACACAGAGGAACTTCTGCTACATGCCTCGGACTTCAAATCCTAAAATAAAGTAAAGTAGAAACCAAATCACCAGTAGGTGGCGGCAGAGAGCCGCAGGCCGCCATCATGGCCGCCATCATGGCCGCTGCGTGTGTTTGCTTCCGGTCCTGCTGACAGCCGCAGACTCTCGCTGTCAGCTGACGGCTGTGTGATGCTACCGCGTTAGCTGCGGAGTCAGCGCGCCGACACTCACCTGCGGTTGCTTTTTTTTTTTTAATTTTCTCCTTTGCTAGTTTGGCCGAAACTGCTTGCGAGTCGTTTGAGTGCGTGACCGGAGGCGAGCGGGGTTTTTTGTTATGAAAGAACTCGTCTCGCTCCGGGGTTTCTTCTAGCGCTCCTCGCCGCAGCCTCCATGGAGAGCTCCGGAGAGCCGAGGGCGGCAGCAGCTCACACCCGTCAGACTCGAGGCCGGCTGGAGATCTCGCCGAGGTGAATGGTGATTAAATGGCAAAAACGGAGCAGGGCAACGGACTCGACCTGCGGGGCAGCGCGGGGCGGCTGACGGGTGACGGGACGGGCGGCCCGCGTGGGTCCGAGCCGGAGACGAACGGCGGGGCCGTCCCCGGGGAGACGCCGGTGGACAAGTACGGATTCACCGGAGGAGCCCAGCAGTACTCCGGAGACTCGTGAGTGCAGCGCCGGTTCTCCTAAAAATACTGCTGGTAGTCACAGAGGAGCTGTGAGTGTTTCCCCACAGACAGCCTCAGAGTGGCCTGGTGTGTTTCAGCTGTGATTACTGAGGTGAGGATGTAAACATCTTCATCTCTCTCTCTCTCTCTCTCTCTCTCTCTCTCTCTCTGTCTGTCCTTGATTGACCCTGGGGTTTTTTTTGGAGTCATCAGATACTCTACTTGTCATTTCACCCTTGATGAGATAAGACAGTGCTGCCATTTTAATGGATTTTGTATGTGGAAGAAGGGGAAAACAATTGTCTGGCTAATTAACCTGACCCATGGCTTTGTGTCCGCTCACCTGGACCAGCAGTTCCCCAGCTGATGTCTGCCCCTGACCCCCTTGGCCTTGGTTGCATCTGTTTTTTGAGTTGTGAGTTGTTCCCGTTGTGGGCCCTTCTCCGATTGTTTTTATTCGAAATGGAAACCGCCCCATACACAGTTATTTGAAATAAAATAAAGTCAAAGATCAGAGAAAAACAAAAACAAAACTCAACTCCAGAGGGCTTGGGAACCAGTTACCTGGCTCTTTTCTTACATCTCTGACCTTTTAAGCCATGAAAATTCCCCAAGCTGTCTGAGGTCGTCTGACCCAAAGGTCTAGGCTTAAGTGCAAGGGGGATTGGTTGCTGTTGTGGCCCCTAGATTTTATTCTTTGTCATTTGAACCTGCATAGCGTCCCAGTTTGCATTCTATATATGTGTATACAGCACTTTGGTCATGACTTGAAAAAGTGAAGAACTGAGCCAACCAGGCAGCTCAGGCCCCTCATCTGCCGTAAGATATTTAGTGGTTGTGACATAAAGGAAACTGACCCGATCCTTGGACTTTATACTATTAGTTCAGCCAAGTCCTCGTGATATCTTTGTATAGATATTAGTGATTGAGAACTTGAGAAATTCCTTTAGCTATTGTATGCAAAAGCATGTAAGTAAGCTCTTTAAATGTGTTTGTTTAAATTTGTTTGCCAAGAAGCACAGGCATATGTTTTGTGTAGGAGGTTGTAAGGAACTGGACAAGGGGAAAGCTCTCCCACAGCTTCCTGTTTTCCTTGTACTTTGCTGCCGTTGGCAAGTGTTCCAGAGTTTGGTCTGAGGTTAGGTTTCCTGTGTGGATAAGGAAGAGATGAGCCACTGTCCCGCCCCCCTGATGACAGGATTCCCCTGTCATAAGTACAGGGAAGTGACACAGTACAGTGTAGCCATTGTTAGTTGGCGTGAAAAGAATTTGTTTGCTGTTATCTCTGACATTGTCTCTAATCTCCACAGTGCTGAAGAAATTCCCATTGACGTGCTGAGGCAGCGAGAGGCAAAATGGCTGGAGATGCTCAACAGCTGGGACAAGTGGATGGCCAAAAAACACAAGAAGGTCTGCTTTGTAAAGTGTAAATTAGATCTGACTTCACCTTTTTCTTTCTTAGTAATGGTAATGTGCGCTTTGCAGGAGTTTATCCAATGTGCACTATGTGGCTGTTTTTAAATAGACTGAACAATATAAATTTGTTTAAAACCCTTTAATCATTCCATAATCATGAATCCTTTCTGTTGTTCCTCTTTTCTCTTGCTTATTGCTGGCTCTTGAGTGACTTTGCATGTGTTGAATAACAGGTGAAAGAGCGCTGTCAGAAGGGGATCCCTCCATCCCTGCGTGGCCGGTCCTGGCTCTACCTCACTGGGGGCAAAGTGAGAAGGGAGCAAAACCAGGGCAAATTCCAGGTCAGTCGTATATTTGTGATCCCTGCTATCGTCAAGTTATTTGACCTAAAAATGTCAACAAAAAAAAAATCATAGTCATTTAAAGTACTGAGGACTGTTTTGCAAAAAAAAAAAAAATGATGCAAAATGAAGAATGTATATTCATGAACCAGAGCTCGTGCAGGAGGTGCAGCAGTACTAACAGATATAGCTCGGCTCACCTCTATACGTAGAGGTCTGGAACCAAACTCCTGGAGAGGGGCTGGACTCTCTAAAGTCTTTGAACTTCACTGAGGCTTCAAGTTCCACGATTGCCCGCATTATAAAATTGCTAATAGAAGTGGCTGGTGGGAAATGTATTCAAAATCTTAAGGTATAATGTTGAAAAAGCTGACAAAGTTATGTTGTGTTTTTAGGAACTGGACAGTCAGCCAGGAGATCCTAAATGGGTTGATATTATTGAAAGGGACCTTCATCGACAGTTCCCCTTCCATGAAATGTTTGCAGCGAGAGGAGGTCATGGGTAAACACTTCCTTCTAAAGGCCTATCGTGATGCCCATTGTTGTGTTAATGTGGCTGAATATATAGTTTCTGAGTGTAATTTATATATGTTCATACATTCAGGCAGCAGGACCTGTTCCGCGTGTTGAAGGCTTATACTCTGCATCGTCCTGAAGAGGGTTATTGTCAGGCTCAGGCTCCCATCGCTGCTGTACTCCTGATGCATATGCCAGCAGAGGTGAATACACACTAGCAGTACAGTCTTTCCAAACTTTTCTCTAATATTAAATAACATATAGTTTATACTGGATACTCACTGCTCTTCACTTTCTTTCTTTGTCCTAGGATGCATTCTGGGTTCTTGTCCAGATTTGTGAGAAATACCTTCCTGGATACTACAGTACAGGGCTGGTAAGGGTCCAGACAGACACACCAAGGGGACTTTGAATTCATAAAAAGAGCTTGAGTACAACCTGTAACAGGATTACATATTCAGCGTTCAGCATGTCAATTATTATCCGTCCAAACCCTAGCGATATTGCTAGAATGAATCTATTGTGCATTGTAAGCAAAAATACACCTACAATATTGTAGCTATGTCCCAGAGCACTGACGACTGCACTTCTGCCACATTATAGGACTGAATCCTTGCATTTGTTTATATTTTCCAGAAATAACACTGCCCGACATTTACTGCCCATGTTCTGCATCAGTATTTAAGCCTTTTGAAAGCATTGACTAAGTTAGCCAGGCAAATAATAATAAATTAATCAGTTAACTTCAGTTTATAGAGTCAGAACATGTGATATATACGGCTGGTGGTGGTGTTAGATTTCTCAAGCCAGTGTGCCTCTAGCTTCACACTGATATGGTAACGACCTAATAACATGAGGAGGTGACTAAGCTACAATGACGAGATAATCCGATTAAGTGAATAGAAAGTTGCGTGTTCCCTCTCTGTCTGTACTGACTGCTGTTCCATGTTGTCTCCATAGGAGGCGATCCAGCTGGACGGGGAGATCCTGTACGCTCTGCTGCGGCGGGTGTCTCCCGTGGCCCACCGTCACCTGAAGAAGCACAAGCTGGAGCCCATCCTGTACATGACGGAGTGGTTCATGTGTGCCTTCTCTCGGACTCTGCCGTGGGCCTCAGTGCTGCGTGTCTGGGACATGTTCCTTTGTGAGGGTGAGACACTACACTGATCAGTGTGATAATAGTATTATTATATGGCAAATTTAAAAAAATATATATTATATTAAGTCACTCTAAGAGAGATAATGTTGTGAATTAATTTGTATTATAATGTGTTTCAACTTACGCCTACATTAAGTTAACAGGTAAAACACCAGAGTTATATACACAGTAGCAGAATTAAATTTTCCTCCAGGTCTTATCATGTGCTTATGATCCTCCTGTTTAATTTTATCTGCAAAAAACACCAGATCTTGATCACCTTTATTGACAAGGCAAATGTTGAATTCCTGAAGCCTACCTATTGCTTTAGTTTGGGATAAGGACTATGAATATATATGAAATAGTACCCAATCCAGGTCGCATCCATCTAAATATCCACTTTTCACTATCATGATTCAGGAATAAGTTGGTAAAGTGAAGACTGCTTCTCTAGCTGCATTTTGTCTGATGTGCTACTCTCAGGAGTAAAGATCCTCTTCCGAGTGGGCCTGGTTCTCCTGAAATGCATGTTGGGATCCCAAGAGAAACTGAAGGCCTGTCAAGGTCTCTATGAAACAATGGAGCTCCTCCGAGCTATACAGCCACAGTACATGCAAGAAGGCTTCCTGGTGCACGAGGTACAGTTATACTCTGTCATGGTTGTAGTCTGTGTTATCCATTTTTATTGTTTTGACCCAGCACCTACTGCACGCTCAGCTGCCTCTTTGACTTTGCCCTCCTGTGGTTGTGGTAACAGCAGTATAAAAACACTTAACCTGTAATGTGCTGGAATACTTCAACCAAACAACCCAGGTATTACTTACATGTGATTCACACTCGTTCTCCCCTTGTGTTTCAGATAATTGAGTTACCGGTGTCCGAGAAAGACATCGAGAAGGAACACCATGCTCAGCTGCGGCGCTGGAAGGAGACTCATGGAGATCTACACTGCAAGTCCCCTCCCAGGATGCACGGCGCCAAGGCCATCATGGCTGCCGAGCCGCCCAGCCGGCAGGACCTGAGACAGAGGCCCACCATCATCGTGGAGTCTCCGCTGGCACGCAAGACCGATGGCGAAAGAGCAGAGGACACCAAGGAAAGTAGAAAGACTAAAGAGGAAAAACAGAAGAAAACAATCCTTCCGCCGCAGGAGACCGTCCGTCCTTACCTCCCTCCAAGTGACCCCTCATCTCTCCTCAAACACATGACCACACAAGGGTCCAAAGAGAGTCTGAGCAGTGCAGAGCATGACACTTACCTGTAGCAGGGTAAGTGTCATCAGTTTACACCCCTAAATCATTCCACACAACCTTTACTAACTGCAGTGACACTCATCACAGTCGTCATAGCCGTGACTGTGACAGCTTTTAGTAAAACGGTTGTTTTTTACAATTGTCACACCCAGGAAAAGTTATATAATTTTAAAAATCATTTTAAACATTTGTAAAAGTAATCACATTTTCACAGCTGGCAAAAATTCCAATTTCTCAGACTACGAAGCAGTCGCTGTAGTGCGCAACACATTTTCAGTGTAATTCCATAAATACAAGTTGTTGTTTACTGTACTGTTAACTAAGTAGTGCATTCATGGAAATCTAGCATAAAAGTATAGTACATTTTCAAAACATAATGGAACTCAGAAATGTGTGATTGCCAGGGAGCAACAGCAGATGGCGGCTATGTGACTTTTGCACACACATCTATGACATTTTAAGCTGTGGGAGTATGGAGCCATTAGCTTCATAGGACTGAACATGTGAGGATATACACTCGCCAACTCACTGTTGACTGCTTCTGCTGCTATTTACCTCTTAAAGGCAGTGCTCTGATTGTTTCCTTTGTTATAAATGAAGTCTGATTTTGTCTCAATTGATGACGTCTTTTTCAAGAGCACTTTGCCTTTCTAGTCTTCCTCTTTGCCTACATTAGTCACTACGTTGCCAACGCAGAGATTCATATTTATGCTGCTTTGCTAGATTCAGTCTTTCGCACTAATTTGTAGACACACATTTTATCAGTGTGTGTGTGTGTGTGTGTGTGTGTGTGTTTAGCACAGTCTTGTGACTGTTATGCTGCATCCTTTTTATCCGTTTTACTTTGCTGTTGTTAAACACTTGGGGGCGTCCTGGGATTATCTCTCGGCCTCAGTGACCAGCCACAAAAACTGACACAAGCTGTGTGACTCTCAAATGAAGGAAGAAGTGTGCAGGGCCACTTTGTGCCATTAAGCCAAAGATTTTTAATTCATATTTTTAAGAAATATGTTGTCCAAGAAGTTTATTCAATCATATTGTGATACAGTGTTTGACTGTTGCCAGTTTGGGAGACCATTGGGGTCATATTTATGTCGTAAATGAGATATCGTAAATGCCATTTTGAAGAACGCTAATGCAGAGATGTTTTTTATAATCATGCTTAAAGGTATGTGGGTCCTTTTTTTTTTAGACGTAAAGACATCTAATTTTACTATAAAAGAAAAATACAGCAACCTCAGAATCTAAACTCTAAACAAAAGAATGCTGAAGTACCTGGTGTTATCTTTGTTGACAGAGCTGTTTTGAATAAGTTTTAAAAAAAAATCCAAAACCTACAAACTAAAAATAAAGTCCAAGTTTTGCACAAATGTAATCTTCAGCAGTTGTATTCTAATGGCATTATGTAGCTCAAAATTAATTACTCAATCTCTTTATTTGAAATTCATGACCCTTTTTTTCCCCACTAACGCAAAAGGATGCAGATGTCGGACTAAACTATATATATATATATATAAAAAAAAGAAAGAAAACATTTTAGCAACAAAAGATATTCAAAGTCAAGGGAGCCAAAAACATCTGATGAGAAGTCTGTATTGATACTCACTTTATCAGACATGTTTCAATGAAGAAATAGTTTGATTAATTAATAAGCAATCAACATTTAACACCCCCAGTCCAGGAAATTCCTTTATCAGCAGTTACATGTTTAACTGTACATCACATTATTTGCTGTCAAGGTATTTTAATGGAAAATGATTGTGGGTATGTGTTGATTTTTAACACTGTGGAGATTTTTTTAAAAAAAATATGCTACGGGTATATCGTCTGTCTGTTTGAAAGCACTGTTTACCTGCCATGTCCTCTGAAGCTTTAAATATTTAGATTTAAAAAAATGTTTTCTGATCTGTAGCAAGAACACAGATTCTACCAGGAAGTTTCTATACTGTCATGTAGATGGTGCTACTGAGCTTCATCCAGGGATTAAAATGACTAGCTGCCCAGTCACTCTGAAGGATAGAGGATGTGGTTTGGATGGTGGCTTGTAAATGTGCAATTTATCCTGCTGTTTTCATTGTTATGTAAGACTTTATTACTAAACTGTTTCGTCTTCTGATTTGAAATCAACTCCTCATATCTACAAGCTGTTTTATACCAAATTACATTTAAATCAATAAAATTTGAAACTCTTGGCTTTTGCATATCTGTCATATTTCCCTCTTCTAAACCTACAACAAATGTCCCCTTCTTTTGCCTACATTTCATATTAAACAAAGAAAATTAAACAAGAGAAGAAGTGGCACACAGGCTGGACTGAACAAGCAGCATTTCAATACACCCTGTGTTATCATTCAGCGCCCTCTCACCCACCCGCCCTCACTCACCCTCGCAGCAGCACACTTCCTTGGACACCTGTTTCTCCGGCTCTTTCAGCTCTTTGAGGAATTTGCATCTCAAATAGGGCAAATTCCCACAGCACCGTCCAATGCGCCTCACCCAGCCATTTGCCTTTGGTCGCTCAATGGCGTGTATACAGGCCTTCTTCTTCTTCTTCTGCTCCGTCTTCTTCCTCGACAAGGTTCAGCTGCAGTCCAAGAACATGACAGCCAAGAATGCTTCCCTCTACATTTTAATTCGCCCAACCAGTGAAACCACAACACTGTTTCAGTTTGTTTAAGCACCAGATGGGTCCCTTTGGATGTAGTTGCGTTACTATTTTCAGTTGAATTCTTATACTCTTATACACATCCGCTCATTTTCTGGCAAAGATGAAATACGGGTTTCTAATTTCACACCCGATAATCAGATGACATGATTGAGATTTTTCATCTTCCTCGTGTCACATTCTTGAGTCTCCCTCATAGCCTCAACAGTGGACAGGATGCCTGTCATTAGAGCATTCTTGTATTTCTGACTCCTCTCAACATCTCTTTTGTGCCTTTCGCTATCTGTAAACAATGCTGGCTTGCCTGCCACTTCTTAACCCGACTCCACCCTTCACCTCAATCCAACCACGCCCCAACCCACCCGACCCCACCCTACCTCACCCTACCCCCCCCCCCCCCCCCCCACCTGTCTGTCTCTGCCTGTGCTGGTGCTCACCGACATTCACTAGACCCGAGCCTAGATTAGAGAGGGTGTAATGGGAGACTTGGCTTCATGGCTAATCTGCAGAGGAGGAGGAGACGTGACCCAGACGTGCCCCCATAACTGCACTTTCAGAAAAGAGCAGAGCAGAATTTGTAGCTTTTGTAGTACAATAGCTTTTTGCTGGGGCTGTGTCGTATATCACCATGGTACACTCTCGCACGAGTCAGTTTTTGTGCTCCTACCATTTGTACCTTCAAAAGTACTATCATGATACACCAAGTGACCACATTGAACCTATAAACAATGGTTTAATCATATTGAGGAAATCAATGTACTCATGTTTGGATGCATTTTCCCTTTTTCTCCCAATTTGCAGAGGCCATTTCTCCCTGGTCACGTTGCTGCTGAAGCCATTTTCAGACTGAAAATTGATCTGTGTTAAAAAAATCACAAGGGGCTATGTTGGTGTGGACGTGTTGCTACAAGTTCTGGTGAGAAGATGAAATATGATCCAGGAAGTCCAGTGTCAGTAATACACTACATCCATGAGCTTTAAGACTCATCACACGCAGAAACACTACACAGCAGTTTATTATACTGTGAGACAGGATTTTACAGCTCTGGTAAGTCGTAGCGGCAGCAATCATTTTATCCTCCATCTCAGTTCACATTACAAAGTAACCTACCAGAAGAAGTGCTCTTGCACAAATTTGATTGGCCAATGCAGTCTGTTGCATCTTTCTCTCCCACATTTCCTGTCACCTCTCCACTCTCACTATCTAGCAAACACCCAAAAAATATTCCAAAAATATTCCAAAAATCCAGGTTTACATTTTTTGCCTGATGAGCCCATGTTTTTTTCCAGCTGTCCTAATTCAGAGAACTCATTGGTCTCATGAGAGGCTGCGGTTTCTGGGAAAATGCTGTTGGGCCACTTCTGGCTTCCTTGAGGACTTTAGAAGACAGTGTAGACAGAACAACCAGTAGACAGAAATTGTACTTTCCCCATTCGCATACCTGCTAGGGCCTGCGTGACGGAAATGTTGTCGTCCGCATTGCAGACTGTATGCACTGACTGCACATGAGTAAAGCAATTTCCCTGTGTGAGATTTATAAAGTTTAATTTGTCTTCAGCATGCCTGCATGTCCGTTCTGAAATATATGAGGGCCTTAACCGGTGCTGTTGTAAGGGCAAGACCCCTCGCCGGCTTCCCACAATGATCCAATGAAAGTTTTATTTTTTAGTACAAAAAGCGTTCTGATTGTGTACTGCTATTTTTGAAATCATAACTATATATCCAAAGCTTATATTCTGTATGTGTGTGTAAACAGATATCCCACTTCACATGTGATGTCTGTTTATACACTGTAGCTGTTTATGGTGGGGTGAGTATAGTGAGGTGGATGATTTCATGAGAACATATGTGTGAAGCGTCTGGGAGATTATAGTCTGGCTTCATGAGCTGTAAAGCTCCTCTAAAGCTTTTTGGTAACAAGGACGGAGGGTCTGCACCTTTATCCCCGTCCTGCCACCCCCCCATCATGCCCCCTGCCCAAAGAAGGGATTAGTAGGGGTAGAGGTCAGGGGCACAATACAAAAAAAAGCAGCTGTCTCTGTTTTCTGTGTTTGCATGCATGATGTGATCTTTTTTCTAATACAATAAAGTAATTGTATGTGTCTATAGGTCAAATAAAAGAAAATCCATCAATGGTCCCCTTATTTAGTCTACACCCTTTGCTCCTATTTGGGACTTTTCCATGTTCTGGGGGAAAGTCTTTGATGAAAAGTTTCAAGTAGCGGAGCTGCACGTGTGTGAAAGGAAGCAGAGTCGGAGTGGAAGGTGTCAGGGGTCAGACAGATGCTCGTTCAATGGACAGTGGACAGGATGTGTGTATGTCCTTGTATGGTTCTCCTCGGGATAACAGTAGCTGGACAAATAGCCCTAATGATCTCAGATCCATCAGTTTTTTTGACACTGGGTTATGATTCGTAGTAGGAGAAGATAACACACACCTGTTTGGTTCCACCCGGGGATCCCCCTGATCTCCTTTACTGCAAAGTCCCAGCTGAATGTCTAATGAATCATCATGAGACTGATCCATTCGGCACACTGCATAGCAACTTCAGATCCACATCCAAGTTATTGTTTCTGTCTAAGGTCCTTGAAGGCTACTTTTTCTGCATAATAGCAAAATTCTCATATAAAGACCTGGACAAAGTCATACATTTCGTTATATTCTCAAGCTTGGATTACTCCAAGTCTCTGTAATCGTGTTCGGTCAGTTTTTCCTGTTTTGCAGCTCATCCAGTGAAACAACTAATACTTTTCTGGCTTATTTCCACTGGATTTCAGTATGTTTGAAGTTGGGCATGCTCCTGTTTACACATTATACAACCTAAGACCTATCAGGTTTTCTGTTTTAGAGACCTTGTTGTGACCTCTGAACTGCTGAACAGCCTTTCCCCTCTGCAGCTGCACCCAATGTCGACTCTTTCAACTTCCTGCAAACAACTTGCTTTTTTTTGTTTTTTAAGTTTTACGACCTCTTGACTGTGCTTCAGTGTGCATGTTTTTTAGATTTCTTTTGTTGTATAGCAACTTAATTTACTTTGGCTTGTGTTGACAAATGTTTTAATCCATTTGAGTTGACAGGAATAAATAACCAACTCAACAGTTGCAGTCAGTTACAAATACAAAAAAGTGTACTGCTATAGGCAAAGTAATGGATTGTTGAGTGCGTTGTTGAACTGGATTGCCAAGCCTGTTAGTTGTTGCTGTTAACGCAGTCAATCAGCACATTTGTTATACGGAGCAATGCTTCATAACTTTTTAAAATAACCACAGCAGCAATTCTTTGTGGTTAACCCATTTTGAGTTTAACATATGATTACAGTAATTTAGGGTATTTATCCAGTGCATGTTTAATGTTTAACATAATTAAATTGTAAATCAGATACACAAAGAATATCCTCACAGAATAAAGAAATGTTGTTTATAACCTCATAAACTCTGACCCCATTATGAGTGAAGCTCCCTTTAGGTCGTAAAGGACTTTGGGCTTTGCAACATATATTTGGCACTGCCTGCGTTACATGTTTATCTCTTCATTGGGGATGTTTGTTAGCTGGGTGCTTCTGTGTTGGTGTGTTTTTGCACTAATCTGTATTGATCTGAAGTCACTTCCTGCCATTGTTGTGTCACATCCCCACTGTCTCCTCTCTTCCCGTCCATCTAGTCCCCTCTTTCCCCGTCAAGGAAGCCCGGGGCTCGGAGAGGATACACGGGGGGTGGAGGGTATGTGAGTGTGTTTGTTACTGTGTGTGTGTGTGTGAGAGAGAGAAAAAGAGAGAGAAAGAGAGAAAACCTTCTGGTCCTGATAAACATGGACCAGACTTAACTGGACATGCTGATATTGATAGTGAGCAGGAGAAGCATGAGCAGCCCGTGATAACAGTAACTGAAACATCAGACAGATCAAATCAGACCAGCAAAGTAAAGAATTGGAGGTTGTTCTTGTAAGAGAGAAAATAAGTCGCCCACTGAGAAAAATATTACGCTTGGAATCAAACAGTGACCTTGTGCATGCCTTACCAACTGAAATAAGACCCAAACTGTAATAAACCAAATTTCCTTTAAATAGAGATGCCACCTTTTTTATTTTTGAAAGTACAGATCAAACAATAAATCTTTTAAATGTTAGTAGGCACTCAAAGAGCAGATTAGGCTGCAACAAAATAGCCAAAACTTTATTTTTGCTTTAATGTTTTCATTTGCATTGTGTGTATGTGCATATATATATGTGCTTGAGAGAGAGAGTAACGGATGCGTGTGTTACTATATAAACGAGTGACCTCATAGCCTGTTATAATTGAGATTAATGACAAAAGCATATGGGCGTCAAGACCTTTGGTTTGAGGTTACAATAGCTTATTGTATTGCATCTAGTGTGGTCATGGGTGTTACATAGTGTGTGAACTTGTAGGATTGTGGAGTGAGTTTTGTGCACGTGTGTGTATGTATGTTTGCGAGTGTACATCTCTCAACCTTGAAACTAAACCGGAGGCTTGTGTTTCAAAACTCTGTGAAGTTCGGACAGCCATAAAAATCTATAAAACAGTTCATGTTGCATGTGAAGGATAAAAGACTTAAAAGCTTTGTAAATCCTGCAGTACTTTTAGAAAAATTCACACAGTTTCTAGACTACCTCGTGTTCTCTGACCCATCGCCGTTTCACACGATTTTGTGAGTATCATCGGACTGCAGCAGAGGAAAGTTTCTCGCCTGCTGGACGTCCCCCACAGGAAGAGGGAAATGTGGGTGCAGGTTTTATTGCAGCTTTCTGGTGTTTAGACAGCAGTGAGGCTCTAGACTTTATCTCTGTTCTTCACAAATGAGCATGAGATACTGCTCTAAACTCAGTTTCTTGTATGCTATAAAGCATGCTGTGCCTTCAATGAGTGTGTCATGAATTAGCCTACATATTCATATCCAAAAGTGAACTTGAACATTTGGGCTACAACTATAAAATATATTCTGAGCATTGTGGGGTTGGGTTATTTGATTATGTTGTTAACTTGTAATTCATGATATTTTGTCCTGCCCATATATGGAAGATAGGATTTTTATGTACACCTTATATCATAAGGTGTACATAAAAAATTATGTACACCTTATGATATAGTGTAATGCAATGCAAACAACACAACAACTGTCAAAATTACCATAAAGTTGCATCAAGTTCTGAAAAACCCTTTTGAAAAAAACCTTTGTTTGATAAATAAGCCCCATTGCTCCATTTAGTACACTGCAGGGTTTTGTAGAGACAGTCTTACTTGGGTCTGGTATGACAAATACTTAAGCTAGATATTGAGTTTTTCATTTTTCTGTACCTGTTCAACTGTCACATTAGCAGGTCACTTTCAAAAGTAAATCCAGAAGTAAACACACTTACCTCTCCAGGGGGCCACTTGTTTCCAACTCGGGGTCCCATTCCTCTCGTCTCAGTCAGGTCTCCCTGATACTGCTGCATTTATGTGTATGTTGCATGTCCTACCGAAACCCATGTGCAGAGTCTCCAGCCATGCTGGCGGCTCTCTGAGGCTGTGCTTAGGCACAGCAGCGCTTTAAGGGTTGTGGAGTGAGTTTATCTTAGTTCCAAACACTCGTAACGCCATGGTCATAAAGTCTGGTGCTTACAACGATCGGAGGACTTTAAAACATTGCTAAATAATTATGGACACAGTTGACATGACCAGTGTTATATCTGCAGTGAGTTATATGAAAATAAATACAGAGCAAAGAACAAGTAGATTTGCTCATTAAGGCCATGAGCTGAAGATGACTCCATTACACTATATAGTTTAGCGTCTTTGTGAAGAAGGGCGGCCCTGTGTCAGCCTTGCCTCTCTTCATCTCTAAGCTTAAGTCAAGCCTGTTGTACGTAATCCTCAGGACTGCACCCCTCACCCAACAAACTAACCTCCTTATTGTTCCTTATCCCGTGTCAGACAGGAGGTGAAAACAAACTGATACAACTCTTTGTCCGTGTAAACAAACCACGGTTGACATGCCTTGCAGCAGCAGCGCTACCTCACGGCTCTCACTGCTCTGTTCTTGTCCCCGCTGAAGTCCCCTTTTGTTCCCTCTGATTTAAACTCCTCTCAGCTCGTCTGCGTAAAAGAGCAGGAGGCGCCCCGCCTTTCTCTAATAGTTATGTCTGAGCTATTTATACTATTTCATGAAAACTGTGTAAGATTTCCCTCTCCTCTCCTCACATTTATATTTGATAAACATGTCTGTTTAGCTGCTACTGGCAGATAAGACAGCAACATATTGAAAGCAGGAACATTTATATCAACAGAGTCCCCCGGTCGACTGGCCTACAAATAGAGAACAGAATTTGGACATCCATGCGTGGCTCTGCTGCTCGTAGGGACTGTGGTAAAGTGGGGTCATCTGGGGCAGTAAGGTCATGAAAATATTTTGTGGACTCATGCATGTGCTCTGGGTGGGGTCAGTCCACTGAGAGATACAAAGCCAGCAAGAAGGCTGCACCATAGCTGCTTCCTGACCTTTCAATGCTCATGTGTTTTTAGATACAGCACTCATTACCATAATCAAGGTGGACTGGCAGTGCTGTGCAAGTGGTGATTATCACAGTGAAAGATAAAATGACTGATTAAAATTCTCTGTCAGAGCATTATTAACCACTGTGCAGACTTTCGATGTCTGGTAAGCCTTCAAATTCATTGATCTGTTACTCAAACTGGATTGTATCATGTCTCACCAGCAGTACCTAAAGCAGCACACCCATTTGATCTGAATGCCCCTTTAAGCTACCTGGCATTTGTCCAAGACAAGTTTTCCTACATCCATAATAAAATGTGTATTGTATGCATTGTGTCGTGTCATTACTCTTTTCCTGTCCAATCATACTTAATCCTATTCCATGCACCAGCTTCAGGAAACACACATTTTTCTCCCGCAGCCTGAAGTCAAGATTTTGCCAGACGGAATTGAAAATACTGGTATGTCGCTTGCAGTCTAGTTCAGAACAGTTTCGTCCATGCCAGCGGATGTAAAACTCTAGCTGAAGCCAAATTAGTGTTCACTGGAACAGTAAGATAAGGCGTAAACCTCTCCCATCCTGGTGGCCTTTGTGTCTAACAAGCTGGTGTCAATCACGTCGGCGTCTTTGCTGCAAAGAGTAAAGGCAGAATTACCAGGTGGAGCAGGCGGTAACGACGACCAAATGTTCGAGCCTTCCAGCCGTGCTGGAGGTGTTAGCTTTGACAGCACTCAGGTAATCAAAAGTGCAGATCAGACTGTTGATGCGATGGGTTATGTAACTGGCGCTGATATTTGCCTCGGGGTTTGTGTATCATCGGGCCTGTAACGCTGCTATCAGGTCGGACGTGTGATATCATGAATTTTGCGAAAGAGCTCGAGTCTGATTCAAGGTTGATCGGACTGCAAATAAAGCCTCAAGGAACCAGCTGTCTCAGCACACGGGGGGGCCGTGCATGTGGCCTGGGACAGCTTAACACACACATCAAACAACTGTCGGACCCCCACCAACCCTCACACACACACCTCAACAACAAGAACACACACCTCATGCTCTGTTGGCGCTGCAAGTATCACCAAAAACAGGCTCATAAATACGCAAACACACAAGGTCATGATAAAAGATCAAAGGGATGCTCTGCAGACAGACTGTCACTGTAGTGTGTGTTTGTGTGTCTCTCTGCCTTTGTGTATATTTTGAGAAGCAAGTACTCATCCTTTTCTATATCCCCCGGATATGTTATGATCTGGCACTGACTCATCGCTGATGGATGACAGTCAAATGCGGGGAAAGGGTGATGGATGGATGAAACGCCTTGTCGTGGCTAAGTAAGAGCACAAAACAGGAGGAATGTCTCGGTGCCTTCATGGTGTGTGGTTTACAGCACGAGGCCACACATGAGAGGACAACGCCAACAACATCAACAATCGATCTGAGACACAGGTGGGCAATTACGAGGAACAACGTGAGCTGAATGTTGTGGAAACAGGGTCGCTGGTATGCAGAGTGAAGCGACGGATGCTCTGCAAGGAGGTTCAAGCTCTGTCCAGTTGGAACTTGTCACTCCTAAAGGTTAAAAATAGGACGAATTGGGATTTTTTAAATTTTTTTTTTCATGTTGCAAAGTCTCAAGTAATGCAAACATCTCATTAGAGTCACAAAAATCTATCTTTGTCTGCAGCAGACTTTGTTTCTTGTGTTCTGTGTTTCTTATCCAGTCTTTGTAAAACTGCTCCATAAAGGCTGGTGGGGGGGATTTTGGGAAAAGTGAGTGGGTGGATTGATTCATCAAGGCCTGATGTTTTATTTAGCTGTATATTCACATCCCTGTCAGCGAACGCAGCTAAAAACAGACCTCAGTCCCGTCAGAGTACAGATAGGAAGCTTGCTTTGATTCACTTCGCTCTGCTTTTTTCCTGTTCTGCCGGACAAAGAGCTGGACGGACAATCAGGCAGAGCGGGAGCGGACGGAGTTCAGGTGGAGGCGCACAAACACAATCAGAACAGTATGATTATCAAAAACCACAAGCTCGCATCACAATAATTTGGCAACAACAAACATTTCTCTGAGAGTAAATGACGTTGGTAGAAGCAGAGGAGACGGGAATCAATCCCCATCTTTATAATCAGAGGAGGCAGAGATGGAGGGTTGGAGGAAGGGATCAGTGGAGGAAAACATTGTTGAGTGATACAGAAGTTGTGTCTAAAGGTCGGTGCCCTGGCGCCACTGCTGCCACTCTGCTGAGAGACGGAGCAGGCTGGAGACTGAGCCGTCCCACCTGGGCCGACAAATAGACCCAAGAGACGGCAGAGAATAGGCAGGCAGAGGAAGAGTTTTACTTGTTTAAACTCTTAACGTTTGTAGCTTTAAAGTTGAAGAAAATCTTCTTCTTCCACACTGTCTGACAGTATCACATATCCTGCATCAGCTGGTTGCAGCTCCCCATTGAAGCTATGCATAAGATGTTTATACTTAAATATTCATGCCCAAGACTCCATGTTTTCTATGGTTGCACCATTCAAACATATAGAAATATTCTAGATGTCCTTATGCATAATTTTCATTGGTAGAAGAAATATTCAGATCCTTTACTTACATAAAATACCACATCGTGAAAATACTCCACTCCAAGTAAAAGTCCTCCATTCAAACCCTTACCTAAGTAAAAAGTATGTAATTAAGCTACATTTAGCATAAAAATATTCATATTGCAGTAAAATGGTCCCTGTCAGTGTTTTACTATTATATATATATATATATATATATATATATATATATATATATATATATATATATATATATATATATATATATATGATAATATTACTGCTGCATTTATGTGTATGTTGCATTTAATTGCTGTAGAGCTGCACTACTTTACATACTGCTGGGTACTTCAATCTACAGCAATGCATCATATTCTATCAGGTCATTGCACGTTTGTAGTGTCGCTGTCCTGAGAGAACAACATGTCTTTAAAAAGTCAACTTTTCATGAGCTCAGAGAAACAGCCAATCAAAGGGTTTTAAAAAAAAAGTTCATAAAGTTTAAGAAGTAGGGATATTTCCTTAACCTATAACTAAAACGTTTGAGTTTCAGAATTTGAATAATAAAGCTAAAGCCAGTTCTTTTATACAAATACATATCAGATCTTTTATTTTGTAGTATTTATTCTAAAGTAATTCTTTGCTTATATCATATGCTACCTATTTTATTGTGTATCAAATCTGTCATTTATCAGTGTTGCACAGCATTTCTTTTATTCCTAAAATTAAATCTTGTCAGTTTGTCTTAGAAAGTTGAAATGAAGAGGAAATTCAGTTTAGTACATTAAGTGAATGCTATTACACATGTTTCTAAGTGTTTTTATTTGAGTTAATGCTTGGTATTATTTAGATATTTTCAATGTCAGGTCTGTTGTCAATGTTTTGTTTATCCAACCTACTGTTCATTAAAGCTAAACACATCTTTATTTTGTCTTTAGTTTGTGGTTCTACACGTTTGAGCATGTACAGACGTGAAAAAAAAGAAACGACATAGAAATGTAAATAGTGCAGTCTGTTCGCATTTCAGCAGAGTGCTCCAGTGCCAGAAGGACTCTCAATTGATATTAAAATTAAGTACTTCATGAAACTTGTCATGCCCAGACCTGACTCCTGCGCTACTGTCCAAACATGAACTTTCATTCCAAGTTAAATTGACAGCAATAACATTTCTGCGGCAAGTTAGAGAAAGGATAAATGATTTATAGTTTGGAGAGAGAGTTTAATTTTGTCCTTAGAGATAAATTCCTGAGGCCCATATTTGTGCATGAAAAGTGAGGGAAAATAAGGGGATATCCTAACAAATAAAGTATAAGCATTTCAACCTATATTACATCAATTAAAGTCACTCCACTATGCATTATGTAGTGAGGTATAAATCAAATGAATGGAGAGAAAGGTGGGTGTGTACATAGTGAAAGAACATGTTCTTCAGAGCAAAGAGGAGGAGGGCAGTGGGCGGGGAGGAGGGGAGGAGAGGGCGTCCTGGGAGGGTACTAGTCTGGGGTGTATAAAAGGGTCTGCAGATTTCACATGGAGCAACAGACTTCAGTGCTGACAACTACTGTGGATCTATCTGCACCAAACATATATTTTTGTTTTTCTTTAAGAAAAAGGACAAGAAGACAGAGAAATGGAGATGGATCCAACTGACGGTCCTTATGAGTACTACGACTACGACGAGACAGAAAACTCCACCATGTGTGACTATTCTGAGTGGAAGCCGTCGTACCTAGTCATCCCGGTGCTGTACATGCTTATCTTCATCCTCGGCCTCTCTGGAAATGGGGTGGTCATCTTCGCCGTGTGGAGAGCCCAGGGCAAGCGGCGAGCTGCTGACGTCTACATCGGCAACCTGGCCCTGGCTGACCTCACCTTTGTGGTCACTCTGCCCCTGTGGGCCGTTTACACGGGCATGGGCTACCACTGGCCCTTCGGATCGGCCCTGTGTAAGATCAGCAGCTACGTGGTGCTGCTCAACATGTATGCCAGCGTCTTCTGCCTCACCTGCATGAGCTTCGACCGCTACCTGGCCATTGTCCACTCCCTGTCCAGCACCCAGCTGCGCACGCGTGGCCACACACAAACCTGCCTGACATCCATCTGGCTGCTGTCTGGTCTCCTGGCTGCCCCGACTCTGATCTTCCGCACCACCAAACATGATCCAACCAGCAACCGCACGTCCTGCGCCATGGACTTCAGCCTCGTGTTGACAAACAAAAAGCAAGAGAACCTGTGGATCGCTGGTCTCAGCATGTCCTCCTCAGCCCTGGGCTTTCTTCTACCATTCTTGGCGATGATGGTGTGCTACGGCTTCATCGGCTGCACCGTCACCCGCCACTTCAACACCCTGCGCAAAGAGGACCAGCGCAAGAGGAGGCTGCTGAAGATCATCACCACGCTGGTGGTGGTGTTCGCCGCCTGCTGGATGCCCTTCCATGTCGTGAAGAGCGCTGACGCCCTCTCCTACCTGGACTTGTTTCCCACCACCTGTGCCTTCCTGCGCTTCCTGCTGCTGGCTCACCCGTACGCCACCTGCCTGGCCTACGTCAACAGCTGCCTCAACCCCTTTCTCTACGCCTTCTTCGACCTGCGCTTCAGATCCCAGTGTCTGTGCCTACTCAACCTGAAGAAGTCCCTGCACGCCAGCCCCGTCAGCTCCCTGTCCTCTCAGAAGACAGAGGCTCAGTCTCTGGCCACGAAAGTGTGACGACAGCTGAGGGCCCAGATGCATGCTGGGGCAGAGGCGAACAATGCAGAACAATGCAGGTAAATCTAAACTTGGGGGCTTGCTCAGAGACATTCTGCGGTCAGTTTCAGGGCGTCACCGTGGCCCCTCTCTGACTCTGTGGACCACTGAAGACGACAGTCAAGCTTGTGGTTTTGGGGGGGGGGGGGTCTGACCTCACTCAAATTCCAGCCTGACTTTCAGTAGCAGGGCAGCAAAACTGAACTACTTAATACAAGGGACCAAGCATGAAACAGACTGTTTTGGGGGGAAAAGGTGGAATGTATTTTAACAGGGCTCTTCATTGTCCTGTCCATGCAAAATACCGAGCTTAGAAACTCTGAAATTGATTTCTAAAGTCCCGGTGAAGTGTATTGCTCACTGCTAATTACTGCTGTTCTTGTTTTCATTTGTAAGCACTTGAGGTGTGATATCTACCAGACTACCCCACTCTCTAGCTCAGTCTGTAGTATCTGCAACACAGCCAGCAGTGTTAAGTGTGTGTGTGTGTGTGTGTGTGTCTGGAAGGGTGTGTCAGTCAGCAAGAGGTGTTAAGTCTGATAATAGTGTTGTACGGAGAGACAGAGATAGGGGCGGGGGCAGACAGACAGATGGCAGCTGACAAATGTTTTCAGGTTGGTGGAGAGCCCAATTAAAAGGTGACTGCTTTGACAGTCTGCTGGTGTGTGTGTGTGTGTGTGTGTGTGTGTGTGTGAGTGCGTGTGTGAAGGAATACATTTGCGCATGTTTGATGAGTGTCTGAATGTCAATGAATTTGTTCCTGACAAATACATCAAAAGCATTTTGTGAATACACATTATTTTGAATTCATGTTTATGATTTGTAATAAAAAAAGGTGCTTTGAAAAAACACAAATATTCTCTCTCTGGTGTCACTCTGTTTCTTGTGATTGCCTGTTAAATCTTGCTGGAATGTATTTTCTACAATCCAGTGAATGTGCTTCTTCCTGCTGGTGCATTGCTGAGGGGAGTCAGTCTCCCTCCTATTGTGTTTCGCAGAGACGAAATCAAAGCATACTGTGTGTCTGCAGGAAATGCATGTTCAACTTCTGTTTCCCTCTTCAAGCATGTTTGTTTCTTCTCCTTGTACAATTCGCTCACACAAACAATCAGTGATTACAAAAGTTTCTAAATTGGATCTCAACCACAGGGCATTTGGCTTTGTCCCAGATATGGTAAGTCTTCTGAGGGTTAATTACCACAACCTCAGGATTCCTTCAGTACAATACATCCCAAAATGCATCTAAAAGACTCCTTCCATGTCATTAGTCTATCATAATTAACCATGTGATAGTTGTAAGTGTTGTTTTGAGCAAACAAACACCACAGCAGGTTGTTGAGCTTTAATTTAGAATTCAATGATTAACCATTTTGACTGTAATGAGCTTTTTACGGGATATAATCAGCAACAGAAGGAGACAGAAGGAGACAGAAGGATTGGGCTAATCCTCGGTGACTGATTTGTAGTGGGAGTCGACTATCAGTCCATGTGTAATACCTGTGATGGAAACTGGCTTAGTTTAAATCGCCTACAATTACAGTTCACTACAGTATAGGTAAATGTGACAAAAGCTGACCTCCTCATAGAGGGAAAATGTCATCTGTGTGTTTAATTTCAGACAAGTGAAATGTGAAAACGTCCTTGTCATTAAAGGAAAGGAAACCCAACAGCTGCAGCGACATTCACTCTGTCTCCTTCATCACGGCCCCAGCTCTACTTAATCTCATCCAAGCCAAGACACAAACACAGACATGCAGACTAAATCTTTGTTGAACACATCTTTGGATTTAGCCTCGAAAATGTGAAGGGCATTTCCTAAAAAAACAGCTGCATTCTACAATTAAGGCAGCTAGAAATAAAAATGGGACAGAGGTCGAACAGTAAATTAAATAAGCACTGTGGCACAATCCAACAACATGTTTTATTGGTGAAACAGCATACAGTACATTTTTAAATTCCATGCAGCCAGCAGCTATTTTTTACAAGGCGACTTGTCACATTATCCACCTGTCAGCATCAAAGTCAAAGCCCGCTGTGAAAGATAATCTGGATAGATTATTTTCATGGGTTTTCAAGTTTTATGAACCTAAAGTGATCATGTTACAAAGATTTCATGGCATGAACTTTGCTAGAAACAAAGTGCTGCAAGAGAATAAGGGATTTATGCCCTTTGATCCCCTATAGGCTTTGTGTTTGTCTGAGAGGACTGTTCAGAAATGATTACACAAATGTTTCATTCCTCTGTAATAACAGTGTGAAAATTAAGTGCGTCTATGCTGGAACCAGGCTTACCGCGGGGAATCCCGAGGGTATAAACAGTCTTCTTTCTCCCTCTCTAAGAAATGACAAACAAATAGCATAGCTTTCTAAAAATAAATCATGCTTCACAAGCATAAATTATCATTTAACTTTGGCTTAAGCCAAATACTTACAAAACGTGTTCTCTGTATTGATAAGGTGATGGGAATGTTATTGTTTAACAATTTCTGCACCTGTAAGGAGGCAACCGCAGTTTATGTGTATATGCAAAGAGGAGCAGCAGTGTTGTCTCAAGCTATAACAACAGATAACATAGATAACTCATACCACAAATTATATCCATAATAGTATCTTCACACCACAGTGAATGCCATTGTTTCTGCAAAAGAAGTACATTCACTGAACAAATTTGAGTGTCTTGTACTTTGCTTTAGTATTTCCATTTTAACTTTATACCTCTGCTCCACTACCTTATCATGGGGAATACTGCTATTTCCATTCCACTACAAGTATTCCTCTATATGCAGATTACAGCAAGATTTTAACAAAACATATGATCAATTTATAAAATCAAATGTTCTCAATTTCAACAAGCTGCAAGATTAAGATGATGCTTACAAATCAATGTATCGGATGATAATTCAATAATATAATAGTAATATAATATATCATACAGTAATATAATATTCACAGGAGATTGTATGAGTAAGACGTGCAGATTGTTTAATTTAGGCCTAATAATTATTATACAAAACTAGATCCAACTTGGGGTAAGTTATTAAATATTTTTTGCTTGTTTCTTATTACCTGAACTGACCCTTTAAGTCTGGACCAAGAGGTATGTAATCAAAAATCCTCTCTGGCTTTGGAAGTGATGCAACAGCCCAATGCAGACCAATGAGAAAAGGTCAAATCTTCACGAAACTGGATAATGTTTGTTTAGCAGGTGAAACTAAAAGCCTAGTTTCTATAGGAGTGCCCACCTTAACTCATTGTCACATCAATGGATGACAAATAGCCCATGGCTTTGTGTTGTTTTAAATCAGGACCGCAGCCAGGCCTGCTGTATGTTAGAAACAGCTGTCATAAATAAGGACCCAATAAACCAGGTCATGCAGAAAATAGACAGAGGAAGTGTGCACACATTTCTCCTCCGTCCTAACAATGGAGGCTGAGCAGCACAGCCAGCAGACCGGACCTTGAGCCTTGTCTGATTGCAGCGTGGTAGGATGAGATGCTGACCCCTGAAGCGTCTTGGAGGACCCTCAGCTTCCTGTCGCCTGGTCCCGCAGTGATCCTCCCTGCACCGTCCCAGGAGGATGACAGACCTCACGGACAGGATAGGAGTCAGCAGGCCAGGCAGGAAAGGCAAAGGGTGGGCGAGGTTGGGGTTCCTGACCGGGGATATCCTGTCTTTCAGAGGCATCTTTCTGCTTTTAGGGCATATAGATGCATGCTCCACCTGAGGTCTTGGAGGACAAGGGTGCTTGCTTCAGACACTCTTCTACATTGGTAGCAAAAAAAGGACAATAAAGCCTAAAACATAGTGGCAAAAAGTGACTCGAACACCTGATGTTACAAATCCGATGGCTCTTTCTCCCTCACTCACACTCCATCTCTCCTGAGATGTCAGACATTTCAAAGGCGTTCACACAAGACGGCCAATCGTCAGTGGGGACACGTCCTTTCCGACAGCAGAAAGGAGCGGAAGTGCCCAAGCTTTGGGTGACTCCGGATCTTGGGTTATGTGAGTCTCAGAGAAGATCATCCTCTTCACAGTGCACAAAGTGTCCCTTCATTCCCTACTCTATCCTATCCATTGTGCATCCTCGCCTCCCTCGGACCTAAATGGATGGCCTGTCATCCGCAGCAGAACCAAGCCAGTTCAGAGGCTCAGCTGCACTGATTTAAGCATCACAGGTAAAGATGGCTGCACAGGCTCGAACACGTGCAAGCAAGAAATTACGCAAGAATAACACCCCATGTTAAATTGGAGCTTTGATCTTACAAGATACTAGACTGCAGTAATAAATCAAGGTTGAACAGATCTGGGAGATTTGCGTTAATGATGCAAACATGTCTGTCCTCTGTTATTGCAGCCACAACTTGAAGGTCTCTGTAACAACAATCTGCAGCCACACACACATTCTCTCTTTATGTTTGAATGAGTGTGTGTGTGGGCGTGTGTTTGCTCCATTGATTGTGCTGTAAAAGACTCAGTATGGACCAAATGAAAATTGCAATCTTAACAATCCCCATCCGGTCATGTTCTAAGGCATAAAAAATACTCTAAATAGTCCAAAATTCTCTCAGTATAAAATACTGTACTACCCACAAATTCAAGCATTGCTTTTAAATAAAGATTCTTTGTTCATTTTCAAGCTGCTGTCTATAGGTTTCATTGAAAAATGATCAGTAAAATGACTCCCTGTAATCCTGTCTGCTGCACCAAAGTTTAATTGTTTCTTTTAAATGAGGATTATTTGTTCATTCCTCAAGCTCTAGTCAAAAGTGAGACATTTTAAATGAGATTTCAGACAGCTTTAACAGCTACTTTACTACACCACTACAGACGGAGTCATAACAAATCATGTAGTTCATAAAGAAATGTTATGAACTAGAGGTTTAAAATAAATATACAGGAACAGTTACCAGAGTACAGTTTCAGAAACAACTGATCAATTGGAACAAGTTTTAACCACAGATGTAAACACGCAGACACACACAGAAGCACACAGATGACCTCTTTACATGACGTCTTCCTGTCAGGTGGCATGTTGAAAGGAGGCTGAGGCACAGAACCCCAAAGAGAACAGGGAGAGCTTATGAATACGGAGTAATTAGCCATGTAGATGATGGCAACAGAGTCCTGAAAGTATGAAGAACATCACTGTATGGCCAAACTTATCCCAAAACATAGGATGAAAAGTGAGGCTTTGTATTCCCATTACAAAGAGAAGGAAGGAATACAAATTTTAATTTCAGGGCATCATGTCTAGCTACAGTGTGCTGTTGAACTCTGGTGGAAAGTAACCAAATACATGTACTCTGTCCTTAAATACAATTTTGAGGTACTTGTACTTGAGTAAATTCACTTTATGCAACTACATAATACTCCAAATATAATCAACTAATACATTATGATGTAATATTATGCATTAAGCTACTCAGCAGTATATCATGTAGTTAAACTTAGCTCCACCTTTATCATCTGCAAAAAATTAAAGTAATGCTTTACACATTAATGCATCCATAGGCAGAATCAAATGATAAAATATGATTCTGAAATTCTGCATGATGAGTACTTTTACTTTTGGTAGCTTGGACTGAGCATATTTTTATTCCATTACTTATGTACTTTTACTTCAGTAAAAATGTGAACGCAGGAGTATTTCTACACTGTGGTGGTGGCACGTACTTGATTATTTAGTGACTGATTTGGAAAGTCAACACTGACACCTAGCGACCACGCCGGAACCTCGGTTACCTGGAACGCTGGAGTCGGAGCTTCGGACGTATTTAGGAGACGGACCGGATTAGCCGATGCTAAGGCACTTCGAAGCTAACACACTTTCCCGTTAAAAACAACTCAAACTAGCGTCGTCAGTCCCGCCGCCTGGCTCGCTTCGACTCCACATGGTGTCCCACAAACAGAAGCGCGTGTGGCGGTACGTGGAGGAGGGCAGTGTGCTGAAGCTGAAGTCGTACCTGCGGAAGCACCGGGACCTGGACGTCAACTTCTCCCAGGGCAAGAGGGAGAGGGGCCCGCTGCACCTCGCCTGCTGCCTGGGAGACGACGCCTCGCTGCGGCTGCTGCTCGAGCACGGAGCCGATGTCCTCCGGAGGGACCGCAAAGGAGACACGGCGTTACACACCGCGGTCAACAGGGCTCTTAAACACGGGAGAACAGGTGAGGAGGGCCGGGGAAGGAAGCTGTTGTTGAAGTATAAGCGGTAAGCGTCTTTTTTTTTTTTCATATGGTGGCTTTGATCTTTTGTTTCGTTTTTTTTTTCCCTGCAGTGTATGATGACCTGGTTGTGCCTCTGACAAAGAGCTGTCCAGATGCGATGAATGCTGCCAACAGCGCCGGAGTCATACCTCAGGACCTGCTGCAGTGGATGAAACACACAGAGGTACACTTTAAACCACACTGGTGCCGGATCCTGTAGGCTTCACTAAGACACTGTAGGGCTGCAACCACCAATGGTCATTTTCAGTGTAGATGAGTCTGTTTGTGCTCTTTTCATGTTGTCCCTGAGTCTATAACATATCAGAAACCATTTCACATTTGCCTTACCAAAAGCTATACCAAAAGATATCAATCCACCCTCGCAGTTTCTTCAGTGTGAGGATTTACTGCGTTTCTTTGTTTTTCTATCATTGTAAACTGAATAGTTTTGGGCTATTGGTCAAAACAAGGTATCTGAGCAAGTTACCTTGGATTCTTGGAAACTGGGATCGACTTTTATATATATATATATATTTTGGGATAGTTTATGATTAATCCAGCAGATTATAGTCAGATAAATTGATAATGAAATAATTATTCTGTGTAAAAAGACATGTGAGAAGCTGGAACTTAAATGACTGAATTGTCAGTCGGTTATCAGAATACATGCAGATTGTTCGATTCAATCTGTCAAGTGAATTAATCAATACAGCTGTAAACTGATACAGCATTTATAACCTGTAGTCTCAGAGTATTCATATTTTTGATAGCTGTGACAGCTGAAACTGGTGGGCAGATATGTTTAGAGGTTTGTCGCTGAAGGCAAATTGCCACAGGCTGACCGATAGACATACTGGGTGTGTACGTTGATTTTCATAAAATACACAAATGTATCAAAACCATTGGCTGCCTGGCTGATAGAAAATGTGTATTTCCAATGTGTATGTGATTAGTAAAACAATGGACTAAGCCAATATTAAAAGTGGTATGGTTATTTAGCATCAGATGTAATATCAGTAAGCAGAACACAGTTTGATCTGCTGTGTTTGTTACCATTGGATCATATTTACATATCATTTCCTTATGTTTTCACAGACTCCAGCAAACATGAGCCGTCCGTCTGAAAGAGACCCTGAGAAGGAGTGGCTGGAGAAGCTGTTTGGTGAATGCGAGGATGAATTCTGTGAAACCTTTGGAGTATATGACGGTAAACTTAAACTCATGCTTTGATGCTGAATTTTAATTTGCCTTTTTTTTTTTCACTTGATAACAGCACTGCTGCATTTGTTTCACAGCGGACGACTTTCTTCCTGTTGATGACGACGACGAGGACTACGGGGACTGGGCTGATCGTATTAGAAGACAGTATTTCGATAAAAAACACGCCGACGCTCAGAGACTGGCCGCGTCGTCTTCTGGATGGAAGAGAAAGAAGAGCAAACAAGAGAGAGAGCAGGAAGAGCAAAGCAACAAGGAGCTGCATGAGAGGCTGCAGAGGGAACATGAGGAGTATCTGGCACGAGCAGCGCGTAAAGAGGAAGAGACTCGGCAGGGTAAGAAGCGCAGGTACGAGGAGGGGTGCGCCGCTACTTTTCATGGTGGCTCTTCCGCTGGCAGCACAAAGCTGAGCTACAGTGACATCCCCTGGCCAGCGCCTCGAGGTACAGTGCAGGAGATGGTGGACGTGATGCTGCACGGTGTGGACCGAAAGGACGTGCCGGTGTTTCGGAAAATGCTCCGGAAGCAGCAGGCGCTGTGGCACCCTGATAAATTTGCCCAGCGCTGTGAAGCTCGGTTAGAGGAGGAGGACAAGCAGCGGATCCTGGATACAGTCACAGCTCTGTCACAGGAGCTCAACAGACTGGCCCACAGTCTGAGGACTTAAAGTTTAGCGCATGATGTCGTACTCTTTGTGAAACTCAAAGACAAACAGCACCAGTACTACATGTGTAAATGTCAACATAGAGGCCCAATGAAAAAACACACAAATAAGAGGGCGCCTCTAGCAGGCATTCAGATTAAATGAGCTCTGCTGAACGTAAACAAAACATACTGAGCTCCTTCTTTAAAACCTGAATAGTACTTAAACAAATTATTTTATATTATTACTTATAGAGTGGAAAGGCCATTGTTTTAGGGTTAGTAGTTTGATACCAGCAAAAATGTTCATTCTCAATTTAAAATTTTTACCTTTTTTTATCCAGAGGGAAGTTTCGGCTTTAGGAATGCTGTTTACACACACCTGGAGTACAGTCCAGTACGATTTGATCGGTCCTGCCAGTCGGACCATGTGTGTTTGTGTGGTTGTAAAATGCAAGTGGCTTGAGACAAAAGCATCTGCCAAAAGAAAGTAATGTAAATGTAACGTGTTGCTGATATTTGCTGCTGACCTCAATTTGACCTTATTGACATTTTCCCGAAATGTGAGTGTGTATTTGCAGGAATAGAGATGGTGTGATCATGATGATGATGATGGTGATGATGATGATGATGATGATGATGGAGTGGTTCTATTACTGGATTGAACACTGGGTATAAACATGCTCCTGTTAAATGCCTGATTAAAAAAAAAAAAAGTCTAACCCTGAGTAACCTTATGTGTTGAGTCATGTGGGCCTATTAACTTTGTTTTTTATTCCCAAAGCACCACAGCATGTAGTCAGGAGATGCTGGTTCCTGTGCGGGTCTGTTAAAACATTATAACGTGTCACCAGGAAACTTTGTTTTTAAAACCCCAAAATTAACATATCATCCAAAACCACCATAAATAAAGGATTTCACACACAAAGAAGAGCAGATGGTCGGTCCACTTTCAGTGATGGAACGGAGTAAGAAGATGCGCTGGTTGCCAGGTTTGTGAGGTAACCCCCTTTTTTAAAACGAGCTTTCTATCCAGGAGCTTAATTCAAAACGAGACAAAGGAATTAACGCGATTTTTTTGCACCCACAGTTTATACTATGGCAATTTTTTTTCTCCAAAAAAGATAAAAATGTGAATAAATTATATTTTTTCAACTGTATGACATAATATCGACACAAAAAAAAAAGAGAATATGTTAGTGGGTAAATTTGCAAATAAAATGATATAATAAATATAATTTTTATAATATAAAATTATGGTTGGTCAATAATTGCCATAATTGTTATAATCGCAAACGTTTTGCAGCTTCAAAAACATGCTGTTATTGTTTTTGTAATAGAAAAGTTAAGTATATTTATTTGTATTCATTTTTATATTGTTAATATTTTGTGGACTGGGATGTTTTCTCCTGTAGCCCTTTTGTTTGAGCTGCAAAAACACAAACTCTGCTCTATTTTTGTTAAGTAAACGTGGGCCCGAGTACATCAAACAGCCGACGTTGACACAGCAGGGTGTGAAACGGCTCCAGGTTCAGTGTCGACAACCCCACAGATTAATGCCAGCCAGTCACACCGCATTCACGGGGAGACACGGCGTCGCTTGCTCCCTCCTGTGACCGCCCCACGTCAACACCTCGCCCTCCTTCTAAAACGAGACATTATTCCAGGAGGATGCGACGGGATCTGGCAACCCGGAGACGCATTCTGTGTCAATTGGCGGGCGGCGCGGAGCGAATAAAGGCCGGAGTCTATTTCTGACTGTGGCTTATTTTTAAGGCGTGATGCAGCCTTCAGCCCCGTTTGTCTCCGTGGCGGGTTGATGATTGATCTCTCGGCTTTGCCTGTCGCTCGATCGTGTCGTCGCCGTGTTTTTTTTATATTTTTATTACCATTCTTTAATTCTCATCCGCGCTGTAATGACAGGTGCTCAAGGTGGAGAGCCGGCGAGATGACGCCTTTCTCCGCGATCGCTCGACGCGAAAGGCGCACCGGCGAGGTTTTTCCTGCCCTTGTTTTCATATTGTTCATCCTGTAGGCGGATCTGAGGGAGGGAGACGAAGCGGTGCGACGCCCCGGACCCAGAATGACAAACAGCCCCCTCCTGGAAATCGTCATTATTAATAGACTAGAATTAATCCCCGGGGGATGTTAATTGGTTAAGGGGTTTACAGCCCGTTTTGTGATGTCCTATTTTCGCCTGTAGCGGACGGCTCGTTGTCCAGGTTCGGCAGGCTACAGGCAGATTATCAGGCGGCTGAGAGAGGAGGAGGAGGAGGAGGAGGAGGAGGAGGTCTGTCTGGGAGATAAAGATGGTGTTTCGGAGTGAGGAGATGTGCTTGGCGCAACTGTTCCTGCAGTCCGGCTCTGAATATGACTGCATCAGTGGGCTCGGGGAGCTGGGGCTGGTCGAGTTTCGGGATGTAAGTGGAGAGGCCGATGCTGCACAAACATGCAGCCTGCCGATGCTTTGCATGGTTTATTTTCCAAATAATGCAGAATAGATTGATGGTAGATTATTTTACATGTATGTCTAAGGGAGGGGGGGTTGAATGGAAGAACTTCCCCCTATAAATAGACCTAAATGTTCCTGCGCACTAGATTGAGTCTATCATCTATCTATCTATCTATCTATCTAACTATCTATCTATCTATATCTATATGTCTATTTATCTGTCTATCTATCTATTTTCAACAATTGTTACTCCATACTTGACTGGAGGAGAGGAGGGTGTAGGTGAATTAAGCTTTTCACAATATTTAAGCCACAACCAACAATGTAAGGAGCTGATCTGAAACCATGTAGAGGTGGCCCACCATGACCCTCGTCGCTGCACGTGCACTGACTGCTGCAGCAGCCAGCAGCCTTGCCTGACCTGCCGTGCTCCTCTGGTTTCAGCTCAACCCAAGTGTCAGCTCCTTCCAGCGGCGCTTCGTCAGCGAGATCAAGAGATGCGAGGAGATGGAGAGGATTCTGGGTAAGGGAGCACCTGGGGTGGCTCGTGCGGGTGCAGCCCGAGCGCACACCTGGACGACACATCCTCTGGGGGGGGGGGGGGGTGGGGAGCGCCTCGCTGCTTGACGCCGTAGCAGCAGTTACCATGAAGCAAACCGTCAGCACTTTTTTGTTTTGTTTTGCGGACAGGCTACCTACTGAGGGAGATCCAAAAGGCTAACATAGCCGTTCCAGAGGAGGATGAGAGTCCGCTCGCTCCTCTGCCCAGACAAGTCCTTGAGATCATGGCAAGTGTCCTTTCAAACACCTTTTACTAAAGAAAAGTGCCAATTTTGTACACTTTTCATAGTGTTACATTTAATATGTTTGCATGCACTTTGGTATCCTGGTTCTGATCATATTTGGATATAACACTTTCATCATTACATCATTTATTATCATATTTAGTTTTGTTTTTCTGACCCGCTCTACATAACCTGAGTTGATGACTCAGGTGTGCACATTGTGGTGAGAATGGAAACTCGGATGAGTTGCTTACATGCCACAATATTCTGGTTTCGGTACTCCATTTAATAATTTAACTTAAATCAGGTTTCTCAAAACTGGGTTAAAAGTTCATCCAGGTGTCTGAAACTAGGACATGTTGTTTAAACACCCATCACGTGCTCCCAAAACCCAATAAGTTAGCCGATTAGCAGCATTTGTCATCTCTTCACGTATATTTTTGAAACTAACTGATAGATGACAAATGCCCCAAATCATGATTCAACCCCATATGATCCATTTTTTGGCACAATGTTTTAAAACTGTGACAATATTCTGACCTCAGTCACATTCAGGACTGAGTCTTGGCTACTGAAGTTCACCGAACAAGTCACCTCACTGCTGAATTTAGACTTAAGCTGGTGTTCAATGTGTGACGGCGTTCAGGAGCAGCTCCAGAGGCTGGAGATGGAGCTCAGCGAGGTGGCCCGAAACAAGGAGAAGCTGCAGAGGAACCTCCTGGAGCTCACCGAGTACACACACATGCTGAAGATCACGCGGACCTTCATACACAGCCGCTCCAGAGTGAGTGTGTTTCTATACAGCTGCTCATTTATTGCACACCGGCCATTTGTCATATACTGCTTTTTTTTCCCCCAGTCCCGCTCCGTTTTGCATCTCAGGCAAGATGCTTCCCCTCACCTCGCCAGCATCTTGTTTTCTCGCCACTGACGTGTTTTGTTCCCCCGGGTGACAGAGGTGGAACTGGTGCTGACTTTAATTAATGACACGGCCACAATGCTGCCATTACAAGCAGCACCTGAGTCATCCAGGCTGTTAAAAAGGGACGCAGCAAAGAACAGTCAGTGGTGTCTGTCGGTGAGACAGGCTTTTGTGAGAATAAACATCACATTCCAGCGTGTGAACGTCACGTCGCCTCTGTGTAGAACCGTGTAGGGAGCAGTTAATGTAAGCTGTCATGAATGAAACATGCTCCTTTTTATAATTAGCATGAGGCTCTTGGTCCCCAGTATGAAGAATTCCCCACTATGGAGACGGACTCCGTGACCGGATGCACCGGTATGCAGAGACTTGGAGCCAAGCTGGGGTGAGCTGCAATATGTGTCATTAAGATATACACAACAGGGTGTCATCAAATCTACTTTCGTTAAGACAGGAACCTTAAACCTGATCTGTTCTCTCCTGGCTGTAGGTTCGTTTCGGGTCTTATCCAGCGGGTGAAGGTGGAGGCCTTTGAACGCATGTTGTGGAGAGTGTGTAAGGGTTACACCATCCTCAGCTACGCAGAAGTGGATGAGAACCTTGCTGATCTCGACACGGTGAGTCAAATTCCTCAGTACTCCATGATGGATGCCAAGAGAAATAGTGCGACATTTCTTCCGCCTGTTAAAATTAAACAGGAATTGCTGGGGTTTTGTTCTAAAACCCTTGAAAACCTTTTTTCTGTTCTTGCTTTTTTCACTGGTTTGGAGTTGGTGGGGCTCATTTGGAAAAAGGTGATGTCACGTATTTCCATGCACCAATCAGAGTTTAGAGACATTTGAATAGGCGATGACAGTAGTGGGGTTATTTGCTTATGTTTCGTGTCTTGTTTCTTCTCCATTTTCGATCGGCAGAAAACCCAGATTTGTGAAGCTCAGACGCTAACAGTTCTCCTCACTCTTTTTATTAGCAAAAAGCAATGTAAAACATGCAGGGAGCAGGCTTGTCATTTTTAGCTGACTGCCGCTGGTGAACACGACAGACAAGACAATAATAGAGCCGCTGTGGCTAATTAATGTTAAATCTTTAATAGCTAAAATGAAAAATGTGGCTCTTCCCTGGTTAATGTGTTCTCTATTTGTCTCAACATTGTTTGTGAGTTACTGTAAAAAAAACTATTCCCTCTTATAGGCTTATATAGTAATGAGTATTTAAAGTTCCAGAGAATTAGAGAAATAATACAGAAATCATTTGAAACCAACTTTTCAGCGGCTTTTAAGTAAAGCTCCATAACAAGTTTAGCTGGCATGTCAATAAAACTTTGCTCCAGTAAATAATTAATTGATTCCTCCTACTTGTGTACCAGCAAAAGGTAAAGACATGTAAAAGTCATTGTTCATCACTTTATGACTTTATGTAGGACTGTAGTAATAACTTGCCTGCTCTATGTTGTTTCAGGGTGAGATAAGCAAAAGTGTTGTGTTTCTCATCTCTTTCTGGGGAGACCAGATTGGACAGAAAGTTCAAAAGATCTGCGATTGGTAAGAATGCCATCGTCACTTGACTTTGCCTTTCAATACCCGTTGTATTCTCCTTGATCATCAGCGTTCACCTCTGTCGTTGTTGTCTTCAGTTACCACTGCCATCTTTATCCGCACCCTGAGAATGATGAGGAGCGGGCAGACGTGTTGGACAGCTTAAGGACACGCATCCAAGACCTCAACAATGTAGGACTCATGACACCTTGAAACGTTTTGGTTGAGACAGGAACATTTAACACGTACACACATTCCCAGTGAGTTTGTACTAAGTGTTTCATGTCTTCAGGTGCTGCACCGCACTGAGGAGTACCTGAGGCAGGTTCTGCAGAAGGCCTCGGAGTCAGCCTATACCTGGGTTGTGCAGGTGAAAAAGATGAAGGCAATCTACCATATTCTGAACCTCTGCAGCTTCGATGTCACCAACAAGTGTCTGATCGCTGAGGTGTGGTGTCCCGTCAGTGACCTGGCAAACCTGCGGGGGGCGCTAGAAGAGGGCTCGGTGAGTAAAAGGAAGTGTTAGGGCTGATTAATCTGTGGTCGGGATTATGTATCACTATTATACATCTGTTGTTGGGAATGCACTTGCACTTTTTTTAGGGTTAGGGTTAGATTATCTAAGTCACTGCCACATTTTTAAAAAGCTTTTAAAATCGTTGTATAGGCATCTTTATAACCTTTTTTACAATTTCTACTCCTATGGTTTTATGTCGTTACTTACTTACTTACACCAAAGCAGCCTCTCTAAACACAAAGCATCGATATTGCAGCAGAGAATAATCTATTTTTCAGAGGGTATTTGCTCTCTTAAGCTTGTAATAGCAACCATTTTTGACCTCTTAATTTATTGGCATTGAATATCAGTTGTTAAACATTCAAATTCTATCACTAAGATGTATTTTTAATTATTTCCCATTAATACTAACAGCATGCATTTTGGATGACTCCCTGTCCATCTGTCATCTTTTTTTCATTATTTGCTGTATCATTTGTTGTTGCTGTGGTTTCATTTAGCATTATCTTCCCTCGCTGTACATGTCAGCAGTTCCTTCTGCTTGAGGCTGCATATTTGGTTGTTTTCAGACAAAATTTCTCCCACAGAATGCACTAGAGAAAAATGTTCTGATCAGAGAACCGATCAAACCTTTGAATATTTGAAATAAGATACAATGTGAACAAAGGGACATGCCAAAGGGAGCTCCAAATATCTTCAATGTGTCAAACCCACATTTACTGTATAACGCTGGTTGATACAGTACTGATTTCAGAATTGTCTTTTACAGAGAAAAGGTGATGCCACGGTACCGTCCTTTGTGAACCGCATCCCAAGTACTGACACTCCACCTACCCTGTTAAGAACCAACAAGTTCACATCTGGCTTTCAGAGCATTGTGGAGGCTTATGGGGTGGGGGACTACCGCGAGGTAAGCCCAGGTAAGAACTCACACGGTGTCTTGTAAAGAATAAACTTTAAAGTGTCTCTTTGTTAAGTGCAGCTTTGGAAAAGTTCAGAGTAAGTACGTTAAATATGCTTCTCTCATTGGCAGCTCCCTACACCATCATCACTTTCCCCTTTCTGTTTGCTGTGATGTTTGGCGACCTCGGCCACGGGATGGTAATAAGCCTCTTTGCCTTGTGGATGGTGCTGACGGAAAAGAAGGAGAAGAAGAAACGTTCCAGTAATGAGGTGGGAATGAGTCGCCCTCTCATCCATAATGCATAGTCGGATAATTGTAAATTAGTTTCTGGCTGATAGCTGTGTCTCTGCTGGTCTCAGATATGGGCGACGTTCTTCAGCGGACGTTACATCATCCTGATGATGGGGCTTTTCTCTATCTACACTGGGCTCATTTACAATGACTGTTTCTCCAAGTCTCTCAATATATTTGGCTCTGGCTGGAGTGTCAAGGCTATGTTCACAAATCAGCAGTGGACGTGAGTTATGAGTGAAATATGCACACTCAGAAACATCATTTCTTTTGTAGGTCAGTGCATGTGGTGTTTTAATGGATGCTTTTACTAATTGATAGATGTCCATATTTTCACATTGCAGAAACAAAACCCTCCAAACAAATGCTTTGCTCACGTTAGACCCTAATATCAGTGGTGTTTTCAGTGGACCGTACCCATTTGGCATTGATCCTGTGAGTGAATGCACTCAGACATTACAGTCAGAATATAATATGACTCATTTCCGTATCATTCTTACTGACTTGCTCTTTAATATCCCATCAGATATGGAACATGGCAGTGAACCGGCTGTCCTTCCTCAACTCCTACAAGATGAAGATGTCCGTGGTTATTGGGGTCATCCACATGAGCTTTGGAGTGGTGCTGAGTGTCTTCAATCACTTGTGAGTGACTCGAGATATAAGTCCCTGGCCGTAAGCTTACATCACTTTGGTTCACGTACTTACAGCATGGTGCTCCATCAGTGTCAGGCATCGACATGTGCAGATAAAATTGAATTTGTGTGTTTGATGGGTAAATACAGTATATATGAGTATTCCGTGCATTGTGATTAGTTTGCAAGTATTTAGTGCCAGTATTTTCTGGTATAGCACTACAACTGTCACAACTCTTTATATTTATATTTGTACTGTAGTAACCTATTAACAACTGCCAGAAAGGCACTGTAGTTTATTTTGAGTCAATCCCACATACACTGAACTCCTGCCATGAATACTCACTAGAGGACCAAATTGACAGATTGAAATAGTCCCCTACAAAAATGGTTTACTCCTGTTAACATTTGCTAAACAAAATAAAGTGCTTGGCTGTGTAAGGACATTTTTTTGAGATTTACGATCAGTGCACTCTGGGCTGAGAGCCACAAAGAGGATAGGGAAGTCAGAGTATTGAGTCACGGATTAACACATAATTGTCCGTATAACAGCTGTCAAAAAATGCCTTGCAAGAAAGTCAGCAACCACACCCAAGTAAAATAAATGAATATTTACTTGGCTTTAAAGGGATTTCAGTAAATCATTAATATTTAAACTATGCGCCCCCCCGCCCTTTATTGTTTTGATAAGCAGTTTGGAGTCAAATCATTAAAATCACTCCCTTATCATCTTTCTTTATTCCCACACTTTGTTCTCTCCCTTCAGGCACTTCCGACAGAAATTTAATGTCTATCTGCTATTTCTTCCTGAGTTGCTCTTCCTGCTCTGTCTCTTTGGCTACCTGGTCTTCATGATTTTCTACAAGTGGTTGGCATTCGGAGCACGAGACTCCAGCCAGGCTCCCAGCATCCTGATCCACTTTATTAACATGTTCGTCATGCAGGGGAATAATATCAACCCCCTCTACCCGGGACAGGTATGTGCTGAGGCTATCCTCTTAAACATTATCAGCTCTGGATATATTTGGATCCTTGTTAATGCATGTTTGTTATCTTGATTCCACAGACTGGCCTGCAAATCTTCTTGATTGTGATAGCTATGCTGTCAGTTCCTGTGCTGCTGTTAGGAAAACCTCTTTATTTGTATTGGCTGTACCGTGGAGGCAAAGGCCTGCGCAGACGCAGAGTATGTGTGATCAAACATATCTGAAATATATTTATACATTCAACCTAGGCAGTTTTTGTTTTTTGTCAGTAAACCCATCGCTGTTGTCTCACCTCAGGGTTATGAGAGGGTGAGGCGTGTAAGTGAGGATGACAATTCAGCAACACCATCCTATGAAGATGATGAAGAGGAGGGACTTGATGAAATGACCAGCAGAGAAGCTCTCCCCAAAGAGGTCAGAGGTCCACCACTATCCTGTCTGTATATGTTAAATGTTGTATCTCAAACTGCAATATGTAACTTTAAATGACTTTACATTGGTTCTACACTATCTTGCCAAAGGACTGCAGTTGAAAATTAGCCAGCTGGCAAACACTGGCACACTTACAGACACGTTAATTAATATGCGTTGCACTTACACATAAATAGAATTTTTTATTTTTTTTGGGAATCTCATAATATAGAAATACTGTGTGCTGTATTAACTTAATTTTCATCGCTATGACTTAAGTGTGATATCTTATACATTGTTTGAACTATTTTGCAGTTTGACTTTGCGGATGTGCTCCTGAACCAGGCCATTCACACCATAGAGTACTGCCTGGGTTGCATTTCCAACACTGCATCCTATCTGCGTCTCTGGGCGCTCAGCTTGGCTCATGCCCGTAAGTGCACACACGAAAAGTATCTGAACTTCTCTTTTTCTTTGTCTTAGGTATGATAAGAATACATTTTCATGTGTCTCTCTGTGTATTGTGCACCCTGATGGGCTTTGTTTTTGTTGGTTTCAGAGCTGTCAGAGGTGTTGTGGTCGATGGTGATGCGCCTGGGTCTGAGGATCACCACGAGAGTGGGGGTGGTGTTTCTGGTCCCTGTGTTCGGCCTCTTTGCCATCCTCACCGTGTCCATCCTACTAGTCATGGAAGGCTTATCAGCGTTCCTCCACGCTCTCCGACTTCACTGGTGAGTCTCATTATACCAACTGATCTGGAGGTTCACAATAATCCTTCATATTCAGGAATATATTATAAATACTGTGTTTTGGGAC